>CM042147.1:35127814-35157814 GCA_023376005.1 Doryteuthis pealeii | reverse complement strand
CCCCACCAAAAAGGGATGTCATAGGTATGACACTAATCTACATCAGGTGGTAATCTTCTAGTTCTGAAGTTTTAGAGGATGTGGGTGGAGGATGTTCTAGAGGATGTGGGTGGAGTTACTGCTATATTGCCATAACTTACATGTTCGCTTTCACTCGGAGTGGTAGTACGTTTTAGGGTCACATTTATGGGTCAAGCACATTCGTCGTTTAAAATAATTTTTAGAATTATTTTTAACTACATTAATACATGGCAAGGGGCCGGGTTAGCTCAGTCGATAAAGCGTTCGGCTAGAAACCACAAGGTTCCTAGTTCGATACCGCCCCCCCCCTCAATTCAGCATATGAGTAGCACAGGGATCTGTGCGGTAAAGTAAGGAGCTGATGGTAGGTGTGGCGCTCCACCTCAGATGCTAAAACAATCTCCTTGGTCTATAGCTATTGAAAAGGTGATAGACTCCCTCGCTGACTTTCTAATACCGACTTTAGGCCGCCCCGTCGACTTTACTTTTTACTTACATTAATACATTGGCTCTTAAAGCATTGACATTGTTACTATTTAGAAAGATTTTACTTATTTAGGCAATCGTTTATAAATTATCAGTTAAGAAAACTTTAAAAGATATGATTGTTTACAAATGAATTGCATTAGATAGGAATAATTAATCAAATCCATATAAAGGATTGTAAATTACTAGTATTCTTCATTTTGTATCCAGATCAAATTCTGTTTTGTCATTCATCCAATTGTTCTCAAAATTGTCTCTTAACTTATTTTTCTGACTATTATTTTAAATCATCTAATTCATTTTTTTTTTCACTATTGCTGTTTTTGATCTGATTAAGCAATTTGTTCCAAAAATATATCGCTCTATTAACAAAAAATCCAATTGGTTAATAGGCTTAGTTTTTAAATTCTAAATTGAGAGTAAATTTCTAGTTTTTGTTTTTTTCTTTTGTTTTTAATTAGGGAAATAGATTACTAATTAGGACTGAGCCTATTCTAGTAGTGATCACCCCGAGTGGAGATTTAAGAGGTTTGAATTCAAAGTTTTTCTTCTCCTAGACTGGTTGCCTAACCATGGTTAAAGAGCCCAGTCTGCCTTACTATTTACCCCTAGCTGAATGGAGAGTAGTTGGATTTATACATTTCCCAAGGGTATTAGTGCTATGTGAACTGCAGTTTCGTCCAGGATTTGAACTCGAGTCAACAAGTCCATTTTCTACGACTCTAACCATTAGACAACGCGCCTCCAACCAAACCAATTCGAAGAAAAATATTTTTTAAATGTCAGCCATAATTAGAAATTACAATTAAATTTCTGGTTAAGTAAAAAGTAAAGTCTGTGCGGTGGCCTAATGTCGGTATCAGCCAGACAGAGTTTATCCCCTTTTCACTAACGCTAAACCAAGGAGATTGTTTTTGCATCTGAGGTGAAGTGTCGCGCCTACCATCAGCTCCTCACTTTACCACGCAGATCCCTGTGCTACTCATTCGCTGAGTTGGCGAAGAGTCGGTATCGAACTCGGAACTTTGTGGTTCCTAGGCGGACGCTCTATCGACTGAGCTAATCTGGCCCTACCAATCTCTCCTTCTAACTGTAATCTTTTACTCTTTTTATCACTCTTCTTTTTTATATGCCCCGGATCTCAATATTACACTGTAATTTCTATATTCTTGTAAGAACTGGAAGTCTGAAAAGCAAGTGATTATCAGCAAGTGTCTGTTTCAAATACTTCAAAGCCATAGCGTAGTTTTTCAATTCTAAAAGAAAATCGGACTATATGACCTTTAGGCACCCCTTTTGCAGTTTCGATTCGTGGGGACATTTTTTTCCATTTACACGTCAAAATCCGGTTAATTGTTGACAGACGATTTTTTAGAGGGTTTTTTTTTAATTATAAAACTAATCCTAACCCTAATCCCTAACCCTAACCGCAAACAAACAACCGGATTTTGACGGTATAAATGGAAAAAATGACCCCACGAATCGAGATCGCAAAAGGGGTGCCTTAAGGTCATATGGTCCGGAAAATCTAAGTCGACTGATTCTGCAACTCAAAATTGGTTTCGTATAGACAAGGAGCGCATTTACACTTTTTAAAGCCGTAAAGGTTCAGGGAATAAAATTGCATGACAAATGAACTTGGCAAATACGTCATTGTAATGTCAAGCAAACACATACCAAGGAGTCTCGTTCACAGTTAGAACAAAATATGCCTTTAATCACCGTATTTGACAGCATATAGGATGCACTTTTTTCCATTTGTTGTCGATTCAGATGTATGTGTTCTTGGACCTGTCCCCGATGAATCGGCTGTGTCGGTCTTTCAAAGTCGGGTTTAAATACATTTTCGACATGTGGATATGATCAACTTTAACTTTTTAAATTTTTAACCGCGAATCTGACCTGCCAAAGTGTGGGGGGGGGGTGCGTCATATATGCCGTCAAATACGGTAGTTAAAAGCCATTTTTTAGACTGTGTGTGTTTCAGCTTTAAGCTTGTTTGGCTCGTGTCTAAATCCAGCGACTAGTTTATATGTACTCGTTGATATCCTTATTGGCAGTAAGAGAATGCCAGGCTATGGAGTCATGTGACTATTTGGGTAGATAAAAAGGAAGAAACATTATCGACTTCATTACAGATCAACTTTATCTCATTCTATAGATTTCCTTTGTTAAGCCACACACAAAATGGGCACGTTGTTTCCGCTCCTGGAAACAGTGTTGAAAGTCTTTAACTGACACTGCTTTCACTTTCTTGAAAGCATGTATTCCTGCCCATATTTCACTTCCTCGTCACTGGAATAATCACTATCATCTCTTCAGCCTCATGAAAGAGGGTTTAAGAGGCAAACATTATTCCAGTGATGAGGAAGGGAAATCTTTAGTGAAGAAGTGGCTCAAAGAACAGTCAACATAATTTTACGGGATAGGGATAGATGCTCTCATTCGAAGGTGGAACGTTCCTATGTTGGTAATTAAATTTTTTCCTAAACAAAATGGCATTACTTTTGGACTAACCGTCGCAATTTGTAAAACGTTCGGATGCAATATTCTGAAGTTTTAACACAGAACGTGACTTGTATTGCATTACTTTATCGGCTGACCTCATAACGAAATAAATAAAGAAGAAAGAATGTACATACAGTCGAAGGTAAACAAATAATCTGAACAAAGCGTCTTTTAAATTCACTTGTTGTTGTTGTTGTTGTTGTTGTCGTTTTTTTTTTCTTTAAGATAATCAATTTGTCTACGCTTATCGGATTTTCTTGCATTGTTAGTAGAACAATTTCGACCCGATCAATTTTGTAGCTGCACAAAGAACTCAGATAAATCACTTCTTATTGTGAGAAGAAGCTTTCTTTTTTTAAAAATGTTTGTTAATGTGTCTCTATTGGTTTGGTTTGGTTTGGTTTTACGGCATATCAACCTCAGTGGGCCATTTAATGCCGATAAAGTTTTGAAATAAATCAATTCTTAATGGATAATACATTTTGTTTATTAACTCATGTTTTCTATTTAACCCATAGATGGGACCCTAACAGGTACTACCGATCCGGTCAGACTGGACCAGGGAGCAATGGTGATGAGGGGGGTGCTCCACATTCCCCAAACCTCCAAAACTGGAACCTCACCAATCAGATAGAGTTTTACGCCATTCCTAGGAGATGTAGACCCTCAGTCACCGCCTTCTAGCACCCATATGATAAAAGGGGTTGGGACTTACCATAAGGGCAATAGGGTTGTGAATATCATATGGGTGCTAGGGCTTGACGTGACCAGCCGATTGATCAAAGGGGGCCTCTCCGACCGCCCGTCTAGCCCAAGATAGGGCCAAAGTGGAGTATATGCAAGTCATGAACTACTCATCCACCTGGGTTCTACCCTTAAACATCACGGGTCGCCACCAACAGCCAACAGGTGGCCCCATTGGGGGAGTCTTACCCCTCTGCAGAGGTGCAGTCGGTGCATTCTAACGCCTCAGCCAACAGGGCGGTGTTAATGTGTCTCTATTGGTTTGATTGTTTAATGGCATTAACAGATTTTGTGGGTTATTTAATGACAAAGCCTTATTTGCAGAAGAACCGTAGGAGTCGTTTGAGCTTAGTCAGTAGAGTGTTTGCTAAGGAATCCCAAGGTTCCAGGTTCGATACCGGCCCTCGCCAACTCAGCGTATGAGTAGCACAGGGGTCTGTGCGGTAAATTGAGGAGCTGATGGTAGGTGTGGCGCTCCACCTCAGTTGCTAAAATAATCTCCTTGGTCTACCACTTATGAAAAGGGAATAGACTCCCTCGTTGTCTGGTTGATAGGCCGCCCCGACGACTTCACTTACTTTAATGATATAACAACTTTTGTGGGTTATTTAATGACAAAGTTTTATTTGTAGAAGAACGGTAGGGGTACTATCTAAACCATAGTTGGGGATGAAGTGCTTCATACCTTTTTGTTTTAACTCGAGTATCAGAGTTAACAGAGAAATAATAGAAAGAAACACAACGATTATTAAGGATAAGAAAATGTTTACTAAGCAAAGATACAAGATGAACAGAGTAATTAGCAATTGCCATGTTTAAGTACCTTGAGATCTCGTTTCTCTTCTTCGAGGGTTCGTCAGACATCAATTTTTAGGAAACAGACGATTCCATTCTCATTATTAAGGTACTATACGACACTTTCCCAAGGGTATTAGTCCGAAAGTGAGCGTAATAGCGCGACTGGAGTTCGAACTCGCTTATTTTACGATGTTGCAGTCTAGCACGTTAGCCACAACGTCACGGGTACTGCTCCCTCGTCTCATTATTGAACGACTAGAACTGAATGTAGATTGGTAATTGACTTTCTGGTCTTATTGTCTATTTTATGTGAGTTTTTACATAGGGTTGGGTTTCACAGGACTCTCCCTCACGCGCACGTGTGAATACAGAGAAAAAGTCTCCAGCCAGTTGAAATGTCCTTTTTGTGACGCCTCAGGCATCAAATATTTCACTGGCTTGCATTCTTATTTTCAATTAAAGTAATTGTTATTTATTAAGCTATACTTAGTCTTGCACACAAGACTCAGGGGTTATTTCCTATAACTCCAACATAAAAATGGGAACCACTCTTGACTGATAAATTATTTATTTATTGATTGATCTACTAGGAAAAAAGAAGATGGGGTTAGGGTTTAGGGTTAGGGTTTAGGGTTAGGGTTTGGGTTTAGGGTTTAGGGTTAGTTTAATGGGAAAATGAATAAATAATTTATTAGTCAAGAGTGGTTCCCCTTTGTTTATGTTGGAGTTATAGGGAATAACCGACTCAGGTTGATTATAGTACATACATATTCACCAACTCCTCCGCAAGAGTAGGATGTGACACAAGGTCAATTACTTAAGCGGGGTTTAACAGATTTAAATTCAGAGTTTTCCTTCTCCTAGAATGGTTGCTTGACAACGGTTAAAATGTCCGGTCTGCCCTACTATTTACACATAGCTGGAGGGAGAATATGTGGATGCATAACTTTCCGAAGGGTATTAGTTCTATAGAAAATGCAAACAGCCTCGTCCAGGATTTAAACTCGTGTCAGCGAGTCCATTTCCTACGACAATAACCATTACATCACACGCCCGTGGTTAACCAGTTCAGAACTGAATAGTATTTTCTCACTATTTACTAAGAATTGCTTTAATGTAAAAGGAAGAGTTTAGTGCAGGAGTTCCCAATCTTTACCCGGTGTTAGAATGCACCGACTGAACCTCTGCAGAGGGGTAAGACTCCCCAATGGGGCCACCTGTTGGCCGTGGGTTTGGGGTTTGTGGAGCACCCCTTCATCACCAGTGCTCCCTGGTCCACTCTGACCCGGAGTGGTAGTACCTGTTAGGGTCCCATCTATGGGTTAAATAGAAAAATGTATTTATCAAAAAATTGTATTATCCATTAAGAATTGATTTATTTCAAAACTTTATCTGCATTAAATGACCCATTGAGGTTGATTGCCGTAAAACAAAACAAACCAAACCAAACCAATCTTTACTTTTCATGCCCTCCCCCTAAATCAGCCTATAAAATACTGATGCCCCCCATGTGGTAATATAATGTTTCTTATAATTTTAAAAAGTGAACTCCGTTTAAGCTGAAAAACAACTATAAAACGCCAATACCTTTGTTAAACATATTTCAAAAGAAAAAACCATCTATGAAAAGTAAAAAATGAAATCAACAAAAGCTATAAAATAATAAAAAGAGAAATTCTATATAAACATTTCAATAAAATAAAAATCGAAAATTTAGACCTAGACCTCGTTAGGTTTTAATCGCCCGCCTCTTAAAAATCAAACTGACCTCTGTATGGGGAACCACTGCTTTATTATGTGTAACTCACGCTAAAGACTTTCCTGTTACATTAGTATAAGTTGTTAGAAACAATTTGGTTGTTGTAGTTATCTTGTTTGGCTTTTAACTTTTTTAAAAGGATCAAAACATTGCATTATATCGACTATATACGCTTTTCCTGTTGAATGATTGTCTAATAAACATAAGCTTTTTCAAACGAAAATGTGCCCCATTACTTTGATTAGATAATTTTACTTTTATCTATCTATCTAATATAATATATAAAGGAGAGATTTTGGTATGTACGTGTCGACGTATTAACTCCAAAACGGGAGGTCACTCAGATTTAAAAATCTTGCATACACATTGATATCGTTCTAACTAAGAAACACTCCAAATTTGGTTATTGATTTTTACTGATTAAGGGATATAATTAATAAATTAAACCAAAATCAAACGATTTTTCGAAATCTATAAAAGAGCGTTTACTGCTGATATTTCAGCTACAATCAGCAGGCACACCCTACCTGCTACCCGTCCGTATGTACGCTTGCGGTTTATGTAAAAAGAAAAATGCAAGCCTTTTTATCAATATTTTTACGACTAACTTAAAAATTCCCTTCTACCCAGGGCGACGCCGAGGTAGCCGCTTGCTAGTACATATATAAAGGGCAGTGTGTGTATGTGTATGTCCGAGGGAAACTTCGAAAAATAAAACAATTAACGACAAAGTAAATATATATACGGATTAAATACTTCACTAGGACTTGGTTTTCGAGCAAAAATAATAGAGATTTTATTTATATTCGTGAAGAATAATTAAAAAATAAAATTTAAATTGATTAACAGATGGATTTATTTCATTTAATATTTAGATAGTAGACATTAACATTTCTTTTCGAGTAGCTGGAATCAATGCAAGGTCTTTTTTTTTTTTTTTTATACATAGGGATTTATATTGGGCATCCCACGAAGGATTCAACTCACGATTCAGTAATAATGGATCTGCGGGATTAACTTAGAAAAATCCCCCTTCTACCCAGGCGACGCCGGGTAGCCGCTGCTAGTTTTTGTAAAATAATTTATATTTCAGAACAGGGAAACTAGAATATCAAGTGATAGTGTCTAAAGTGGGAAAAGTAATATCGTTACATTGTTGTCAAATATTAACGAAATATCACGGTAAAAATGGAAACATGAATTATCTGAAAATTGAAATGAATTCCTGTGGAACATTAATAAGTTTTTCTTGAACTGAATACAGTGTTCTCAACATAACTAATGTTAAACCTATGACAAAAGAAAGTGCCAATTTAATATGTAAATATGATGATAATATATTTACCCAACACCTCTACCACAAGGTCAATTCTTAAGAAAAGCTAATTTACCTTCTTTATTAAGAATGGAAATGTTCTTTCTGGTGTAGTTTGCTGAGTCTTTAGTGTACCGATAATGTAAAGAGAATAGAAGTTTTGAATAAAGAATTACATTATTTAAGCCAAGGCATTCCTACATCATGAAACACGAGCTCGCTGGGGTATAAAAACCACCCTGTCCGTGGACAGGAGTGCAACACTTGTGCATGCATGCTACTTGGTTTGTTGAAACGGAAGAGAAAAAGGAAGTTTGATTTTTCTACTCTTCATGTAGCTACTTTGACCTCGCGCCTCGTGTTTATTAAAAGACACGGCATTAAATTACCTTGTGTCCACGATCAACCAAGTAGTGGAAATGTGTCTGGTAAGTGATATTAATCCCCACAGGTTCAACCGTAACATGTGACCTCTGATGCAATAAAAAAAGCAATTAAATGTTAAAAATAGGAGGGAAAATACTTTTGGATGACTGACTCGCAATTATGTACTATTGAATTCTGCGAGACACAACGATAGGACAGACAGGTAGGATATGATACAGGTCGCAAATATGGACATCAGCGAGAACAGGATCTCGCTTTTCGTAATTAATGGATCTGCAAGACAAGCTTGCTAACCCCACGCCACGATGGGGAAAGACAGGGTAGGATGTCACACAAAGGTTCGCCAATTTATTGGGCATCAGACGAGGAATTGAACTTCGCTTCTTCAGTAGTAATGCAATCTGCAAGACAAGCTTGCTAACCATCTATACACGATGGGACATCCGGGGTACGATGTGACAAACTTCAAGTATGGGACCACCGGAATGGGAAACCAGCGCTTTAAAAAGTTCAGAAAAAACAAGTTACTATATCTCGACTACGTCATAGGTCCATAAAAGACTTACGTCTCTTTTTATTAAACACAAGAAACAGCCAACAAATTAAAATTTAATGAAAATCTGTGACAAACATTCTCCTTGAATTTAATTTCTTTTAAAGATCAAAGATCACGAGATTTCATTATTTCTAGTGGAACATTTATTGAAACAAAACTTCACAACATTGAACTTCTGCAACTCCAAATAAATATATGCAAGTGGTTCTACTATTTTAACTGTTATTTCAATGTTTAGATAATTTGGTAATAAATAGTACCTAATGATATCTATTTTCATTGTATAAATGAAAGCATTTAAAGAAGTACAAAATACACTTGCCGATTAAATAAAGATAAATGGATTCGTAAAGATTCAGTTTGATTATCGGTTGTATTACCGACGTTGAGCTCTTATAATGCATAATGTATCCAGGAATTTACTGTTACTGAATATGCGGTATAGAAAAGATACAAAACTCGCATGAACAATAAAACATATGGATGTTTAATATTCATATACATTATTGCATTGCAGTCTCGGAAGACTATATAATTTTTGTGCCAATGAAGTTACAGCTTCTCTGTGACTGTGAAGTCGAATGTTCGAAAAACAGCCTCGACCACAGATGTCGCATGTAAAGGCCGTCACTGCAGATTGTTGAGGTGCCGGTGCTTTGTTTGCTGTCGCTTTCTTCTGGACCTTTTGGCTTCATGGTGTTGCGCCAGGGTGACTTTGATATGAACAGTCTGCTACGAGAGAGCCTAGTCATCACCGAGGGGTCGTCCTGAGCCAAATTTTACCGCTGGAAGAGGTAATGCCAAAGCACCTGATATCATTCTTGCAGACATCCTATAAAAGCATTCTATGTTTCATATACAACAACATGTAAACATAATTAATAAAATATATGTCTCCAAAAAGTAAATGGACATAAATGCTCCAAATAACGGACCATATGACCTTTAGGCACCCCTTTTGCTTTGCTGATTCATAAGTACATTTTTTCATTTACACCGTCAACATCCAGTTGTTTGTTAACAGACGATTTTTGGAGTTTTTTAATAAACTAACCCCCCAACCCTAACCTTAATCCTAACCCTAAAACCTAATCAACCGGATGTTGACGGTGTAAATGAAAAAATGTACTTATGAATCAGTAAAGCAAAAGGGGTGCCTAAAGGTCATATGGTCCCAAATAAAAAAATCAAATATGTTTGGCATACGAAAGGTAATGCAAAGGATTATCTCCCTTGCGTTTGATGGATGTTCATCGTCACCAGGTGACAACAGGAAAGAGATAAGAATAAGGGATCCCTTCACCAATGTCATAACCAAAGTGAGTCCGACAATAGGGATCTCATTTCTCAGGTGACCAACGGTCACTACATAAGAAAAGCAATGTCTCAAGAAATCTAAGAAGATTGTCATATAGTACCTAAATAATGAGAATGGAATAGTCCGTTTTTTTTTCTTCTTATAAATGATGTCTGAAGAGAGAAACAACGAGATCTCACGGGACTTGTTTGCTCAACCTAGCAATTTGCTAATCACTCTGTGCACCTTGAATATTTGCTTAGTAAACCTTTTCTCCTATCCTTATTACTCGTTGTGTTCCTTCCTATCATTTCTCTGTTAACTTTTATACCCAAGTTACAACAATGACGCCCCAAGATAAGATAACTTTTTGTTACCCAAAGAGTTTAATAGTTATGCTCTAGAGTTATTTTCACTTCATCTTTTATCGATTTTAGTTGCTTATTTTTTTTTTTTTTTTTATATCATTAATTCTGCAACTGCAAGGAACAAAGTTTATCGGAGAGAAATAAAATCATTGAAGCCGTATTTAAGCCGGTACAATATGTAATTAAGTAAATAAGGTGTTATACTTATATATAATATCTGTAATTAAATATATAATTTACAGTCTGGACAGTCGGTCGGTCAATGACCCTCGGATATGAACTGATATAATGACTTAGTTATTGCAGAAACAGATTTCTTTTCTTCTCCCCCCCCCTCGCCTCTACCACTTTTTTATCTATATTCTATATCTATTTCAGAGATTACAAAGTTATCATTTAACCAGTTTTTTGTTTAGTTTGGCACAAGGTCAGAGGTAAAGGGTACTTAGCGAGAATCGAACTCACTACCAACGGTTTGTTAGCCTTTCTCGCTAATCATTAAACCATACGAGGTAACCATCGTTTACATATATGTATTTACCCAACCCATCCACGCGTGCAGGATGAGACACGAGATCAACTTAGAATTGCAGTGCTTTCCTTCGCCTATAGTGGTTGCCATACCAAGTTAAAGAGAGTCCAGTCTACCCTAATATTACTCATAGCTGAGAGAGAGGAATAGTTGGATTTCATACCTTTCCCCAGAGTATTAGTATATTTCCTACGATGGTAGCCATTACACCCCAAACACCTCCAATCGGAAGATCTAACATCGGCAAGCAAACATTAAGAGCTACCATTATTTACATTTAAGTAGTAATTAATAAGTTTTTGCTTAGTTCAGCACAAGGCCAGAAATATAGAGCACCCTGCAAAAATTCAAATTCATAGTAATGGTCTGCTAACCCAGATATGCTGATAGGTACGCGTCCTGCGTCCCTGACGCACAAAGATATAAAAGGACGCAGTAAAATCGTATCTATGCATCCCAGTGTTTTTCTTTTTCTTTCCTCGCCATTTCAAGTTAACTGTAAATACATTTCAATAGTTTCTTAGAAATGAATTACACAGGATAGGTTACAAAGTAGGAGATACTTGGGACTCATAAATTTTCCCGGGGACTCATTCAAAGCAAATAGGTGCGTTCCAGGACTCACTAAATAAAAAAGCTATCAGCGTCACTGATAACCTAACTTGCTAATCATTATACCATATGAGGGGTCCTGGTGATTTACTAAGCCAATTTTAGTTTGAAACAAGACTAGAAATATGGGACACTTTACTGAAACTGTTGGAACGAGGTCGAGATTTATCGGAAGAAAGTGTTTTGACCCGTTCGTCACAGGTAGGATGTGACACAAGGTCGCAAGTGAAATCTGACGACTGCTATTTGAAGTGAGAGTAGCGTGTTCGGTTGGGAAAGGAATTGCATTTCGTTTGCTGGAGAGACTTGCAAAGGATTGATATTACTTTGAATTTTTGGACCCTTTCAAAAGAAGCTATTTTGGCTGTATTGGAAGCATGGTATCTACACAATTCGACATTCGGCTTATCCCCGAGTTCAGCGGCGCGGCAACGGGTGTACTTTATTTGGGTCTCTACTAACAACACCTCAGCTACGAAGAGGTCGCGAGTTCGAGTATCCGTAGCCGCTCGCCGCACTCTTCCCCCCTCGCCACAGGCCAAACATATCCTGACGCGCTTTGTTTGTGGGGGCTGGGAATCCGCTTGTTCATACGGCTACCTTTCAGTCTCGTCACAGACACCCAGTGAAAATCAAACTCTCTAATAATATGCTAACCTAGCTCTCTAACATGAGAGACCTGGGAGATTTAATAGGCTTAGTTTAGTCTGGTGCAGACCAGTAGTATGGTGTACCTAGCAAGAATTGAACTCAGTACTATTGGTCGCAAACCATTACAACATACGAGGTGCCATGTTATACATACTTAGTAGGCACGGTTTAGCTCAGTCGGTAGAGCGTATGACTATGAACCGGCCCTCGGCGTATATGTAGCACAGGGATCTGTGCGGTAAAGGGAGGAGCTGATGGTAGGTGTGGCGCTCCACCTCAGACGCGAAACAATCTCCATGGTCTTGTGAAAAGGGGATAGACTCCCTCGCTATCTGGCTGATCCTGACTTTAAGCCACCCTGACTACTTTAGTCATTTATTAATTTTTTGCTTAGTTTGGTGTAAGACCAGAAATATGGGTCACCCAGCCAGGATCGAACTCAGTAACAACAGTCTGCTAGCCTAGCTCACTAGCTGTTACATACACGACACACTGGCTGGAGGTTACTAAGTTTGACTTGAACATTTTGCCTTTTAAAATCTGTTTATCGGTATTTAATAAGTTTAAGTCTGGTACATGACCTCTGCTGAGCAACTGAACAACCCCCCAAGTTTGTTTTTTTCAATTATTATCAATACCACAAAAATAATAAAATCATCCACAAACCTCACTTTTCAGATAGATATGTTTGTTTGTTTGTTTATTGATTTCAACGGCATATCAATCCGTCGGGGGTTATGTCATGCCTAACGGTTAGGAAGTGATACATATCATGTATTTATATTTATATTTTTAGTAATTGGTTTTAACAATGTGTTAGCATTATTGGGGATTATGTTGTATGGTATTGATTTGTTTCATGTCTATATTCTATGGTATAATTTTGTTTCCCTCAAAAAAGAGAGAATATCCTCCATGTTGACATTTTCAAACAGATCTTTCATATTGTTTGCTTTAAAATAATGGTTTCTGATGTGAGCAAAACACCTACATTCCATGAATAAGTGTTTAACTGTCAAAGGTTTTTGACATGTTCCACATTGTAGTTGTTGTTCTTGTTTGAGTATATAGGAGTGCATTAGTCTTGTATGACCAATGTGTAATCGGGACACAATGACTTGTTCTTTTCTAGACTTTTAGACTTAGATATGTTGCGTGCAGAATATTTGATGACCTGTGTCATATTATGGACTCTCTCGTCGATTTTCGACGCATGAGGATTCATACAATGAACAACCTACACAGTGATTTGTTTATAGTGGTAAAGGCTTGTTTTGGACCATCCGCACTTTTTAGCACAGTCGATATGAAAGAATTGGTGCACAAGGAATGCCACAAACCCAATCAACGACTGACCTCAGGAAATTTGAATTCAGAGCTCTCCCTCTCCTAGACTGGTTACCTACCCAAGATTAAAGAACCCAGTCTGTCCTACTATTTTACCGATAGCTGGAGGGAGAATATATGGATTCATACCTTTCCCAATGGTATTAGCGCTATGTTAAATGCAAACAGACTTGTCTGGGATTTGAACTCTAGTCGACAAGTCTATTTTCCGTGACTAACCATTATGCCACGCGCTTCCTGTGTCATATAGTACCAAAATAATGAGAATGTAATCGTCCGTTTTTCCTTAGAATAATGTCTGAGAAAATCTCGGAAAATATGAACAACGAGATCTCACGGGCCAATTACCATTCTATATCAAGTTCTAATCTTTCAATAATGAGACGAGGGAAGTCTTCGGAGTGTAGTGGCTAACGTGCTGGACTACGACATCGTAGTAAGCGAGTTCAGTCTCCGGTCGCGTTATTACGTTCATTTTCGAGCTAATCTTGGAAAAGTGTCATGTAGTACCTAAATAATGAGATTGGAACTAGTATTATCTGCGTTATTCGGACTATTGTCCTCATCTTTATTGTTATCTGTACAACGTTTCGGCCGATATGCCCTCCGGCCTTCTTCAGGTATTTCTTGTCGGACTCGGGAACCTTCTTTTCGGACTCGGGAACCTTCTTTTCGGACTCGGGAACCTTCTTTTCGTAGTCGGGAGCCATCACGGAACTTTAAAGAAGGCCGGAGGGCATATCGGCCAAAACGTTGTACAGATAACAATAAAGATGAGGACAATAGTCCGAATAACGCAGATAATACTAATCATCAAGCCTCATCTCAAACATTCAGAGAAATAGAGATTGGAACTGTCTTTTTTCCTCTAACTAATGTTTGACGAAACCTCAGAGGAGATAAACAACGAGATTTTACGGGACTTGTTAATTCAATCTAGCAATTGATAATTACTCTGTTCACCTTGTACATTTGCTTACTAAACCTTTTTCTCTCTCCTTAATATTATCTGTGTTTCTCCATATTATTTCTCTGTTAACTCTGATACATTAATTACAACAACCGACTTTTGTAACCCTTCTTTGGGTATTGAACGCACTTTTTTGTCTATGTCGACCCAATAGAAGATTTAACGAAAGCTCAATTGAAACACAGAGTTGTAATTTGGATTGGTTTATTCGTTTAACGACACATCAACTTTTTATAGGTTATTTAATACAAAAATTTGATTCATTCGTAAATTTTTCATTGAAGATTCTTTTTCTTTTCTTTTTTTTTTGGGGGGGGAAGAAAGCATTTGAATACCAGGTTATAAAGTGGTATTTTAAATGATGTAATAACGCACGTTTGTTCAGAAGGCCGCATACGCCCTTAATGCCGCAAGTTCCTCATCTTTTGTTTCAATTTTAAAATCAGTAAGATCAGTGAAAGCATAAAAGAGACATAGCCACTCCACAATCATAATTAAAGAGACATGATTTTGCAGCTAAGCAAATTAATAGATTAGATTCAGGCATATGAAAATTTACCTGAGACCAGCCACACAATAAAAAGAGCATGAGTAACAAAGCAAATTGGTGTGTGCGAGCAAGGTTGCTGAATTATTGTTGCAGATGTCAGTATTGGAGTCCAAGTTTTACTATAGAAATGCATTGGAAAGATTTTTGTATAGAAATGCATTGGAAAGAGTTTTAGTATAGAAATGCATTGGAAAGAGTTTTAGTATAGAAATGCATTGGAAAGGGTTTTAGTATAGAAATGCATTGAAAAGAGTTTTAGTATAGAAATGCATTGGAAAGGGTTTTAGTATAGAAATGCATTGGAAGGGGTTTTAGTATAGAAATGCATTGAAAAGAGTTTTAGTATAGAAATGCATTGGAAATAGTTTTAGTATAGAAATGCATTGAAAAGTGTTTTAGTATAGAAATGCATTGGAAAGAGTTTTAGTAAGAAATGCATTGGAAATATTGTATAGAAATGCATTGGAAAGAGTTTTAATATAGAAATGCATTGGAAAGATTTTTGTATAAAATGCATTGAAAAGAGTTTTAGTATAGAAATGCATTGGAAAGGGTTTTAGTATAGAAATGCATTGGAAAGAGTTTTAGTATAGAAATGCATTGGGAATAGAAATGCATTGGAAAGAGTTTTTGTATAGAAATGCATTGGAAAGAGTTTTAGTATAGAAATGCATTGGAAAGAGTTTTAGTATAGAAATGCATTGGAAGGATTTTAAGTATAGAAATGCATTGGAAAGGGTTTTAGTATAGAAATGCATTGGAAAGAGTTTTTGTATAGAAATGCACTGGAAAGATTTTTGTATAGAAATGCATTGGAAAGATTTTGTATAGAAATGCACTGGAAATGGCCAGTTATATAAAGCGTCTCTAATTCCTTTCTTAGAATGACACATCGCGATGAATAATCAAGAACACTTTCAAACTGTAATCTCATCAAGCGCTGATAAATGGGAAAATAATTAAATTACCAAATTGTCAGATTTGAACTCAATAAACCCTACGTAGGCACACACACACACATACACACACGTACACACGCACACATCCATACATACACTCACATACATACACTCACTTATATACACGTACGTGCATGTTATAGCCTTGCTATAACCCTCGATAACCTTTTACTTCCTTTATCGTTTGTTTTATGATATATAAAATAGAATAAATCGTTGTACAAATGTACGTGAAAATTTGGGTTCTTTTCGTTCTGTCAATAAAATCTCCGGTTTCTTATCTCTTCTTTCATAAGAGAATGTAATCATTGTTGTTCCATTTAGTTTCTAATAATTGACATCCACTCCACAGAAAATACTTTCACGTCTTATAATTAATATTATATTTGAAACAATTAGTCCAGCAGCAGTTTAAGTTACACAATGCATTCCTGTATTTACAGATAGATAGATAGATAGATAGATAGATAGATAACAAAATGAGAGAGATAGATAGATAGATAGATAGATAGATAGATAGATAGATAGATAACAAACTGAGATAGATAGATAGATAGATAAGAACAAACTGAGATAAGAACAAACTGAGATAGATAGATAGATAGATAGATAGATAGATAGATAACAAACTGAGATAGATAGATAGATAGATAGATAGATAGATAGATAGATAGATAGATGGATAGAAAGATAGATAGATAAGAACAGGCTGAGATAGATAGATAGATAGATAGATGAGAACAGACTGAGATAGATAGATAGATAGATAGATAGATAGATAGATAGGAATAACCAGATAGATAGATAGATAGATAGATAGATAGATAGATAAGAACAGACTGAGATAGATAGATAGATAGATAGATAGATAGATAGGCTGTATAAGACTGTACGTTCTTAATGCTTATGAGGACGATTGTTTTCTAAACAACCATGTACCAATAAGTTTATAGACGGCAACCAGGGTCCGCACAGAGCTCATCAAAATAAGTTTTTGCTGGCCGGTCAGGTGTGGTGTGGCCATGTCTAGGAGTCCACAGGAAAACATCAATTATGAGTTCTTCCTTACTTTCCCAGTGGTGTCCAACATGTCTTGCTCGTTTTACTTGGATGGTTTGTGAAATGGGAGGTGAGTGGCCGTACACATATTGTTTTGTAAAGTGGTTCTTCCAGGATTTGTTAAAAACAGCACAACGCAGTATTCTTGTGTAGTTCTTATCAAGTGATACAACCATAAAGAATTGACAAGATTAGAGTTCAGAAGAACCTTCGTTTCATTTTATCAGAGATATCAGATATCCATGAGGTTGAAAACCTGTTGATAGCAGTCCATACTTTACTTATGCGCAGGTAACTAATTTAGGTTATCCTAGTCTGACACAAGCCCAGAATAATTGAGCACCCACAGGAATTGAACTCATTGTATTATCGAATTGGTTTGGTAAATCAAAAAAATTCTTATAAATCAAAGACTTTTTTCAGTAAAATCAAACTTTTTGCATTTTGTTGCTTACACATTTCGACTCTAGGAGTCGTTGGCATTCTACCTACGCTATTCTTTCTTAGATTTTCATATGCCCTATTAACAATATTGAGCACTCTCTTTCTATTAATATAATAAATCATATGATTATATATATATATATATATATATATATATATATATATATATATATATATATATATATAATCCAAAAGTTCAGAGAATAAATCTTCCTTAGAGTTTTATTTTTAAAAAACCTGTCGCAGTTTGAGAGCTCAATGTGTGCTCTTAATGTTAGAGTCACAGAGCAAATATATAAGTAAAGAAATAACAAAAGACTTAGAGATTTAGCATAATAGTCTGTTTCAGGGAGCTTAGACAAAGTGTCTAACTCTCCCGACTTATCATCTAAGCTCCCTGAAATAGACTATAATGCTAAATCTCTAAGTCTTTTGTTATTTCTTTACTTATATATATATATATATATATATAATATATATATATATATATGATCCATTTTCAAACTTTCATGAGTCATTAGAGTCATACATGTAAAAGTTTTTAAATTATTTTAAGAGATCCGGCTCAGCCTGGTTTTTAAGTTTTGTCTTTCTGTCTTATTTTTCTACCGCTCCGTAAAATGTTATCCGGCTCAAGCAAAACGTCGACAACCCACTCTCTTGGTAATCGTTACGAGAGAAACATGTCATTTTTTCCCTCTCTATATGCATTTTACCCTCTCCGTCACATTTAAGGTTACGAATCGAAATGGTCTGTGAGTTACATTTTATCTTAAAAATAAGATGTAAAAATTAATTTAAAAAAATTAAAAATCAATTATTCTAAATTTAGATTAATACTATCTAAATAAAAATCTGGAAAATAAAAAAAATTGAATATTTATTTGAAAAAAATATTAATTTTGGGGGATTATCGAGGGCATCTAAAACATCCGCTTGGAAATGAAACCGTTTTCCGTACGCCGCTCTTGGTGTAAACATGTCTGTAACCCATTGTAAATAAATAAGAAAAACAAATAAAACGTCCTTTAAATGCAAATAATTATGCTAAACTTTAATAAAAATGACTGTACATCCTTTATCTTTAATAATGATCATCTTACAGCCTATTTATAATATAGTTAAGTATTACTTACAAATGAGTATCCTAAACTTTAATAAAACGACTGTACATCCTTTATTTTTAATAATGACCATCTTATAACCGTGATGGAAAAGTACTGCTTACGAATAATTATCCTAAACTTTAATAAAAACGACTGTACATCCTTTATTTTTAATAATGACCATCTTAGAACCGTGATGTAATATGGAAAAGTACTGCTTACGAATAATTATCCTAAACTTTAATAAAAACGACTGTACATCCTTTATTTTTAATAATGACCATCTTAGAACCCATATGTAATATGAGTAAGTACTGCTTGTAATAATAATATCTCATCTCCAATTTTCAGACAAAAATTAAAAAAACAAGAAAAAACTCTTAGTTTTGAGGAAATAAGAGTAAACGGTAGCTCCTTGGCGTTCGGATGTGTATGACTCACAGTTATACAGCTGTAAATTACAGGATAAAAATATACTTAAAATATCACAATACAAAGTACTTTAAAACTCTTTAAAGTGTCAATATCTAGACTGTTATAATATTGGGCTGTAACATGTGGGCCTCTCTTAACAGCAAGGAAGCAGAAAGAAAAATAGCAAATCTTATTAAGTGTTTACAAAAATTCCAAGCGCACGTTTTTGGAAACTAAAAAATGAATCATCATCATCATGATGACGAAAGTGCTTGTATTTCACACAACGCTGAAACCCTTTGGGAAATATGTGAATACAATTGTTATCTCTCCAGCTATGGGTAAATAGTAGGGCATATTGGGCTCTTCAACCTTGGTATGGTAACTAGTCAAAAAGCAGCACCTCATAAAAAGCAGCTCTACAGCCAACTGTCCAAAGGCCGAAGCCACTGGAGACTGGTGCGCTATGTGAAATAAAACTGCCTCGTCTAGGATTTGAACGTGGATCGCGAAACTATATTTGCTACTACGATAACCATTACACCACGCACCACCCTAATAATATAGGTAATTCGAGTAAATGTAAAAATTGTCCATTATTTTCAGTTTTAGTCCTTTTGGTCATTTTTGCTCATTAACAGAAACTTAAAACATAGACATTGTTTAATATCAGAAAAAGATTATATTATATTGTATTGTTTCATATGGGAGGTTTTGTATTTTGGGAGCTTTATTCTTTTTTTTTTTCTTTTTCTTTTTTTTTTTTTTTTTTTTTTTGACGACAAAGAACGACTGTGTCACGTTCTTGACAATTAACAATAGGATATATACATAGGATTATTATTAATATTTAGTTTAGCCCAATGTCAAGAGCAATGCCACAAAGTCGCAACTATAAATGAACTACGTAGCAAGTTCTTTTGTCTGTATATCACATAATTCGTGGGTTGCCTATGAATTATAACTGTACTGTAGTAAAATTTAAATGGCGGTATTGTGGATGGATAGTTACCATAGCCATTATCAAAGTTATTGACAACTTTTCACTGACCTAGCCGTTAATTTCACATTGGCTGAAGACAAGCGTGAGGAGGGAACTTACTTAGAGTTAGTTAGATTTTGACGGTTAGCCGAAGGGGGCAGACGTAATGGTCGTCTGTTCCCCATCTTCTCACCGCGCTTTTGGGCTTCAGGTAATAAAGACGTCTGTAAAATAAACAAAGTTTTGCTTCATTATTAAAAACAAAGAGGATGAGCACAGACAACCAAACCCAGCACGGAAAAAAGCCATATCAACAAGAAGAGGAAAGCAACCCATAAGAAAATGGCCAATCGGCGAAATAGAACCCCCCCCCACGTAAGAACACTCTCCTCTCTCTACATTTATATACCCGATATAAAAGGGGTATATAACATGCATACTGATGTTGGATACTCATTCTTATTTCTTCTTGAGTCTTCACCTTTTTTCACTGCCCGTGTTGGGTTGTCTGAGGGGTCTTCTTCTTCATCGTCGGCGGTGCTGTCTCTCTCCGCTTCCATCTTATTTCTTTCAAATCAGGAACACGGAGACATATTCTTTTGGTGTGCACATAGTTTTTATTATCCGATTCCATCTCCAGCACGCGCGTGCGAGTGAAATCAGCACAGAACAGAAATATACGTCTAGCCACCAGGACTTTCTCGACGATTCTCAATAATTCTAACTTCTAGCTTTCCCAGGGTTGGTCCGACCATGTGACCCCCCCCCCCCCAGCCAATCATAGAGGCTCACTTGGATGACCTCGGGGTGGAGGCTGCTGTCAATCAGATCATATGAACTTTTATCCAGTACTGGGTGATTTTCCAGTAACCGTTGAATTTAAATGCTACATCTCTTTACAAAAATGATAGGCTATGCCTATTGATCATGTAACAGTGGGATAACGGCTATCTCTACAGGAAATAGATATGACAACCCGAGTTCAAATCCTAGATAGGTATTTTTTTCGTTTCGCCTTGTGCTAATGCACATGGAAAGGCATGTATCAATCTCTTCCCCCGCCCCTTATTAGAATTTATCTGACGCACGCGGAATGACCAAATAGACCAATCACGGCCCTTCTAGTGGTCACATGAACCACCGTATATAACTGAAAAATTCTCTAAATCTTTCCTTCTTTCGCCTTCTGTAGTTCTGTGTTCAGCATCAGACTAGGATCGATAAAGGAGAGTGCTATTCTCACAACGCACCCAAGACAAAATGTAAGAATGCAGCTTCCATTTCCACGTAGCCGCGCTGTTACACTAAATAAATTGAGCCAATAGCTTTACAGAAGTCGGCTTCCACGTGCTTTCCAGTTACCAGAACAAAACACCTTTCCACTTAAGTCCAACAGAAGCACATTATCTGCAAACAATTTTCCTGTATCTCTTTTCCTCCTATGTGCAGTAAAATTATTATATTAACTTTCGGTTGTTGTTTTCCTTTCTTAAAAAGCTGTCGACCATATTTTGTCTTGTGCAATTAACTACTGTCTATGACCCTTCAAAACTTTCGATATAACCAGAATTACTCTCGGGGATAAATATCCAAGGTTAAAAAGCCCAGTCTGTCCTACTATTTATCCATAGTTGGAGGCAGAATATATGGATTCATACCTTTCCCAATGGTATTAGCGCTATGTATAATGCAAACAGCCTTGTCGAGGATTTGAACTCTGGTCGACGAGTTCATTTTCTACGACTCAAACCATTATACCACGCGCCTCCA
The DNA here is from genome assembly GCA_023376005.1 of Doryteuthis pealeii. Classification (NCBI taxonomy): domain Eukaryota; kingdom Metazoa; phylum Mollusca; class Cephalopoda; order Myopsida; family Loliginidae; genus Doryteuthis; species Doryteuthis pealeii. The sequence goes on along the minus strand of CM042147.1, from coordinate 35,136,179 downwards.
TACAATAAAATTCATAATTAATTAATGTTTTATTGAGATTAAACCCTCCTTTTAAATATATATTAATAAAATAACGCCAACTACAACTAAATAGATTTATCAGAAGATTTTAACCCCAGTAGTATACACAAATAAGATATTAACAAAAGGAATAAGGGATAAAAGAGATGGGAGTTGAAGATAGATGACATAAACACTGGATGGTAAGCCTCTGAAATTAGTAGACAAGTTCACATACCTTGGTAGTAATATCTCATCTACAGAAAGCGCTTATTATCAACAGCACCGTCCATTACAACAACAACAACGCGTTGTTGCTGTAATGGTTGTGCTGGTGTTCGTGTTGGTGGTGCTACTCAATGAATGTTCATACCGGTAGAAAAATGATTCGTAATTGAATGACAAAAATAAACTATTTATTCAAAGCACAAAAAAAGAATGTTGTACTAAGAGAATAATATTAGAATATTATTAACAAAATAGTATAAGACTTAATTAATTCATTTACATTTTATTGTGTTTAGAGCTGCACAGAAAAATAAATGCAAATCATGATTTGATATTAATGAAATGACGAAAAATCATGTGTCGGCCATGAATTTTGTTTTAACTTTCGTTTTGTTTTTGTTTTTTTTTTTATTGTTTTTGTTGGTTTTTGTTTTTGTCTTTTTTTGGTTTATGGTTTTGTTTTTTTGGTTTTGTTTTTTTTTGGTTTTTTGGTTTTTAATCATCCGATCATATCTTACAAACAGAAAATAAATTATATCAAAAATTTTAATAATTTACTCTTGTTTGTTTTACAAAGCCAGAATAGCCAGCTATTAATGGAAAATGAGTCGCGTCGTAACTGCTATTATTTTATTTACTGCTAAATAAATAAAAAAAAGATTGGGATGAACATCCTCTTGGTGTGCTAAATCCATACTTTATATAACTTGCAATAGCTTAAAATGGAGACGCGTGATGTAATAGTTATCGTCGTGTAAAATGGACACGGCGAGTCGAGTTCAAATCCTGGACGAAGCTTTATGCATTTCACAATGAGCTAATAGCCTTGGGAAAGGTATGCATCCAATTATGCTTCTCCAGCTATGGGTAAAGAGTTGGGCAGACTTTGGGCTCTTTAACCTTAGTTAGGCATTCTGTCTAGAAGAGAGAAAACTCTGAATTCAAACCTTTTAAACTCCGCTTAAGAAATTGATCTAGTGTCAAATCCTGCTCGTGCAGGTTGACAAATATATTTATATAACAGCTGCAGAGCAAGAAAACAATGGTAACAAAATTGTTCCAATGATAATGATATATTTATTATCATTGGAACAATTTTGTTACCATTGTTTACATTTATATATATATAATACGTTTATGTATCTGCTTTTTATATCTTTGTCATGTATGTGTATCTCCGTCACTTACGGAATAAATATTGTTCTCGTTTTCACGCATTTTTTTTAATGTTTTCATGTATACTCATGTACCCACGTTGGGAGGTTACTTTAAGGCTTCCAACGTTAATACAACATCCCCACATGTTATACTTTTATTAAAGTTTACCATAATCATTTGTATTTAAAGGATATCTCATTTGTCCCCAAACCAGCTACCAGTAAGTGACATTCCCAACGACACAAGTCATATGCCTATTTCCTCATAATACGTTTATGTATCTGTTTTGTATATCTTTGTCATGTATGTATATCTCCGTCACTTATGGAATAGATATGTTATCATTTACACACCTTTGTCGAAATGTTTTTATGTATACTCATGTACCCACGTTGGGAGGTTACTTTAAGCCTTCCAACGTTAATATAACATCCCCACAAGTTATAATCGTTAGAAATGAATATGGTGATTAGAGTACAAATCTTGAAAAAGCCTGTTTGCATTTCGCAAAGCTCTAATATCCTTGGAAAAGGCATGAATCCAACTATTTCCCTTCCAGCTGTGGGTAGATAGTAGGGCAAACCATGCTCTTTAACCTTGGTTAGGCAACCGGTCTAGAAGAAGGAAATCTTTGAATTCAAGCCTGTTAAATTCCGCGTAAAAATTGACCTCATAGTAGAACAGTAATTATGCTATTTAACCCAGAGATGAGGAGGATAAGTCGGTTCATAACTTTCCCAAGGATATTAGTCTGAGAGTAAATGTAATAACGCGATTGGAGTTCGAATTAGCTTATTACGATCTCGCTGTCTAACTGGGCCAATTTCTCCTTCAAATGATCTTAAATTCTAACAACATGTTCAGAAACAATACAAAATTCTATGTTTAATGTTTTTATTTCTTGTTCTTTTCAGATATAGGTGTGTCAAAAAAGTATTGAGATTTTTTAAACTTTTTGTCATACCTTGTATTCTGGAAAAAAATAACGTTACATTCATTTTTTTTTCAGAATACAGGGTGTGTAAAAAAGTACCAAGTTTAAAGTTGTATTTACCAAGATAGAAATGAAGAATGGATGAAACGTTATTTTTTCAGAATACAAGGTGTGTCAAAAAGTACAAAGAATCTCGATTGGCCACGTCAGGAGGATGGACAAAGGCCGCATCCCCAAAGACCTATTGTATGGTGAGTTAGTAGAGGGCACTCGACCGGTAGAGAGACCACGCCTGCGCTTTAAAGATGTCTGCAAGAGGGACATAAAGACATGCCACATCGACATCATCACATGGGAGGCTTGTGCAGAAGACCATGCGACCTGGCGCCTCCTCGTCAAACAAGGAAGGAGAAGGAATGAAAAAGAGAGGAAAGAAGCCTCCGCAAAAAAACAGAGTTAAAAGGAAGGAGAGACAACAGCAACTCCAGCAAGCATCACTGTTTGTTTGCAATCACTGCATCAGAGATTGCCATTCAAAAATTGGTCTGTTCAGTCACTCACGCAGTTGTAGATTAAAAAAAGTGGACACTACGACATCGTTTTCAATGGACGGAAGGGTGTTAACAACAATATGCTGTTAAAGTTTGATATCATTTGAACGTGAATTGGTCAAGTTATTAGATTACGAAATGGTGCGGGGTTTTGTTGGGTTTTTTTTTTGGTTTTTTTGTTGTTGTTTTTTGAGTTTTTTTCTAAACCACCGTGTACATCTCAAATGACATCAAATCTTTAAAACAACCAGTATATTATTAGAAAAAGATTCCCAGCCCAACTACAGAAATAGATTTTTTTGTCAAAAGATCAAAAAGAATGTTACACTAAAAGAATTTACTAATTTTAGACAATTATTAACAACAAAATTCACCACTTTTGGTTCTGTTTAACTCTTAATTAATTCATTAACATTTTATTGTATTTCTAGCTTCATAGAAAAAAAAACGAAATGCAAGTCATCATATTAACGAAATGACGTAAAGAATCACGTGTGAATCAAGAATTTCAAACCTTTTTTTTTTGTTTTATTTTTTTCTATTTAATAACGAACAGAAACAATGAAACTAGCGCAAAATCAAAATAACAGTTACCAAAGCAAAAACAAAAAAGAAGATAAAAATGTATTTCAGATAAATTTATTGAAACTACGTGTTTTGCATTCATCATCATCATCATCATCATCATCAATGGTTTCTTGGTTTAATGGCATATCAACCCTGAGGGTTTATTTAATGCCAAAGTCAACCTTGTAGTAGACCAGTGCTGGTTCTGGTGCTATTCAACCCATAGCTGGGGGATGAAGGGATTCATATCTTTCCAAAGAGTATTAGTCCGAAAATGAATGTAATAGCGTGAGGGGTGTTCGAACTCGCTTACTACGATATCGCAATCCAGCAATACCCCAAGGGATCCCCCCTCATCATCATCGTGCTGATTAACTACAACCCCTATCTGTCTGTCTGTCTGTCTGTCTGTCTGTCTGTCTCTCTCTCTCTCTCTCTCTCTCTCTCTCTCTCTCTCGGCCATCGCTCTTGGTAGATGTTCTACACAGCATCGAGTATCCGCACAGAGTTGATGAATGTTAAGTTTTTGCTGGTCGGTTAACACCAGTGTGTCAATGTGTAGGCGTCACCTGAAGAACGTAACTTATGAGTTCGTCCTTACTTCCCCAGCAGCGCCCAGCATGTCTTGTTTGTCTTTGCTGAGTGGCTTGTGTGATAGGAGGTAAGTGGCTGTATAGCTGCTGTTTTCGGGGTGTTGCTTTCAGAATTTTCTCAAAATAGCACGCAATGTATCTGTGTAGTTTCCATCTATCCTTTGGCCAAATCAAAATAACATTTCCTCTAAAACCAAAAAAAAATATTTCAAATGAATTTTATCAGTTGTATAACTAACGAAAGTTCCAAGTTTACAGAGGAAAGGTCCTCCATCCTGTATAGGGCAGAGTAAAAGCGCTATAAGTGTAACTCGAAGCCAAACTTGGTAAAACTTGCCTGTTAAAAATGCCTATACTTGGTAAACGTAGCAAATTTGACCCATTAACCCAAACTTTTAACATTTCCCAATGAAACCTGCATCGGAAAAATAAGGTCTAAAAAAGTTTGAGGTTAAACTTTGCAAATTCGTCGTCAAAATTAAAACAGAAAATTTTGACGACGATTTGCAAGTTTTAGAAAATAATTTTTCACTGTCTTCGAATTACTTTAATTTAAATAAATACAAAAAGAAAAAAAGAAAAGAAAAAACCCACACACACTTATACAGTTTCGAGTTTTGTTTTGTGTATTTTTAATTTATCTTAAAGAAATCCGATTTTTTTCGAGGAAATCATATTCAAAATCGACCTAAAGAAGAAAGAAACAAAGATATAAAAAAAAAAGAAAGAAAGAAAGAGCTAGAGAGAAACCGATACCGTGTATATATTTACCTACCTACCTGATATTTACTGATATTTAAAAAAAAAAAAAAAGAATTTGCAGATGCGTGTTTATCGGCACGCACCTTTTTTGCTATTTACTTGTTTATTTAAATTAAAGTAATTCGAAGACAGTGAAAAATTATTTTCTAAAACTTGCAAGTCGTCGTCAAAATTTTCCGTTTTAATTTTGACGACGATTTACAAGTTAAACCTCAAACTTTTTTAGACCTTATTTTTCAGATGCAGGTTTCATTGGGGAATGTTAAAAGTTTGGGTTAATGGGTCAAATTTGCTACGTTTACCAAGTAAAGGCATTTTTAACAGGCGTACACGTGAACTTCAAATATGAGTTACCCTTACCGCGTTTTTTCATTTGGTAAAAATATCCTGAAACGCAGCGGCTTTGGTCTGTTTAGCAAAAATCTTCTCGTTCCCCAATGATACCTGCATTGAAAAAATAAAGTCTTACCGCGCTTTTAACCGGGACTACTAACTTTACAAAAGAATAATAATAAAATTAACAACTTTGAAACAAGAATTCATAAAGGATAAAAGATAATAAAACAAATATAATAAAAAATAGTCCTATTAATCTATATATATATATATATATATATATATATATATATATATATATATATAAGAGAGATTTATTTTTGACTTCTTAAATCCCAGGCAACGCCGGATTGCTTTGCTTGTATTAGATAAATAACAATGGTTAGCAGTGATATATGTGCAAGTGTTTTATGTATTTTGATTTTATATGGAGTTGATGCTAACCAGTTATGGAACGAAGAGAGGTCAGAGAGGGGAATCTGCCCCGGGGTGCAGCTTTAAGGGGGGCGCAAAATCACCGTAATCCAAAAGCCGCTGCGGTTCTATAAAATTGAAATATATTGCCCAATTCTTGCCACGATTCTCCTGTACTTCGAATGCGTAGAATTTGTAAAATGGGTGGGTAGACGAAGCCTTGAAAAATCAGAATCAATAATTATTGGCCACTGAAGGGGGGGGGGTCGAGCTCCACGCCCACCCCCACTCACCCCCTCCTGGATCACGACGCTGGCACGTCACTGATGCTGATAATCGTGGCTTGGCTTCGTGAACGTGAATTAAGATTAAGTGGAGATCCACGTTGATGATATATATATATATATATTCACCAACCCCTCCGCACGAGCAGGATGCGACACACGGTCAATTTCTTAAGCCGAGTTTAACAGGTTTGTATTCTGAGTTTTTCTTCTCCTAAACTGGTTACCTATCCACGGTTAAAGAGCCCAGGCTGTCCTACTATTTACCCATTGCTGGATGGAGAATATATGGACTCATACATTTCCCAAAGGTATTAGCGCTATGTGAAATGCAAATAGCCACGTCTATTTCCTACGACCCTAACCATTACAACACGCACCTCCATAACATAATATATATATATATATATATATATATATATATTATATATATATATATATTTATTTAGAATGGCTTTTTGCCGATAATTTTTTGGAGAATAAGTGTTTAATTGGAGTCGTACCTAATTTTGAAAATTAATTAATTAATAATGAATTAGGCGGGAATACCTATTAAATGTATGGCTAAACAAATCGAGAAAAATCAATCTCTGTATGTACATTTCGGCCTATTAGGCCTCATCAGCAGAGCTATAGATCGGAAGACCGCCCTGTGCGTGATTTGAAACCGGACTGCCAAGCTGACAGGCCGATCCCATAACCCCAACACCAAACGAACTTCTTAGATTTTATGATTTGTTTAGAGTAGGTTAACATTCCTCTTCTAGTGACTAGAAGAGGAATGTTACCTACTCTAAACAATCATAAAATCTAAGAAGTTCGTTTGGTGTGGGTTATGGGATCGGCCTGTCAGCTTGGCAGTCCGGTTTCAAATCACGCACAGGGCGGTCTTCCGATCTATAGCTCTGCTGATGAGGCCTAATAGGCCGAAATGTACATACAGAGATTGATTTTTCTCGATTTGTTTAGCCATACATTTAATAGGTATTCCCGCCTAATTCATTATTAATTAATTAATTTTCAAAATTAGGTACGACTCCAATTAAACACACACATATATATATATATATATATATATATATATGAGGTAAGGTTAAAGGAAAAGTGAAAAAAAAATAATGACTCAAACAAGTCCAAGTAGGAGAGAAATATTTCGTCCTTCTGACGCGAAGAACATCCTCAGGTCTGACTTTATTCAAAGCAAAATACGTACATTTGTGTTTATAGAAGAGAAAGTGAGTTAGTGGTGGACTTGAGGGGTAGAGAGGTTAGGGAGGATTTGATTGAAACGAGAATAACATCATATAAAGTGGAGGGGGAGTTCCTTTTACCTCACCTCATACTGTCGGATTTTACTCCAACCCTCCTATCGTCATATATATATATATATATATATATATATATAAATATATATATCTTTTCGAGTTTTCTGGTCAACTTTTTAATATTTGGGTGGAATTCGTGGATAAGTCCACCGAAGTTCAGGTCCCGAGTACTTTCGGCATTTCGAAGTGCCATCATCAGGGGTGATGTGTTCCAGTTTTTTTTTTATTATTATATTAATGTGGAGGCTGGAAGGAGAAGAATTGATGAGAAAGAATGCTGCCCAAATACACACACACACACACACACACACACACATATATATATATATATATATATATATATATATATATATATACCTTTCAACTGAGACTATTTAACCTATAAGTGGGATCATGACTTGTACTACTGTCTCGGACCAGAACGGACCAGAGAGTAATAGTGACTATGAAGTAACTCCTTACTTCCCAGAACCCTAAAACTCTCGAAATGGACCTTAGTATTGGATATAGTTTACTGTGATACTGATAATATATTTCTGTAATATTATCTGTACAATGAAAGACCAGAAGAATGTTGTCCAATAATTCCCTAAGGATTCAAAAGAAAAATAGGAGTCCATGTTTTAATATATGGGATTCTCTTGGAACGTTTTTATTTATTTATTTATTTATTTATTCATTTTCATTTTATTTACCCCAGGAAGTTATATTATAAAAGAGGTTTTACTGCCACTGGTTTTCGTAAAAAGGATCGCTTGACTCTTCTTACTGATGTCATCAAGTTTATTTTGATAAACACCGTGAAACTGTACAAGGAAAAACAAATTACATTCAATAAAAAGATAACAGCAAATACTTTTCAAAGTAATAGAAAACAAGAAAGAATTGGGACAACTTCTTACTGAGTCGCCTGTCCTGATCAGCGGCGTAAACGAAAAGGGATTCGTATGTAAGTTCCCCTGACCATTTTTCGGTTAGGGATTCATAGACCGTAGAAACTAATAGTCAGCCCAAAATGAAATTAATAAAATCCACTAAACTACTCTAAATTGGATATTGTGGTTGTGGTTAAATTTATAAACTAAAAATAACTATATAAAGATAAGATATAAATAACTGGTTAATTTAACGACATATACAAGAGAAGTGATTTTTCGGGAGGTTTGCAAAACACATTTATGATTAGTGGGCTGACAAAGATATGGAAAGAGGC
>CM042147.1:35100314-35122814 GCA_023376005.1 Doryteuthis pealeii | reverse complement strand
CTTTGTATTTTTTAGTCTGATCAAAGATATTTATGATTTTAGGACTGGGTAAAAACCTGGGAATCTCATAAATGAACTAAATAAACATTAAATAAAAACAGTGTGATATATATAACATAGGTACAAATATGTTACAGTACACGTTTACCTAAAAAGAAATCGCCGGCTTTTTTCTTATTCCACACAACAAGACTGCGAACAGGTTTTGTTCGTTGTACTTTTAAGACAAACACACACACACAAACACACACACACTCATAAACATCGACAATCTTTGACTACCTTAGTCAAACCTGGAATTTGAATATATTAATACTAATACTAAAAAATACTAAGCAGCCTTGAGCTGTTTACTCCCCTTACCTAATAGTACACTCGCCGGATTATATAACTAAATTCAAATAAAAAAATGAAGCTAAGAAAATATAAACAAAGTGGACATTAGGAGTAGCCGTTTGATTTTGAGATTTAGTAAATTTTAGAATGTTTTCTTCCTAGTAAAAATAGTCTAAAACTATGACCGACTTAGATATGTTTTTAGTTTTAAAATGTTTTTTTGTCCACCAAGACTGAAAAAAAAATCAAAACAAAAAAGGGTATTACTGCTCTTTTTCAGTTCCATAGATGAGGTCAAGGCCGGATATTTAAAGAGGCAAGGGGAGTAACGGCCCCGGGTCCCTAACTAGACGGACATTCAGATTTATTTCATAAAACCTGTAATAATTATAAAATTAGTTTTATTATTGAAAAGATAATGTTGATTTGCTGCAAGCCGGGAAAAATTACCTCACTTTGTCGTATGATACAAACTGAAAAATGTACGGTACCACCAAAATACGTCACGTGATCAGTTTAGGCAATATTGAAGGAAGAGACGCAAATATTTTTTAACTTTTTTTTTTAATCTCGCAAAAATAAAATAACGAACATAAATAGTTGTTACAAAGAAAAACAGTTAGTTCAAAGATCAATTTATCCGACTGGAAAAAAGTACTCACCGATATATTGAAAAATAAGTAAAATTGCCATTTTTTATTTTTATTTTTTTTATAACTGGTCGATTTCTTTATTGATATTTTTTTGCAGAATTATGTACTCATGGTTCTTTTACTAAAAAAATCCCATATAGAAACTTATAAAAACTTCTGATATAATTATGCAGGCTCTTATCTTTATAGATAATAAGTAAAAATAATTTTTTTTTGTTTTGTTTTTTTTGTTTTTTTTTTTTTTTTTTCATATTTCATAAAATAAAATAAGTGTGGGGAGACCTCGTAAAGAAATATTTCCCCTAATATATTTTAGGAAAAACTATTTTAAACATAATTTCATCAACAGGTAAATAATTACCGAAATGTTCGTAAAATTTTTACCGTTAGTTGATTTTTCATAGATTTTTTTTAAAGCCGGTAGTCATAACTTGTTTGTTCTCGATTGATTTAACAGTGCGAAAATGTAAACATTGTTTTCGTCCATAATTTTCATGAAAGCTTTAAAAAAATGTTTTAAATCATCAAGAGTTTTTTTAATGTTTCTTCTTTTGTATGGTACAACAAATTTCAAGATAATATTAACCTTTATGTAAGTTTCATTGTGTTAAATATAGGCGGGGGGTAAATTTGATAGATCAATTTGGAGATCCCTAATTCTTACAGTCAATATAATTGAGAAAATAAGATCAAATATTTTCTTTTGAACCTAAGATATTTTTTCTTTAAATAAATTCATTTTACCCAATTTCTTTTTTAATTTCTCATGCTCCGAATTTAATTTCTATCTTGAGGCAACTTGAGGGACCCCTAAACAGAAGTGCCCCAGGCCCCCAAGTTTTAAATCCGGCTCTGGATGAGGTAGTAAAATAACTTGCTATTTATTGAAAAAAAAATAGATGAATAATAGTAAACAGTGGCGTGCCAACGTCGTCATCGTGGGGAGGGGGAGATCGGTACGGCACCCTCTCCATTAGCCAATAGATCTTGATTCAGATTTTTCAAAGCTTCACCTACCCGTCCACTTTCAAATTCTACAAATTCATAGTTCAGGAGTATAGTGGCAAAAGTAGGCAATATATTTCAATGTTATAACAACGCAAAAGGGTTAGGGCGATTTTGTGCCCCCTGATACTCTGTGGGACACATGCCTCTCCCTGAACCTTTGTTTCACCACTGATACTAAATGCCCATGTAAAATATAAACTTCAATGGTTAATAAAATTTCGTTCATTTTTTTTTTTTTTTTTTTTTTGCGGGCTGGGGTGGGTACCATTGTTGTTATTTACTAAGCTTTGCTTAGTCTTTCACGCAGACCCCAAGTTGTTTAGTCTGATATTTTTTGACAACTGTTGACTAAGAATCTCGTATGTTGAAGAACATAGACAGGAATCTTTTTAAAAATTGAGCAATTTTTAAAAAAAGGTGGGGGATGCCATATTTAATTAAAACATTTCTGTAAAAAATCTATTTGAACAAAACAAATATTTCATTAAACATAAAATTATTCAGAATCTACACAGATAAAGTCAGAGGAAAGCTTATAAAAATATAGCTGATAAGGTAGCCCTATATTGAAAATACGTCGACTGTTTTCCCTGCACAGAAGTAAGACGCTTTCCAAAAGGGGTATCATGCGGTAATACAGTTCTAGTTCTATAGGTCTGTGTAGTAAAGAGTAGCACTTCATTGTCTTTATCCCTAGGTTCACCGGACCCGGAGTTGTAGTACCAGTAAGGGTCCCATGTACGAATAAAATAGATCTGTTTGAAAATTATTTGTATTAGATAAGAATACTTGAAACCATATAACTGTATGCAAATTATTTGTATTAAGAATAGTTAAAGCTATGATTGTTTACTAAGGATTTCTATTAAACTGCTTCCTTCAGTCGTGGTCGTCGTACGTAATTGCTTGACACTGCCAACAGGCCGTCGCCGTATGCTTATATGCACGCCCGATCTCGAGAGAATTTGCATACGTGCAATCCCATTTTTACTGGTTCGAGATCGCCCATCGTTAAATATAGTGCTTAAAGCAGCCATATTTCTTTCTTGCGATGACCCTGCAAGCCAGACACGTCCGCGCACGTTTTGAGTTTCGAGGTATGTTATTTTCATTACAACCACACTCCTCCCTGATCTGAGGATCACACAAAGTGCAGTGCGCAGAAGGTCTCTTTAGTCTACTACTTCGTCTAAGCGGGACACGCTCGGTGGTATCTTCGTCCTCGGGTGTATCATCGGATGTGTCTCTGGGCCTATTCTGACCACAGTCGTTGTGATCGCTCTCAGATGCAGCTGAATCCTCCCGGGTCAAATCTTCATACAACCTCGGCGCTTCATCGTCAGAGGAAGTGATGCGGCAACTAGTGGCGTCTGCTCCACGCAGAGGACGAACATCCTTTATGTGGCGGGGTGTCGCGTCGACAAGGACCGAATGTGGGCTGTAGACATTCGTTATCTGTCGTTTATATTTAAGATATATAGATATAGATATAAACACTATAAGAGTAGTAGGTATCAGTTTGTAACCAACATTCTCATAATTAGTATATCAATGGATACACTAACACTGAACATTCGGCAAGGAAAGACAAACAACTAACTCACATTAACAATGAACATATGAATGTTTAATATACATAACAATATATAGTATATTAAGAAAAATGAAAAAACCTCAAATTTTCAAACCTCAAATTTTCTTTTAAACAGACTGAATAACAAGGACTACCACTCGCTTTTCTCGTTATTCTGTGATAAAAAAATTCTTATTACCTTCCATATACCAACAAATGCCCTGAAGATGATCTAATTAATAGATCAAAACACTGCAGCGTCGGCCAATAAACTCACCACTTAACCTATTTAAACCTGTGTTTTTTCATTTTTCTTAATATACTACATACCGTCGGATTCAATTCCTTTCTTCACGTAACAATATATATATATATTCGAAAAAAATATTTTTGTTACTATATGCAGGTTGCTGCGGGACGGTACGCATTTACGGATTACAAAGTGTGAAACGCTGCTTGGGTTGAGTGAACAATAAAGTGCATTACATTAATAAGCTGTTGCCTAATGTTGTTTTTCCATCCTCCTGATGCAACGTATCGCATGTGTTTTGATAGCGTAACGAAAAAAGAAAAAAAGAGGTTAATGTTCGATTTCAATTCCTCTAGATTGATTGCAATGATAAAAATTTTTTTTAAAAAAACACTGACGCACAGACAGAAACTAAACGATCTCGCAATTTTTAAGAAGATATCCCAGCTGATACATGTTGTTTCATACTGAAAGATCGGATTCTTGTGGCCTTGAGAATCTGACGTCTGTGATAGATTTGAATTTGAAGACAGTTATAGAATCAGTTGTCTGATTACAATACATCTATTATTATACTATGGAAGCGCGTGGTGTAATGGTTAAAGTCATGGGTAATGCACTCGCCGCCCCGAGTTCAAATCCTGGGTGTGGTCTTTGCATTTCACTTAGCGCTAATACCCTTGGGAAAGGTATGCATCCTACTCTCCCTCCAGCTATGGATGAATAGTAGGGAAGACTAGACTCTTTAACCTTGTTTAGGCAACCGGTCTAGTAGAAGGAAAACTCTGAATTCAAACCTGTTGAATTCCGCTTAAGAAATTGACTTTGTGTCACATCATGCTCGTGCGGGGGGGTTGGTAAATATTATATATAAAGCTGAGCGAACGAATTTTTGCTCCCTAAAGGCTTTTTTACCCTTTAGTTAATTACACGAAAGTTATACTAAAATATTCCTTAGTTTTAGAATTTAGTTACTTTTTTGTTTGTTTTTTTTTTGTTTCGTTTTTTTTTTGTTTTTCGTTTTTTTTAGTCTGCAATATTAGTAGCATCTATATCAACATCGGGCCCTGTGTTCCTGGTGCTCGTGGTAAGCTTATCGACAATAAAGGATTAATAGCAAATTAGGGTCCCAATAGGTAGATATTATCCTGAACTCCTAACAACCGAATTAACACAAGGTCTTTTTGACGTGTAGAGCCACGCACAAACCAAAGTTTATGTGGGGGTCAGTGCAAAAAGCGCGTTATCCCTTTGACATCACCTTTTTGGGGTGCCTCAGGCACCGGGAAATAAACCCGGCCCTGTCCCTTTTGACGAGAGGGTAGATGCTGCATGAGGAGGAGGGCTCCCTGCGACCACGCGAAGTATTTTACTTTATCCACAGGTATATAGAGACCAAACCCCTTAAACCAGTTGGGGTCACAGTATGTATGGGCGAAGATTTCACGTGATTTTAACACCCACCCCACCCCAATGAATTAAAATTCATCAAAACTCTGAACAAAATGAATGAAACTTAACGAAGATCTTTACCGAAGAGGAAGGCTATTTTAAATATCACATATAAAAGTTATTTGCCTAACAATGGGGATAATTTTAAAAATTGAAATTTAAAATTAATTTAAAATTGGTGGTGAGTAAATTCAGAAAAAAATAAGATTCGCGATTTAAGGTCATAAATGTTTTTTAAAATATGTCTACAAAAGTCAAGAAAAATATGTCTAGAAAAGTCTAGTAAAAATGTCTAGAAAAGTCTAGTAAAAATGTCTAGAAAAGTCTAGTAAAATATGTCTAGAAAAGTCTAGTAAAAATATGTCTAGAAAAGTCTAGTAAAATATGTCTAGAAAAGTCTAGTAAAAATGTCTAGAAAAGTCTAGTCTAGAAAAGTCTAGTAAAAATATGTCTAGAAAAGTCAAGGAAAAATAAAAATAAAAAAAGTAATTTTTGCTAGAATTTAAAAATCCCATTGGTTTGGATTTTAAATCATTTTATTCAATTACGCAAATTGGCTACTGTATAAATTTTAAATTTTAATTTATTAAATTCTCCCGTTTTAAAATTGTAAAACAAATAATTTTTACATGTAAATTTTTTTCAAATCATTCCTCTTCATAAAACAGCAAAAATTATGTCAAGTTTTATTCATTTTACTCCGAGTTTTGTTGAATTTTAATGTTTTATTTTCCACTTAATAGATAGAGATCATCCAATATTTACTAATCTATATATTAATACTCTTGTTCCTTAATCTTCCGACCGTTATCATCTTGCAACATCCTCTGGTTGAAAATGAGTCTGCCGTCCAAATCGTCACACACACATATATATATATATATGTGTGTGTGTGTGTGTGTGTGTGTGTGTGTGTGTGTGTGTGAAAATAAAAGATTTGACACATATTATTAAGCACAAATATGTGTCAGGAAGCTAAAAAATGTTGAGATCTGAAGATGGCACAGTATTACCGATTGTAGTTGGAGCCCTTGGAACAGCAAACAAAAAAACCTGAAAAAGAAACTAGAGGAACTGGATATCAGAGGAAGAACCGAGACCATCCAGACTGTTAAAATCAGCTCGTCAAGGTCGAGTCTAGCATTCTAGGTGTCTATTGTAAATTGAGTCGCCATTTTCGAGCTCTTTCATTTTTAGGATTGACTAAGACTAAAAGAGAAAAGGTGTTTATTGTGAGGTTGCCGAAAACATGAGAAAGGTTTATCTGTAACAGTTGCTTTTAGTTCGGTTTCGTTCCACTATTTTATCAGCACATCTTTCTTTTCTGTATTTTTCTTTCCTTTTTGTTCGTTTCTTTTTATTTCTTTTTTTCCCTTTCTTCCCTCTCTCTCTCTCTCTCTCTCTCTCTCTCTCTCTCTCTCTCTCTCTCTCTCTCTCTCTCTCTCTCTTCTCTCACTTTCTTTCTTGTTTTTCTTTATTCCATTCCTCTTCTTTTTGTTCCTAACTTTATTTTCTTCTTTTCTTTTCTTTCTTTTCTTTCTTTTTGTCTTTATTCATTCATTTATATATTTCTTTTTCTCTCTTTCTTTATTATTTTTATTCTATTTTCTTTCTTTCTTTTTTCTTTGCTTTTCTTTCTTTTTTTATTTACCTTCTTTCCCTCTTTCTTTTCTTTCTACCTGTCTTACTTTCTTTACTTGCATTTCTTTCCTTTCCACTTTTCTTTCGTTTCATTCTTTCTTTTCTTTCTTATCTGTCTTTCCTTATTTCTTCTCTTAGTCTTTCTTTATTTCTACTTTTTTTCTTTTTTTTTCATTTTTTTTCTTCTCTTTCTTTTCACTTTCTTTATGTTTTTCGTTCCTTTTCTTTATTTTTTTTACATTTATTTCCTTTTTTTTCTTTCTTTCTTTCCTTTTTTCTTTTCTTTTGTTCATTCATTTATTCTTTCCTTCTTTCTTTCATCCTTTCTTGTGTGCTTTTTCTTTCTTTTCTAATGTCTGTTTACGTATCTCGCACATTTATCGCCGAGGTTTTTAAAAGGACTAAATGAAATGTGAAACGTTGTTAACCAAAACTCAAGAGATATGCGCGTTTATGTCGAGGTACGTTGTATAATTGCAGGTAAGTTATTAAAACAGTCACGTGGTTCTATTTTGATTCGATTATCAAGCTCTCTTTGGGCATCTCAGTTCTGACGGCTGGGGCTGTAGAATACGCCGACCGCAACTTTGCAGAGAGGTAAAAGCCACCTAAATGGGCCACCTATTGGCCGTGGGTGGCTACCCATGATGCTTAAGGGCGGAATCCTGATCAGTCCATGATATGCAACATACAACTTTGGCCCTTATTCGGGCTAGACAAGCGGTCGAAAAGGCCTCCTCCGATCAATCGGCTGGTCACGTCCCTTTTGCCCATATGGCAAACTCCTAACCCTTTTTATCATATATATGCAAGAAGGCGGTAATAATTAATCCTAATTTCTGTGATCTTTCTCTGTAACTGTAATATTTTACTCTTTTTATATGTTTTTTCACTCTTCTTTGTATGCTCTACAATATTGATATTACACAGTGTTGCCTTAATATTCCTTAGTCTATTTCTATTTGTTTATTTTTATAGAAACCTTGGACCACATTACCGTTAGGCACCCTTTTTTGATCTCGATTAAGAAAGGAGATGTTTTTCATTTACACCGTCAATATCCGGTTGTTTGTTATGTGTTAGGGGTTAGTTTTATAATTTTTTTTAAATCTAAAAATCGTCTGTTAAAACAACCGGATATTGACGGTGTAAATGAAAAACATGTCCTTTTTTAATCGAGATCAAAAAGGGTGCCTAAAGGTCAAATGGTCCGAAACCTTTTCTCAGAACAAAGGAATTATACTTTCTAAAAGTGTTACCTCACTTCATCCGAGATATATCAAAATATACGTATCCATTATTAACTTGAAATTTTTTTACACTATTGCTTTTTTTTTTATCTGATTTGGCTATATGTTCCCAAAATATATTACTTTATTCGCAAAAAATCCAATTGGTTGATAGACTTTGGTTTTGAAATCTGCATTGACAATAAATTTCTAATTCGAGGAGAAATAGTTTTGAAAATGTCTACTATAATCCGAAATTCCATTTATCATTTGAAAAGTTTCAATTAGATTAACTCTTATTCTTCTTTCTGGTAAAGTAGTTAATCCTACTCTCTCTCTCTCTCTCTCTCTCTCTCTCTCTCTCTCTCTCTCTAATCGTTTTACTCTTTTTATTGTGGTACATATTATTGCTGATTATTAAGCCGGATTATCATTTTTGTAACTTTTGAATTAACATTTTCAATAAATAACACATTTCGTTTATAACTAACTAGAAGTGGCTACCTGGCATCGCCCGGATAGAGGGGGGATTTTTAAAAAGTTGGTCTATACAATTGTCTCGACCGTATTCTTCAAATTGCTCTTATAACAAACACCCAACCCTTTTTATCATATAAGTGCTAAAAGGCAGATGCTGAGGGCCAACCACCAATATTTACTAATATACATGAAGATCATGAAAATTATTTCTTACCAGACCACAGCATATGTAGCTCAACTGCTAAATCCATTTTCCACTTGGTCTGATGATCGCATAGACGAGAAACTGTCTGTAACCAGGCATCGTTGACTCCAAGTCTGCGCTACCTTAACTTATATAACTTAACACACACACACACACACACATATATATATATATATATATATATATATATATATATATATATATATATTAAATTTGATAGAGGAATTATATATAATTGATAATTGAATCTTATTACCACGACCAGACAAATTGGCAAACACCATTTGTGACATCCGGAGCACTGGACAGCTGTTTCGACCTCCTTTGGTCTCATAAGCAGTGCATACCACAATCTCCACCACTAGAGATTGAATCAGCGGACCACAGCGTGAAGAGCGGGGTCTCAACACACTGGGCCACCAGCCCATGCCACAAACAGAGAATGCCAAATCACCTAGTCAATGGTAATATTAATTCAAACTGCGCAGCCACCTAACCTGTATTGCCGTGTATCCCATCGCAGGATAACAAAAGGCAAGGTCACCCCCAGGACAACGACTTCCCAATTCGGGGCCCGAATCTCTCAGACACAACCTAATGGGCAAAGGGTATATATTAAATTTGATAGAGGAATTATATATAATTGATAATTGATTCATATTACCACGACCAGTGGCGGAGATTGTAGTATGCACTGCTGATGAGACCAAAGGAGGTCGAAACAGCTGTCCAGTGCTCCAGATGTCGCAAATGGTGTTTGCCGAGTTGTCTGGTCGTGGTAATATGATTCAATTATCAATTATATATATATATATTATATATATATATATATAATATATATATATATATAAAAGTATAGGACAAACAGAACTATGGGTTAAATAACCCTCGTGGGTAATTTAACGCCAGATCTTGATTATATATATATATATATATATATATACTTGCGACCTTATGCCACATCCTAACCCGTGACGAATGGGCTGGGTAAATACCCATTATTCAACCAATGATTGTGTGGATGAGGGGGTCCATATATTTCCCAGGGGTATTAGTCCGAAAGAGAATGTATACCGCAACTGGAATTCGAACTCGCTTACTACGATGTCGCAGTCCAGCACATTAACCTCTACGCCGGCAGTTTTATCACTCAAGCTGTATTAAGACTGCAATTAAAAAGGACAATAAGGTTATTGATGATAATAATAATAAGATGAATAGTTTGCATATAATGTATCAACAGTTTAATGAAGACAACGAAATCATAGTTGCTATCAGCAACTATAAGTCTTCTTTTTTTATTTATTGACAGCGATTAGTCCATATTCTCGAGAAACCTATTGTGCGATGTTAAGCAGATTGGAGAATCGTTTCAAATGTGAACATAACATAATAACAAGATACTAAATTTTTTTTCCGTCGGAATTATCAGATATTGAAAATGGCGCCATTTTCACACATCGACAATAATCAGATATTGGAGATCAGATTGTCCAAATGCGGAAACGATCGTTGCCTAACGGTTATCGTCGTAGAAAATAGACTCAACGTGCCCTTTTCAAATTCAGGGTATTGAGTTCGGTCCTCATTAAGAGCCCTTGATTTGTGTTCTCGAAGCACACTTGTGTAACGGTTATCCTTGTGGAAAATAAATTCGGCGACCCGAGTTCAAATCCTGGGTGTGTCTGTTTGCGTTTCCCTTTGCACCAATCCCTTGAGATAGGAATGAATCCATTTTTATACGATTTAATCCCAGACCTGTTGACCTTATGCCAAACTAAGTTAAGCTTAGAAAATTGACCACAAAACATTAGCATCTATATTATTGTCCTGACCATAGTCTTCAAATTGCTCTTATGGCAACCCTTTTTATAGTATAGGTACTAAAAGGCGGTGGCTGAGGGTTAACCACCAATTTATTAGAAGTTATTTCTTCTAATTTATTGATACACATGAAGATAATGAAATTTATTTCTACCAATTTGTTGAACTGCAACAAAAAAAACTATACTAGAAGCGTCCACCGAGCAATGTCTGGGCAGAAAGGGGGGACTCTGGTGCATTGATTTATTTAAATTTTGAGATTAATAAATGCTAGACATTTTGAAGAATTTCAATGCTATTTATATGTATATTTAGATTTTTAAATATCTTTCAATATAAATCAAATCTTCTTAATTTTTGTACGAAAAGCAAGAACCGGTGATTTCTAATATATATATATATATATATATATATATATATATATATATATATATATATACTAGCAAATATATGCACCCTCTGGGTGCAATATTTAAGTTTTAATGTAATAAAATATTATATTAAATTAGAAAGTCAAACGGAACTAAATAAGAATACAGATAAAAAGATTTGAAACAGAGGGGGGTATAATAAAAGATTTGAAACAGAGGGAGTATAATAAAAATGGAACAACTGAAACTTACTCTTCCATCACTCTCGTCTTTCATTGTTATTTTTTCTAATTTAAGTATTTAGTTAAAAGAGGAAGTAAAGAATAAATAACAGTTATTTTTTCTTGTTAATGGATTTCATTTAATGTTTATTGGAGAGATTTTTGTTTATATTCATTAAAAGAAAAACCAAACTGTTAAAAATCAATAACACTGAGCACATATTTATTAAATTCGATTTTTAATATCAATATGTAAATTAGCCTTCCCGTTCACACTATAAACTTCTATTTTGTTGTATATATAAATATAATTGCATCTTGTTAGTATGTAGATATGGTTAACAGTATTAATAATGTAAAACAATTTTTATTAATATTGAGGTTTAAATAAAAAAAATCATGGAGAATGTGACGTTAAAACTAAGGGAATTGTGACATGAGTAGTAATATAGTTTGGTTACAGACAGAAAAACACACAATCTCCATATAAATAAGATATATATATATATATATATATATATATATATATTCCTTTGGCGTTAACTGTTTTATTTTCGTCGTTTTATCCATATACCCATATACATACATAAATACACACCAATTGACCTTTATATATGTGCTAGAAGCGGCTACCCGGCGAACCCTCTGTAGAGAAAAAAAATAAACGTGGTGTAATGGTTAGTATGCTAGTCTTGCAGATCCATTGCTACTAAATAGCGAGTTCGATCCTCGCAGGACGCCCCATAAAATTACCCGCGTATATAAACCTTCTGTTAATCGCGCCTCATGGGGGGATTATTTTGTTTTCGTCAGGATGGAGGAAATGACATTACATATATCGATACTGTAAGAAATTTTAATTCTATAATTAACAACATTTTTTTAAGAATAAGATATAAATGAGTCGATTTGTTAAATTGACATTTCAAATAAAAAAAAAACATACAAAAAATTAAATAAAGCATTTAAATCTAAAATGCTTCTTTAGTCTTTAATTTGGTTTTTTTAATAGGTAAAATTGAATAAATATTTTTTTAAATAACATTATCAATTCAAAGCGTAGCCGATCGAATATCAAATTATTATAGTAAAACCAATTGAAACATACTTTTTTAAAAAAGAATTTTGAATGTGCTTAAAAGTTGAATATCAAATTACTGTACTGATTTTGGTACAAATTCAGAATAGCGCTCAAGAGATAATATCATTAGAATTGCATCTTACGTGTAAATAGCATTAGATTACGGAAACTTCCCAAGTACCCTTCGAAAACGTAAACAAACTTTGTTTAGATTTTCGAACGGCAAACATTTTTAAGTAGAATTTATTTAATTAATATCATATTTCAAAGTGAAAAAATGGTATATATATATATATATATATATATATATATATATATATATGCTCTGAAAAGAAAATTAATGTCTCCTATTAAGAATATTACACTTCAAAAAATCGCAACTTACCTTATTGAAGAGAATTTTTAATTTGTTTAAAAGGTAAATGATAAATGACTGCACTTATTTTATGTGTGAATTTAGCTAGAAACGCCTAACAATGGCCGAAGCAGGATTCTAATGTTATTTTATTGTAAATTTAATTTTAAGTGTCTTCTAAAATCTTAAAATCTTCATAATTTCGAACACAAAAAGGAAAATCTGGTGATAGTGAATGTGTATATATATTTACTTTGTCGTTAATTGTTTTATGTTCGTAGTTTCCTCTGGACATACATACACCCGCCTATAAATACACACAATTGCCCTTTGTATATATATAGATAAAACAAAAATTACTAATAGAAGCATCACCTGAAATAGTATATAAATACCTGTCCAAGTGGCTGGGCAGTCCTTGACAAGTAAGTAAAGTCGGTGGGGCGGCCTAATGTCGGTATCAGCTAGATTGCGACAGATTCTATCCCCTTGTCACTAGCGCTCGGCCAAGGAGATTATTTTAGCGTCTGGTGTGGAGTGCCACACCTACCATCAGTTCCTCACTTTACCGCACAGATGTCTGTGCTACTCATACGCTGATTTGGCGTATGATTCGTTGTGATTCGTAGGCAGACGCTCTACCGACATATATATATATATATATATATATATATATATATATATTTGTGTGTCTGTGTCTGTGTGGTAAAGAATAGAGGGAAAAGTGGACAAAAAGAGCAACTCAAACAAGTAGATGTAGGAGATATATTTCGCCTTGTGTTGAGCGGGACTTCATCAGTCTTTTATTGAATAAAAGACTGATGAAGTCCCGCTCAAGGCAGGACGAAATATATCTCCTACATCTATTTGTTTGTTGCTCTTTTTGTCCACCTTTTCCCTCTATTCTTTACCATATTCTGTCGGATTTACTCCAGCCCTCCTACCCTCATATATATATATATATATATATATATATATAGAGAGAGAGAGAGAGAGAGAGAAAGAGAGATAGATAGATAGATAGATAGATAGATAGATAGATTCACCAACCGGTGTTGTATGAAACACTACCATATTTATTACATCTTCCGTAATAAGTTGATCGACATTATTTTCTTCTTTCTTTCTTTTTTTTTCTCTTCTTCTTCTTCTAATTTAAAAATGAACAAGAAATTATGAATTTGGCTGACTTTCAAGTCCCGCTGAAATCACCAGATCTCGACAGATTGCTGAAATTAAACAACGGCGAGTCTGTTCCGTTTTTAAAAATGGATGACCACTTAGAAACAGCAGGTACTGTAAACAACCCGAACTGTGCTCGTCTATGCGCGAGACTTAAGCAAAGATTAGTAAATAATAACAACAACACACTTCTTAAGATGATTCTGGCAATGTTTGCCTCAGCTGCCTCAACCAACTAATAAGATTAGGAAGAAAAAAAAAGCATTCTTGCTGGATATAAATACTTTACTGTAGTTTAGATCGTGTAAGTTTTATACAAGGCTTTTTTTTTTCTTTTCTTTTCTTTTTATAACGATTCATTCGTTTGCTAAGTCATTGACCTTTTTAAGTTTTTCAAAGTTTTTGGTTTTGATGTCAGAAATTAACTTGAATGTTTCGTCGACATAAAATGAGAAAAAGAAAAGTGCAAAGCACTTAAGTGAAGGACAGTTTATTGGTTTTTTCATCATTTTCATCATATGAAAAATTTGATGAAAAAAAAATTGACATCATTTTATGAAGTGATGTCGATTTTGGGGGACACCATATATATATATAAGGTGTGACAATAAGGTGTGACAAAAACACGTTGAATTCAGAATTTTCCTTCTCCTTAACTGGTTGTCATACCAACGTTAAAGAGCCTAGTCTGTCATAATATTCCCATAGCTAGAGGAAGAATAGGTGAATGCATACCTTTCCCAAGGATATTAGTGCTATTGAAATCGGGTCACCATGTCCATTTCCTACGATGATAATCCTTACACCACGCGAAATACATTATACACACACACTCACATACTCACATACTCATACACATATACACGCACACACACACACACACACACATATATATATATATATATATATATATATATATATATATATATTCATGTTGCGTAGTAGCACGGATATCCATGTCAATCTCTCGCCAACCGTTCCTATCATTCATTGCCCTCGGTAGGTCTTCTGCGTAACATACAGTATCCGCACAGAGCTGGTCAATATAGGTCTTTGCTGGACGGTCCATACAGACGTGCCTATGTGCAGATTTCCAGGGGAATACGTCACTTATGAGTATACCTCTGGTCCTCCTCTTTCGCATTAAATAACACACTGAGTTTAATATGCCATTAAAAACTAAGAACTAAAACCATCTGCAGTTGTAATGGTACTTCTGCACAGTAAACACCAAGAGAAATTCTTAAAGCTGAGTGAAAGGCCGAACGGTGGGACTGAAGGGTCCATATGGACAGCAGACCGTGGGATCATGACCCGTGTTCTAAGATATACCAGCAAAACCCCTAGAAAAGACCCCAAAGACCTGAAAATAATTCTTTAGAAAAAAAAGCAACAATAGACTTAATGCATTTGGAACACAATCATAATATTTTAGATCATAATATCATTGTAGGGAATTATCTTCCCTTTGCCTGGAAGAGTTATCTTCCCACTATGTTGCCGTTTGTTCCCACTAGGGCACCTCTGGTATATAAGCGGCTGATTCAAATGCTTCTGTCTCTCTTTCCTGACTGCCTCTGAACGAGCACATGGGTTAGACTTATGTCTACCCACTTCTCGGTCAGGCCTTGGCCCCCTTACATTACTGTAAGTCTTTTATACAGCATGGACTATCCTTTAGTTCCATGTCTGTAACATTTATATTTTATGTACATTTGGGTATCTCGTTTATACCTAAATATTGTATCTTGTATTTACCATTCATGAATGTGTCCTTTTATCTCTACTCTTATATCTTATTTGTATCTTATGTATCTATGTACTTTATGTATCTTATCGTTACCATGTGCTGTACACCTATTAAATGTTTTGTCTCACAACGTGTCGGAGCTGTTGTTCAATATTTAACTTTGAATCTTACATCATTCTAAAGAAATGACCGTTCTAATAATAAAAAGGACATCATCTTATACAACAAAGATGTAGAAAAAAGTGCTTTAATCCACGAGTCTTCTATTTTTAACTTACGTCCAGGTTTTTACAATTTACTCGGGTGAATCGGAACTTCTGCAATGATTTGGTAACGTGATGCACATTTCGGCAACCCTGATTGTTTATCCTAGTTTGTGAAGAGGACGAATCACATTAGACTGTGAGAATTCGAGCTCGCTTCATACTCTCCGATTGCTACTCATATGATTTATCTCTATGGCTTGGGAGACGGCCTCGGAATCCACGGTTTTAGGCCTACGAAACATTTCCCGATCGTCGTGGTTCTTGGTACCTGAGCGAATTTTCTTAAACCATCTGGTTACAGTACTCTAATCAACTGCAACTTCAGCTTTCTCACAACAAATGTTTTTTTGTTTGTTTTTTTGCTTTTTAAGCGTTGTGGCTCAGTTTAGATTCATAAAGCAGGTTATCGAATTAGAGGACGTTGCAAGTTCATCTGTGCGGCTTTCATATGTGCGGCTTTCAGAAAATACTCTTTCTGCTGGCTAGTCCTGGATTTTTCTTTTTAAACTTAACTAGCTCCCCCCACCCCCCAGATAGAAGAAAAGCACACAAGGTTTGAAAAGCAAAGATGAAAAAGCAATTCGTAAAAACTACTCAAATCACCATTGATGATAATGAAGGTGTTTCAAATACAGTCAGGATGTGACACAAGGTCAATTTTTAAGCAGAGTTGAATGGAATTCAAAGTTTATGACAATAATAGTTATGCCAATATCAAATGGCAAATGTAATGGTTCTGTATAATTTGACTAAATATTTTCCTTTTTGTTGATCCTTTTTACTGCTAAGTATTCTAGGCCAATATTTCTTGTTTAACTCTCAGGGGTTATTTGAACTTTTCATCTCTCATATGTTATTCTGTATCCCTTGTTGCAAATTACCCTTCTCTCTATATATATTTACCAACTCCTCCGCACGAGCAGGATACGACACAAGGTCAATTTCTTAAGCGGAGTTCAGCAGGTTTGAATTCAGAGTTTTCCTTCTCCTAGACTGGTTACCTAGCCATGGTTAAAGAACCCAGTCTGCCCTGCTATTTACCAATAGCTGGAGGGATAGTAGGATCCATACCTTTCCCAAGGGTATTAGCGCTAAGTGAAATACAATTACCACGTCCAGGATTTGAACTCGGGGCGACGAGTCCATTTCCCATGACTTTAACCATTACACCACGCGCTTCCTCCTTCTCTATATAAGGGTCAGGGGCTGGTTTAGCTCAGTGAGTAGGAAGTATTGCACAATGTATCAGTGCACCAACTTCCATGATACTTACCAACTACAGTAGATACATTCCATCACAGCGTGAACTGTTTCGGCGAATATTCTCTTTCTCATTTCCTTTTATGTCGGAATGATGATGTTCTTGATAGAATTTTCAACCCATTTCAGTATCCAATTGTTGGCATCCTTCCGTCTGCTAAAGACGATGGCGTAGTGTCCAATTGTTTTTTAACTGCATCTGCGCGAGTGGATGAATAGGCCAATTTTTGAATGGCAATCTCTGGTGCAGAGACTGCAAACAAACAGTGATGCTTGCTGGAATTGTTGTTCTCTCTCCTTCCTTCTGGTTATCTTTTCTGTGGCGGCTTCTTTCCCCTCTTTTTCGCTCCTTTTCGGCCCTTGTTTGACAAGGAGACACCAGGCCGCTCGGTTTTCTGCTCCAACCTCCCATGTTGTTGGTGTTGGTGCAAATATTACAAAACCTTTGACTCATCATTGTATTTCCACTCGTCATTGAATTAACACTTATAAGATGCAGAATACAAAAAGACATAAGCGACAGAAAATAAATAGATTGGAATATGTCTTTCTATGGCGATACAGATAGATTTTAAATTCAATTTATAAAAAAAAACCGACAAAATCAGAAACAAAACTGATAAAGCTATTATCAGATTACATTATTTCTCAATTTTCTGACACAATTAAAAAAAGAAAAGAAGGAATCCCAACAATCTAGCTTATCATAGACATCATCTTAACAGAAATATTTTCACTACTTGATTTCTAAAATTATAGACAAAAAATGTGTTTCCTTCCATTGGGGATATTAAAAACTATCATAATGTTTTATTCAGAAATATATTCAAATGCCTTTCAAATAGGTATTTAGCCAACCCGTTCGCTACGGGTTAGGATGTGACAGAAGATCAAAAGTGGGGAGAGGGGAGTCCAGCGAGTATTGAACATGTTATTCAGTAGTAATGAATCTACAAGACTAACTTGCTAAGCATTAAACCACGATGGGACGCCCAAATGCCTCTCAAGTAAACGTTAGTTATCCCCTCCCTCTCTCTCTCTCTCTCTCTCTCTCTCTCTCTCTCTCTCTCTCTCTCTCACACACACACACACACACACACACACACACACAGAGAGCTCATAACTATCTATCTTTTACCCTCTCTCTCTCTCTCTCTCTCTCTCTATATATATATATATATATATATATATATATATATATATATATATATATATATATATGAATATTATTATGTATTATCTATTACCAAACTCTACACCATTGAAACTGTGAAACCTTTTCAGAAGTGTTTTCTCTTCTTGTACAAATGATAATACCGAAATTATAGACAACATTTTGTTTCCTTCCACTAAAAAACAAAAAAAGAAAGCTTATAACATCTCTAAATGAAAAATAAATATATATATACTTTCCTAGGTAGTCAATCGGTCTCTTCTCGGTTGTCACTGTTTTTTGCAGATAAAAATACTTTAAATATACGCTCCTACATTTGGGGCGCTGGTGGTTGTCGTCAGTGATGTAATCCGCAAGATTCATTCGGAAGTTTCGGGTCTTCCAACATCAGACCTCCCTCACCCTGCTGACTCTATCAGAGGTGATCAAACTCCAGGTACAACCACCAACAATAGACGCTAAATGACGTTTGAATTTTTTTTTTTTTGGGGGGGGTGTAGAATTCTATCCCATTTAAATACAAAGCACCGAGCAAATTATTGGTTGTTAGCAACAGCCAATCAGATGAACGTATCCCATTTAAATACAGGGTACCTGTATTTAAATACAGGGTACCTGTATTTAAATGGGATACGTGGCCAGAAACACTTTTCTTCGTACGGGTTACGAGGTTTAGATGATTAGGTAAGTCAACCCTTCTTTAATAAGGATAAGAGGAACGATTTTAATGATTTGTTTTACTTTTTTTTCAAATTCTTATTTTAGATTTTATCTATATACCATTTTGTACAATTTTTTTTTATTTATACCACCCTTTTTATTTTATTTTATTTTTTGTTGTTTTTTTTTTATTTGTTTATTCTTTTTTTTCTTTTATAATTTTATTTTACGTATTTACATGGTTTTAGCATTGTATGAAACAGCCGTAACTTTTTATGTCGGTTTAGATTTCGATAATCTTATCTCGGGGACAACTTCCGATTAAAGTTATTATTAAACAGAAGGTGAAAAATACTTCAATAAATACGTCGTTTCAATTGTGTATTACTAAAATTTAGGATAACATGTTATATTTACCGATAAAATATAAAATAAAGTAATGCGTTTACCCCCCACACACACACACACACACATTACGACATGTCGAAGATTAATTACTAACTTTTTTTTTAAATAAAAGAATACATCTTATATTTATCAATAAAATATAAAAGAGTTTTACGTTTACCTCCCGAATTACAACGTTTTGATGCTGACTTACTGGAATTAAAATTTAAGAGAATATGAATAGAAAATTTAAAAAATGCATGTTCTATCTACCAATGAAATATAAGATATTCAATTTAAAAGTTCTGTCCTAATTTATTTGTACCGTTTCAAATTATAAATATTTATATACACTAGTATAACTAGAAAAATGATCTTAGATGTTGTTAAGATACGTTTATCCACCGATCCATTTGCTGTTGAGAATTTCACAAATGTCCCTGTCAAACTCGTGCCAAGCCTTACTGTCCACGGCTGCTGGCCATTTGATTTTTTTCCCAATGTACTGATTGTGTCAGGTGGATTTTGAGCATCAGCTTGGAGGGTATGGGCGCTGTGGTGGGCTTCGTCTCACCGGGAGAAATTCCTGTGCGCTGCGTCTGGTTAGTTTCCCCCTTGACACTTCATACGAGCCTGAGGGATTTTTAGGCCGTGCATATTTTTTGCATTTCTTTCCACACGAGTATATCATAATCGTTGTCCGTGAGTGCGAAGCTTGGTTCGTTACCGTATTGTCCGTCCCAATGGGGATCTCATTCTCCCCACCCCTCTCGGAATCCCCTGGGGGTACTTAATCAGGTATTTGTCTATAGCGTTATTTTTGAAATCCACTCGTGGGTTGCTGACCCGGCCGCGCTTCCTTTTGTGGTCTCTCCTCATCGTCAATTGTCTTTTCAATTTGTCAACCAGTCTATTCCTAGGTAGTCAATCGGTCTCTTCCCGGTTGTCACTGTTTTTGCAGATAAAAATGCTTCAAATATACGCTCCTACATTTGGGGCGCTGGTGGTTGTCGTCAGTGATGCAATCCGCAAGGTTCATTGGGAAGTTTCGGGTCTTCCAACATCAGACTTCCCTCGCCCTGCTGACCCTATCAGAGGTGATCAAACTCTGGTACAACCACCAACAATAGACGCTAAATGACGTTTTGAAAAATTTGCTGGGGACGGTTGTAGAACTCTATCCCATTTAAATACAAAGCACCGCTTTATAATATATATATATATATATATATATATATATATATATATAATATATATATATATATATGAAGATAGGAGGGTTGGAGTAAAAAAAGGTTGAGAACCACTGGTCCATAGGGACAGATAATGAGAGAGACTCAAGGGAATCCGTGCTATCAGCTTGATGATGATGATTAAAACTTACAAGTAGTGTATTAATTTACAGTTATCTCCCTTTAAATCTTCAGGGAGAAAACCAGAACAAAAATTGCCTTTAAATATTTTCCTGTGGGCTCGTACACATGAACACAACAGTTTTGGCTGACCAGTAAAACCTCACATTCGTCAGAAGATACTGTGTGGACACTGGATGCTGTTTAGAGGACCTACCAAGAGCAATTGACAATAGAGATGGATGGTGAGAGAGAGTCAAGGGAATTTGTGCTCTCAGCATGACATGATGATGATGATGATGATGATGATGATGATGATGATGATGATGATGATGATGATGATGATTATATAACTGTCAGCAAACAAATGATTATTATTAAACAATTTCATCGATATATATATATAAAAGAAAGATTCTGTATGTTTGTATTTCTGTATGTTTTTTGTACAACAGCAAATCATTTCTCTGAATGTTTGAGATGAGGCTGGATGATTAGCGGAATGAGAACAGGATACCCCCGTGGATTGAATAAAGGGTTAGGTTCAAAGTTCCGTGGTGTCTCCAGATTACGACAAGAAGGTTCCCGAGTCCGAAGAGAATGTTCCCGAGTCCGACAAGAAATACCTGAAGAAGGCCGGAGGGCATATCGGCCGAAACGTTGTATAGATAACAATAAAGATGAGGACAATAGTCCGAATAACGCAGATAATACTAACAACAAACCAATCTCTTATTCTCTATTTATATATAGATTAATAAAAATTCTTTTTCCATTTTATTTTATTTTATTCTTTATATATTCTTGTTTTTAAATTGTTCATTTCTAATATTCTTCTTTTTTTATTTTCATTTGTCTTTCAATTGCTTTTTATTATGTTTTAAACACATAGAAATTCTGGGAGCAGTACCCCCCCCCCCCCCCAAGAAAGCAGCTGTACGGACACTTTTTTAAAATTCCGTTGAGTTTCAAATTAAAATATTTTCCATCGAAAAAATTTTTTTTTAATATTTCTTCAGCATAGAAATCTTTGGACTGGGTTTTCAGCCATTTCATCATCGCTTGAAAACTGTTCCACGCTGAAATTATTTGTCGGAGCCATATAAGTAATCATCTCTTCCAATAAAAGAAACTAACAGACTCTAGAAAGTCATATTGGCATCTTAAATACACAATTCAAAATGATTTATATATTACTAGCAAGAATATATGCCATCTGCACGTAAATATCTAAGTTTTAATGTAATGAAATATATCAAATTAGAGAAACTAACAAAATTAGATAAGTAAGCTTTTTATATGCGTTGTAATCTTAATTATATCTTAATTGGTTTCTATGGAAATACAAGTAAATAAAGCAAACAAAATATTAGGATTAATACGGAGGTCATATGAATACATGGATAAAGAAATGCTGAAAAAATGTATTCATTGCATTGGTAATACCTCATTTGGAATTTGCTAATGTGGTTTGGAGTCCAAGACTAATCAAGGACATAAAATTCATTGAGGGAGTTCAGAGGAGAGCTACTAAGGTAGTGAGTGATTTAAAGAACCTTTTGTATGAAGAAATACTTAGCAAGATTGACTTACCAAGTTTGGTTTATCGACGTACAAGAGAGGATATGATTGAAGTCTACAAATATACACATGGTTTTTACTCAACGAACTTTGACCTACTAAACATTGCTCAAAATATCAATACCAGGGGTCATAAATTAAAACTCTTAAAAAGAATTTTGTAAAGTAAATGCAAGACAAATTATTTTAGTAACAGAGTGGTGAATACA
>CM042147.1:35078967-35100214 GCA_023376005.1 Doryteuthis pealeii | reverse complement strand
GATCGCCCCTGAATATGTGGGAACACATGCTCTTCCACTGAAACCACATTTGTTTCACCTGATACTAATGCCCATGCAAAATATAAACTTCAAAAGTTTAATAAAATTTCGTTCATTTTATTTTGCGGGTGGGGTGGGCGGTACCATTGTTGTTATTTACTAAGCTTGCTTAGTCTTTCACGCACACCCCAAGTTGTTAGTCTGAATATTTTTGACAACTGTTGACTAAGAATCTCATACGCTGAAGAACATAGACAGGAATCTTTTTAAAAATGAGCAATTTTTAAAAAAAAAGGTGGGGGATGCCATATTAATTAAACACATTTCTGTAAAAAATTTTATTTGAACAAAACAAATATTTCATTAAACATAAAATATTTCAGAACTACACAGATAAAGTCAGAGGAAAGCTTATAAAAATATAGCTGATAAGGTAGCCCTATATTGAAAATACGTCGACTGTTTTCCCTGTAAGACCTTTCCAAAAGGGGATATCATGCGGTAATACAGTTCTAGTTCTATAGGTCTGTGTAGTAAAGAGTAGCACTTCATTGTCTTATTCCTAGGTTCACCGGACCCGGAGTGGTAGTACCAAGTAAGGGTCCATATACGAATAAAAAGATCTGTTTGAAAATTATTTGGTATTAGATAAGAATACTTGAAATCATATAACTGTATGCAAATTATTTGTATTAAGAATAGTTAAAGCTATGATTGTTTACTAAGGATTTCTATTAAACTGCTTCCTTCAGGTTATCAGACAGTCGTAGTCGCCGTACGTAATTGCTTGACATTGCCAACTGACCGTCGCCGTATGCTTATATGCACGCCTGATCTCGAGAGAATTTGCATACATGCAATCCCATTCTCGCTGGTTCGAGATCGCCCTTCGTTAAATATAGTGCTTAAAGCAGCCATATGTCTTTCCTGCGATGACCCTGCAAGCCAGACACGTCCGCGCACGTTTTGAGTCTCGAAGTATGTTATTTTCATTATATCCACACTCCTCCCTGATCTGAGGATCACACAAAATGCAGTGCGGAGCAGGTCTCTTTAGTCTGCTACTTCGTCTAAGCGGGACACACTCGGTGGTATCTTCGTCCTCGGGTGTATCATCGGATGTGTCTCTGGGCCTATTCTGACCACAGTCGTTGTGATCGCTCTCAGATGCTGCTGAATCCTCCCGCGTCAAATCTTCATACAACCTCGGCGCTTCATCGTCAGAGGAAGTGATGCGGCAACTAGTGGCGTCTGCTCCACGCAGAGGACGAACATCCTTTATGTGGCGGGGTGTCACGTCGACAAGGACCGAATGTGGGCTGTAGACATTCGTTATCTGTCGTTTATATTTAAGATATATTGATATAGATATAAACACTATAAGAGTAGTAGGTATCAGTTTGTAACCAACACATCTCATAATAGTAAATATCAATGGATACACTCACTGAACATTCGGCAAGGAAAGACAAACAACTAACTCACATTAAACAATGAACATATGAATGTTTAATATACATAACATATAGTATATTAAGAAAAATGAAAAAACCTCAAATTTTCAAACCTCAAATTTTCAACCTCAATTTTTCTTTTAACAGACTGAATAACAAGGACTAACCACTCGCTTTTCTCGTTATTCTGTGATAAAAATTCTTATTACCTTCCATATACCAACAAATGCCCTGAAGATGATCTAATTAATAGATCAAAAACACTGCAGCGTCGGCCAATAAACTCACCACTTAACCTATTTAAACCTGTGTTTTTTCATTTTTCTTAATATACTACATACCGTCGGATTCAATTCCTTTCTTCACATAACAATATATATATATATATATATATATATATATATATTCGAAAAAAATATTTTTGTTACTATATGCAGGTTGCTGCGGGACGGTACGCATTTACGGATTACAAAGTGTGAAACGCTGCTTGGGTTGAGTGAACAATAAAGTGCATTACATTAATAAGCTGTTGCCTAATGTTGTTTTTCCATCCTCCTGATGCAACGTATCGCATGTGTTTTGATAGCGTAACGAAAAAAGAAAAAAAGAGGTTAATGTTCGATTTCAATTCCTCTAGATTGATTGCAATGATAAAAAAATTTTTAAAAAAAAACACTGACGCACAGACAGAAACTAAACGATCTCGCAATTTTTTAAGAAGATATCCCAGCTGATACATGTTGTTTCATACTGAAAGATCGGATTCTTGTGGCCTTGAGAATCTGACGTCTGTGATAGATTTGAATTTGAAGACAGTTATAGAATCAGTTGTCTGATTACAATACATCTATTATTATACTATGGTAGCGCGTGGTGTAATGGTTAAAGTCATGGGTAATGGACTCGCCGCCCTAAGTTCAAATCCTGTGTGTGGTCTTTGCATTTCACTTAGCGCTAATACCCTTGGGAAAGGTATGCATCCTACTCTCCTCCCAGCTATGGATAAACAGTAGGGAAGACTAGACTCTTTAACCTTGGTTAGGCAACCGGTCTAGGAGAAGAAAAACTCTGAATTCAAACCTGTTGAACTCCGAAAGTTATACTAAAATATTCCTTAGTTTTAGAATTTAGTTATGTTTGTTTTTTTGTTTTTGTTTTTTTTTTTTTTTTTTGTTTGATTGTTTTTTTTGTTTTGTTTTTTTTTTGTTTTGTTTTGTTTTGTTTTTTTTGTTTTTAGTGTGCAATATTAGTAGCATCTATATCAACATCGGACCTTGTGTTCCTAGCGCTCGTGGTAAGCTGATCGAAGCGTTTTTTCTTTTTTCTTTTTTTTTTTTTGGGGGGGGGGTCCTGAGACCGGCTCTTTGAAAGGGGCCTTTGATAACGACACGATAAAGGATTAATAGCGAATTGGGGTCCCAATAGGTAAATATTATCCTGACCTCCTACCAACCGAATTAACACAAGGTCTTTTTGACGTGTAGAGCTACGCACAAACCGCGTGACCCCTTTGACATCTCCCTTTTGGGGTGCCCCGGGCACCGGGAAATAAACCCGGCCCTGTCTCTTTTGACGAGGGGTAGATTCTGCTTGGGTAGGAGGGCTCCCTGCAACCAGGCGAAGTATTTTACTTTATTCACAGGTATCTAGAGACCAAACCCCTTAAACCAGTTGGGGTCACAGTATGTATGGCCAAAGATTTCACTTGATTTTAATACCCACCCCACCCCCCAATGAATTAAAATTCATCAAAACTCTGAACAAAATAAATGAAACTTAACGTAGATTTTTAATTTAAAATTAGAATTAATTTAAAATTGGTGGTGAGTAAATTCAGAAAAAAATAAGATTCGCACTTTAAGGTCATAAATGTTTTTAAAAATGACTACAAAAGTCAATAAAATTATGTAAAAGTCTAAAAAATATGTCTAGAAAAGTCTAGTAAAAATGTTTAGAAAAGTCTAGTAAAATATGTCTAGAAAAAACTAGTAAAATATGTCTACAAAAGTCTAGGAAAAATAAAAATAAAAAAAGTAATTTTTGCTAGAATTTTAAAAATCCCATTGGTTTGGATTTTAAATCATTTTATTCAATTACGCAAATTGGCTACTGTATGAATTTTAAATTTTAATTTATTAAATACTCCCGTTTTAAAATTGATATGTAAATTTTACCCATCCGAAAATCAGACTTGAAGAGGCAAAGGTAGCCGAAATCAATTTATTTCTGATTAATTAAAGTTATCACACACACGCGCGTGCGCGCACACACACACACACATACATTATTAAGTCACAGATATGTGTCGGGAAGCTAAAAAAATGTTGAGATCTGAAGATGGCACAGTATTACCGATTGTAGTTGGAGCCCTTGGAACAGCCAAAAAGAAAAACCCTGAAAAAGAAACTAGAGGAACTGGATATCAGAGGAAGAACCGAGACCATCCAGACTGTTAAAATCAGCTCGTCAAGGTCGAGTCTAGCATTCTCGGTGTCTATTGTAAATTGAGTCTCCATTTTCGAGCTCTTTCATTTTTAGGATTGACTAAGACTAAAAGAGAAAAGGTTTTATTGTGAGGTTGCCGAAAACATGAAGAAATATTTTATCTGTAACATTTGCTTTTAGTTCGGTTTCGTTCCACTATTTTATCAGCACATCTTTCTTTTCTGTATTTTTTCTTTCCTTTGTTCGTTTCTTTTTATTTCTTTTTTTTCTTTCTTCTCTCTCTCTCTCTTCTCTCTCTCTCCCTCCCTCACACACACACACACACACCACAAACTCTCTCTCTCTCTCTCACACATACACACGCACGCGCACACACACACACACACTCTCTCTCTCTCTCTCTCTCTCTCTCTCTCTCTCTCTCTCTCTCTCTCTCTCTCTCTCTCTCTCTCTCTCTTTTTTCTTCACTTTTCTTTCTTTCTTTCTTATTCAATCCTCTTCTTTTTGTTCCTAACTTTATTTTCTTCTTTTCTTTCTTTTCTCTTTTCTTTCTTTTTGTCTTTATTCAATCATTTATATATTTGTTTTTTCTCTTTTTTTCTTTATTATTTTTTCTTTCATTTTCTTTCTTTTTTCTTTTTTTTTTTTTTTTTTTTTTGCTTTTCTTTTCTTTTATTTACCTTCTTTCCCTCTTTTTTCTTTCTACCTGTCTTACTTTCTTTACTTGCATTTCTTTTCTTTCCACTTTTCTTTCGTTTCATTTTTTCTTTTCTTTCTTATCTGTCTTTCCTTATTTCTTCTCTTAGTCTTTCTTTATTTCTATATTGTTTCTTTCTTTTTTTTCTTTTTCATTTTTTTTCTCTCTTTCTTTTTTTCTTACTTTATGTTTTTCGTTCCTTTTCTTTATTTTTTTTACATTTATTTCCTTTTTTTTCTTTCTTTCTTTCCTTTTTTCTTTTCTTTTGTTCATTCATTCATTCTTTCTTTCTTTCTTTCATCCTTCCTTTCTTGTGTGCTTTTTCTTTTCTTTTTCTAATGTCTGTTTACGTATCTCGCACATTTTTCGCCGAGGTTTTTAAAAGGACGGAATGAAATGTGAAACGTTGTTAACCAAAACTCAAGAGATATACGCATTTATGTCAAGGTACGTTGTATAATTGCAGGTAAGTTATTAAAACAGTCACGTGGTTCTATTTTGATTTGATTATCAAGCTCTCTTTGGGCATCTCAGTTCTATTGGCTGGGGCTGTAGAATACGCCGACCGCAACTTTGCAGAGAGGTAAAAGCCACATCAATGGGACCACACCTATTGGCCGTGGTGGCTACCCATGAGCTTAAGGGCGGAATCCTGATCAGTCCATGATATGCAACATACAACTTTGGCCCTTATCGGGCTAGACAAGCGGTCGAAAAGGCCTCCCTCCGATCAATCGGCTGGTCACGTCCCTTTTGCCCATATGGCAACTCCTAACCCTTTTTATCATATATATGCAAGAAGGCGGTAATAATTAATCCTAATTTCTGTGATCTTTCTCTGTAACTGTAATTTTTTCTTTTTTATGTTTTTTCACTCTTCTTTGTATGCTCTACATATTGATATTACACAGTGTTGCCTTAATATTCCTTAGTCTATTTCTATTTGTTTATTTTTATAGAAACCTTGGACCACATTACCGTTAGGCACCCTTTTTTTGATCTCGATTAGAAAGGAGATGTTTTTCATTTACACCCGTCAATATCCGGTTTTTGTTATGTGTTAGGGGTTAGTTTTATAATTTTTTTTAAATCTAAAATCGTCTGTTAAAACAACCGGATATTTGACGGTGTAAATGAAAACATGTCCTTTCTTAATCGAGATCAAAAAGGGGTGCCTAAGTCAAATGGTCCGAAACCTTTTCTCAGAACAAAGGAATTATACTTTCTAAAAATTTACCTCATCCCATCCGAGATATATAAAATATACTATCCATTATTAACTTGAATTTTTTTTACACTATTGCTTTTTTTTTATCTGATTTGGCTATATGTTCCCAAAATATATTACTTTATTCGCAAAAAAATCCAATTGGTTGATAGACTTTGTTTTGAAATCTGCATTGACAATAAATTACCAATTCGAGGAGAAATAGTTTGAAAATGTCTACTATAATCCGAAATTCCATTTATCATTTGAAAAGTTTCAATTAGATCAACTCTTATCTCTTTCTGGTAAAGTAGTTAATCCTACTTCTCTCTCTCTCTCTCTCTCTCTCTTCTCTCTCTCTCTCTCTAATCTTTTAACTTTACTCTTTTTATGTGGTACACATATTATTGCTGATTATTAAGCCGGATTATCATTTTTGTAACTTTTGGATTACATTTTAAATAAATAACACATTTCGTTTATAACTAACTAGAAGTGGCTACCCTGGCATCGCCTGAATAGAGGGGGGATTTTAAAAAAAAGTTGGTCTATAATTGTCTCGACCGTATTCTTCAAATTGCCTCTTATAACAAACACCCCAACCCTTTTTATCATATTAGGTGCTAAAAGGCAGATGCTGAGGGCCAACCACCAATATTTTACTAATATACATGAAGATCATGAAAAAATTTCTTACCAGACCACAGCATATGTAGCTCAACTGCTAAATCCATTTTCCACTTGGTCTGATGATCGCATAGACGAGAACTGTCTGTAACCAGGCATCGTTGACTCCAAGTCTGCGCTACTTTAACTTATATAACTTAATACACACACAACACACACACACACACACACCATATATAATTATATATATATATATATATATATATATATATAATTTGATAGAGGAATTATATATAATGATAATTGAATCTTATTACACGACCAGACAAATTGGCAAACACCATTTGTGACATCCGGAGCACTGGACAGCTGTTTCGACCTCCTTTGGTCTCATCAGCAGTGCATACCACAATCTCCGCTACTAGAGATTGAACCAGCGGACCACAGCGTGAAGAGCGGGGTCTCAACACACTGGGCCACCAGCCCATGCCACAAACGGAGAA
Organism: Doryteuthis pealeii; assembly: GCA_023376005.1. Lineage (NCBI taxonomy): Eukaryota > Metazoa > Mollusca > Cephalopoda > Myopsida > Loliginidae > Doryteuthis > Doryteuthis pealeii. The sequence continues at coordinate 35,093,281 of CM042147.1, read as the reverse complement.
TGCCAAATCATCTAGTCAATGGTAAAATTAATTCAAACTGCGCAGCCACCTAACCTGTATTGCCGTGTATCCCATCGCAGGATAACAAAAGGCAAGGTCACCCCCAGGACAACGACTTCCCAATTCGGGGCCCGAATCTCTCAGACATAACATAATGGGCAAAGGGTATATATTAAATTTGATAGAGGAATTATATATAATTGATAATTGATTCATATTACCACGACCAGTGGCGGAGATTGTAGTATGCACTGCTGATGAGACCAAAGGAGGTCGAAACAGCTGTCCAGTGCTCCCGGATGTCGCAAATGGTGTTGCCGAGTTGTCTGGTCGTGGTAATATGATTCAATTATCATTATATTATTATATATATATATAATATATATATATATATTATAATATATATATATATATATATAAGTATAGGACAAACAGAACTATGGGTTAAATAACCCTTGTGGGTAATTTAACGCCAGATCTTGATTATTATATATAATATATATATATATATATTATATATTATATATATATATATATACTTGCGACCTTATGCCACATCCTAACCCGTGACGAATGGCTGGGTAAATACCCATTATTCAACCAATGATTGTGTGAATGAGGGGGTCCATATATTTCCCAGGGGGTATTAGTCCGAAAGAGAATGTATACCACAACTGGAATTCGAACTCGCTTACTACGATGTCGCAGTCCAGCACATTAACCTCTACGCCGGCAGTTTTATCACACAAAGCTGTATTAAGACTGCAATTAAAAAGGACAATAAGGTTATTGATGATAATAATAAATGAATAGTTTGCATATAATGTATCAACAGTTTAATGAAGACAACGAAATCATAGTTACTATCAGCAACTACAAGTCTTCCTTTTTTATTTATTGACAGCGATTAGTCCCATATTCTCGAGAAACCTATTGTGCGATGTTAAGCAGATTGGAGAATCGTTTCAAATGTGAACATAACATAATAACAAGATACTAAATTTTTTTTTCCGTCGGAATTATCAGATATTGAAAATGGCGCCATTTTCACACATCGACAATAATCAGATATTGGAGATCAGATTGTCCAAATGCGGAAACGATCGTTGCCTAACGGTTATCGTCGTAGAAAATAGACTCAACGTGCCCTTTTCAAATTCAGGGTATTGAGTTCGGTCCTCATTAAGAGCCCTTGATTTGTGTTCTCGAAGCACACTTGTGTAACGGTTATCCTTGTGGAAAATAAATTTGGTGACCCGAGTTCAAATCCTGGGTGTGTCTGTTTGCGTTTCCCTTTGCACCAATCCCTTGAGATAGGAATGAATCCATTTTTATACGATTTAATCTCAGACCTCTTGACCTTATGCCAAACAAAGTTAAGCTTAGAAAATTGACCACAAAACATTAGCATCTATATTATTGTCCTGACCATAGTCTTCAAATTGCTCTTATGACAACCCTTTTTATAGTATAGGTACTAAAAGGCGGTGGCTGAGGGTTAACCACCAATTTATTAGAAGTTATTTCTTCTAATTTATTGATACACATGAAGATAATGAAATTTATTTCTACCAATTTGTTGAACTGCAACAAAAAAAACTATACTAGAAGCGGCCACCGAGCAATGTCTGGGCAGAAGGGGGGACCCTGGTGCATTGATTTGTTTAAATTTTGAGATTAATAAATGCTAGAACATTTTGAAGAATTTCAATGCTATTTATATGTAATATTTTTGATTTTTAAATATATTTCAATATAAATCAAATCTGCTTAATTTTTTGTACGAAAAGCAAGAACCGGTGATTTCTCTAATATATATATATATATATATACTAGCAAATATATGCACCCTCTGGGTGCAAGTATTTTAAGTTTTAATGTAATAAATATTATATTAAATTAGAAAGTCAAACGGAACTAATAAAATACAGGTAAAAGAGATAAAAGATTTGAAACAGAGGGAGTATAATAAAAAATAGAACAACTGAAACTTACTCTTTCCATCACTCTCGTCTTTCATTGTTATTTTTTCTATTTAAGTATTTAGTTATAAGAGGAAGTAAAGAATAAAATGACAGTTATTTCATCTTATTGGATTTCATTTAAGATTCATTGAAGAGATTTTTGCTTATATTCATTAAAATAAAACCAAACAGTTAGAAATCAATAATACTAAGCACATATTTATTAAATTCGATTTTTTAATATTAATATGCAAATTAGCCTTCCCGTTCACACACTGTAAACCGCTATTTTGTTGTATATATAAATAAATTGCATGTTGTCAGTATGTAGACATAGTTAACAGTATTAATAATGTAAGACAATTTTATAATAATTGAGGTTTAGATAAAAATAAAATCATGGAGAATGTGATGTCAATAACTAAGAGAATTGTGACTTGAGTAGGAATATAGTTTCGGTTACAGAAAGAAAACACACAATCTCTATTATAATAATAATAATATATATATTATATATATATATATATATTTCATTCCTTTGGCGTTAACTGTTTTATTTTTTCGTCGTTTTATCCATATACCCATATACATACATAAATACACACCCAATTGACCTTTATATATGTGCTAGAAGCGGCTACCGGCGAAGCCTCTGTAGAGAAAAAAAAAAATAAACGTGGTGTAATGGTTAGTATGCTAGTCTTGCAAATCCATTGCTACTAAATAGCGAGTTCGATCCTCGCAGGACGCCCCATAAAATTACCCGCGTATATAAACCTTCTGTTAATCGCGCCTCATGGGGGGATTATTTTGTTTTCGTCAGAATGGAGGAAATGACATTACATATACCGATACTGTAAGAAATTTTAATTCTATAATTAACAACATTTTTTTAAGAATAAGATATAAATGAGTCGATTTGTTAAATTGACATTTCAAATAAAAAAAACATACAAAAAATTAAATAAAGCATTTAAATCTAAAATGCTTCTTTAATCTTTAATTTGTTTTTTTAATAGGTAAAATTGAATAAATATTTTTTTAAATAACATTATCAATTCAAAGCGTAGCCGATCGAATATCAAATTATTATAGTAAAAACAATTGAAACATACTTTTTTAAAAAAGAATTTTGAATGTGCTTAAAGTTGAATATCAAATTCTGTACTGATTTTGGTACAAATTCAGAATAGCGCTCAAGAGATAATATCATTAGAATTGCATCTTACGTGTAAATAGCATTAGATTACGGAAACTTCCCAAGTACCCTTCGAAAACGTAAACAAACTTTGTTTAGATTTTTCGAACGGCAGACGCAAACAGTTTTTAAGTAAGAATTTATTTAATTAATATCATATTTCAAATGGTATAATATGGTAACTCAGATGAGTTCGAGGTCACTAACTATGGTATGAGATGCTAAAACAATCTCCTTGTCTAGCGCTATTGATAGACTCCTTCGCTGACTGATACCGACTTTATCGACTTTATATATATAACTCTGAAAAGAAAATTAATGTCTCCTATTAAGAATATTAAACTTCAAAAAAATCGCAACTTACCTTATTGAAGAGAATTTTTAATTTGTTTAAAAGGTAAATGATAAATGACTGCACTTATTTTATGTGTGAATTTAGCTAGAAACGCCTAACAATGGCCGAAGCAGGATTCTAATGTTTATTTTATTGTAAATTTAATTTTAAGTGTCTTCTAAAATCTTAAAATCTTTATAATTTCGAACACAAAAAGGAAAATCTGGTGATAGTGAATGTGTATATATATTTACTTTTGTCGTTAATTGTTTTTATGTTCGTAGTTTCCTCTGGACATACATACACCCGCCTATAAATTACACACAATTGCCCTTTGTATATGTATAATAAAACAAAAATTACTAATAGAAGCATCACCTGAAATAGTATATAAATACCTGTCCAAGTGGCTGGGCAGTCCTTGACAAGTAAGTAAAAGTCGGTGGGGCGGCCTAATGTCGGTATCAGCTAGATTGCGACAGATTCTATCCCCTTGTCACTAGCGCTCGGCCAAGGAGATTATTTTAGCGTCTGGTGTGGAGTGCCACACCTACCATCAGTTCATCACTTTACGCACAGATGTCTGTGCTACTCATACACTGATTTGGCGTATGATTCGTTGTGATTCGTAGGCGGACGCTCTACCGACACATATATATATATATATATATATATATATATATATATATATATATATATTTGTGTGTCTGTGTCTGTGTGGTAAAGAATAGAGGGAAAAGTGGACAAAAAGAGCAACTCAAACAAGTAGATGTAGGAGATATATTTCGCCTTGTGTTGAGCGGGACTTCATCAGTCTTTTATTGAATAAAAGACTGATGAAGTCCCGCTCAAGGCAGGACGGAATATATCTCCTACATCTATTTGTTTGTTGCTCTTTTTGTCCACCTTTTCCCTCTATTCTTTACCATATTCTGTCGGATTTACTCCAACCCTCCTACCCTCATATATATATATATATATATATATATATATATAGAGAGAGAGAGAGAGAGAGAGAGAGAAAGAGAGAGAGAGAGAGATAGATAGATAGATAGATAGAAAGATTCACCAACCGGTGTTGTATGAAACACTACCATATTTATTACATCTTCCGTAATAAGTTGATCGACATTATTTTCTTCTTTCTTTCTTTCTTTTTCTTCTTCTTCTTCTAATTTAAAAATGAACAAGAAATTATGAATTTGGCTGACTTTCAAGTCCCGCTGAAATCACCAGATCTCGACAGATTGCTGAAATTAAACAACGGAGAGTCTGTTCCGTTTTTAAAAATGGATGACCACTTAGAAACAGCAGGTACTGTAAACAACCCGAACTGTGCTCGTCTATGCGCGAGACTTAAGCAAAGATTAGTAAATAATAACAACAACACACTTCTTAAGATGATTCTGGCAATGTTTGCCTCAGCTGCCTCAACCAACTAATAAGATTAGGAAGAAAAAAAAAGCATTCTTGCTGGATATAAATACTTTACTGTAGTTTAGATCGTGTAAGTTTTATACAACGTTTTTTCTTTTCTTTTCTTTTTATAACGATTCATTCGTTTGCTAAGTCATTGACCTTTTTAAGTTTTTCTAAGTTTTTGGTTTTGATGTCAGAAATTAACTTGAATGTTTCGTCGACATAAAATGAGAAAAAGAAAAGTGCAAAGCACTTAAGTGAAGGATAGTTTATTGGTTTTTTCATCATTTTCATCATATGAAAAATTTGATGAAAAAAAAATTGACATCATTTTATGGAGTGATGTCGATTTTGGGGACATCATATATATTATATATTATATATATATATATATAATATATATATAATATGTATATATATTGAGACATATATATATATATATATATATATATATATATATATGAAATAAATATTTTAGAAAAAACAAACACATGATGTTATAATTCGCTGACAGAAATCTGTTTCGACCCTTTATTGAAGTGGTCTTCATCAAGAGCGAGATGTGTATGAAAGAAAGACGGTGTGAGTGGACCGTTATAAGAGATAGGTGGTACAAACGAAACGTTCAAGTTCGGAGCCGGAATATTTTTTAAATTTTTTTTTAAATTTTGAAAATGCATATTCTGTTTTGAAAATAAAATAAATTTTATTTTATTTTATTAAATCAGAAGCATTATAATCCACAAAGAAATCTCAAAACGAAACCGACAAACATACGATTACAACCTTCACACGTCGAAACCATAGAGCTATTAAATACAATTTAAGCGGGTTAAATAACACAATTGCTCTTCCACAAGGGTGGATTTGGCATTAAATACACACACACACACACACACACATATATATATGAAAAAGTTGACTTACCGGTGAAATTGGTCACAATGGTTAGTAGATGCAAGTTTCACAATGATAAGACAGCGATATAACAAATATAAAGTGTTCAATACGTGAGTAGAGAAAATTTATTATTATAATGGTACACAGTAATAACCTACTCGAGTTTCACCATAAGGATCTTCAGGGTTAAATCCATTGAATTAATCAAGATATATATATATATAGAAAAACACTCTGCATGAGTAGGAAGAGACACATTATCTATTTTTTTAAGTTTAACACGTTGAATTCAGAATTTTCCTTCTCTTTAACTGGTTGTCATACCAACGTTAAAGAGCCTAGTATGTCATACTATTCTCATAGCTAGAGGAAGAATAGGTGAATGCATACCTTTCCCAAGTATATTAGTGCTATAGAAATCGGGTCACCATGTCCATTTCCTACGATGGTAATCCTTACACCACGCGAAATATATTATACACACACACTCACATACTCACATACTCATACACATATACAAGCGCGCGCACACACACACACACACACACACACACACATATATATATATATATATATATATATATATATATATTCATGTTGCGTAGTAGCACGGATATCCATGTCAATCTCTCGCCAACCGTTCCTATCATTCATTGCCCTCGGTAGGTCTTCTGCGTAACATACAGTATCCGCACAGAGCTGGTCAATATAGGTCTTTGCTGGACGGTCCATACAGACGTGCCTATGTGCAGATTTCCAGGGGAATACGTCACTTATGAGTATACCTCTGGTCCTCCTCTTTCGCATTAAATAACACACTGAGTTTAATATGCCATTAAAAACTAAGAAATAAAACCATCTGCAGTTGTAATGGCACTTCTGCACAGTAAACACCAAGAGAAATTCTTAAAGCTGAGTGAAAGGACGAACGGTGGGGCTGAAGGGTCCATATGGACAGCAGACCGTGGGATCATGACCCGTGTTCTAAGATATAACAGCAAAACCTCTAGAAAAGAACAGATCCCAAAGACCTGAAAATAACTCTTTTAAAAAAAGCAACAATAGACTTAATGCATTTGGAACACAATCGTAATATTTTAGATCATAATATCATTGTAGGGAATTATCTTCCCTTTGCCTGGAAGAGTTATCTTCCCGCTGTGTTGCCGTTTGTTCCCACTAGGGCACCTCTGGTATATAAGCGGCTGATTCAAATGCTTCTGTCTCTCTTTCCTGACTGCCTCTGAACGAGCACATGGGTTAGACTTATGTCTACCCACTTCTCGGTCAGGCCTTGCCCCCCCTTACATTACTGTAAGTCTTTTATACAGCATGGACTATCCTTTAGTTCCATGTCTGTAACATTTATATTTTATGTACATTTGGGTATCTCGTTTATACCTAAATATTGTATCTTGTATTTACCATTCATGAATGTGTCCTTTTATCTCTACTCTTATATCTTATTTGTATCTTATGTATCTATGTACTTTATGTATCTTATCGTTACCATGTGCTGTACACCTATTAAATGTTTTGTTCTCACAACGTGTCGGAGCTGCTGTTCAATATTAACTTTGAATCTTACATCATTCTAAAGAAATGGCGCGTTCTAATAATAAAAAGGACATATCTTATACAACAAAGATGTAGAAAAAAAGTGCTTTAATCCACGAGTCTTCTATTTTTAACTTACGTCCAGGTTTTTACAATTTACTCGGGTGAATCGGAACTTCTGCAATGATTTGGTAACGTAATGCACATTTCGGCAACCCTGATTGTTTATCCTAGTTTGTGAAGAGGACGAATCACATTAGACTGTGAGAATTCGAGCTCGCTTCATACTCTCCGATTGCTACTCATATGACTTACTTCTATGGCTTGGGAAACGGCCTCGGAATCCACGGTTTTAGGCCTACGAAACATTTCCCGATCGTCGTGATTCTTGGTACCTGAACGAATTTTCTTAAACCATCTGGTTACAGTACTCTAATCAACTGCAACTTCAGCTTTCTCACAACAAATGTTTTTTGTTTTTTTTTGTTGCTTTTTAAGCGTTGTGGCTCAGTTTAGATTCATAAAGCACGTTATCGAATTAGAGGACGTTGCAAGTTCATCTGTGCGGCTTTCATATGTGCGGCTTTCAGAAAATACTCTTTCCGCTGGCTAGTCCTGGATTTTTCTTTTTAAACTTAACTAGCGCCCCCCCCCACCCCCCAGATAGAAGAAAAGCACACAATGTTTGAAAAGCAAAGGTGAAAAAGCAATTTGTAAAAACTACTCAAATCACCATTGATGATAATGAAGGTGTTCTCAAATACAGTCAGGATGTGACACAGGGTCAATTTTTAAGCAGAGTTGAATGGAATTCAAAGTTTATGACAATAACAGTTATGCCAATATCAAATGGCAAATGTAATGGTTCTGTATATTTTGACTAAATATTTTCCTTTTTGTTGATCCTTTTTACTGCTAGGTATTCTAGGCCAATATTTCTTGTTTAACTCTCAGGGGTTATTTGATTAATACCAGTCAAAATTCTGAACTTTTCATCTCTCATATGTTATTCTGTATCCTTTGTTGCAAATTACCCTTCTCTATATAAGGGTCAGGGGCTGGTTTAGCTCAGTGAGTAGGAAGTATTGCACAATGTATCAGTGCACCAACTTCCATGATACTTACTGTTGTACCGGCCGTTCCTACAGTGGAGAATATACACCGGTTCTCACTATAAATAGTGAGACACCGAGTGAAAAGGTTGTACTGTTACCGTTTAACGGCAAGCTAGCCGTTCCTGTACCATTATTGTAAATACACTTGTCTTATTTTACCCTACCTCGACTTGACTTCTTTTTTACTGTTGGATTAACATCACAACACTTACCAACTACAGTAGATACATTCCATCACAGCGTGAACTGTTTCGGCGAATATTCTCTTTCTCATTTCCTTTTATGTCGGAATGATGATGTTCTTGATAGAATTTTCAACCCATTTCAGTATCCAATTGTTGGCATCCTTCCGTCTGCTAAAGACGATGGCGTAGTGTCCAATTGTTTTTTAACTGCATTTGCGCGAGTGGATGAATAGGCCAATTTTTGAATGGCAATCTCTGGTGCAGAGACTGCAAACAAACAGTGATGCTTGCTGGAATTGCTGTTCTCTCTCCTTCCTTCTGGTTATCTTTTCTGTGGCGGCTTCTTTCCCTTCTTTTTCGCTCCTTTTCGGCCCTTGTTTGACAAGGAGACACCAGGCCGCTCGGTTTTCTGCTCCAACCTCCCATGTTGTTGGTGTTGGTGCAAATATTACAAAACCTTTGACTCATCATTGTATTTCCATTCTTCATTGAATTAACACTTATAGGATGCAGAATACAAAAAGACATAAGCGACAAAAAATAAATAGATTGGAATATGTCTTTCTATGGCGATACAGATAGATTTTAAATTCAATTTATGAAAAAAAAAAAACGACAAAATCAGAAACAAAACTGATAAAGCTATTATCAGATTACATTATTTCTCAATTTTCTGACACAATTAAAAAAAGAAAAGAAGGAATCCCAACAATCTAGCTTATCATAGACATCATCTTAACAGAAATATTTTCACTACTTGATTTCTAAAATTATAGACAAAAAATGTGTTTCCTTCCATTGGGGATATTAAAAACTATCATAATGTTTTATTCAGAAATATATTCAAATGCCTTTCAAATAGGTATTTAGCCAACCCATTCGCCACGGGTTAGGATGTGAGAGAAGATCGAAAGTGTGTGTGTGGGGGGAGGGGTCCAGCGAGTATTGAACATGCTATTCAGTAGTAATGAATCTACAAACTAACTTGCTAAGCATTAAACCACGATGGGACGCCCAAATGCCTATCCCCCTCTACACACACACACACACACTCTCTCTCTCTCTCTCTCTCTCTCTCTCTCTCTCTCTCTCTCTCTCTCTCTCTCACACACACACACACACACACATACACAGAGTCAGCTCATAACTCTCTCTCTCTCTCTCTCTCTATATATATATATATATATATATATATATAATGGATATTATTATGTATTATCTATTACCAAACTCTACACCATTGAAACTGTGAAACCTTTTCAGAAATGTTTTCTCTTCTTGTACAAATGATAATACCGAAATTATTGACAAAATTTTTGTTTCCTTCCACTTGGACTAAAAAAAAAAAAACTAAAAAAGAGAAAGCTTATAACATTTCTAAATGAAAAAAAAAATTTTTTTTAAATATATATACTTTAAATATACGCTCCTACATTTGGGGCACTGGTGGTTGTCGTCAGTGATGTAATCCGCAAGGTTCATTGGGAAGTTTCGGGTCTTCCAACATCAGACTTCCCTCACCCTGCTGACTCTATCAGAGGTGATCAAACTCTGGTACAACCACCAACAATAGATATTAAATGACGTTTGAAATTTTTTTTTTTTGGGGGGGGGGCCGGTTGTAGAACTCTATCCCATTTAAATACAAAGCACCGTGCAACTGATTGGTTGTTAGCAACAGCTAATCAGATGAACGTATCCCATTTAAATACAGGGTACCTGTATTTAAATGGGATACGTGGCCAGAAACACTTTTTTTCGTACGGATTATGAGGTTTAGATGAGTAGGTAAGTCAACTCTTCTTTAATAATGATAAGAGAGGAATGATTTTAATAATTTGTTTTACTTTTTTTTTTCAAATTCTTATTTTAGATTTTATCTATATACCATTTTGTACAATTTTTTTTTATTTTATTTTTTTTTTATTTACACCACCCTTTTTATCTTATTTTATTTTTTTGTTTATTTTTTTTATTTGTTTATTCTTTTTTTTCTTTTATAATTTTATTTTACGTCTTTACATGGTTTTAGCATTGTATTAAACAGCCGTAACTTTTATGTCGGTTTAGATTTCGATAATCTTATCTCGGCGACTACTTCCGATTAAAGTTATTATTAAACAGAAGGTGAAAAATACTCCAATAAATACGTCGTTTCAATTGTGTATTACTAAAATTTAGGATAACATTTTATATTTACCGATAAAATATGAAATAAAGTAATGCGTTTACCCCCCACACACACACACACACACACACATTACGACATGTCGAAGATTAATTTCTAACTTTTTTAAATAAAAGAATACATCTTATATTTATCAATAAATATAAAAGAGTTTTACGTTTACCTCCCGAATTACAACGTTTTGATGATGACTTACTGGAATTAAAATTTAAGAGAATATAAATAGAAATTTAAAAAAACATGTTCTGTCTACCAATAAAATATAAGATATTCAATTTAAAAAGTTCTGTCCTAATTTATTTTGTACCGTTTCAAATTATAAATATTTATTTACACTAGTATAACTAGAAAAATGATCTTTAGATGTTGTTAAGATACGTTTATCCACCGATCCATTTGCTGTTGAGAATTTCACAAAGGTCCCTGTCAAACTCGTGCCAAGCCTTACTGTCCACGGCTGCTGGCCATTTGATTTTTCCCCAATGTACTGATTGTGTCAGGTGGATTTAGCATCAGCTTGGAGGGTATGGGCGCTGTGGTGGGCTTCGTCTCACCGGGAGAAATTTCTGTGCGCTGCGTCTGGTTAGTTTCCCCCTTGACACTTCATACGAGCCTGAGGGATTTTTAGGCCGTGCATATTTTTTGCATTTCTTTCCACATGAGTATATCATAATCGTTGTCCGTGAGTGCGAAGCTTGGTTCGTTACCGTATGGTCCGTCCTAATGGGGATCTCATTCTCCCCACCCCTCTCGGAATCCCCTGGGGGTATTTAATCAGGTATTTGTCTATAGCGCTATTTTTGAAATCCACTCGTCGGGTTGCTGACCCGGCCGCGCTTCCTTTTGTGGTCTATCCTCACCGTCAATTGTCTTTCCAATTTGTCAACCAGTCTATTCCTAGGTAGTCAATCGGTCTCTTCTCGGTTGTCACTGTTTTTTGCAGATAAAAATACTTTAAATATACGCTCCTACATTTGGGGCGCTGGTGGTTGTCGTCAGTGATGCAATCTGCAAGGTTCATTGGGAAGTTTCGGGTCTTCCAACATCAGACTTCCCTCGCCCTGCTGACCCTATCATAGGTGATCAAACTCTGGTACAACCACCAACAATAGACGCTAAATGACGTTTGAAAATTTTTGGGGGGACGGTTGTAGAACTCTATGCCATTTAAATACAAAGCACCGCTTATATATATATATATATATATATATATATATATTATATATATATATATATGAAGATAGGAGGGTTGGAGTAAAAAAAGGTTGAGAACCACTGGTCTATAGGACAGATAATGAGAGAGACTCAAGGGAATCCGTGCTATCAGCTTGATGATGATGATTAAAACTTACAAGTAGTGTATAAATTTACAGTTATCTCCCTTTAAATCTTCAGGGAGAAAACCGGGACAAAAATTGCCTTTAAATATTTTCCTGTGGGCTCGTATACATGAACACAATAGTTTTGGCTGACCAACAAAAGCTTACATTCGTCAGAAGATACTGTGTGGACACTGGATGCTGTTTAGAGGACCTACCAAGAGCAATTGACAATAGAGATGGATGGTGAGAGAGAGTCAAAGGAATTTGTGCTCTCAGCATGACATGATGATGAAGATGATGAAGATGATGATGATGATGATGATGATGGTGACTATATAACTGTCAACAAACAAATGATTATTATTAAACAATTTCATCGATATATATATAAAAAAAAGATTCTGTATGTTTGTATTTCTGTATGTTTTTTTGTACAACAGCAAATCATTTCTCTGAATGTTTGAGATGAGGCTGGATGATTAGCGGAATGAGAACAGGATACCCTCGTGGATTGAATAAAGGGTTAGGTTCAAAGTTCCGTGGTGTCTCCAGATTACGACAAGAAGGTTCCCGAGTCCGAAAAGAAAGTTCTCGAGTCCGAAAAGAAGGTTCCTGAGTCCGAAAAGAAGGTTCCCGAGTCCGAAGAGAAGGTTCCCGAGTCCGACAAGAAATACCTGAAGAAGGCCGGAGGGCATATCGGCCGAAATGTTGTACAGATAACAATAAAGATGAGGACAATAGTCCGAAAAACGCAGATAATACTAACAACAAATCAATCTCTTAAATATAGATTAATAAAAATTCTTTTTCTATTTATCTGTTTTATTTTCTTTTATTCTTTATATATTCTTGTTTTTAAATTGTTCATTTCTAATATTCTTCTTTTTTTATTTTCATTTGTCTTTCAATTGCTTTTTTATTATGTTTTAAACAAATAGAAATTCTGGAGCAGTACCCCCCCCCCCCCCAAGAAAGCAGCTGTACGGACACTTTTTAAAAATTCCGTTGAGTTTCAATTAAAATATTTTCCCATCGAAAAAATTTTTTTTTTTTATATTTCTTCAGCATAGAAATCTTTGGACTGGGTTTTCAGCCATGTCATCATCGCTTGAAAACTGTTCCACGCTGAAATTATTTGTCGGAGCCATATAAGTAATCATCTCTTCCAATAAAAGAAACTAACAGACTCTAAAAAGTCATATTGGCATCTTAAATACACAATTCAAAATTATTTATATATTACTAGCAAGAATATATGCCATCTGCACGTAAATATCTAAGTTTTAATGTAATGAAATATATCAAATTAGAGAAACTAACAAAATTAGATAAGTAAGCTTTTTATATACGTTGTAATCTTAATTATATCTTAATTGGTTTCTATAGAAATACAAGTAAATAAAGCAAACAAGATATTAGGATTAATACGGAGGTCATATGAATACATGGATAAAGAAATGTTAAAAAATGTATTCATTGCATTGGTAAGACCTCATTTGGAATTTGCTAATGTGGTTTGGAGTTCAAGACTAATCAAGGACATAAAATTCATTGAGGGAGTTCAGAGGAGAGCTACTAAGGTAGTGAGTGGTTTAAAGAACCTTTAGTATGAAGAAAGACTTAGCAAGATTGACTTACCAAGTTTGGTTTATCGACGTACAAGAGGGGATATGATTGAAGTCTACAAATATACACATGGTTTTTACTCAACGAACTTTGACCTACTAAACATTGCTCAAAATATCAATACCAGGGGTCATAAATTAAAACTCTTTAAAACAATTTGTAAAGCAAATACAAGACAAAATTATTTTAGTAACAGAGTGGTGAATACATGGAATAAACTACCATCTTCAATAGTGAATGCCCCATCTCTAAACTCCTTTAAGGTAATGTTAGATAATCTGTGGAAGATTATAAATATTCTGTTGAATTAAGATGAATGTTTATAAGGAACAGCTGACAGGTCTCAGACCTAATATACTAGCTGAAATGATATTATTATTATCATTATTCACTCCTTTTGAGTTTTTCACATCAGCGTTAGCTGATGGTCTTTCACTAGAGTGACAACAAGTCTCCTCATGTCTCCAGGACTCTTCTGAGTATTTTAGCCGATTGCAGCAGTGCAG
>CM042147.1:35021467-35073967 GCA_023376005.1 Doryteuthis pealeii | reverse complement strand
GGGGGCTTCCTAGAGTAAAGGCCCGCTGGGGTCGCGCGAATAGCCTTAATTTCGCTGATTTTGTTGGCATCCTTCCGTCTACTAAAGACGATGGCGTAGTGTCCACTTTTTTTTAAATCTGCAACTGCGTGAGAGGCTGAACAGACCAATTCTTGAATGGCAATCTCTGGTGTAGTGACTGCAAATAAACAGTGATGCTTGCTGGAGTTACTGTTGTTGTCTCTCCTTCCTTTTGGCTCTCTTTTCTGCGGCGGCTACTTTCCTCTGTATATATCATTTTACTCCTTACCCCCACTTCCCCTCAGGGCATCCCAACGTTGTGTAAGGGTTAACAAGCTATCCCTTATTACTGAATAACAAATTCGATCCTTGCGGTATGCCCTATATTTAAGGCCTTGTGTCACAACTGACCCGTAGCAAATGGATTGTGTAACTGTGTTCTAACTTAAGGGTTTCAAATACTTTTCATGACACATGACATGAGAATTTTTATTGGCATATACACAATATTTCGGCCAACGTGCCCTCCTACCTTTTTCAGGTGTTTCTTGTCGAACGCGGAAAACTTTTTTGTCGAACTCGAGAACCTACATGTCATAATCATATTGGAAAAATAGGTGATTAATTATCTGCCCTTGGCAGCAAGAGGCCAATCAGTGCACTACCGTAGATTGGCACCTAATTCGACCCCCTTTTTTAAAATCACTTGTAGTGTTGACCATCACAGCATCAAGATGTCATATCCAATCTCTTTCAGAACCAAGATAGACTTCAGCAGATAAGTCTGGCTGCAACGCCATTAAGTTTGCAACTCTTGTACTTTTGAATATATGTGTGTTCCTTATTATGTTTGTTGAGTTTTCTTCATCCGAATGAATGCCTATCTGTTAATGTGCATAAATATATGGTGCCCAGCAAAAAGACCATAGTCGGGAGCTTTCATGGGAAATCGAACTGAATCCTTTATTTAGTTCATTGGGGTAATTTGTTTTCATTCCGTTAACCATGACCATATATCTATCTAATGTGTGTGTGTGTGTGTGTGTGTGTGTGTGTGTGTGCATTGGGTAGCATTTTTTTCATTTATGAATGTTGAATTAAACAAAAGACACATCTCCTGTTTAACAATTTTATTTGTGATTTTTTCAAGTTTTCTGGCCAACTTTTTTAATATTTGGGTGGAATTCGTAGGCTAGAAAACTTGAAAAAATCACAAATAAAATTGGTTAACAGGAGATGTCTCTTTTGTTTAATTCAACATGCATGCACACACACAACAGACACACACACACACACACATATATATATATATATATATATATATATATATATATATATAAGTTAAAAGAAAGAAAATGAATCGACAGTATGCGTATGAAAAGGTGGAATGAAAACATCACACAATGCTGTTAAAGAGAAAACAATTTATAACATAATCATAGCTGATATTGATCAATATTAAACACGGATTAAACGGGCTCTGAAGATGATTTTTGTAAAATCGAAATATTGATCAATATCAGCTATGATTATGTTATAAATTGTTTTCTCTTTAACAGCATTGTGTGATGTTTTCATTCCACCTTTTCATATATATATATATATATTGGTTTTCTTTTACCTGCTTATGATTTTATTATTATTTTTTTAATTTTGTAGACTTATCTTCTTTTTTTTTAGCAAGGTAAATAACTTTACGTTTAGAAAAAATTAGCAAAGAGGAACATCATGTCTTAAGGATGAAAATGTTTTATTCCTGTTGGTATTCTTGTAATAGTGTTAAGCTGTGTTAAATATTATTTGTTATTATCGCCCGTGGTCAAGATTGAACCTACAAATGGGTGTCACTTAGAACTGTATTAACTCAACCTTTATGTCCACTGCGCCATGTGTTTCTTTTTTTATTTGTGAGAATTACAAAATTAAATATTAACCTGGTAATTATTATTCCAACACAATTACCGTGCCGTGTCGTGCCAAGGTAACATGGGTATCAGGTGAGGTGTTGATTGGTAAATTGTTTACCTGTTTTAAAAGATGACATCAGATCCAGGTTGTGACAAAACCCTGGAAAGGATTAAACTCTCACCATAATCAATAATATTTGAACAGTAAGTAAATATAACATTTATTCAATTCTACTTTCATTTCTAAATCTGATTAGAAATGATTCCTACTAATCCTGACTTTAGATTATTTATTTACAAGGGGTATTACTCGTTTATGTTAGAGATTCTCTTTGTCTGGATATATATATATATATATATATATATATATAATATATATATATATATATATATATATGTATATATATATATATATATATATATATATATATATGGGGGGGATGGTTTGATGGGTGAGAATAACGCAAGATTCCATAATAGTGTTCTATTGTGTAAGTGGTATCCTAATAGGTTTCTTTCTTAGAGCACTTAGGATATGTAATAAGAAATATTTAGAAGAAGAATTTAATATTATTGAAAAGTCTTTTCTTAAATTACAATACCCTTTAAACTTCATACACCGTGCTAAAAAAAAGGGCATTGAAAATACACAATAGAAAAAATAACACTACATCTCCCAATAACACACAACATAACAACAATAACGACTCTGATAGGTACATCATACTTCCCAATAACCCTATCACTGATAAAATAAATAGAAACCTAAAAAACGCGATGGAGTCTATCCCCTTTTCACTAGCGTTAAACGTAGGAGATTGTTTTTTCGTCTGAGGAGCGCCACACCTACCATCAGCTCCTTACTTTACCGTACAGACCCCTGTGCTACACATACGCGAGGACCGGTATCGAACAAGGAACCTTGTGGTTTCTAGTCGAACGCTGTACCGACTGAGCTAACCCGGCCTTAAGTGTAGGCATATTATAAATATATATGGTGCTAATGTATCTCCTTGTAGGACTCCAGCGCCTATGTCAAAGTAATCTGTGTCACCATCATTGCTTTAGTATCTTTGTAGAGCATCATTATAGCGGCAACCATCTCTCTGAGGAGACCATATGCTAGTAGTATTTGTTCCATTTTCCCTCTGTATATGGAATCATATGCCTTGGAAAAATCTACGAATAGCAGCGTAGACCTCTAGATTCTTTGCTCGAATCCATTCTATGATCCTTTGAATAGTCAGGATCTGGGAGGTTGTGGATCGATTTCTGCGGAATACCATTTTGGTTTATCCTAAGGGTTTTCTCTATTTCAGGTCGGAAGTGATTAAGAAGAAGGGTGTTATATATCTTAGCTGCAATAGCAGTAAGAGTCATGTCTCTGTAGTTTTTAGCGATTCAGAGGTCTCTCTTTTTGGGGAATGGGAGGATGCAGCCTTTTGTCCATTTATCTATTCTATTTTGTCTATATACTGCATTGCATAGCCTAAGCAGTATGTCATTGAACTTTCCCATCTTCCATACCTCGGGGGTTATTTCGTCAAGACCTTTTTTGCCTTTTAGTTTCTTTAAGACTTCGTTGAGTTCTTTTGCTGTGAAATCCCGCAGTTTTATGTCTAGTAGTTTTTTTGGTATTGTTTTCTATGATTTTAGGAGGGTTCCTCAGAAGTTTCTGTAAGTGGTCTTTCCATTTCTGAAGTCTATCTTTTTGGCTGGTTGCCTTTAGCTTTGATCTAAAGGTACTTTTCCTACCACTAATTTCATTTACTGTTTGCCATGCTAATCGCAACTGTGTCTTCCACCGGTTGTTTGATATTATTTATTTGTACTCGGATTTATTCTATTTGTTCTTTTTTTGTGTTTTTGTTAGTTCTATCTGGGATTTCTTAAGGTTGTGTAAATTGGTGTTAGTTGGATTTGTTTTATTACGTTGTGCTGCTTTTTTTAATATCGTTTCTCATTTCTCTAACTGCTTCTGTCTCCCGGGGAACAGAGTGTTTGGCTCTTAGTTTGGTCGGTACGCACTCAGCTGCTGCTTCTAGGTGGGCACTGACAAAGTTTTCATATTCCTCGTTTGGAGTGAAGCTTTCCGATGTCTCCTGGAGGATATCGAATTTATTTCTTACTGCCACAGCATAGCGATTGCATATATCGCTGTTGGCAAGTGTCGACCAGTCGTATCGTGCAGATTTACTGGTTTGCTTTTTGTTTCTACGTAGGCTTAGTCGTAATTTTGCTGTGACTATTCTGTGATCGGAGGATACTCCTTCAAAAGAGGAGTATGCTTCACAGTTCATTGCACTATTTATCCATTTTTTATTTATTAGGATATAATCTAACTGGGATTTTGTATTGTTTGGGTATGTGTAGGTCCTTTTCTTTTTTGGTATTTCGTATTTAAGAATACAATCCTATTCTCAAGAGTGAACTCGGCTAGTAGTTCACCGTTTCTATTTGGGATGTTATGATATGTTAGGTGGTCTTACCCTCTGCATGGAATACAGTCGCCCTGTCGGCTTGAACCCGTAGAATAGGTCGACTGTATTCCATGCAGAGGTGTAAGACCCCCCCCCCAAATGAATGTCTGGGACATGACATTAAACTTGTCCAACCAAAATACTAACTCACTAACTTGTATTGCATTGGATTGGATTTTTCTAATTAACAAAAAAAATTTTTTTTTTTTTTTTTTTTTTTTAAACTAGAACAAAAATGGGACAATACTTATTTTGACAGTAATGTTGGCAGTAATGATAAGGTTAAGAATTAGATTAAGAATAACAAAATAATAACAATAATAAAAATATTAATAAAAATAGGATTAATAAAAATAGGATTAGAAGTAATAAAACAAAAATACTATTACTATAAATTTTAATATTTCTGAATGAAATGATTGTAATTTTAATATTTCTGAATGAAATGATTTAATATTTCTGAATGGAATCACCCACCTTATATCAAAAAAGGGTGTGTGTTGACAAATTTCTTATATAAGGTGTATGCTAGACGCCCGCTCCTATTCAGAGACTCGACGATAAACATGTGATCATACTCTTGGCCAAGTACTCTGCTGCTGATACAATACTTAAATTGGGCATACTAAGCATACTGGCTATAACTACTTTGACTTTCGTGGACGACGGACAAAGGATTCCATAACTCAGGGCTTACTTACTTTAATCCCTTTTCAACTGGCCAAGGATGGCATTTAAAAATTTAACAAATACTAATTCATTTGTCTCACAACATTCTGACATTTGTCCTGAAGATCCGCTTCGGTGAAATCTTGGTTAGTAAGCTTATTAGTTATTCTGTTCTCTAAACAGAGTTTACGTACGTATTGCGCACTTTTTCAACGTTTATTGTATTTCGGGGTCTGTTACTGCTTATTGGTTTTCGAATAAAAAGGGGACGCTTCTGTACTGATGTCATTAAGTTTATTTAATAAACACCGTGAAACTGTACAAGGAAAAACAAATAACATTTAATAACAGCGAATACTTTTCCAAATGAGAAGTAATTATTAACAGCAAATACATTTCTAAGAATTAAAAGACTTGAAGAATGTCGGAATGCTTACCGGGCCATCCGTTCTTGGCAGCGGCATAATCTAAAAGGGGCTTTGTATAAGTCTTCCCCTTACCACTTTTCCGGTTAGGGATTAGTAGCCCGCAGAAAATTACGTTCGGTACAAAATGGGAGTAATGAACTTACTAAACTACTAACAATTAAATACTGTGGTTGTAGTTAATTTTATAAACAAAAAATAACTATATAAAATAAGATATAATTAACTGACCAGATTAGCGGCAGTTACAGGGTCTATGTTTTTCTTTTTTAACCAACTCATTTCTTATTATATTTGAACCAAATTTTAAATACAGCTGACTGGGAATAACCAACACCTTTTGCTACACTCTTCTGGGAATTGCTTCTTCTTGAATGAGTTTCATTATACTTTCTGTTAAGTATCTGACCGCCATCCTTGGCCAGTTGTAAAAGAACTTAAAGTAAATAAGTAAGTAAGTCAATAAGTCCTGTGGTATTGTTTCCTTTAGTAAGTGAATAAGTCCCGCGATATAATACTACGTTCCGACGTCCAAGAAGATCCAAGTGGCAATGAGCTAAGATTAGAATCAGGCCAGTATAAATACAACAACAGCAGCAGCAGCACTGCCAGTGATTGGATATGAGGTTGCCTTCCCTGGTCACGTGGTAGTCAGCGAGTCTATATTTAGAAGTGACCATTTAGTACACACCTTATATCCACAAAAATTCCAACACTTTCTCTTGTTTCAGTTAACAGCCTTTTGTTTGTTTTTTTTTTTTGTTGAAGCTGTAGTGATACTAAATAGATAATACAGAGAAGTGGATATTCACCGTGCGATGTTCAAGAAAATAGTGTCGTAAAATGTTCCGTTCGCAAGGAGACTCCACGCAGCTTTCCTGTAAAATAAATTCTGAAAGTGTTCTGGCATCCATTCAAATATGGTTACCGACCTGTCATCTCTAACGACTGAAGAACTACTTACCCCTTGCCAAGACATGCAGATGAGCCGGATTTTGCTAGGACACATTGAATTTGCATGGATTGACCCTGATGGGATTTCCTATGATTGACATATCCAGCCTTAGAAAGCAAAATTCGACCACATGTCTGACATTTCCAACCCTCCATGTTCTCTCCAATATGACAGGTGTAACCCTTTCGAAGTTGACGCTTTAGGTTT
Source organism: Doryteuthis pealeii (assembly GCA_023376005.1). Classification (NCBI taxonomy): domain Eukaryota; kingdom Metazoa; phylum Mollusca; class Cephalopoda; order Myopsida; family Loliginidae; genus Doryteuthis; species Doryteuthis pealeii. The sequence continues at coordinate 35,067,324 of CM042147.1, read as the reverse complement.
TCATACACGATTCTTTCACTCTCAAAACTGGTACAACCATCATCCATATGAACTCTCCAGTCAGTTCTCTCCAGTGCCAGCTTTTCCCAGTTGTCAGGATTTATTTTTATTTTTACAAGGTTGTTTATGCACACACACACACACACACACACACACACACACACACATACATACATACAAAAGGAACATCTTCCAAAGAATTTAGCTGTCTAAGAGACTTTACTCAAAAACAATGTTCCACTTACTATTCAGAAACTTTTTTTTAATAAATAGCGTATATTCATAGCTTTATAAAACTTTTGTTATGTTAATACCTACCTTTTCTTCGATATACATGTGTACTAACATAGAGATGATTTATCTCTACAAGGCCTACCCCCCAACCCATTAACCTCTTCATAGTCAAGTTACCTTTCAATTAGGTATGCCTAAACGTTTGTTGAATTTGTAAGAATTATCTTTTAATTGTATATCAATTTTCGTATTTAAACTTCTGTTGGTATTTGCTTTAAGAATGCAGATTATAAGATCATTCCATAATATTTTCCTCTGCGTGACTTGAAAAAACATTATACCATTAATCTAAATGATTTAATCTATTTTGTTTAAGGTATATTTCATATGAAGCTCGAATGTTCAACTCTTAAATCAAAAATGTTTTGTTGTAAATAATCTAATAAATGATAAAACATGTGTTATTAGTTTATTTACTACTAACTAAATAAATACAAGGTGAATATCCTCTAGTTGTGCTAGATGTTTATCAGGGGTAGTAGTAGTAGTAGTAGTAGTAGTAGTAGTACCCAAAGATGAAATAGAGATGAAGAAGAAAATAAAATACAAGGGTCAGCGAAAAAGTTAGGTAAACCCAATAAGGATTATATTTCAATATAGTTTTCCCTTGCGGTTAACACACTTTTTCCAGTGATGCTTTAAAAGGTACTATTCGCAGAATTGCGTCCCGGTCTCCTGCCTTAAAAAACGCTAGGCGGTGATAGATGAAAAAACAACCTGCTCTACGAATGAAGTCCGTAGCTGTTGCTTTTAGTTAAAATAAAAAAGAATATCTAAATATTTTATTTTTTTATTTGTAATTGATTGTTGGAAATAAATATATTAAAATTAAAATTAAAATACCGAAAAATGTTTAATGGAAATTTTAATGAAAAAAATAAAATAAAATGAAAATACCGAAAAAAAAAAGATATCTTTTAGCGGATTGAAGGCGTTTTTCGACAAATTATTTTTTAGTGGTTTTAAGGCGTTAAAAGTAAGCCATATTTTTATCGACAAGTAAATGTAAATATTTAGCACCCCCTCCCCCCACCCACACACACACACCGGAATATTTCAAAGAGGGGGAGGTTAAAATATTTACATTTACATGTCGAAAAAAAAGACTGGAGGGGTAAAATATCGCGTTTACGTTTTTTCAGCTACCACCGCCTAGCGTTTTTTAAGGCAGGAGGCCGGGACGCAATTCTGCGAATAGCACCTTTCAAAAAACTATTCTTTTTTTATTCTAGAAATTACAATTTGAATGAAAACAATGCATAATAAAGTGATTATCTAACGAGGTCTAGATGAAATAGAAATAAAGAGAAAAATTCAAGGGTCAGCTTCTTCGACCGTCTGTCTAGCCTGAGTAAGTGGAGTGTTGCATGTCATGGACTGTTCAGTCACTAGGATTGCATCTTTAAGGATCACGGGTCGCCACCGACGGCCAACAGGTGATCCCATAAGAGGCGGAATACTTGAAAACATTTAACTATGTGAAAGTTATCGGTATTATGAATAGTTACTTGAAGCTATAATTGTTTGCTAAGATTATTATGACTAGTTACGTGAAAGTATATAACTGTATACAAACAACTGACTATCATTAAATAGGAATAGTTACATTAAATCATCATCATCATTATCATCATCAGATCGCGCTGACAGCATGGGCCCCCCTCTCTCTCTCTCTCTCTCTCTCTCTCTCTCTCTCTCTCTCTCTCTCTCTCTCTCTAGATATTACAGCCTAGCACGTTAGCCAGTATGCAACGGAGGCTTATAGAATTTGGTCTATATATTAACATTATATATGTTCTTTATATACATGTTTTTAACACTCCTCGTATTAATAAACTCTCTCTCTCTCTCTCTCTCTCTCTCTCTCTCTCTCTCTCTCTCTCTCTCTCTCTCGTACACACACACACACACACACATCTGTCCTTATCGGTCATCGCTCTTAGCAGGTCTACCAAGCGGCATTAGAATACGCACAGAGCTGATTGATGTAGGCTTTTGCTAGTCGGCCCACAATGTTATCTGATGAGTAGATGTCCACAAGAGTATAATGTGTATAAATCATTACCAATAAATAGTAAAACTTCAAACCATGCCTATGTGTGCAAACAAATGATTATAAAAAAAGAAAGGAAAATTGAAAATATGACTAAATATATCGGTTGCTTCCTAAAATTCTCAATACTTTTTTGGTCGATCAGCTGTTTTTGACGAAACACAGGATTGTGTAAGTGCAGCACTTTCCATACTCTCCACACCTCGATCCGTGTAATCTTGTCTTGTTTACTAAATAGAAGATTCATCTTATGAGTAAGATTTGAATTAAGGGCATTAGCAGATTTATAATGACGCAGTTTCACGTCTTATCAAAAAAGGAGTTTGTTTGTTTTTTGGTTATTTGGGGGGGGGGGGGTGCTCTTCCAATATGTGAATCTACCGAATGGTTTCTAACCCAATATGTGATCTACTGAGTTGTTTACATTCCAATATGTGATCCACCCATTAACTACCCATTATTTTCCCATTAAACGGACCCTAACACTGTTTTCTTTTTTCCTAGTAGATCACAGGCCATGAATAGTAGATCAATAGTAGATCACAACCTTCGGTAGATCACATATTGGAAGAAGAAGGTTTTTTATGTAGTTCCATGTTTTTTAAATAATTCTCATTGAACTGGAAATTTACTGTCAAGGCAGATTTCAAAACTAAGTCTATAAACCATTTTTTTTTTTTTTTTGCTAATTGAGTAATATATTTTTGGAACAAATTGCTTCATCAGATCAAAAAAAGCAATTGTGTAAAAAATTAAGAGGGCATTTTGGGGAACTATCGGATGAATAACTTAACAGAATTTGAGGTTTTCTTGGTTCCTTTAATGGAATATAAACATTCATAGGTTGTTTAATGCCAAAAGTATCCTTGTAGAAGAATGGTAATACTACAATTTTACCCATAAAGGAGAGGATCAGACGGTTCATACCTTTCCCAAGAGTATTTATTGAAAAGTGAACGTTATACCGCGACTGGAGTTCGTATTCGCTTACTATGATATTGCAGCCTAGCACGTTAGCCAGTATGCAATGGATGCTTATAGAATTTGGTCTATATATTAACATTATATATGTTCTGTACAAAGATTGTTGTTTTTTTTTCTTTAATGTTGATGAGAAAATATAACAAAAAAGGGGAAATGCCAAAGAGGGCATAACAAATAAATAAATTGCTGGAATCGGTGTGTTAAATGCTAAGAGGATTATTTTGAAGAAAATTATGTTTCAATCATTGTTGATTATTGTCTTTGTAAATACAGCATCAGTTCCGATACATTGTTTTTAACACTCCTCGTATTAATAACTCTCTCATGAATTATGGAATTAGCTCACTTAGAGGGTAGCCACCTTGTTTTTTGTTTTTGTTTTTGTTTTTGTTTTTTGTCTTTTGCTTAATAAGTTCGTAACGGAATGTTGCAAAGGAGATTTCCGAATGCCATCATAAAAGGTGAAAGAAATCAACATTAAAACAAGCAAACAGTAAAAAGTAGAAAATAAACAAGTTTAAGTTGAAACAGAAATTGTTATATATATATATATATATATATATATATATATATATATATATATATATATATATATATCATAGGTTACCCTATTTAAATGTACTCAAAGAGACCCTACTCATTATAAGGAAAAATAGATGAGTCCACTTGATAAGAAACATGAGAAGAGAAATAAATAAAAGGAAGAAATTTGAACTGAAAATGACCAGTCTGAAAAATTACAAGGAGTCAGTCCCCAGGATAATGAAATGCTTCAAGCCCCCAGATAAACAGCTTCCACCAGTTCAGAAACACTGCCACCTCCTAAAAAGATAAGATGAATTGAAACTCGATACCATCATAGGGATCAAGAGAAAATGTATAAAAGCAATGCTGAAATATATACCATTTTCAATAAATAATACGGCCCGACGAAGCTCATGGTATATTCAGATGCCTATGGGTGGAAATGGTACCATAACCACATAATACCCGATTTTTTAACTTTTGTCTTTACTATATATATATATACGAGTTTGTTTGTCGTGATTATCTAATTATATCAATTCCTCTATGTTTATCTATCTACCTACATTTCTGTGCTCAGCGTGGATATGTGCACGTGGATGTATTGCCACAAGGCTTGGAAGTCGTGACTCCGGGAGTTAACTATGTCCTCTGTTATGTTGTGGATGCAAATACACGACACACTACTAGGTTAATGCGATGGCGCATTAATTATTGACCAGTTGATTTGGCGAGCTTCGTGTGTGGCGTAGGACGGTGGCCTAGGGTAGCGTCTCTGGTCCTGCGTTATGGGGTCTCCGGTTCGATCTCTGTCGGGGGTGGGGAATCACAGTATACACAGCTGATGAGGCCTAATATTAGTCGAAACAGCTGTCCAGTGCTTCGCACGCGATATTCACCGAGTTTGCTTATCGTAATTACTTAATTATATCAATTTCACTCTATGTTTATATATTATTATACTAAAGCTGAGAGAATCAATTTTTGTCTCCTAAAGGCTTTTTCCTATTTAGTTTAATGGCCCAAAATTCATATCAAAATATTCCTTAGTTCTATGATTGAGTTATGTTAGAAAAAAACATTTTAATTTGTTCTAATTAGTCGTAATTTGCAATTAAGTCAAAAACTGACCCGTCTCTTACTCACATTCTGCGCTTCTCTCTATATATATCTTGATTACCTCCTCGTAATATATGTTAGTTTCTCTATGAGTGTAAAGAGAGTGATTTAGAGAGTATGAAATATATTTGTATGCAGCTAGTCCGTAGCTTAAATTATGTTAAACATTCCCTTTCTTACATATCTTAAACATGATTTTAATGGGTTTCCGACCGTATTTTTAAAAAATGTAATTCGCTTTGCAAATTCACCTTTCCCTAATCCTAATTATCTACCCAGAGCTCAATGGATGACCCAACGGGTTACGTTTTGTCTAGTTGTTTACCTCTGACTGACAGTCTGCGACGGCTGTGAGGGTAAGGAGCTTGACAGTCGAAAATTCTGTCGGGTTTTGCTCCCGGCTTGAAGGAAATGTCGAGCCGCACTGATGAGACGTAAACGTCGAAACACCGTGTCCCTGGATGACTAATATATATATATATATATATATATATATATATATTATTTATTTATGAGTAGTGGCTTACCGGTGGGTACGGGTACGATCGTTGGGAGTGCACAGAATCCAGGGATTAAGACCGTGAAAAAACAAATACTAAGTGCTCAATACAATGTAGAGCACAATTTATTTAAGAAATGGATATAAAGTAACCTACTTGAGTTTCATCATCTGAATCGTCAGGGTCCTTTTCGCATACTCTCTAACCTAACCAAAACCAACCAATAAATAATTTTAATCTATTTTACTTATTTAACCACTCTCACGCCCCGTAATCTACCCTTCATTAAGCAACAATTGAAAAATTAATTCCCACAAATTAATTCACATTTTCCAGTTCATTAAACAAAAACAATTTCCGGTGAGTTTTTCAAATTTTTGTAAACAAGCGTCTATCTGTAACGATAAGACCCGTTCCAACAGACATACGTGGTATCAACTGATATTAATCGAAAACTAGATTAATTCAGCGGATATAACCCTGACGATTCAGATGATGAAACTCGAGTAGGTTACTATATACTTATATATATATATATATATATATATATATATATATATATATTCTTATTTCTTAAGTGTCGACACCTCAGATAAATAATGGACCATTCCGTTTTTATAATAAAGAGAGCAAATGAAGGAAAAGCACAGAAAAAGATAATATGTAAGAAAGAAAGAAAGTGTAGGTGAAAGATAGCGAGAGGAGGTGAGTGCGCGGAAGTGATAACACTAATCTGTTTCAATCGAACATAATGAAAAGACGAAAAGAAAGGAAGAAAGAAAAAAAGAATGAGAGAGACAGGGAGAGTTAAATGAAGATTATTATTATACTTTTTACATAATGAAGTATTGCAATAGCTCTTAAGTAAACATATCAAACATTGTAATATTTAGATTATCATACTGTGGTAAATCCACAGGTTGGTATCAGTCAGACAGCGAGGGAGTCTATCCCCTTTTCACTAGCGCTAGACCAAGAAGATTATTTTAGCGTCTGAGATGGAGCGCCACACCTACCATCAGTTCCTCACTTTACCACACAGATCCCTGTACTACTCATACGCTGAGTTGGCGAGGGCCGGTATCGAACCAAGAACCTTGTGATTCCTAGCCGAACACTTTACCGACTGAGCTAAACCGGCCCCAAATAAGTAAAATTATGCATCCGGCAATGACAGGTATCCTTGCTAGTCGGGAGATAAAGATAACATTTCCTTATCTCTAGATTAATATAACTGCTTGAAAGCAGAGCTGCAACCAGGTCTGCACTTGTCTGTGCTAAGTACATTTTGGTTTTTAAAGCCATAGAAATAAAATGTGTCCAATAATAGGAAAGCTCGGATAATAATCAGTTTAAAATAGTTTGTAAATCTGACAATAAAACAAATCTTTTATTCTATGTTCACTCAAGATAAATTCTCTTTAAGTTTCTATTGCGTAATCCACCAGATAAGAGAAGTTTTCCTTCATTTTTCTTGGCAGAAAAAGTAGATGAACTAAAAGTACAGTCGGTAAAGTAGCTAATTGTCTGTATCAGGCGGACAGCGAAGGAGTCTATCCCATTTTCACTAGTTGGGGTAATGAAAAGAGTCGTAGGAAACGGACTCGTCGACCCGAGTTCAAATCTTGGACGAAGCTACAGTTCACATAGCGCTAATACCCTGGGGAAAGGTATGAATCCAACTATTCTCCATCCAGCTATGGGTAAATAGCAGAGCAGACTTGGCTTTTAACCTTGTCTAGGTAACCAGTCTAGGAGAAGGAAAACTCTGAATTCAAAGCTGTTAAATCTGCTTGAGAATGTCACTACTAGAATAGACTCAGTCCTAATTAGTGATTTATTTCACAAATTTAATTCAATTTTTGCGTCTGATGTGGAGTGCTACACATACCGTTACTTCTCATCATTTTATCGCACGGATTCAAGCTGTGCTAATTATTCGCTGAGTTGAGAGTCAATATCGAACCCGGAACTTTGTGGCTCCTAAGCAGACCGACTGAACAATTGAAGTCGTAGTAAAGTCGGTACAGTGGCCTATTGTCGGTATCAGCCAGATAGTGAGGAAGTCAATCCCCTTTTCGCTAGGCTAGTCCAATAATATTGTTTTTGCGTCTAATGGTAGGTAAAGCGCCATATCTATCGTCAGAGATCCTTGCTTTACCACACAGATCAAAGTTTGCAAGGGCCAATATCGAACCCAGAACCTTGTGATTCCTAGGCCGATGCTATAAGGACTGAACTATTGAAGTAATGCCACTTAATTTCTTTGTTAAGTTCTCACAATACCAGAATGCAAAAACCAATTGGCTTAATCGTAAGACCAACAAACCACTGTAGCGGGGAGCTATGGTTTTTACGACTGAAGGTTGTTTTCGTATGTTTGTCGTTTTGGAAACCACAACCCATCGCTAAAATCTTTATTTCAAATTGAACAAAACCTGGACACGACTTAACAAGACAATTTTTATTTGCCTGCACAAACTTAATAGAATATACGATGAAGAGATTATGCCTTGAGGCACGCGGCGTAATGGTTATGTCGTAGTAAATTAACAGGGCCAGACGATATCAAATCCTGGATGCGGCTGTTTGCATGTCGCATACTGCTAATACTCTTGGGAAAGTTATGCATCCAACTATTCTCCCTCCAGCTATGGGTAAATCGTAGGGTAAACTGGGCTCTTTAATTTTTATTAATCAATCAGTGTAAGAGAAAATACTCTAACTTCAACCTGATAAACTCCGCTTAATGGATTGACCTTGTGTCACATCTTCCTCATGCTGAGGAGTTACATATGTGAAGAATAATTAAAGTTCCAATTACCGTTGAACTGGAAGACAAGGCAACAAACGGTTGTAACTTAAATACAATCCCGAATGTCACAAAGTCTACTGCAGAATCACAGGATATATATAAGACTCCATAATGTCATTCAAATCAAGCAGACAAGCAGCCAATCAGAACTCAAGGAATGGAATGACCCAAATCACCCAAATTCATGAATGGGCCATTCTTGATTTCTATATATACCAACTGTCTTGGACACTGCTTAAGTTGTACTTAGCTGCTGTTATTCAAACCAACAGTAGACTTACTGACCTCAATAATATGTACATATGTACACATAGTCATTGAGAGGCAAACGTTATTCCAGTGAGGAGGAAGTGAAATCTGTAGTGAAGAAGTGGCTCAAAGAACAGTCAACAGAATTTTACGGGGCAAGGATACATGCTCTCATTCAAAGGTGGAACATTATCTTCTGATAACTCGATTTACAACAATAACTCACGAAGGTTGATATTCCATTCATAAAAGAAACCAAACCGATCAATTGAATCCGTCAAAAAAAAAAAGATTGGATCAGGAGAGTTCCTACATAGGAAACATAACAACTTAGTCTTAACTCCAAGGTTGTAGCGAGAGTGACATAATTACAAAAATCGGATCACAATAATATAAATTGACTGCCGTATTAAGTGAAGGAGAAAAAACAACTTAATTGCGAGGGACATAATGCGTCCTATTTTACAAACAACAGATACTGGGAGCACAATTGATTCAACGGAAACCAAGAGAACATTAACTCTCCACGAAAAGCCCTCAGACATACTGAGTCAATTTCAAATGAAGGTCACCCCTCAGTAAATCGCCTGTAACCTCAATGGAATATGTTATGGTATTTAAGAACGTACGATAAGAGGGTAGAGCTATTAACCCCAGTGTTAATACTGAAAAACTGAAGTTGTTCTGTTAAAGGCCGTCCAATGGGAAAACCTTTGATCACGTCATCCTACATCAAGATGAAATGGATTTCAACATCCAAACCAATCGCATGAAAACAGGGAAGGGGGGATAAAAGAAAAAAAGAAAAAAGTGCACAGTGATTCAGGTGCAGAGCACACGAGCCCCTAACATCAATGTGATGGGTGCTGTCTCATCAAATTCACGTTTTAGTGCTCACTTCAGATGTATTCGCGGTTCAGTTGCTACTCAAGTACAGAGGTGCCATGAACTTACGAGTGCCATAACTTTCGAGTTGTCACAAGGTCGATTTTTATGTTATGTTGTTATTGAAGTCAGTAAGTCTACTGTTGGTTTGAATAACAGCAGCTAAGTACAACTTAAGCAGTGTCCAAGACAGTTGGTATATATAGAAATCAAGAATTACCCATTCATGAATTTGGGTGATTTGGGTCATTCCATTCCTTGAGTTCTGATTGGCTGCTTGACTGCTTGATTTGAATGACATTGTGGAGTCTTATATATATCATGTCATTCTGCAGTAGACTTTGTGACATTCGGGTTTGTATTTAAGTTACAACGGTTTGTTGCGTTGTCTTCCCAGTTCGACGGTAATTGGAACTTTAATTATTCTTCAGTTGTGAGCTAAAGTTTGAGTTAGCAGCAAACTTCAGATACACTTGTGTTAATAAGTTTAATAAAAACATTAAAGTTTCCAAATTTACTACGCGAAAAATATTATATTTATAAAAAAATAAACTATAAATATATTACAATAAATGATTCATTACATTCTATTTAATTATGTTTTATACAATACAGTTCTATTTTTCTTATTAAAAAAATACGTAACAAAAAAAAATGTAAGTTTTTTTTTTGAGAGGGTCTGGAACGGATTAATGACATTTCAGTTTATTTCAATGGGAGAAATTGATTTGATATACGAGGAAATTGAGTTATGCACGTATCAGTACCACTGTATTTACCAATTTTTATGAATGTCACTAACGAATGCCAAATATATCCTTGTAGAAGAACTATAGTAATATTATTTAACCTATAGCTAAGGGATACATTTCCCAATGGTATTAGTCTGAAAGTGAATTTAATAGAATGACTGGAGTTCCAACTTTCTTACTATGAGTTTGAACTTTAGAATTGCTATTATGTCTATTTTTGGACTAATACACCTATGAAGGCGCGTGGACTAGTGGTTAGAGTCGTGAAAAATGGAGTCGTCGATTCGAGTTCAATTCCTAGACGAAGCTGTTGGCATTTCACATAGCGCTAATACCCTTGGGAAACGTATGAATCCATATATTCTCCCTCCAGCTATGGGTTAAATAGTAGGGCAGACTGGGCCCTTCATCCTTGGGTAGGTAACCAGTCTAGGAGAGGGATAACTCTGAATTCAAAATTCCCGAGGTCGGTCGTTGATTGGGTTTGTGGCAACCCTTGATGCACCAATTCTTTCCTATCGACTGTGCCAAAAAGTGTGGATGGTCCAACACAAGCCTTCACCACTATAAACAAATCACTGTGTGGGTGTTCATTGTGTGTGTGAACCCTCATGCGTCGAAAATCGACGAGAGAGTCCATAAAAAACACCTATGAAAAATATGAATCCCTGATCTCCCACCCTTAAATAGTACAACTACTGTTTTTTCTATAAGTATGGCTTTGGCATTAGATAACCCAGGAAAGTTGATATGTCATTAAATAACTAAATCAAACCAAGTAATAACATTATTTGCATATGTACTTTCTATGGGATAGAATAGGAGGCATTAGTTTCGGAACAATCGCTCTGGCGAATTTACAAGCAGATTAAAATGGTACTGATCTATATAGCCAGTGGTACTATGTTTTGTAGCTGAAAAGTTGCTCTATCAAATAATAACCTTACCTGTACGTGTAGTTTTTTTATGGGAAAAAATAGAAGGTATTACTTTTGAAGTGGCCATCGTAAATGAACAAAGTTCACAAATAAGTGAACTACTTGTACGAAAGACAAAATGTCCTTCACTCTCAAGTGCTTAGCACTCTTCGGTTTTCACATTTTGAGTCGAGGTAAAACATTCAAGTTCATTCGTGACATCAGACCAGAAATTATAATCAGAAGGTCATTGACTCTCTCTCGACAAAACAACAAACAGTTACAAAACAAACAAAACAAAAACAAAAAACTTAGCATAAATCTTAGAGAATCTAAACTATAGTAAAGTATTTATATCGCACAGGAATGTTTTAGTTGATTTTATTATTTGGTTGCGGTAGTCGCTGAATTTGCCAGAACCAACTTAAGAAGTATGTTGTTGTTACTTTCTAAGCTTTGCTTAGTCTACCACCTCGGTTTCAGGGCGTTAACATGAGTGGTTCTCAGCCGGGTGCCATATGGCCTCCCATGAACCATATAACATTTTTCTTTTTGGTTGATTGATTGATGGATTGACTTTTACGGCATGCCAATCCTTATTCGGTTATTTTATGCCAAAGACGTTTTGTTTTATCAATTCTTGATTGGTATTCAAATTTATTTTTGCCCACCCACCTTTCAGGGCGGGAGTCCAGTGGCTTCGGCCCGAGATTGTGGCTACAATTAACAGCGTTGATACCATGGGGCTTTCCCCCCAGGCAATACATGCCCCCTGGATTTAAAGGGGGAGGGCTGGGTTTACTGCCCAGTGCCTGGGGCGCCCCTTGAGGGGGAATGCCAACGGGATCAACGCAATTTTTCACCCTCCACCCACGAGTCTCGGCTTGTGGGTGGTTCCACATTAATAGGGCCTTGTACCTAACCAGTACACGTGGGGTACGAGTTAAATATGAGTATTCAATTTTTTTTTTATTCAAACTCAATTTTTTTAACAGGATTTTTTAAACTCATTGTTCTATTTAACCTGTAGATGGGACCCTAACAGATACTACCACCCCCGTGTAGTCGGTATTAGCCATATGCGGAAATCTATCCCCTTTTCATTAGCACTAGACCAGGAAAATTGTTTTTGCATCGGAGGTGGAGCACCACACTTATCATCAGCTTCCCACTTTACTCCACAGATCTAAGCTGTACTACTTAAACGCTGAGTTGGTGAGGACTGCTAAAGAGGTGGAAGCTCTACTGAGTTAGCTAAACTGATCTTTTAGTAAATAGCTTATTTATTTTTAACCTTTTTTTTCTTTCTTTTTTTTTTCTTTTTCTTTTTAAATAAGCTATGATTGTCTTGTTGATAGTTTTCACAATCATTTTCAATAGTCTTATCAACTTGTTCCTTGAGAATGTTATCAACTTCAATCTTCTCAAGAACTGATAATGTTGCTCGTATTGCAATGTGAACCACTAAACAAAAATGGAGACAAAATTTTTCTCAGAAATAAGATAAACATACTTGACTAAAAAAGTTAGGTTATTTCTTATAGCTCCAATATAAACAAAGGGGAACCACTCTTGACTGATAAATTATCTATTTCTTTTCCCATTAAGCTAACCCTAAACCCTAACCTTTTTTCCTGGTAGATCAGTTTAATGGGAAAATAAATAAATAATTTATCCGTCAAGAGTGGTTCCCCTTTGTTTATGTTTGAGTTATAGGAAATAACCAAAAGTTAGCTACTTAACAAAATTAAATTTTCAATTTTATCATTCAAGTTTTTTTTTAATAGTTATATGATTATATTTCATTTGTTTTTGTTAGGTGTATGCTAAGAGATATGAAGACAATTATAAAGCTTATGGCATATTAACCTGGATGAGTTATTTAATGCCAAAGCCATGCATGTAGAATAACAGTACTATTTAACCATAGCTGGGGGATGGGGGGAAATTCATACCTTTCTGAAAGTTCTCTAGTGTTTGTTTATTTTTCATCACTATCAGTACATCTTGTAGGGTCAGAGCAAACCAACAGTTGTTTTGTGAGTTCACCATCAGATCCTGGCAGAAATTTTTCTCATCTAAGAAAAAAAAAAGCAGGTTGAGTTTAAAGGGGATGCTTGAGTTGAAAAGCTTTGCAGCACTGTCTTTCCTCTTATTCTTCCTATATATATATATATATATATATATATATATATATATATATATATACACCAACCCCTCCACACAAGCAGGATGTGACACAAGGTCAATTTCTTAAGCGAGGTTTAACAGGTTTGAATTCAGAGTTTTCCTTCTCCTAAACTGGCTACCCAGCCATGGTTAAAGACTCCAGTCTGCCCTGCTATTTACCCATAGCTGGAGGGAGAATTGGATTCATACCTTTCCCAAGGGTATTAGCACTATGTGAAGTTCAAACAGCTTCATTAAGGAATTGAACCTGGGTCGACAAGTTCATTTCCTATGACTCTAACCATTAGACCACGCACCTCCATGGCCTATAGAGTAACAATTAATCCTTTCTCATCTTGTATGAGAAATAGCGAATGTCATCATGCACTACCTGCCTGATAAGAAATGCAAGACAGAAATGAAATTTCCAGGTTTTCTATTGGTGGAAGTAACTCTGAAACTCCTTTGATAAACTGTGCTGTTTTAGTTTTGGTCTTTTGCACGTTCAAATTTTACCACTGAGATAAATTTTCAAGGAAACAAGGAAAAGGTTTCATGAAGAATGGAGGGTACTGAACTTGTATTCATGCAATGTGAAATGCAACTAGCCTCGTCCAGGGAAAATGGAAGGTTCTCCACTTGTAGACCAAGAACTACTAATCAAAAAGTATTGGTACCAATTGGTCAAAGGCAGCAGCATTTTATTATATTAGTTGTACAGTTATGTACACATCTTCACAAAAGTTTAAGGTTTTTTGTAAAGATTTAATTGTGGTATTTTTTTATTACATATATACAGTATTGGACAAAAGAAAATACTGAAAAACTTAATCATTTTTATTATTGTCACAAATCTTTATGAAACCTCAAGTGTTTAGACCAAAGCCGTGGAGTCGAAGTCAATTGAGGGGTCATTGGGGTCAGCATTGGTAAAACTATACCAATTGACTCTAGTTAAATTTACATTCTATAGCTCAGTTGGTAGAGCGTTCGGCTAGAAACCACAAGGTTCCCAGTTCGATACCGGCCCTCGCCAACTCAGCGTTATGAGTAGCACAGGGATCTGTGCGGTAAAGTAAGGAGCTGATGGTAGGTGTGGCACTCCACCTCAGATGCTTAAATAATCTCCTTGGTATAGCGCTAGTAAAAAGGGGATAGACTCCCTCGCTGTCTGGCTGATACTGACATTAGGCCGCCCGACAACTTTACTTTTATATGGCTCTAGTTTAGTCAGTGAATTCATTCAATGCCCACTCCTTATGAATAGATTGTAAAAAAAACGTTGATTTTATAATGAATTGTAATCATTTAATTACATACAGAGAGAAAAGTCGGAGTCAGAGGATCGGAGGTGCCAAAAATAGAGGAGCCAAAATTAAAGGTTTTGTGTTTTGACTTCACAGCCCTGGCTTACACACACACAGAGGAAGTGGTTATTTTCCTTGTCTATTGTTGTCAAGATAGTGGCAGAATCTCCATAGAGACTGTACATGTCAGAAGTCACCCTGATACAACATCATGAAGCTAAGAGGTCCATAAGAAAGCAACGGCAACAAAGCATCGGAACATCATCATCTACAGGGACAACCTACAAATGCAAAATCTGTGGCCGAGAATGTTTCTCAAACATCGGACTTCATAGTCACAAGAGGCGCTGCAACTTCAGGGGCACACAAAAACTTTTATCAAAGTCTTTCGAGACTGAATTGCCAATGATGTTGTCAAGATCCCCTTAGTTGTAGAAAAAAGTCAGAATTTTCTTTAAAAAAAAATGTATTTTCCAATATCCCTATTTGCGATTAGTCCTTTCCGTCCAATTAAAGGAACTGTAACAATAATCCAGAAAGGCATGAACTGCTATTGACCGATTATCAATTATTTCAAAATCTAATATCTCTGATAGGATAAAGTTACAATTCTCCCAAGCTGTAGCCATGTTGGTGCTACTGTATAGCAGCACCACTTGGACTAATGAAACGCTTAAAGAAATAATTAGATGGGAACTGTACAAGGATGCTGCAGGCGGTTTTGAAAAAAATCTTGGAAGCCCCCCTCCCCCCCAAAAAAAAAACAACTGTATAGCCACTTACCTCCTATCACACAAACTACCCAAGAAAGATAAACAAAGTATGCTGGGGGAAGGACAAACTCATAAGTGATGTTCTCCTGTGGACTTCTACACATAAACACACCAGGGTTGGCTGACCAACAAGAACTTATATTTATCAGCTTGATATGGACACTGAATGCCATTCAGAGGACCTACCGAGAACAATGGCTGATAGGAACGGATGGTGAGAGTCAAGGGAAATCATGTTATCAGCATGACTTGATGATATTACTAAAATATATATTTGTATAATTTATGCATATATAAATAAGCCATCCATGGTTGGTTGGATTTACAGTGTGTCAACCCTTGTTGGGCTATTTTATGCCAAAGATATTATGGTTTTATTCCCTTTTGGTGAGTATTCAATCTTTTTCAAACACATTTTTTAAATCTTTTCAACCCATAGATAGAAACCTAACAGGTACTACTATATCCCGTCGGTTGCTACTGAGCTAAAGAGCTCACGGAATTTCCAAAAATGTCCATCAAGATCAGATCTTCTGCATCAACCATGGATTTCAGGGTCTCTATGCTTGCTGAAAGTCTAGCCGAATGCCCACGTTGTGTTCAGATCTCAAACGGCTAGAAATCTGCTATAGAAACTGTTATTCCACGGCTAATGGTGGCCTAGTGGTCACATAAAGAAACAACTCTTTTTCTTTTTAAAAACATTTATATTCAATAGGAGAATACAAAACAATTATTTCTCAAGGTTGTGGGAGTGATGTACCTCTAATTAATAACTTCTGGTCAGAATACGATCAGGGCTCTGCAAGGTATTGTTCAAAATATTCGTAAAGTTGACTAAGTTTTTCAATAGTCTTAGCTGAAGTCAGTTTCTGTAGGCTCTTGGTATTTGCGTTAATCTTCGCTTTTCTAGCCCGCTAAGCTCATCTACCCATCAAACTTTCTTAGCTTCATCTGCTTCTCAGCTTCATCTGCTTTATCGTCAAAAACGTCTCAGTTAAATAATATCTCAACCGGACATTCTGATTTCCGGTTGACGTGGAGATAGCAGAAATCTTCTCTGGACCTCCCACTTTATCAAGGGTACGACCTTCTTTTTAGTTCTAACTACCAATAGAATTCACTCCCGCCAAATGGCTAGTGTTTCCCAACAAAATGTGTGGTCTTAAATACATATGGGTTTAATTCGTTTCTTCCAGTCATCTATAAGATTTTCAACAAAGATTTTATCTTTTTCTTAAGTGGAAAAAGGAAAATAATATTTTTTCTTCATGGGCCCAAGATAATAATGGTCAACTGACTTCCTGATCATCTTTCTCCATGCCATCAGTCTGGTTATATCAAAAGGCTGTTTCCAACAATCACAGCCAACTCAAGTGGATGCACCGGGAGATCTCCCAAGCCACTTGAGTTTCTCCAGTTTCAACCTCTTCATAGACATTCCAATTACACTGTGTGGTCCTATGATCACCACCATCTGTTTTGACTTTACTCCCGCCCAAGCCACCGGACGAATGAATCAGGTCATACTACCACTCCGGACCTGAGAGTAATGGCAATGAAAGAGTACTCCATGCCCCCCCCCCAGTATTCCAGAATTGGAACCTCACCACTAGATGCAGTTCAACATCATTCCCAGGACACTAAGACCCCCAGCACATATGATAAAAGGGTTGGGGGTTTTGCCCTAAGAGTAATAGGGTTGGAATGATCATATAGGTGCTAGGGCTTGACATGACCAGCCAATTGATCAGAGTGAGCCCTCTCTAACTGCCCATCTAGTCCAAGTAAGGACCAAAGTGAAGTGTTGCATGTCATGGACTGCTCATCCACCAGGATTCTGTCTTTAAGCATAATGAGTTGCCACATACAGCCAACATTTGGCTGCATTGGTGGGGAGGTCTTACCTCTCTGCAGAGGTACAGTCGGCATATTCTACACTCCCAGCTGACAGGACTTAAAGCCATGCAAGTAAGACAAACAATACATACTGGAGAAACAAGAACAAACTCATAAGTGATATTCTCCTGTGGATACCTACACATAGATACACCAGTGTAGGCCGACAAGCAAGAACATATGTTGATCAGCTCAGTGCAGATACTGGATGCCATGCGGAAGACCAGCCAGGAGTGATGATCAATAAAGACAGGTGGCGAGAGTGATTTATGAGAATTCATGCTGGCAGCGTGACCTGATGATGATGTGCGTCTAAAGCCATTAGAGTTTCATTAAAATTTGTGATAAAATGATTTAAAAAATGGTTGGTTTTTTTTAGCAGTTTTTTTTTGTCAAATACTGTAAGTTCAGTCTTATCTCTTAACATCCTGTTGAGAATTTTCTAAGTCCAGAGCCTCATCTTATTATAATGGAGATTATGTGTTTGTTTGTCTGTAACCGAAACTATATCACTGCTCACGTCACTATCCATTTTGTTATTATACATCACATTCTCCATGAATCATTTTTATTCAAGCCTCAATTATTAATAAAATTGTTTCATTATTAATACTGCTGGCCATATCTACGTACTAATAACATGCAATTGTATTTATATATACAACAAAATAGAAGTTTACAGTGTGAACGGCAAGCCTAATTTGCATATTGATATTTAAAATTTGATTTTAATAAATATGTGCTTAGTATTATTTGATTTTATCTTAATGAATATGAGCAAAAATCTCGGGGATAAATCTTAAAAGAAATCAATTAACAAAAAGAAATAACTGTAATGTTATTCTTTACTTCCTGATTTAACTAAATAGTTAAATTAGAAAAATTTAGCAAGGAAAGACAGAGGTGATGGAAGAGGAAGCTACAGCTGTTATATTTTTCGATTATACCCCTCTCTGTTTCAAATCCATTTATCTGCATTCTTATTTAGTTTCTTTAGACTTTCTAATTTAATATAATATTTTGACATTAATACTTGCACCCGGAGGGTGCATATATTTGCTAGTTCTTATAAGGATTTATCAATAAATAGCTAAAAATGGCCTTTTCATTTAAAGTTACCTGTTATTTCCCTTAAATCAAAGACTTCTAAATATGTTTAATATTATATTTAAACAAAGGCTATTGTTTGGGGTGGATTAGAAAAACAAATGTGACTTCCAGCCGGGTGGAATGAGGCGGTATAGGATGTTAAGAGTTAAATAATCTAAGATGATTTATTTTGTAAAAGCATTCCTTAATTTCTAAAAATTCAACTCGTGTATTTTTAACATTTTATTTAGAACATGAAGTGTCAACAGGGAAAAATGAAAATTCCCCAAACAATTGGTGAATTTCTTTCAAAATTCACTTGGGATCAAAAATATTTACAATTAAACACACAGCCATTTTTTTTTTTGTTATTTTTATACACTTCTTTAAAGACTGAAAATACTAGGGTGAGTCAAAAGTTTTGCAATATTATGGTTTTGGTTTGGTTTGTGGCATATTAACCTCAGTGGGTCATTTAATGCCAATAATATTTTGAAATAAAGTCATTCTTAATGGATACTCAGTTTTTTTTTATAAATACATTTTTCTATTCAACCCATAGATGGGACCCTAACAGGTACTACCACTCTGGGTCAGAGTGGACCAGGGAGCAATGGTGGTGAAGGGGTGTTCCACATTCCCCAAATCTCCTAAACTGGAACCTCACCATCAAATAGAGTTTAACGTCATTCCCAGGACATGTAGACCCTCAGCCACTGCCTTCTAGCACCCATATGATAAAAAGGGTTGGGGCTTGCCATAAGGGCAATAGAGTTGAGAAAACCATATAGGTGCCAGGGCTTGACGTGACCAGCCGATTGATCGGAGGGCCCTCTCCGACCACCCATCTACCCCAAGTAAGGACCGCAATATTATGGGGATGTGATAGTTTGCAGCACATATATCACGTGACCAAAGCAGTTCAAATTGTGGAAGGTAACCACGTTGGTTGGTAGTATCATGGTAGTTGGTGTGCTGACATGTTGTGCATTGCTTTACTCCATGTGATTTGAAATCCGCACAAATGAATGAGCAATGGAGTCTAATTTGGAAACTTATACTTTACAAGTTTGAGCGGCAGAAACTAATAAACATATTCTGGGTGTGGGAGTTTTCAAAGCATGTGTCTTACGCGGCTTTTCGTTATGGTAAGGTTCACTCAATTTGTTTACACAAACAAATTATCTTTCTCTTGCTTTCAGTCAGTCAAGCTACTACTGTTTAGATGCAGAGTAATGAAGGCTTTCATTCATACAACTGGTCACTTTATTTCTGTCTTATGTTTCAATTCATTCATAAGTCTTTTCTTAGTGACAAAATGAAATGGACACCGAAATTCCTTTTCATAAGAAATTTATTCTCTCGGACAAGAATGCAAAAAAGAGAGTATCTTTATCGATCAGTTTTTTGTTGATGGTTTTTGTTTAAAAAGTCATAGATTGGTTAGTTGTTTTTAAAGTATATCAATCCTTTTCGGGTCATTTATTACCAAATTAAGTCATTTTGATAAAGGATGCAGGTTGCTTATAGTACCTGCTGTTACTTAAGTGGTTACCCAGTTACGAATTGAACAGGCTCATTGCTGCTTAACTCAGGTGGTCTAGTGGGAACTGGTGCTTTCAGCATGACTTGACTGTTTATCCAAACCCTAGAGGCAAACTTGGTGAGTATCAGGTGAGCTCTACATCCCACAGTCCAGTGCGGTTGGTCACCCTCACGACACAACAAAAGCATCCAGAACTGCCGTATTATGCCTCAAGTT
Source organism: Doryteuthis pealeii (assembly GCA_023376005.1). Lineage (NCBI taxonomy): Eukaryota > Metazoa > Mollusca > Cephalopoda > Myopsida > Loliginidae > Doryteuthis > Doryteuthis pealeii. Next base: position 35,047,232 of record CM042147.1, on the reverse strand, counting down.
ACCAAAATATTGCAAAACTTTTGACTCACCCTTGTAATTTAAGCAGCTAAGCCATCAAACCAACTGTATAATTGTTTAGTATATTAGATAGCATGAATTATTAGTAACTATCAACAGTTTGCTAAAACTGCTGACAGCAAATATTTTCAATTGTTTTTTCCATTTGATCTATCACGGCCAAGTCAGGGGGGGGGGTATCACAGCATATCAAAAAGAATAAATAAAAACATATCCAAGGTCAATTTTATCTCGGGTTATGATTTTTTTTTTTTTTTAAATAAAAACTTTAAACGCTTCCCTGGATGCAGCTAACATATCTTTTACTACTAATAAGTAATTGAAATCTTACTCAGTTTTCTTGTTGAAACACCTATGATACCTGGATTAGAATTCTTGGCTTCTGATCCAGTGAGGGATTTAAAATTTAATACCTCACATGGTCCCAAGCAGCTGTCCTCCCAGGTACCACCTGCCTACTTGCCTAAAAGGAAAAGTATGAATCTATCTCTTCTCTCCCCAGCTATGGATAAATAACAGGGCAGACTGGGCTCTTCAGCCTTAAAAATGTCATGGGTAAACATGCATGTTCCCACCTTAAATAAAACCATACATCAGATTCCCCCCTCATGAGGAGACGTAAATCTCAATTGCCGATTGAAATGAATGCATATTGCACAGACACTGGATGCAGTTGAGAGGACCTACTGAGAGCAATGGTTAGAGAGAGAGCCAAGGGAATCCATGCTATCAGCACAACTTGATGATATTATTAAAATATAAGTAAAGTCGACGGGGCGGCCTAAAGTTGGTATCAGCCAGTCAGCGAGGGAGTCTATCCCCTTTTCAATAGCGCTAGACCAAGGAGATTGTTTTTTAGCATCTGAGGTGGAGCGCCACACCTACCATCAGCTCCTTACTTTACCGCACAGATCCCTGTGCTACTCATACACTGAGTTGGCGGGGACCGGTATCGAACTAGGAACCTTGTGGTTTCTAGCCGAACGCTCTACCGACTGTTGCATAATATATCCACATATAAATAATCCTGCCATTTTCTATCGGTATGTTGCTTGTAAATCTAAAAAATTAATATTTTAATTGTTTTAAATTGACAAAATCTGGACTAAAAATTAAGAAAAAGAAAAAACAAATATTGAAATAAGATTTGCCTAGATTTTTCTATTTGTTAATTATTAATTGGTTTATTAATCTTAAATCCAAATTGTTAATTTTGAAGTTTTATATTTGTTTGTTATGACTCCTTGGGCATCCTACTTTTTTCTATCTTCTCATACCAACCTTAAAACAAAATTAAACCTTTACACAGAACATATACGCTACTTATATAATATCTATAAATAAATCAAATTCTGTTAGGTAGTTTAATTCATAGCTGGAGGGATGAGGGGATTCATACCTTTCCCAAGGGTATTAGTCTGAAAGTGAACATAATAACTCAACTAGAGTTCAAAGGTGTTGCACTCCACTACGTTAGCCACTATGCAATAGGGGTTCACTCCAGAAATAGTTGGATTCATACCATTCCCAAGAGTATTAGTGAAATGCACACAGCCTCACTTAAGATTTGAACTTGGATAGCCCAGTCTACTTCCTAGAACAATAATCATCATGCCACAAATATCTAGGTATATTACGAAATAAATCATACTGCTTGAAAAAAAAAATGAAAAATAAAAACCTTGAAGTACAAGATGCTTGTGCATATGTGCTTATACACAGAGGCTTATGTACAAGACACTCGTGCATATACATACCCAGGCTTATGTACAAAATGCTTGTGCATACATGCATACACACACGGGCTTATGTACAAGATATACGTGCATACACACACGGGATGTACAAGATGCTTGTGCAAACGTGCCTACACACGCAGGCTTATGTACAAGATGCTCGTGCATATACATACGCAGGCTTATGTACAAGATGCTCGTGCATATGTGCATACACACACGGGCTTATGTACAAGATGCTCCTGCATACATGCATATGCTGGCGTATAAGTGTGTACACACAAGCAATACTACAACTCTTTAAAGTATTGAAAAAAAATGGGTTTTTTTCAAAGTTTTCCTTGGACAGATCTTCTCATATCACTGCAAATGCAAAGAAAATGAAGTTGAAATTTTGAAAAATAATTTATAATTTATAAATTTGTCAATCTGATATATTGACTCAGTTCTTTATTGAGTAGGAGGAGGAGGGGTAGGAGGAGTAGAAGTGGATGATGGTTTATGGGATGAACTTTTTCTAGAAGGACCCGCCTTCTGATATGATCTGTTACCCTCTGTACCTTCAGAGGTCGGCTTTTGACGTCGTTTCCGCTTGAACTGCTTCTGTGTTTGATAGGGATGACGAGATTGGCTGGAACCAGTCTTTGAGAATTCTTTTGCCTTGGATTTTTGTTTATTTTCATGATTTAACAGGATGCTGCATTTCCCAGGTGCTTGGTACCTAAACAACAACAAGAAGAAGAAACAAAGTCAAAAATCATTGTCCACACATACAGACCAAAAAAAAACAAAATAAATAAATAACCTGTTATAGAGAGCTAACAATACCATATCTAATGAAGGTGCATAGTGTAATGATTATTGTCATAGGAAACGGACTCTGCAAACCAGTATTCAAATCCTGGATGAGGCAGTTTGTATTTCACATATCGCTGATACCCTAGGGAAAGGAATGTATCAAACTATTCTCCCTCCAGCTATGGATAGATAGGGAAAACTGGACTCTTTAACCTTGGTTAGGCAACCAGTCCAGAAGGAAAAGATCGGTTAATAAATATATATACCATACATAATGCAGATCTTTTCTCTTCACAGCTATGAGTAAATAGTAGGGCAGACTGGTTTATCTATAAAAAGCAACCAGTCTCGAAGATGCTGCATCCCTGACTCACAAAATCTAAAAGAAAGCAGTAAAATCATATCCATGCATCCCAGTGTTTTTCTTTGCCCCTCATTTCAAGTTAATTGTAAATAGATTTCAATAGTTTCTTACTTTATTTAGTTTCTTAGTTTATTACACAGGATAGGTTACAAGGTAGGAGTTAGCTTTAGTTGGGACCTATGAATTTTCCTGGGGACTCACTTAAAGCAAATATGTGCATCCCAGGACACACTAAATCAAAAAGCTATCAGCATTACTGCAGTCTCATCATCTGGTCAAACTGACAGCTCAGATACCCATGGTCATCACCCCTGGTAGCATCCAGAGTTGATTGATGCAGGTTTTTGATGGTCGGCCCACTTTGGTGTGTTCATGTATAGTTTGGTTGATTTGGTTTATTGATTTTAACGGCATATCAACCCGTCCAGGATTATATCATGCCTAACAGTTAGGGTGTAATACATATTGTGTATTCATATATATACTTTTAGTAATTGGTTTTAACAATGTGTTAGCATTATTGGGGATTTTATTGTATAGCATTGATTTGTTTCATGTCTATATTCTATGGTATAATTTTATTTCCCTCAAAAAGGAGAAAATATCCTCTATGTTAACATTTTCAAACAGATCTTTCATATTGTTTGCTTTAAAATAATGGTTTCTGATGGGAGCAAAAAATCTGCATTCCATGAATAAGTGTTTAACTGTCAGGGGTGTTTGACATGTTTCACATTGTGGTTGTTGTTCTTGTTTGAGTATATAAGAGTGTGTTAGTTTTGTATGACCAATGCATAATCGGGACATAATGACTTGTTCCTTTCTAGACTTCCTTAAAGTTGGTCTGCAGCCTCCCAAAGTGGGTTTGATTAGGAAGAGTTTATTGTGAATACAGTTATTCCAGGTTCACCCTTTCTTGTCCAGCAAGTCTTGTTCATTCTACTTTTATGGTTTGTATAGCTGATTTTTTTCTGGGGTGATTCCTCCAAGATTTTTTCAAGACAGCACACAGTCTCCGTCTGTAGTTCCCATCTAGCTTTTTCACTAAGCATTTTGTTAAGTGGTGCAGCAATACAGTAGTACTGACACAAATACAACCTGAAAAATTGTTCACTTTATCTTATCAGAGAGATAACAAGTCTAAAAGGAGGAAATCCGAATCCTACTTGCATGGATAATTGCTGATTGATTTTAATGCCATGCTAACCAGTCCTGGGTTATTTTATGCAAACAGGTTAGAGAATTGTGTTCACTGTACATTTGTGTTCTTTCAGTTTTTATGCACACAGTTGAATCCAGAGTTCAACTTCTGATATCAAATATTCCTATTAATAAAAATTATTTGCACATTTTTTACATTTGCTGACAATTTATACACAATTATATGGTTACAAGTAATTATTTCTATTCAATAATAGTTTTTTGATCGCAAACAGTTGTATAGTCTCAAGTAACTACTAATAATAAAATTTAGTAAACAATTATAGCCTCATGTAACTATTAATATAAGTAATTTGCACACAGTTGTATGGCTTCAAGTATTCTTATCTAATACTAAAAATCATATGGTTTCAAATAATTATTTCTATTTAATAATAGTCATTTGTTTGCACATAGTTATATGGTTAAAACTCTTAATCCTGTTGAGATTTCTAAGTCCAGAGCATTCCTATAAGGATATATAAAGAAATGGCTAAAAATGACCTTTGCATCTAAAAGTTACCTATTATTTCCCTTAAATCAAAGATTTCTACATATGTTTAATATTAAATTTAAACAAAGGCTATTGTTTGGGGCTGATTAGTTAAAAACGAATGTGACATCCAGCCGGGTGGAATGAGGTGGTATAGAACTTTAAGAGTTGATTATGGATTTAAGTAACTCAATACAAATAACTTATATTTACATGGCATCAAGTATTCCTATGAGAATAATTCTTAAACAGACCTATTTAGCAATAAGATGGGACGCTAACAGGGAACTACCATTCAGGATCAGATTGAACACAGGAGTAATGACAATGAAGGAGTACTCCACACTCTCCAGAACTGGAGCCTCAGCATCAGGTACAGTAAACTCATACCAAGGAGATCCTTCTTTTACACCTGTGTCAGTGTATTCTAAGCCCCACTAACAGGGCAGTTGCAGGATTAAGGATTTACCAACCCTTTCCTGGTAGAGTGATGAGACACAAAATAAGTGTAACTGAGAAACCTCCCTCCAAGTGGGGATAAAAACTGTCCAGTTTCATTGACATTTCTTTTTAGAGGTGGGTGCGACTCAGGAATTAATCCAAATTGTCCTTTTTGGGAGAGCCCTCAAAGACTTTATTTTCATTTAAATATATATAAGGTCATTCAACAAATTATTTTGGGGAGGGATTTTATGTATGGATCAGTATTTCTACTTAGGATCAAAGTGTAGTATCTGCAGATTGCATAGGATCAAAGTGTCACTCTACTGCCAAGATCAAAGCCTTAGTTACTTAGTAGGGTAATGTAGTAATTTTCTTTTTTAAGATTATATATATATATATATATATATATATATATATATTATCAGATTGCCACTTTAACTTTTCCGTCGCAGTGGCGTCAGTAAATAATCCAAAAGTGCTCAATATATTAAAAACACAGAGCAGTAATAATACTAATAATATTATTGTTAGAGGAAAAATAAAGGGTCTACCATGGTTTCAATCAAAAAATGATTTCCACAGGACCCTACTCTATTATTATCTGATAATATCTTCAATTTAACTAAGGAATTACATCAACTTAGTTAATGTAGAGTAGGGTCCTGAGGAAATCATTTTTTGATTGAAACCATGGTAGGCACTTTATTTTCCATCTAACAATAATATTATCAGTATTATATATATATATATATATATATATAACTTATATATATGAATGATATATTTATACATGACAAAATTTGAATCAAATAATAATAATAAAACAGAAGAAAAATGAATATTTATATAAATTTGAACTTTTTGTTGTTGCTTTTACTTAAGAGTCTTTGGTCAAAATTCAGTCAATTGTTAAAGCTCTATCTGAAGGTTTTTGTTTATTTTATGGCCCATTGAACCCTTTCAAATTATTTACTGCCAAATAAAGTCATTTTTAAAAAACTTCATGTGTATTAATGAATTGTTAGAAATAATTTTCATTAACTTCATGTGTATTAATAAATACTGGTGGTTGATGCTCTGTTGATCTAGCACCTATGTGATAAAAAGGGGGTGGTCATTTGCCATAAGTGAAATTTGAAGAATACAGTTGGAATAATCATATAGTTGCTAGGGCTTGATATAACCAGCCAACTGATCTGAAGGGGCCTCTTTGACTGTCTGTGAAGCCCAATTAAGGGCCGAAGTGGAGTGTTGCATGTCACAGAACCACTTAGTATCTAGGTCACGGACTGCTCAGCCACAACAATCCTGTCCTCAGGCATTACAGGTCGTCACTCATTGGAGGAAAGGGTTACCCCCCCCGCCACTATAGATGTGCTGTTGGCATATTCTACAGCCCCAGTCGACAGGGCAGATGAAGTTTTTTGCAACCTGGTCATATTACTAAAGAATGGAAGATCGTTGCATATACCACATACACACGAGGTGCAATTGTTATCTTCATAGCAAATGGACATGGCAACACATTCAAATACTGGAAGAGGGTTGGTTTGTTTTACGGCATATCAACCTCAGTGGGTCATTTAATGCCAATAAAATTTTGAAATAAATCAATTCTTAATGGATACTCCAGTTTTTTTTTTATAAATACATTTTTCTATTTAACCCATAGATGGGGCCCTAACAGGTACTACCACTCTGGCTCAGAGTGGACCAGGGAGCAATGGAGTTGAAAGGGTGCTCCACATTCCCCAAACCTCCAGAACTGGAACCTCACCATCAGATAGAGTTTAACATCATTCCCAGGACATGAAGACCCTCAGCCCCGCCTTCTAGCACCCATATGATAAAAAGGGTTGGGGCTTGCCATAAGGTCAATAGGGTTTGACCAATCATATAGGTGCTAAGGCTTGACGTGAGGGGGCCTCTCCGACTGCCCATCTAGCCTAAGTAAGGGTCTAAGTGGAGTGTTGCAGGTCACTGACTGCTCATCCATCAAGACTCCATCCTTAAGCATCACGGGTCGCCACCCACGGCCAACAGGTGGTCCCATTTGGGGGAGTCTTACCCCTCTGCAGAGGTGCAGTTGGTGCATTCTAACACCCCAGTTGACAGGGCGGGAAGAGGCCAGTTGCATTTTACATATCGATAATACACTTAGAAAAGGTATGCATCCAACTATACTCCTCCTAGCTATGAGTAAATAGTAGGGCAGACTGGGCTCTTTAACTTAGGTATGGCAACTGGTCTAGGAGAAGGAAAACTGAAGTCAAACCTGTTAAACTCTGCTTAAGAAATTGACTTATGTCATATCCTGCTCATGCATATTATATATATATATATATATATATATATATACACAAACATAACAGTAGGTCACATAGATATATAAGTAAGTCGTCGTCGGGGTGGCCTAAAATCGGTATCAGTCAATCAGCGAGCGAGTCTATCCCCTTTTCACTTGTGCTAGACCGAGGAGATTGTTTTAGGCGTCTGAGGTGGAACGCCCCACCTACTATCAGCTCCTTACTTTATCACACAGATCCCTGTGCTACTCATACGCTGAGTTGGCGAGGACCAGTATCGAACTAAGAACCTTGTGGTTTCTAGCCAAACGCTCTACTGACTGAGCTATATTAACCATAATGATACAGTCTTATACTATTTTAAAATGTGAAGTTAATGAAATCCTTATGTAGAATAAGGAAATAAAATCCATACAGACAAAATGAATGAACTAATTAAAAGATTTCTCTGAATTTTTGAGATGAGGCTTGATGATTAGTATTATCTGCATTATTCAGACTATTGTTCTCATTTTCATTCTTATCTGTACAACATTTCGGTCGATGTGCCCTTCGGCCTTCTTCAGGTATTTCTTATCAGACTCAGAAACTTGTCATAATCGGGAACCATCACAGAACTTTGATCCCAACCCTTTATTCAGTCCACGGGGGTATCCGGTTCTCATTCCGCTAACTATAGATGGAGTAGAGGCATTAAGCTGTGTTAATTATTATTCTATGTTACTGCTGCCCTTGGCCAGGATTGAACCTGCAGTCCAGTGATAAACTGTCACTTAGAACTATCTTAACCTAACTCCTTTATCCCCTAGGCCATGTGTCCAGTTGGAGCCCTGAGTCTGACAAGAAATACCTGAAGAATGCCAGAGGGCACATCGGCCAAAAGGTTGTACAGATAACAATGAAGATGAGGATAATAGTCCAAATAATGCAGATAATACCATTTAAAAGATTTCCATGTTCTGATATTTTTCAACATTCAAATGCAGCAATTAACGTTTTCTTTTTTAAAATTCTGGACTTGTAAATTGCTTTTAAAAAATACAACCACACCCCCACACCCCAAACTCAAAAAAAAACAACAAAAACTTGTGATGGCTTCATTGGTGAAAAAATGTAAGGAAAAAATGTTAAAAACTTCTTGGAAATTCATAATACAACATCAAAATCTAAGGGGGATAACTCTTATCTGAAAAAAAAATTTGTATTGTGTTGATATCTACAAAGCATCCTACACTATAATTATAATTCTCATTATAACTTAATTGAAAAAAAGGAAAAAAATATCTAACAATTAGCACAAAACGATCACCCCACCCCCACGAAAAAAAAAAAAAAGATATTGTATAATTATTTTGTCTAACTCAAAGAAGCAGTAGGTTAAGAGGAACATCAGAAACATTTTCACAGTCGCACTTTTTGATTGGGTTTGGTTTGGTTTATCAACCCCTTAATTTGATTCATTTGTAAATACCTATTATTATACCAAAGCTGAGTGAATCAATTTTTGTCTCCTAAAGGTTTTTTTATTGTTTAGTTTAATGACACAAAAATTATACTAAATTATTCCTTACTTTTAGGATTGAGTTATGTTTGGAAAAAAATCCATTTTAATTGGTTCTAATTAGTCCTAATTTGCAATTTAGTCAAAAACTGACCAATCTCTAACTTTACATTCTGCCTATCACTTTCTTCCCCACTATGTATATCTTAATAACCTCCTTGTTATATATGTTAGTTTCTCTGGGAGAATTTGAAATGTTCATAGGCAGCAACCCGTAGCTTAAATTAGGTCAAACTTTCCCTTTCTTAGAAATCTTACAAACTGATTTTAATGTTTTGTCCGGCTGTATTTATTTTTTGTAAATTTAATTCGCTTTGCAAACTCATTTTTCCCTAATCTCAATTATCTAACCAGAGCTCAATGTGTGACCCAACAGGTCATGTTTTGTCTAATTTAATTATAATCATAACTACTAATATTTTGATGTTCTATTGCAATAATTATTTTTTAAATAACACTTTCTTTTTGTATCTGCAATGCCAATGAATAATCACATATAAGTATTTAATAAACCTTGCATACGAGTAGGCTGTGACACAAGGTCTATTTTTAAGCAGAGTTTACCAGGTTTGAATTCAGAGATTTCTTTCTCCAAGACCAGTTACTGTACCAAGGTTAAAGAACCCAGTCCATCCTACTATTTACCCATAGCTGGAGGGAGAATAGCTGGATTCATACCTTTCCTAAGGGTATTAGTGCTTTATGAAATGCAAATGGCCTCGTCCAAGATTTGAACTTGTGTCGCTGTGTCCATTTCCTATGATTACAACAATAATAATCATTTATAAGAACTTATTCCCACACTCCAGTGATCAAAGTATTAGTGCCACCAAGTAGGGCCAAATTTATAATGGGCAATTAATTACCCCAGGACCCACTCCCATTGGGCTACTCATACTTCTTGTATAAAACTTGGAATAATTATAAAATTAGCTTTATCAGCACCGAATATATTTTTTATTTTGATGAATTCATTTTACTTCAATTTTATTTTCTATGTTGAGGCAACTTGAGGAGCCCCCTAGCCAGAAACGCCCCAGGCCCCCCTTTAAATCTGGCTCTGCAGCCAAGTGAATCAACAGAAACACTTTCAAAAGTTGTGCTTTTGAGACTAAAGTTTATCAACTGGTTTTATAATAACAAAAGGAATAATCTTAGAAAATTCCAAAAAAAATGACACAAAACTAAATATTCAAGGCATATTCATTTATTTTATGAATACTTTAAGAAACTTGGCCTTGATGTAAAATAGAAACTAATCAGAGGGGACCTTACTGCACATGTAAACAGACACTCTCCCATGAGGTTATTCAGCCAGAAGTGATTCATGATTGAGTAAGCTTGTGTACTGTGTTACCATCAAATTCACAATGACCAAGAAATTCAATAAGTTTTTTTGGCAAAATAGTAAACAACCCACTTGAGCCTCCACATTCAAACATCTGCAATTTCTGGTCTAAAGTTAAAAGCACAATTGAAACACCATGGAAAAGATTAAGGAGAATGTAACAATGCAGCTGATGGTGATCCCAAAAGAGGATATTGCAATTAGGATAAGTGAGTCAAGTTTCAAGGGGAAGTACTCTAAAAAGTACTAAGATGCCAGTACCAAGATAAGCTATTTATTGTAACACACACAAATACAAATACATACATATGGGAAAAGTTAATTTTTGGACATTACCTATGTATTTTGCTATAGATTCATTTCTAGTTTTAACTAATTTAAAGCTATAGCATTTAATTTGCAACCTTTTTGAATAGTTGAGCAAACAAGGGATTAAATAACTTACAAAGATCTCATTCAAATACTGATGTCAACGTTTTTGTATGCCTATCAATCCAAGAAGCGTCACAAGAAGCATCACATTCATTATAACAAAAACAAAAAGAAAATTGTTTATTAGCGTTCTTTGGAAATTTGAAGCATAAAATCCGGTTATTTCCTATAACTCCAACATAAATAAAGGAGTCTTGACTGATAAATTATTTATTTATTTTCCCACTAAACTAACCCTAAACCCTAACCCTGTCTTCTTTTTTCCTAGTAGATCAATAAATAAATAAATAATTTATCAGTCAAGAGTGGTTCCCCTTTGTTTATGTTGGAGTTATAGGAAATAACCTAAAATCCATTGACATTTGGTATTCATCCAATAAATTTTTAATTTTAAAGTAATTTACAAAACAAACAAAAAAACAATTTAATCTAGCCTTTTCAATTATTGGTTTTTTCCATATTGTGTTCATCTCTATACTTAATCTATTCAAGAGGTCACTAAAAGCCCAACATCTACTCTGTTTCTTTGAGACGTCCTCTTCTCCAATGTTTTTCCCTATTACTTTAACTTTATCCCACAAGGGTAGATGGTTTCCTTTTTCTTTCCATATATGCTCAGCCATACCTGAATTTTGTATTTCCCCTCGTACAAGGTACACCTGAAGAAGGTCAGAGGTTACGACAAAAACATTGTGTTTCTATATAGCACAATAAAGATGAGGATAACAGTCCAAAAAATAAAAATACATATCAAGCCTCAACTCAAAAACTCAGACAAATAAGGTTCAAGTTGTTTCTGTCGACTCCATTCATAAAAACAATGTTTACTTTAACTTCATACTCCAGAAACTAAGCTTAAATATAATTTAGGCACTATTTAAATTTGAAAGTTCACTCCTACGTAAAAAAAAAAAAATTTAAAAAATAATATTCAATATTTTTAAAAAAAGATCTTTTACATACCCAGGTTCTTCAGGATCTAATTTCTCCTTTGACAACAAAATGGAAATGGTTGGAATATCACGGTTGACAACCAATCTTTAAAAAAACAAACAAACAAAAAATGATTAATACAAAATGTAACAGAAAATTTTGATACAGAAATAATAACAATGAAATTATCAATTCTTAAACAGAAAAAAAAAAAATAGAAAAAGGAAAACTTGCAACTAAGAAAAATGTGTTTTTACAACTCATCTCTCAATGTATCACTTATCTGAAGTTATTTTCTTAACACTTTGAATGCTAAGCCAATCAATAAGGTATGGCCAAAATTTTACGGTTTTTTAAACCCCCACACCTTCTCCCCATGAATTAAAATTCAAGAAAAATTTTTTTTTTTAATTTAAAAAATGAATAAAGCTTAACAATTTTTGCTGTATAATGAAGAGGAAGGATTTTTTAAAAATCATATGTAAAAAATTATTTGTTTTACTATCTTTAAAAGGGAGCATTTCATAAATTAATATCTGTATCTGTCAAAATGGCACACTTTTGCCATTTTTTTCTCTCTTGGAAAGGTTATTTAATATGATTTACTTCATTGTTATAATTAAGAAATTCATAAGAAAAAACTTTATATGTAAGTTTTGACTCTGTTCTTAGGGAAAAAGGGAGAGGTGCTGTCATAAAATTTTGGCCATACAACAATTAATTATAAATGATATTCAAACACAAAATTTCAGAACACAAGTGTTCTATTAAAGAAAAAGGCTGTCACACTATATTAAACGTTTTAGTATCTAACATGATTTGAGCCCAAAATATTAGGTTTAATGATTTGATTAATGGCTTGGGTTGACATGCTAACAGGTTAGGGAATTGTGTTTATTGAGCTTTTATTAGCAATGTTAAGAGCACCATCAAATATATAGTAGACATTTTTGGTGGGTTCAATCTAAAAAATGTTTATAATATTTGTATAAACCCATAAAATTCTGTCAAATCAAACATCAAACAAAAAAAATAGAAATTTATTTATCTAAAAGTTTATCAAGATTTTTTATATGTGTATCTTGTTTTTTTTATAACTTTTTAACAATGAGACAAGAGAAAAAAAAACAGGTTTTTTTTGTGTGTGTGTAATTTACTTGGTATTTGTATATTTTGATTATTTATAAAAACTCTCATTAAATAAAGAAATTCTATTTTAGGGTGCCGTGAGCATTGCTCCGATAAAGAAATTCATGAGATGAGTTATGTCTTTTTTTAAGATTATCATGATATTCACTAGCAAATTTATATATATATATATATATATATATATATATATATATATGTGTGTGTGTGGTGTGTGTGTGTGTGTGTCAATTTTCATTGCTTGAATAGTTTTTGCTGCAAATAGCATTTGTTAATGAAAACAATACAAGTCCAAAAAATTTTGAGGAAAATCAGGCCTTTTTTTGTCCACAGATTTTTTCAACTTCAAGGTTATTTTGATGAATTTTGATGAATTCAAAACACCCAAAATCTTCAATTGTTTGCACAGTTATTAAGTTTCAAGAAACTAATAATAATCATCAGTAAACAATTATAGTTTCAAGTAATTATTCTCAAAAAAAATAATTTATATGATATCAAGTATTCATATTTGAATACAAATAATTTCTAACAGAGCTATTTAACTCCTACATGGGACCCTAACATATACTACCACTCTGGAAATAATGGTAATGAAAAGGTAGTCTCCAAATTTGTGAAGGGGTCGTACACAACTGCAGGAGAAATCGGGAACTTTCTTGTCGTAATCGGGAGCCATCACGGAACTTTGAACTTAAACCTTTCTTCAGTCCACAGGGGTATCCTGTTCTCATTCCGCCAACCATAGCTGGGGCAGGAGTTGTGTTAATTATTTTTCTATGTTACTGCCGCTACTCAGAATTGAACCCAGAATCCAGAGATAACTGTCACTTAGAACTGTCTTAACCTAACTACCCCATCCACTAGGCCATGTGCCCAATTGGACAATTCAGAGTGAATTTTGGGAACTTATAAACCTAATGTCTTGTTTTAGCTAGAATATCTACCAATTCATTTTTATGTATGATTTTTTTACCTAGATTCACTTTTTTTTTTCCAATCTGATCTAGCCTTCTTAATTATTGGTTCCCATATTGTATATCAGAGGGTATATCGGCCAAAACGTTGTACAAATAACAATAAAGATGTGGACAATAGTCCAAATAACGCAGATAATACTAATCATCAAGCCTCATCTCAAACATTCAGAGAAATAGTATGATAAAAGGGGTTTGGGGTCTGCCATAAGAGCAATATGGACAGGACAGTTATATAGGTGCTAGGGCTTGACATGTCCAGCCGATTGATTAGAGGGGACCTCTCCAACCACCTGTAGAGTGTTGAATGTCATGGACTGTTAAGCCACCAGGATTCCATCCTTAAACATCAAGGTCGCTACCCACAGCCAACGGGTGGTCCCACTGGATGGATTTTACCTCTCTGCAGAGATGTAGTCAACTGGGCTACTATAGGTATGTAGGTACAATTAATTATTAATATATTGATAAGAGAGAAAGCAGTGAAGACCCAAAGCAAAGCAAAATGAACAGAAGGTTAGGCCAGCCAAAGATTCAGGGATAGGTTAATGTGTTTAACTCTTTGCCTACCAAATTTCCGCCACAGCTGTACCAAATTTTTCCTATTGCAAAAGGATCAAGTACCAGTCTCAGGGTTGGTTCACAGACAAAACAAAAGATGGCCAGGGTGTTCATGTAGTGATTTTTTCAGTGTAAACAAGTGACATGTGCATGGTATTATGGGTTATGGTAGGATCGCAGTGGTGGAAGTGACTTCAAGTGGCCAAAGAGTTAAATCTGAAGAAATGCTGTTACTAATAAGTTTTCTAAGTTACAAGCTGTCATTCAGTTAATTCTTTGCTTTGCATTGTGAACTAAAATTTAAGGAATGAGCGAGCTTCAGATATGCTTATGTTAATAAGTTCACTAAAAACATTTCCAAATCTATTACGCCAAAGAAAGATGTTTATAAAAAAAAAATAAATATTGAAAAATATTACAGCACATAATTCATTACATTCTATTTTATACAATTTGTTTTTATATAATACAGTGCTATTTTTCTTATCTAAAAAAAAATTAACAAAAAGATTAGGGTGCTTTTAGAGTGCTGGAACAGATTAATGTCATTTCAGTTTATTTCACTTGGAAAAAATTGATCTGATATACAAGGAAATTGAGTTATGAGTGGGACGAATTAAACTTCTGTCAAGGTACCCATATACATATATGTTGATTGTCAACTCGTGCTTAAGTAAGATCATTTCATGTTGCTTTTTTTCTTCTTTTTTTTTTTTAATAGTTGAGTGCCAATAGCATTTGACACTCTATCTTTGTGTTTTCTCAGATGACTCACCAGGCCAGTCCTGGAGAGACATACTCTTCCACATAAACTACATGTTGGAACTTCTCCACTTTGAATGTTGCTGGGCTAAAAATTACCCTTTCTAATAGCCTGCTTCAATTTTTGGTGTTTAATTCGGTTGGACTCAAATTCTTCCACAGACAGGTAGATGGTGGCTCTCCAGCCAGGTCTATTACAAGCTAGCTTCTCCCAGTCCTTCACAGCAATAGCAGTATTCTTTAGGGCAGTCCTTAAACCTCAATTTGAGTTTGCACTGATGACATATGCCAGTTGAGATTTCCCCGTAAAATAGTTGTTTGGAGATTCAGCAATCATTCATGCGAACTAGATGACCAGACCAGTGAAGATGTGATCTAAGGATCAAACTCAATACTGGGCAGGTGACATCTTTCAAGTATTGTGGTGTCTGGTGTAAATGACAACTATTCTGTCCCTAAAATCCTACAAAGGCAATTCTGATGGTTTGTTTTGGTTTGGTTTTGTTTTACGGCACATCAACCTCAGTGGGTCATTTAATGCCGATAAAGTTTTGAAATAAATCAATTCTTAATGGATAATACAATTTTTTATAAAATACATTTTTCTATTTAACCCATAGATGGGACCCTAACAGGTACTACCACTCCGGGTCAGAGTGGACCAGGGAGCAATGGTAATGAAGGGGTGCTCCACATTCCCCAAACCTCCAAAACTGGAACCTCACCATCAGATAGAGTTTTAATGTCATTCCCAGGACGTAGACCCTCAGCCACTGCCTTTTAGCACCCATATGATAAAAAGGGGTTGGGGCTTGCCATAAGGGCAATAGGGTTGGGAAAATCATATAGGTGCTAGGGCTTGACGTGACCAGCCGACTGATCAGACGAGGCCTCTCCGACCACCCGTCTAGCCCAAGAAAGGGCCAAAGTGGAGTATTGCAGGTCATGAACTGCTCATCCACCTGGGTTCTATCATTAAGCAACAGGTGGCCTCATTGGGGGAGTCTTACCCCTCTGCAGAGGTGCAGTCTCTCGAGTGTCCTGAGATGTCATTTGTAAACAACCCAATTCTCACAGGCGTACAAAAGGGCAATGAGCAAACAGACTCAGTATACACCCAGCTTGGTGGAGATCTTAATGCCATGTTGACTCCAAACCCTCTTCTCAAGCAAACTAAAGGATCTCGTTGCTTTCTGCAACCTGAGGGAAATTTCTCCAGTCAAAGAGCTGTCCTGTGATAATGTGCTCCCAGACACAAAGTAATGGACAACTTTGAGGCATTCACCATATACAAAGATAGTGGGATCCACAAAGCATTTGTTCAGGGCAGGCTGATACATGACAACAGGCTTTTTTACATTTATGGTTAATCCAAATGCTGTACATGCTTCGGAGAAACAATCCATAACGTTCTGCATCTCATCCTCTGTGTGTGTGTGTGTGTGTGTGTGTGTGTGTGTTACCGAGTCACAGTCATCTGTATATAATAGCTCTTGCACAATGGCTGTGAATACTTTTGAACCTGTCTTTAGACGTCTTATATTGAATAAGTTACCAGATGATCTGTAACGAATGTGAATCCAATTGATATTACTTTTTAAAGCAATCTTAAAGACGACTGTAAAGAATGTTCCAAATAGTTGTGGTGCGAGAACGCAAACTCTGTTTCACACCATTCATGACTGAGACAAGTTCTCCAAGGGTATCATCATATGTGACCAAAGCGTTCATATCCTCATGAAAGAGCCGAATAAGGGCTATAAAATGTGGAAGACAACCTAACTTCCCAAAGAACCCTCCTGAGCGCCTCGCAGTTGACCATCAAAGGCCTTCGTGAGATCAATGAAACATTGGTAGAGGTCAGATTTTGCTCAATGCAGTTGGCGAGTTGAGAAGATCATATCAGTTGTGCTACGTCCAGAGCGGAAACCACATTGGGATTCTGAAGAATAGTTGATGATATGTTCTTCCAAGCGATTTAGAAGAATCTCTCAAAAACCTTTCCAACAATTATTCATATTTGCTATTGATGATTCTTTTGTCCAATGGGATTAAAGCATTGCAACACTGATGGTATGTCAATCCTTGGATTATTTTATCCAAAAGACATTTTGTTTCATTCATTCTTGATGGGTATTCAATCTTATTTTAAAACATTTTTTAAAACTCATTTTTTATCTACTTAACCCATAATTGAGACCCTAAAAGGTACAACCACTCCAGGTCAGGGTGGACCTAGGAGTAATATCGATAAAGGGGTACTCCACACTCACCAAAGTTCCAGAATTTGAACTTCACAAGATGCAGTTTAACATCATGCCCAGGACACTGATGGAAGAAGCGTGTGGACCACAAGGGAAACTATGTTGAAAAATAAACCTCATTTGGGCACATTCCATGAGTATCTTGGTTAGCCTATGAACTTTTCAGCTAACCCTCGTAAGATAAAAAGAGGATGTCTTTTTTACTGATGATAAAGAAACAAACCTGTTGTAAGTATTAGATTTTGCCCAGGGCTAAAGAATAGCCGACAATCACCCTCCACCCCACCCCACAAAAAATAAAATAAAGAGCTAGAAAGAAAGAAAGAGAATGTGCATTATCAGGTTTGTAGTAAACAGTTGATCTAAATAATTTAATAAGTATCAACACAGCCAGTCTGATTAAAAAGTACCAGAGATTTAGAGGAAGTAATTATTTATATACATATTACCAGAAGGTTCTTTTCTTGGTAAAATTTGTAAAGCTCATAAGGCCAAAAATACTTAGAGCAGTAGACTGGCAACCAAAAGGACTAAAGTTTCAGCTAATGTTTAACAAATTTAATAGAATCTCTTGCTGCGCCTATCATTATTGTTCAGGTGAAACTTCTCCATGAGAACCACATTGATCTTAAAGCTAAAGAAACTGAACAGTTAGAGAAGCCTTTTCTCTTACCAAATTATACAATTGTAAATTAAATTGTAAATTAAATTATATATTGTACAAACAATTTATCAACTAAAAACATGAAGACCAAATCACCATGGACAGACAGCGAAAATACACAACTGACAGTAGGTAAGTGGAAATAAATATCGATCGATTGATTGATTTATTTTAATGGCATGTCAACTCGTTTAGGCTTATTTTATGCCTAGAGATTAGGGAATCATGTTCCTCATACAGTCATACAGTGATGCTGATAGCTTTTTGATTTAGTGCATCCTGGGATGAACATATTTGCTTTGAAGGAGTCCCCGGGAAAATTTATGGGTCCAAACTAAAGCCGTCTAACTCCTACCCTGTAACCTATCCTGTGTAATTCATTTCTAAGAAACTATTGAAATGTATTTACAGTTAGCTGGAAATGGTGAGGGAAGAAAAAAGAAAAACACTGAGATGCATGGATATGATTTTACTGCGTCCTTTTAGATTTTTGTGCGTCAGGGACACAGGACATGTACCTAATCAGGTCATGTTTACAATTTTTGTGTACATATTTAGATTTTTCAGACTGCTGTCTTTATCTTTATTGTTATATACACAATTTTTCAGCTGATGTGCTGCTCTCTGGCCTTTTTCAAATGTTTCTCGTTAAACTCAGGATCCTTGAAACGTATATATAACAATAAAGATGAAGATAAGAATTTTTAAAAATCTCAATTATCAAGCTTCATCTCAAAAATTCAAACAAATTTTTGTGTAGTTGTTTCTTAAGAGGTTTTTGTACACAGCTATATCAGATCGGTTTGGTTTATTCATTCAAAAGCATATCAACTCCTTATGGGTTATTTAATGCAGAAATTTAATTCACTAGTAAATGATTAATTGTATTCATAACTATAGGTTAGGGAATTGCATTCATTGTATGTTCAATATTTATATTTTTTTATGTAGTTATTTCTTTGGAAATGGCCCCATAGAACATTTTCAAACAGATCTATTGGACCCATAGATGGGACCCTAACAGATACAACTACTCCTGGTCAGAGTGAACCTGGGAGTAATGGCAATGAAGGGGTAATCCACACTCCCTCAGAGCTCAAGAACTAGAGCCTTACCCTCCCAGATGCAGTTTAGTGTCATACCCAGCACACAGCAGCCAAAGGAGATAATTTTCAATATCCCATAACAGCTGATAAGATATTTTCTATACCTTATTATAATGGAGATTGTCATCAAAACTATATTACTACTCAAGTCACAGTTCCCTTAGTTATTTACGTCACATTCTCCATGATTGTATTTTTACTTAAACCTCAATTATTAATAAAATTGTTTTACATTATTAATACTATTCACCATATCTACATACTAATAATATGCAATTGTATTTATATATACAACAGAATAGCAGTTTACAGTGTAAACAGAAAGGCTAATTTGCATATTGATATTAAAAATTTGATTTTAATAAATATGTGCTTAGTATTATTGATTTCTAATTTTTTGGTTTTATCTTAATGAATATGAGCAAAAATCTCTGGGATAAATCTTAAAAGAAATCCATCAACAAAAAGAAATAGCTGTAATTTTATTCTTTACTTCCTATTTCAACTAAATAGTTAAATTAGGATAATTTAGCAATGAAAGACGGGAATGATGGAAGAGTAAGTTTCAGTTGTTCTATTTTTCGATTATACCCCCCTCTGTTTCAAATCTTTTTATCTGCATTCTATTTTAAGTAATGGCAATGAAGCGATAACTTCACACTCACATTAGCTCTAAAACTGGAGTTTTACCACTGGGATCATGTATAATGTTAGATCCAAGACACCCAGTTTGGGAGGAGGAGGAGTCTAATGCATCTGCAGTCAATATATTCTAGGCCTCTTTTGTTTAGTTTTTTTTTGGGGGGGGAGGGGGGTACATGGTCCAATTGAATACAAATAATTTTCAAACAGATCAATTGGACCCATAGATGAAGCCTTACCATGGGATCAGGTTTAATATTATAACCAAGACATCCTTTTTGGAGTAGGTCTAATGCCTCTCTAGTCTAGGCCCCACTAAATATACTATTATTTGCTTTAAACATAAATATACTACATACTAGCATAAAATCTTATAGTAAATTTGTGGTGTCTTTACAAGCTAAAGAGACGATTCTTCCAGGCTGTGGTTGTGTCGGTACTGCTGTATGGCTGTACCACCTGGACCCTAACGAAGCGCCTCAAGAATAAGCTAGATGGGAGCTGAACAAGAATGCTGCGAGCGGTCCTGAATAAGTCGTGGAAGCAGCACCCCACAAAGAAGCAACTGTATGGCCACCTGCCCCCTATCTCACAAACCATACGAGTAAGACAGGCTAGGCATGCAGGACACTGCTGGAGAAGCAGGGATGAGCTCTTAAGCGACGTACTACTGTGGAAGCCAGCACATGGGCACGCTAATGTGGGCCGCCTAGCCAGAACCTACATTGACCAACTATGTAAGGATGCTGGCTGCTGCGCCGGGGAGCTCCCAGAATCGATGAATGATAGGGAAGGTTTGCGAGAGATCGTCATGGATATCCATGCAAACTGTGCGTCATGATGATGATGATACCAAGATCAAACAGAACTTTTCTTACGTAAAATTTGTGGTGTCTTTGTCTATATACAGGGATGCAATTGAAAACAAAGGCCTAGACCAAGATCAAACAGAACTTTTCTTACATAAAATTTTACAAAGAATCCAGTGTTGGTAATTATATTTACAAGTGAATTCCTTTGGGATCACTAAGGACCAAATTACCAGCAGAAAATAGGAAAAAATAAGTGTCATTTAATTCCAGAATAATCGAAAGACATGTTCTTTCATCGTTTTAACACGTTTAAAAATAGAAAAACATTTTAGATTAAAGAACAATTTCATGAGTAACATTTTCACAATCACATCGAGTAATAGGTACTGCTATCCAATGGTGAGCAATATAAGATTTAAAAAGTGAATACTTGAATTTAGCAGTATACTATATAACCCAAGTAAGGCGCTGGAAAAGTACAGCAAGTTGATATATAATTATGAACATATCTTAAATATCTTCACATGCTACAACAATTCTAAGTACATATTTTGAATCAGCAGACTCGGTTAAGTTCCGTGCAGCATTTTTTGTTGCCTAGAGCAAGATATTTTTCCGACTTCCCACCGAGCTAGAATAGATATGAAATTATTTTATAGAGAGGAGACATGCAAAATTGAAACTCATGCAAAACCATTAGAAAAGAAAATGCTTGGTACCATTGGCAGGCACCTCAGGTACTGGACAATATACCCAGCTCTTTTCCCTTTTAGGTGAGGGGGCAAGAGCCCTGGAACCAAGTGAACAATTCTTGACCCAAAAGGTGGGTGGGTGAATATGTTGTGTAGGGTAATGCAGAAAACAACACTGACTATTTCTAGTACTTAGATAAGTTGTTTACATCACTCAGACCCTCAGTGGTAGTACATGTTAGGGTCCTATCTATGGGTTAAATAGATCAAAATATTAGTTTTAAAAAATGTATTTTGAAAAGAAAAAAAGTTTTTAAAAATCTGAATACCCAACAAGAATGAATAAAACAAAAACGTGTTCAGCATAAAATAACCCAAGGATTAAAATGCCAAGTTTTTCACAAAGAAAGAAAGAGGAGAGCAAGATATTTGTTAGAGAAATGTTTGAAAATGAATGATAAAAAGATGCGCAATAAAAATGACAGGTTAGGCTCCCACATATTCCGAACAAGAATTCACTTGTAAAATGAACGTTTACAATCTCATGAGAAATTTGAAGCCATGCAGGAGGGGAAAGAGGAGGAGGAGAGAATTATGGGAAGAGACAAACAACCAATAATAGCAGAGATAGGGGGAGGAGGGGAGGGATGAATTATCAGCAAGACTTTATCCAGGTGATCTACACAAAAGACTTACCTGTCAAGATCTTCCATCTTGGGAAGCCAGGTTTCTGTAATTCTGCAAGAAACAGGACTGACTAAATCCAACATCACAGACCAAATATAAATATCATTGTAATATGAACAGCTCTTATACTAAAATGTAATTGCCTCACAAGGGACAAATTATTCATGCTTTTCAGAAATTAAACGGTGACTTCAGAAGCTTCACTAAAATGAACGTTAAAATAAATTAAATCTGAAGCAAAAGAAGTTTGGCCAACACTGGTGTGTCCATATGTACATGTCCGCAGGAGAATGTCATTTATGAATTCAATATTAATAGCCCAATTTTCATTGGATATTTTTTCATATCTAAATCTAATTATGTGAACATATCCAAGGGAATGCAGAAAAACTTCCCTGGTATGCACCCGACCCCAGAAAAAGAGCCATTCAATGCACTTGGTATATTCCTCAAATATTGATAAGAAAAAGACGTCATTCCCTTTTTGATTGTGCCAATAACATTTTAAAACATTCATATCTATATATACGTTGCTGGGGAATCAAATAAAAAGTTATAAGTTGGTGTTGGTCAGTTTATAAAAATCCAATTAAAGATATGTTACAACTCAGAATATTTTTTTACAAAAAAAAAAAACACTAATTTATTACTTAAAATATAGATTAAATTTTTAAAAAGAATAACCATGTAAACCTTTAATGAATAAGTCTAGAATTCTTATAATACTATAAATATATATATATCTATATATATATATATATATATATATATATATGGGAATATAATATGCAAATAAAGTTGACAGGATGTAGAAAATATGTAAAAAGTTAAAAAAAAATTTTTTTTAAATAGGAGTTTATTCTATATAGTGAAGTTGACATTAAAACATTTTGGTTTTTATCAAATTTATATTTTTTATATTATTAGGTAGTTCAATTTTATGTATATAAACAAATTACCTAAGATTAACCATAGATTGTATTATACTAGGTAGTGCCAAAATCTTATTTCATTTTAAAAACGATTTAAGATTAATTAAATCAATTATTTAAGATCAAATTTTTGTCCAAGTCGAAAGTAGTAACATAATGAGCATCAGTAAAAAAAAAAAAAAAAAAAAAAAAAAAGCAATAATATTACACATAATTATTTTTTTGATACATTTTAAACTATTATTTTCGGTCAATTTTGCTCAAATATATCACAAACACGCCTGCTTTGTTTATGTATTTACGGAGTAAAAAAATCATTATTTAGGATTTTAAGGCTTATAACAGTTTCTTCTTAGAAATCAATAACAAAAAACAATATATATACTCAATTACAGAAGAATTGATAACTTTTAAATGAAATATCTTTTTTCTTTTTAATCTAAACACGCAGAAAAAAAGACACTCTAAAAATTTTGTTTAACAAAAATTTTGACAGGAAGAAAATATCACATGACCTCTCCTCATATGGAAGGCCATTGTGGATTAAAAATGATTATCAAAAATCAGGGAACTATCTGATTTTAATAAAATTTTCTGTGTTGGCTTAACACATCACTCAATAAGTCCCGGGCCTGACATATAGATGAAAAATCCATGTGATTTTTATAAAGTACCAACCTTCAAATGGCACGTGTCAAAATTTGAGCCCAATTGGATTATTAGTTTACAAATTACAGTTATTTATTAGTGAAGATGCTGCTGCAAATTTTAAAAACAATGGAAAAATCTTAATTTTGTGTATTGATAAAGTATTTCATTGAAATACTGTTCAAGCAAAGCAATGGCTTGATAAGTGTTTTTTGAATTCTGTTCCATCAGAAACAAGAGTTAAGAGGTGTTATGCTGACTTTAAAAGTGGTCATACAGACACAAATGATGCTGAATGCTCAGGTTATCCAAATTTGGCAGTTGTCCCGGAAAACACCAAAACAAACTCATTTTGTCTGAGCCTAAATAATGAAATAGCAGAGGAGTTGAAGATGTCAGAAGGCAGTGTATTCACCATTCTGTATGAACATTTGTCAATGAGAAAGCTGTGTTCAAAGTGGGTGCCGCGTTTGATCACAGTCGATCAAAAACAACAACACGTCGTCGATTCTGACCGTTGTTTGCAATTGTTTCAACACAACAAAAAGGAGTTTTTGCATAAATATGTGACAATGGATGAAACATGGATCTACCACTTCACTCCGGAGTCAAATCGGCAGTAAGCCGAGTGGACAGCAGCAGGTGAAAGCCATCCAAAGTGACCAAAAATGCAAACATCAGCAGGCAAGGTTTTGGCCTCCATATTTTGGGATGCGTTCATCAATTGCCTTGAGAAAGGAAGAACCATCAATAGTGAATATTATATAGCATTATTGGTGCATTTGAAGGAAGAAATAACCAAAAAACGGCCACAAATGAAAAACAAATTATCTTTCAACAAGACAATACACCGTGTCACAAGTTGATCACAACAATGGCAAAACTACATGAATTGCATTTCGAATTGCTTCCGCACCCACCCTATTCTCCAGATCTGGCCCCAGCGACTACTGGCTGTTTGCAGACCTCAAAAGAATGCTCTAGCGAAAGAGATTTGGCTCCAATGAGGAAGTGATATCAGAAACTGAGGCGTATTTTGAGGCCAGAGACAAATCATTCTACAAAAAAGGAATCAAATTGTTATAGAAGCATTGGAATCAGTGTATCACCCAAGAAGAAGACTATGTTGATGAATAAAGTCGGATTTTGCCTAAAAGTTGTTTTATTAGTTAGGCCTGGGAGTTATTGTGTGATGTTTTATTAATCAACGAATTCTATTCTTTCTTTTTTCAAAATCATTTCAATCAAACTGATTCAACGGAAATAAATCAAAATTCTTTAAAATAAATATTACCATTGCTGCCTACCATAGCAGAAATAATTTATATACTTAATTAATAAATTTAAATATGAAACGCCCAATTTTAAGTTTCAAATTTCATATTCTTAGATTCAAAAACAAATCTTTATTTAATAAAGAGTCTACTTTAGTATTGTTATGACCCCTACCCTTTTAGACAGAACAAATATCAATGTATAATTCTTTCACTGATATTCTAGCAAAAACAACAAAGTAAAACAAAAATCTCTAAAAAAATTTTTTTTTTTGCACATTTTATTTTCTGATACTTATTTCCTACCAGAATAGCTCCCTTAAAAAAAAATTTATTTTCTTCTATTCACACCTTCGGTCTTTTGGCTTTTTATTTATACTGTAATTGTTTTGAAAGTATATAACCCCACTGATATTTTGTGCACCAAAAATAAGGGGGGGGGGGTAAAATTAGGTGACTTGAAAAAAAATCAGAACGTTTTGAAATAAAATAACTGATGCATTATAAAATGCATTTATTGATAAATCAAGACTGAAAATTTCATCCAAGTCAGATAATTCCCTGATTTTTGGTAAATTTTTTTCAATCGGGAGAGGGGTTAAATTTATTTTATAAAATACGGATGTGATTTTGGCACTCCCTATATTATACATACATTTGATATTAATAAGGTGTATACATAACTTTAGGAAATATGTCTTATATTTCAAACGTCCTCACTTGTACTAATTTGGTCACAATTTTAAAAAATGGTATAAAACGTGAAAAGACTCAGAAAAGTATTCCTCGAATCAAGTCAGCCAAGTGTTTAACAACTTTGAATGTTTTCAAATCAAAATCAATATTCTTTATAAATCTTTTTTGAAAAAGAAATATATAAAATATAAAAGCTTCATTAACAATTCTACTCTTAATTATTACATAACGCAGACATTATAAGAGACACAAATAAATCAAGGGCAGTA
>CM042147.1:35013967-35018967 GCA_023376005.1 Doryteuthis pealeii | reverse complement strand
AAATATTATATTAAATTGAATGATTCTATTTCAAAATCCGCCCCTGTTCGGCTGGGCGTTAGAATGCACTGATTGCACCTCTGCAGAGGGGTTTAAGATTCCCCAATGGGCCGCCTGTTGCCTGTGGATGGCGACCCGGTGGTGCTTAAAGGATAGAGCCCAGGTGGATGAGCAAGTTCATGACATGCAATACTCTACTATGGCCCTATGCTTGCTAGACAGGCGGTCGGAGAAGCCCCCTCCGAATCAATCGGCCCTGGTCAGCGTCAAGCCCTAGCACGCTATATGAATTTTCCAAACCCTATTGCCCGCTTATGGCAAGCCCCAACCCCTTTTTATCATATGGGTTGTTAGAAGGCGGTGGCTGCGGTTCTACAATGTTCTGGGAATGACGTTAAACTTCTAATATGATGGTGAGGTTCCAGTTTTGGAGGTTTGGTGGAATGTGGAGAACCCCTTCATCACCATTGCTCTCTGGTCCACTTCTGACCGGAGTCGTGTACCTGTTAGGGTCCCATCTCTGGGTTAAATAAGAAAAATGGTTTATAAAAAAATTGTATTATCCATTGAAGAATTGATTTATTTCAAAAAACTTTTATCGGCATTTTAAATAACCGCATTGAGGTTGATATGCCGTAAAACAAAAAACCCAAAACCAAAACCAATCTTATTTCAAATGTCGATCACAAAAATGTAACAAACCAAAATAATCATTTTTCCCAGTTTTATTTCATTTTTCATTTTCATGTACGTCATTGTTTATAAAATTAATCACGTTTAATTTATTTATTTCGATATAAAATATAAAATAAATCAGGGTTACTAATGCAGAATAAGGCCGAAGAGAATTAATATAGATTACTTATAAAATGGTACCGTATTTCATTACATTTCACGTAATTACTGAAACGTTTGAGACCGTTTGGGATAAGGGTTTATTTCGGGAGTTATATATCCAATGTTATTTAACACGTAAAATGATATTCCTAATGAAATATAATGCTCTTGCGCACTATTCTGCATTTATTAAAAATCAATACTGTAATTTTAATATTCCAGTTTTTAAGCCCAAAGTAAATGTGATGACATTTCCCCTATCCTAAGTAAAACAAAAATTACCAATGTCCGCCCTTTACCACTCATCAACTCTCTCTCTCATCAAACTCTCTCTCTCCTCTCTCTCTCTCTCTATATATATATATATATTATATATATATATATATATATTATATAGTCCTAAGTGGGTGTGATACTGAAATCAGTGCCTACCGACATTAACTCCTGCGACACCACCGTTGCCAAACTGCATTGGTCCTTTACCTTTCTTTGGATCACAGAGGGGGGGATTTGGCTAACATGGGCAACAAGCTCATCCTCCATATGAACCCACGCAGGCTATGTAGTTAATTAGAATTTTATTGAAGCTAAAAGGTCTAGAAGATGGCTTCATGGTGTTGTGCAACTGCATTGGTTCCTTACCTTTCCTTTGGCAGTGTGGAGAGGGGGGATTTGGCTGCTTGGGCAACAGCTGCATCCTCCATATGAACGCGCCACCCAGGCTATGTAGTTCAAGTTTTATTAAAAAAAACCTTGATACTAACTAAACCAAAAAAAAAATAAAATAAAACCTTGACACTACCCATCGTCTTCTCATAGACGGAAGGCTTCCAACCAACCAACCAACCATATATTGTAGTTATTAATTGACCGAAATTTTAAGAATAGAAATTAATTGCAGAATGTTATTTCGAGTGTAAAATTCGTGCAATTATACATCTATTTCCAACAATTCCCAGAGTTCGTCTAGTTATATACAAATTGATTTGTACACAATTAGACGGTTTCAAGTGGTCAAAATCTCAGTGTTTTTAAGAGCTAATTTAGTAATAATTGAATGTGTATGTCAGTGTGTTCACATTTTTCAACTTTACTCCTAGAGGCCGTAACCCAAAATTATCATAACCATTTGGAATCATACCTCTTCTGGGAGAAAATTAAAAAGCATTCCAGACCGAACGCTGGAACGGCACTATCCTGAATTTTCGGATACCCAAGTTTAATTCTGCGATTGTTTTCGGCGATTTTTTACGTGAATTTGTGATGAATTCATTTTGATGATAACAAATGTTTTATAACATGGAAATAATTTTGGGAATAATTGAAAATATTGCAAAATTTATTACTAAAGTCAGGCGAAAGTCACCGATGAAATAGAAATAATGTTTGTAAGAAAGTCAGGACATACGTACTTCAATGATCTTAAATTAAGTGGCAACAGAAGAATTAATCATTGGAACTTCTGAAAGCTTAAAAATTAACTGTTAATTATTTGAAAAAATATTGTTCAGGTTTAATAAGATTTACTATGTACCATTTTGAAACGGCAAATAAGACGCACGGCATATAAGACGCAGCCACATTTCAGCAGGTTAGATTCAGGAAAAAAAGGTTTTAGTGTAATTTAAGCAATATATTCTGAAAAACAGTCTAGCTGTGCATTACACCAGCAGAAACATAGCTTGTATAAAAGCAATTTAGCAGTACAGGCAAGCAAAAGCATAACAAGGCATCTCCAGAGCAGGATATTTTGGAAAAACGTGCGTCCTATATGCGTCGAAATACGTTACTTAATAAGATTTACTGTGTACTCAATGCATCAAGTGGTCCAGTGAATAGCCCTCTACAGAATATAGTTTTAATCGCTGACCGATAAGACAGCTTTTAAGCTGCGTATTTAAAGTTCACAATAATTTAAACACGGTAAAAACTTCATGCTTAGTTGCGATATTGATGTCTTAATGTTATTATTTACGCATGGGTAAGATTTAGAAGTGATATATACTTGCAGATAAAAACTCCGACAAAGGTTGATAGAATGAAAATTTAATATGGTACAGCACATGGAATAAACATAGTACATAATGCATAGAGGTACATAAACATACATACAAAGTAGAAGGGAAAACATAAAAGTACAGACATGAGACTAAGAATAGTCCATGCTGTTAAAATCACTTACAGTAATGTAAGGGGGCCCCAAAGCCCCACAAGAGGGGTGGACCAGAGTCTAACCCATATGTCTCGTGGTCGAGGAACAGGAAAGAGCAAGAGACGTTCAAACCAGCCGTTAAATATAACAGGCCCTAGCCGGAACCAGCGAACCAAACGGGCGACACTCCCCAGGCAAATACGAAACTAACGCTACATAACACATGAACATCGGTATATAATCGAGAGAGAGTTAATCGGGTGACATAGAGAGAGAGAGACAGACAGACAGACAGAATAGAAAGATAGACAGACAGACCGGCAGAGAGACAGACAGATACAGATTAGAGAGAGGATGTTCTTACTTGATTCTTGTAACTCCATTACTCTTCTTCTAAGCTGATTCTGTCGCCCATGTTTCTGTCTAGTTGAGTTCTTCTATCTTTAGGGCTGATTTTCGCTGGGACTTTTGCTTGCGTTTAAATTTTTTAAAAAACTAACAAGACTTATGTTTTACTTGATCAAGTTTTATTAATGTTAATCAGCCCATATTCAATTATATTCCGCGCGAATGAGATAACCGAATAAGAAAAACACTCTGTCGCCGGGTTGAATCTAACAGACTTAATGTTTTTACTTGATAAGTTTATTATGTTATCAAGCCCATGATTCAATTTATTCCGCGCGGGATGAGATAACGCCGATAAGAAAAACTCTCTGTCGGCCGGGTTGAATTAAACTAACTGCTAACTAAAACGATATCACGTGTACTCTCAATAGTGCGTTAGATCAGTCCTCTGAGGGTCAAGGAATTATTAATAGTTCACTGGTATTTTTCCATGACGCCCTTTGATTCTAAATCTGAGAGACCCAAATTTAATTCCTTACAGGTACGCTCACAATTCATGACCTCTGATAGAAAAATTGTAAACATTAGAGCCCAAGGTATTTGTAAAAATTCATCCACTTTACATAGTTAGTTGCACTTACCTTCAATCATCATCATCATCATGTCGCGCCGAACAGCAGGATAATCCTACAGTCTCTCGCGATCCTTCGCCCATCATTAATTACTCCCTGGGAGGTCTCTACGCAGCATCCAGTATCTGCGCAAGCTGGTCAATGTAAGGGGTCCTTTGTGGGCGGCCCACATAGCATGGTCCATGTGTTGGCTTATGAGCTCGTCTTGATTTCCCCAGCAGTGTCCAGCATGCCTTTTCCGTCTCCACTGGGAATGGTTTGTGAGATGGAGGGCAAGGTGTCCCGTTAAAGCTGCTTTCTTGTGGGGTGCTGTTTTGCTATGACTTATTCAAGCCGCACGCAGCATCCTTGTGCAGCTCCCATCTTAGCTTATTCTCGAGGCTCCTTTGCTAAGGGCCCAGGTGGTGCAGCCATACAGCAAGTACTGATGTAACCACAGCTTGGAAAGTTGCAATATCTATGTTAAGAACCAATGTTATTAATAAAGTTCCCAATTATTTTGAATAGGTAAAACGCTACATACTTAGTTGCCAATAGTGATGTTTTAAGAGAATAGCAAAATATGTGCCCTTCGGTGCTTTAAGTATTATAAGTTGTAATGTGAGGTGAAATTTATTAAATATAGAAAGAACTACTGAAATTAAATAAGAGCCCATATAAAAAAATTACATTTATATTAAATTATATTTTTATGATTGCTATAGTAAAATTATTCATAAGATTGATTTTAATACATTGAAGAATAAACTAATACTTTGAGAGATCAATAGCACCAAATGATTATTTATTAAACCACAAGTTTTGTTAAAACCAGTATGCAAACTAACTATAGCCATATAATTGTTGTAAACCTTTATTTGTAAGTGATGCATAAGACACATTGGTGAATTTTTAAATATACCTAATAACATGGGCTGTTTTGAAGGCAAATCTAATTCAGATTTTTCGTCGAGAATTCGTTAATAAATAAAGTAATATTCCTATATACTAGCAATATATGCACCCTCCGGGTGCAAGTATTTTAAGTTTTT
>CM042147.1:34955173-35013867 GCA_023376005.1 Doryteuthis pealeii | reverse complement strand
TTTACTGTTTATTTTATGGCCCCCATTGAACCCTTTCAAATTATTTACTGCCAAATAAAGTCATTTTTTAAAAAACTTCATGTGTATTAATGAATTGTTAGAAATAATTTTAATTAAACTTCAGTGTTATTAATAAATACTGGTGGTTGATCTCAGTTGATCTAGCACCTATGTGATAAAAAGGGTGGTCATTTGCCATAAGTGAAATTGAAGAATACAGTTGGAATAATCATATAGTTGCTAGGGCTTGATATAACCAGCCAACTGATCTGAAGGGGTCTCTTTGACTGTCTGTCTAGCCCAATTAAGGGCCGAAGTGGAGTGTCACAAAACCACTTAGTATCTAGGTCACCAACTGCTCAGCCACCACAATCCTGTCCTCAGGCATTACAGGTTGTCACCCATTGGAGGAAAGGGTTACCCCACCCCTATAGATGTGCTGTTGGCATATTCTACAGCCCCAGTCGACAGGGCAGATTAAGTTTTTTGCAACCTGGTCATATTACTAAAGAATGGAAGATCATTGCATATACCACACACAAGGTGTAATTGTTCATAGCAAATGGATATGGCAACACATTCAAATACTGAAAGAGGCCAGTTTGGTTTGGTTTGTTTTACGGCATATCAACCTCAGTGGGTCATTTAATGCCGACAAAGTTTTGAAATAAATTAATTCTTAATGGATACTCAATTTTGTTTATAAACTAATGTTTTTCTATTTAAGCCATAGATGGGACCCTAACAGGTACTACCACTCCAGGTCAGAGTGGACCAGGGAGCAATGGAGATGAAGGGGTGCTCCCCATTCCCCAAACCTCCAGAACTGGAAACTCACCATCAGATAGAGTTTAATGTCATTCCCTAGACCCTCAGCCCCCGCCTTCTAGCACCCATATGATAAAAAGGGTTGGAGCTTGCCATAAGGGCAATAGGGTTTGACCAATCATATAGGTGCTAAGGCTTGACGTGAGGGGGCCTCTCTAACCACACGTCTAGCCTAAGTAAGGGTCTTAAGTGGAGTGTTGCAGGTCATGGACTGCTCTTCCATCAAGACTGTCCTTAATCATCAAGGGTCCCCACCAACGGCCAACAGGTGACACCATTTGGGTGAATCTTAGCCCTCTGCAGAGGTGCAGTCGGTGCATTCTAACACCCCAGTTGACAGGGTGGGAAGAGGCCCGTTGCATTTTACATAGTGCTAATACACTCAGAAAAGGTATGCATCCAACTATACTCCTCCTAGCTATGGGTAAATAGTAGGGCGGACTGGGCTCTTTAACTTAGGTATGGCAACTGGTCTAAGAGAAGGAAAACTCTGAAGTCAAACCTGTTAAACTCTGCTTAAGAAATTGACTTATGTCATATCCTGCTCATATATATATATATATATAACACTAGGTCACTTAGATATATAAGAAGATATTAACCATAATAATACAGTCTTATATTATTTTAAAATGTGAAGTTAATGAAATCCTTATGTAGAATAAGGAAATAAAATCCATAAAGGTAAAATGAATGAACTAATGAAAAGATTTCTCTGAATTTTTGAGATGAGGCTTGATGATTAGTATTATCTGCATTATTCGGACTATTGTTCTCATCTTCATTCTTATCTGTACAACATTTCGGCCAATGTGACCTTCAGCCTTCTTCAGGTATTTCTTATCGGACTCAGAAACTTCTCGGACTCGGGAACCTTCTTGTCATAATCGGGAGCCATCACAGAACTTTGATCCCAACCCTTTATTCAGTACACGGGGGTATCCTGTTCTCATTCCGCTAACTATAGCTGGGGTAGAGGCATTAACCTGTGTTAATTATTATTCTATGTTACTGCTGCCCTTGGCCAGGATTGAACCTGCAGTCCAGTGATAACTGTCACTTAGAACTGTCTTAACCTAACTCCTTTGTCCACTAGGCCATGTGTCCAATTTGAGCCCTGAGTCCGACAAGAAATACCTGAAGAAGGCCGGAGGGCACATCAGCCGAAATGTTGTACAGATAACAATGAAGATGAGGATAATAGTCCAAATAATGCAGATAATACCATTTAAAAGATTTCCATGTTCTGATATTTTTCAACATTCAAATGCAGCAATTAAGTTTCTTTTTTAAAAATCTGGACTTGTAAATTGTTTTTCAAAAATAACCCCGACCCACTCAAAAAAAAAAAAAAAAAAAACCCTGTGATGGCTTCATTTGGGATTTTTTTAGGAGGAAAAATGTTAAAAACTTCTTGGAAATTCATAATGCAACTTTCAAATCTAAGGGAGATAACTCTTATCTGAAAAAAAAAAATTTGTATTGTGTTAATATCTACAAAGCATCCTACACCTGTTCTCATTATAATTTAATGGAAAAAAAGGAAAAAAAAATCTTACAAATAGCACAAAACGATCACCCCCTTCCCCCCCCCCCAAAAAAAAGATATTGTATAATTATTTTGTCTAACTCAAAGAAACAGGAGGTTAGAGGAACATCAGAAACATTTTCACAGTTGCACTTTTTGATTGAGTTTGGTTTGGTTTATCAACCCCTTAATTTGATTCATTTGTAAATACCTATTATTATACCAAAGCTGAGCGAATCAATTTTTGTCTCCTAAAGGCTTTTTTATTGTTTAGTTTAATGACACAAAAATTATACTAAATCATTCCTTACTTTTAGGATTGAGTTATGTTTGGAAAAAATTCCATTTTAATTAGTTCTAATTAGTCGTAATTTGCAATTTAGTCAAAAACTGACCAATCTCTAACTTTACATTCTGCCTATCACTTTCTTCCCCACCATGTATATCTTGATAACCTCCTTGTTATATATGTTAGTTTCTCTGGGAGAACTTGAGAATTTGAAATGTTAAATTTCATAGGCAGCAACCCGTAGCTTAAATTAGGTCAAACTTATCCTTTCTTAGAAATCTTACAAACTGATTTTAATGTTTTGTCCGGCTGTATTTATTTTTTTGTAAATTTAATTCGCTTTGCAAACTCATTTTTCCCTAATCTCAATTATCTACCCAGAGCTCAATGTGTGACCCAACACGTCATGTTTTGTCTAATTTAATTATAATCATAACTACTAATATTTTGATGTTCTATTGCAATAATTATTTTTTAAATAACACTTTTTTTTGTATCTGCAATGCTAATGAATAATCACATAAGTATTTAATAAACCTTGCACACGAGTAGGATGTAACACAAGGTCTATTTTTAAGCAGAGTTTACCAGGTTTGAATTCAGAGATTTCTTTCTCCAAGACCAGTTACTATAACAAGGTTAAAGAACCCAGTCTGTCCTACTATTTACCCATAGTTGGAGGGAGAATAGTTGGATTCATATCTTTACCAAGGGTATTAGTGCTTTATGAAATGCAAATGGCCTCGTCCAAGATTTGAACTTGTGTCGCTGTGACCATTTCCTATGATTACAACAATAATAATCATTTATAAGAACTTATTCCCACACTCCAGTGATCAAAGTATTAGTGCCGCCAAGTAGGGCCAAATTTATAATGGGCAATTAATTACCCCAGGACCCATTCCCATTGGGCTACTCATACTTCTTGTATAAAACCTGGAATAATTATAAAATTAGCTTTATCAGCACTTAAGATATTTTTTATTTTGATGAATTCGTTTTACTTTAATTTTTTTCTTCTCATGTACCTAATTTATTTTCAATGTTGAGGCAACTTGAGGAGCCCCCAAGCCAGAAACGCCCCAGGCCCCCTTTAAATCTGGCTCTGCAGCCAAGTGAATCAACAGAAACACTTTCAAAAGTTGTGCTTTTGAGACTAAAGTTTATCAACTGGTTTTATAATAACAAAAGTAATAATCTTAGAAAATTAAAAAAAAAAAAATGACACAAAACTAAATATTCAAGGCATATTCATTTATTTTATGAATACTTTAAGAAACTTGAACTGTGGCCTTGATGTAAAATAGGAACTAATCAAAGGGGACCTTACTGCACATGTAAACAGGCACTCTCCCATGAGGTTATTCAGCCAGAAGTGATTCATGATTGAGTGAGCTTGTGTACTGTGTTACCATCAAATTCACAATGACCAAGCAATTCAAGGAGTTTTTTTTGGCAAAATAGTAAACAACCCACTCAGGTTTGAGCCTCCACATTCAAACACCTGCAATTTCTGGTCTTTCCTAAAGTTAAAAGCACAATGGAAACACCATGGACAAGATTAAGGAGAATGTAACAATGCAGCTGATGGTGATCCCAAAAGAGGATATTGCAATTAGTATAAGTGAGTCACGTTTCAAGGGGAAGTACTCTAAAAAGTACTAAGATGCCAGTACCAAAATAAGCTATTTATTGTAACACACACAAATACATATACATACATATGGGAAAAGTTAATTTTTGGACATTACCTATGTATTTTGCTATAGATTCATTTCTAGTTTTAACTAATTTAAAGCTATAACATTTAATTTGCAACCTTTTTGAATAGTTTCTTGAGCAAACAAAGGATTAAATAACATACAAAGATCTCATTCAAATAATGATGTCAATGTTTTTGTATGCCTATCAATCCAAGAAGCGTCACAAGAAGCATCACATTCATTATAACAAAAACAAAAAAACAAAAATTGTTTATTAGCGTTCATTGGAAATTTGAAGCATAAAATCCGATTATTTCCTATAATTCCAACATAAACAAATGAGTCTTGACTGATAAATTATTTATTTATTTTCCCATTAAACTAACCCTAAACCCGTCTTCTTTTTTCCTAGTAGATCAATAAATAAATAATCAGTCAAGAGTGGTTCCCCTTTGTTTATGTTGGAGTTATAGGAAATAACCTAAAATTCATTAACATTTGTTATTCATCCAATAAATTTTTAATTTTAAAGTAATTTACAAAAAAAAACAACAAAAAAACCAATTTAATCTAGCCTTTTTAATTATTGTTTTTTTTTCCATATTGTGTTCATCTCTATACTTAATCTATTCAAGAGGTCACTAAAAGCCCAACATCTACTCTGTTTCTTTGAGACGTCCTCTTCTTCAATGTTTTCCCCTATTATTTTAACTTTATCCCACAAAGGTAGATGGTTTCCTTTTTCTTTCCATATAAGCTCAGACATACTTGAATTTTGTATTTCCCCTTGTACAAGGTACACCTGAAGAAGTTCAGAGGTTATAACAACAAAAACATTGTTTCTATATAGCACAATAAAGATGAGGATAACAGTCCAAAAAATTAAAATACATATCAAGCCTCATCTCAAAAACTCAGACAAATAAGGTTCAAGTTGTTTTTGTCGACTCCATTCATAAAAACAATGTTTACTTTAACTTCATACACCAGAAACTAAGCTTAAATACAATTTAGGCACTATTTAAATTTGAAAGTTCACTCCTACGTAAAAAAAATAAATTTAAAAACAATAATATTCAATATTTTTCACAGAGATCTTTTACATACCCAGGTTCTTCAGGATCTAATTTCTCCTTTGACAACAAAATGGAAATGGTTGGAATATCACGGTTGACAACCAATCTTTAAAAAAGAAACAAACAAAAAAGGATTAATACAAAATGTAACAGAAAATTTTGATACAGAAATAATAACTAATGAAATTATCAATTCTTAAACAAAAACAAAAAAATAGAAAAAGGAAAATTTTGCAACTAAGGAAAATGTGTTTTTACAACTCATCTCTCAATGTATCACTTATCTGAAGTTATTTTCTTTACACTTTGAATGCTAAGCCAATCAATAAGGTATGGCCAAAATTTTGTGGTTTTTTAAACCCCTTCTCCCCATGAATTAAAATTCAAGAAAACTCAACAAAAAAAATGAATAAAGCTTAACAATTTTTGCTGTATAATGAAGAGGAAGGATTTTTTAAAAATCACATGTAAAAAATTATTTGTTTTACTATCTTTAAAAGGGAGCATTTCATAAATTAATATCTGTATCTGTCAAAATGGCACACTTTTGCCATTTTTTTCTCTCTTGGAAAGGTTATTTAATATGATTTACTTCATTGTTATAATTAAGAAATTCATAAGAAAAAACTTTATATGTAAGTTTTGACTCTGTTCTTAGGGAAAAAAGGAGAGGTGCTGTCATAAAATTTTGGCCATACAACAATTAATATAAATGATATTCAAACACAAAATTTCAGAACACAAGTGTTCTATTAAAGAAAAAGGCTGTCACACTATATTAAACGTTTTAGTATCTAACATGATTTGAGCCCAAAATATTAGGTTTAATGATTTGATTAATGGCTTGGGTTGACATGCTAACAGGTTAGGGAATTGTGTTTATTGAGCTTTTATTAGCAATGTTAAGAGCACCATCAAAATATAGTAGACATTTTTGGTCGATTCCATCTAAAAAATGCTTATAATATTTGTATAAACACATAAAATTCTGTCAAATCAAACATCAAACAAAAAAAATGGAAATTTATTTATCTAAAAGTTTATCAAGATTTTTTATATGTGTATCTTGTTTTTTTTATAACTTTTTAACAATGAGACAAGAGAAAAAAAAACAGTTTTTTTTTGTGTCTGTGTAATTTACTTGGTATTTGTATATTTTGCTTATTTATAAAAACTCTCATTAAATAAAGAAATTCTATTTTAGGGTGCCGTGAGCATTGCTCCGATAAAGAAATTCATGAGATGAGTTATGTCTTTTTTTAAGGTTATCATGATATTCACTAGCAAATTTTATATATATATATATATATATATATATATATATATATATATATATATATATATTGTGTGTGTGTGTGTGTGTCAATTTTCATTGCTTGAATAGTTTTTGCTGCAAATAGCATTTGTTAATGAAAACAATACAAGTCCAAAAATTTTGAGGAAAATCAGAGCCTTTTTTTGTCCACAGATTTTTCAACTTCAAGGTTATTTTGATGAATTTTGATAATTTAAAACACCCAAAATCTTCAATTGTTTGCACAGTTATATAGTTTCAAGAAACTAATAATAATCATCAGTAAACAATTATAGTTTCAAGTAATTATTCTCAAAAAAAATAATTTATATATCAAGTATTCATATTGAATACAAATAATTTTCTAACAGAGCTATTTAACTCCTACATGGGACCCTAACATATACTACCACTCTGGGAATAATGGTAATGAAAAGGTAGTCTCCAAATTTGTGAAGGGGTCGTACACAACTGCAGGAGAACTCGGGAACTTTCTTGTCATAATCGGGAGCCATCACGGAACTTTGAACTTAAACCTTTCTTCAGTCCACAGGGGTATCCTGTTCTCATTCCGCCAACCATAGCTGGGGCAGGAGTTGTGTTAATTATTTTTCTATGTTACTGCCGCTACTCAGAATTGAACCCAGAATCCAGAGATAACTGTCACTTAGAACTGTCTTAACCTAACTACCCCATCCACTAGGCCATGTGCCCAATTGGACAATTCAGAGTGAATTTTGGGAACTTATAAACCTAATGTCTTGTTTTAGCTAGAATATCTACCAATTCATTTTTATGTATGATTTTTTACCCAGATTCACTTTTTTTTTTAATCTGATCTAGCGTTCTTAATTATTGGTTCCCATATTGTATATTGGAGGGTATATCGGCCAAAACGTTGTATAAATAACAATAAAGATGTGGACAATAGTCCAAATAACGCAGATAATACTAATCATCAAGCCTCATCTCAAACATTCAGAGAAATAGTATGATAAAAGGGGTTTGGGGTCTGCCATAAGAGCAATATTGACAGGACAGTTATATGTGCTAGGGCTTGACATGACCAGCCGATTGATTAGAGGGGATCTCTCCAACCTAGTCTAGCCTAAGTAAGGGCCAAAGTAGAGTGTTGAATGTCATGGACTGCTAAGCCACCAAGATTCCATCCTTAAACATCAAGGTCGCCACCCACAGCCAACGGGTGGTCCCACTGGATGGATTTTACCTCTCTGCAGAGATGTAGTCAACTGGGCTACTATAGGTATGTAGGTACAATTAATTATTAATATATTGACAAGAGAGAAAGCAGTGAAGACCCAAAGCAAAGCAAAACGAACAGAAGGTTAGGCCAGCCAAAGATTCAGGGATAGGTTAATTTGTTTAACTCTTTGCCTACCAAATTTCTACAACAGCTGTACCAAACTGGTTCCCTATTGCAAAAGGATCAAGTACCAGTCTCAGGGTTGGTTCACAGACAAAACAAAAGATGGCAGCAGTGTTTATGTAGTGATTTTTTCAGTGTAAACAAGTGACATGTGCAAGAGCCACTGCAAGTGGGTTATGGTAGGAGTGCAGTGGTGGAAGCGGCTTAAAGTGGCCAAAGAGTTAAATCTGAAGAAATGCTGTTACTATTATACATTGATTAATTTTTCTTTTTTTAAGACATTAGAAAAAGAAAAAAAAAAAAAAGATAAAAGAAACTGTTAGTCAACATCACTATCTGACAATGAAATAAAAAAAATGTTAGGATACAATTTAGCTCAATCGTTAGAGCATTTGCCCAGGAATTACAAGGTTCTGGTTTTGATAGTGGTTCTCACCAATTCAATGCATGAATTGCACAGCTTAGACAATCTGATCTGTGCTGTAAAGCATCTGGGAGCTGACAGTAGGTGTGGCACTTCACACGGATATATTTAAGCAAGGTTCAAATGGGGGCAAAAGGGATGAGTTTGAATCTCACCAAGAGCTTATCTTTATTTCAGATCGGTGCTGTTAATAACCGTTACACCATTAGCGCTTCCCTTAAAGCCAATATAGGTCAACTGTCTTACCAATAATTTGTCTTCAATTTTTAATAAGAAATGTGACAACAGAGAGGAAAAATTATTTATGAAATAGATTAAAAAAAAAAAAAATGGATACAGTTGTAACCAACTTTTATTTTTTGATTAGCCGCTTTTTCTCATATTTTCATCCGATGATTATGTGATCCCCAGGAAATTTTAAGTAATGGACTTTAAGACTACATAATTTGGTTATATATATATATATTTACCAACCCCTCCACACGAGCAGGATGCGACACAAGGTCAATTTCTTAAGCGGAGTTCAGCAGGTTTGAATTCAGAGTTTTCCTTCTCCTAGACCGGTTGCCTAACCAAGGTTAAAGAGCCCAGTCTGCCCTACTATTTACCCATAGCTGGAGGGAGAGTAGGATTCATACCTTTCCCAAGGATATTAGCGCTAAATGAAATGCAATTACCATGTTCAGGATTTGAACTCGGGGCAACGAGTCCATTTCCCATGACTTTAACCATTACACCATGCACTTCCTACGCATGTATAATTTGGTTATATATATCATCATCATCATCATGTTGCACCAGTAGCACGGATATCCATGACAACCTCTCTCCAACTGTCCCTATCACTCATTGACCCTGTCAGGTCCTCCACATAGCATCCAGTATCTGCACAGAGCTGGTCTATGTAGGTCTTCGCTGGACAACTTGCACTAGCACGTCCATGTGCTGGTTTCCACTGGAGGATGTCACTTATAAGTTCATCCTTACTTGTCCAGAATGTCTTGTCCATCTTAGTCGGATGGTTTGTGTAATAGGGGGCAGATGGTTGTATAGCTGCTTCCTTGTGGGGTGTTGTGTCCATGATATGTTCAAGATTACATGCAGCATTCTTGTGCAGGTCTCATCTAGCCTATTCTCTAGGTGCCTTGTCAAGGTTGAGATGGTGCAGCCATACAGTAGCATTGTTATCACCACGGCCTGGAAGAATTGTCGCTTTAACTTGTCAGTGAGATCTGCTTTCTATATAACGAACAATCTGTTTATAGCTGACTATGCCTTCCCTATGTGTGCATTAACAACGCTTTCTGTGGAAGAATAGGAGAGCTATATCTATAAGTAAACAGTGCTCAGCATCAATGATAGAGCATTCACACACACACAGAATAGTAACTTGACTTACAAGTATCCTAAATAACAAGTTTTCTAAATTACAAGCTGTCATTCAGTCAATTTTTTGCTTTGCATTGTGAACTAAAATTTAAGGCATGAGCGAGCTTCAGATATGCTTATGTTAATAAGTTCACTAAAAACATTAAAGTTTCCAAATCTATGACGCCAAAGAAAGATGTTT
Organism: Doryteuthis pealeii; assembly: GCA_023376005.1. Classification (NCBI taxonomy): domain Eukaryota; kingdom Metazoa; phylum Mollusca; class Cephalopoda; order Myopsida; family Loliginidae; genus Doryteuthis; species Doryteuthis pealeii. The sequence goes on along the minus strand of CM042147.1, from coordinate 35,003,768 downwards.
ATAAAAAAAAAAAAAAAAAAAACAGGCCAGCCTTGAAGAGACATACTCTTCCACATAAACTACATGTTGGAATTTCTTCACTTTGAATGTTGCTGGGCTGAAAATTACCCTTTCTAATAGCCAGCTTCAATTTTTGGTGTTTAATTCAGTTGGACTCAAATTCTTTCACAGACAGGTAGATGGTGGCTCTCCAGCCAGGTCTATTACAAGCTAGCTTTTCCCAGTCCTCCACAGCAATAGCAGTGTTCTTTAGAGTGTCTTTGAGGCAGTCCTTAAACCTCAATTTGGGTTTGCACTGATGACGTATGCCACTTGAGATTTCCCCATAAAATAGTTGTTTAGGGATTCAGCAATCATTCATGCGAACTAGATGACCAGACCAGCGAAGACGAGATCTAAGGATCAAACTCAATACTGGGCAGGTGATATCTTTTAAGTATTGTGGTATCTGGTGTAAATGACAACCATTTTATCCCCCCAAATCTTGCAAAGGCAATTCTGATGGAATCTCTCGAGTGTCCTGAGATGTCATTTGTAAACAACCCAGGTCTCACAGGCGTACAAAAGGGCAATGAGCAAACAGACTCTGTATACACCCAGCTTGGTGGAGATCTTAATGCCATGTTGACTCCAAACCCTCTTCTCAAGCAAACCAAAGGATCTTGTTGCTTTCTGCAACCTAAGGGAAATTTCTCTATCTAAAGAGTTGTCCTGTGATAATGTGCTCCCAAGATAGACAAAGTGATGGACAACTTTGAGGTGTTCACCATATACAAAGATAGTGGGATCCACAAAGCATTTGTTCAGGGCAGGCTGATACATGACAACAGGCTTTTTTATATTTATGGTTAATCCAAATGCTGTACATGCTTCAGAGAAACAATCCATAAGGTTCTACATCTCATCCTGTGTGTGTGTGTGTGTGTGTTACCAAGTAACAATCATCTGTATATAATAGCTCTCGCACAATGGCTGTGAATACTTTTGAACCTGTCTTTAGACATCTTATATTGAATATGTTACCAGATGATCAGTAACGAATGTGAATCCCATTGATATTACTTTTTAAAGCAATCTTAAAGACGACTGTAAAGAATGTTCCAAATAGTTGTGGTGCGAGAACGCAACTCTGTTTCACACCATTCATGACTGAGACAAGTTCTCCAAGGGTATCATCATATGTGACCAAAGCGTTCATATCCTCATGAAGAGACCGAATAAGGGCTATAAAATGTGGAAGACAACCTAACTTCCCAAGAACCCTCCTGAGCGCCTCGCAGTTGACCATCAAAGGCCTTCGTGAGATCAATGAAACATTGGTAGAGGTCAAGATTTTGCTCAATGCAGTTGGCGAGTTGAGAAGATCATATCAGTTGTGCTACATCCAGAGCGGAAACCACATTGGGATTCTGGAAGAATAGTTGATGATATATGTTCTTCCAAGCTATTTAGAAGAATTCTCGCAAAAACCTTTCCAACAATTATTCATATTTGCTATTGATGATTCTTTTGTCCAATGGGATTAAAGCATTGCAACACTGATGGTATGTCAATCCTTGGATTATTTTATCCCAAAGACATTTTGTTTCATTCATTCTTGATGGGTATTCAATCTTATTTTAAAACATTTTTTTAAACTCATTTTTTATCTACTTAACCCATAATTGAGACCCTAAAAGGTACAACCACTCCAGGTCAGGGTGGACCTAGGAGTAATATCGATAAAGGGGTACTCCACACTCGCCAAAGTTCCAGAATTTGAACTTCACAAGATGCAGTTTAACATCATGCCTAGGACACTGATGGAAGAAGCGTGTGGACCACAAGGGAAACTATGTTGAAAAATAAACCTCATTTGGGCATATTCCATGAGTATCTTGGTTAGCCTATGAACTTTTCAGCTAACTCTCGTAAGATAAAAAGAGGATGTCTTTTTTACTGATGATAAAGAAACAAACCTGTTGTAAGTATTAGATTTTGCCCAGGGCTAAAGAATAGCCGACAATCACCCTCCACCCAACCCCACAAAAAATAAAATAAAGAACTAGAAAGAAAGAAAGAGAATGTGCATTATCAGGTTTGTAGTAAACAGTTGATCTAAATAATTTAATAAGTATCAACACAGCCAGTCTGATTAAAAAGTACCAGAGATTTAGAGGAAGTAATTATTTATATACATATTACCAGAAGGTTCTTTTCTTGGTAAAATTTGTAAAGATCATAAGGCCAAAAATACTTAGAGCAGTAGACTGGCAGCCAAAAGGACTAAAGTTTCAGCTAATGTTTAACAAATTTAATAGAATCTCTTGCTGTGCCTATCATTATTGTTCAGGTGAAACTTCTCCATGAGAACCACATTGATCTTAAAGCTAAAGAAACTGAACAGTTAGAGAAGTCTTTTCTCTTCTTACCAAATTATACAATTGTAAATTAAATTGTAAATTAAATTATATATTGTACAAACAATTTATCAACTAAAAACATGAAGACCAAATCACCATGGACAGACAGCGAAAATACACAACTGACAGTAGGTAAGTGGAAATAAATATCAATCGATTGATTGATTTATTTTAATGGCATGTCAACTCGTTTAGGCTTATTTTATGCCTAGAGGTTAGGGAATCATGTTCCTCATAAAGTCATACAGTGATGCTGATAGCTTTTTGATTTAGTGCACCCTGGGACAAACATATTTGCTTTGAATGAGTCCCCGGGAAAATTTATGGGTCCAAACTAAAGCCATCTAACTCCTACCCTGTAACCTATCCTGTGTAATTCATTTCTAAGAAACTATTGAAATGTATTTACATTTAGCTGGAAATGGTGAGGGAAGAAAAAAGAAAAACACTGGGATGCATGGACACAATTTTACTGTGTCCTTTTAGATTTTTGTGCGTCAGGGACACAGGACGTGTACCTAATCAGCATCTCTGGTCATGTTTACAATTTTGTGTACGTATTTAGATTTTTCGGACTGCTGTCTTTATCTTTATTGTTATATACACAATTTTTCAGTTGATGTGCTGCTCTCTGGCCTTTTTCAAATGTTTCTCGTTAAACTCAGGATCCTTGAAACGTATATATAACAATAAAGATGAAGATAAGAATTTTTAAAAATCTCAATTATCAAGCTTCATCTCAAAAATTCAAACAAATTTTTGTGTAGTTGTTTCTTAAGAGGTTTTTGTACACAGCTATATCAGATCGGTTTGGTTTATTCATTCAAAAGCATATCAACTCCAAATTACCAGCAGAAAATAGGAAAAAATAAGTGTCATTTAATTCTAGAATAATCGAAAGACATGTTCTTTCATTGTTTTAACACATGTTTAAAAATAGAAAAACATTTTAGATTAAAGAACAATTTCATGAGTAACATTTTCACAATCACATCGAGTAATAGGTACTGCTATCCAATATAAGATTTAAAAAGTGAATACTTGAATTTAGCAGTATACTATATAACCCAAGCAAGGCGCTGGAAAAGTACAGCAAGTTGATATATAATTATGAACATATCTTAAACATCTTCACATGCTACAACAATTCTAAGTACATATTTTGAATCAGCAGACTCAGTTAAGTTCCGTGCAGCATTTTTTGTTGCCTAGAATAAGATATTTTTCTGACTTCCCACCGAGCTAGAATAGATATGAAATTATTTTATAGAGAGGAAACATGCAAAATTGAAACTCATGCAAAACCATTAGAAAAAAAAAAATGCTTGGTACCATTGGCAAGCACCTCAGGTACTGGACAATAAACCCAGCTCTTTTTCCATTTTAGGTGAGGGGGCAAGAGTCCTGGAACCAAGTAAACAATTCTTGACCCAGAAGGTGGGTGGGTGAGTATGTTGTGTAGAGAAAACAACACTGACTATTTCTAGTACTTAGATAAGTTGTTTACATCACTCAGACTCTAAGTGGTAGTACATGTTAGGGTCCTATCTATGGGTTAAATAGATCAAAAAATTAGTTTTAAAAAATGTATTTAGAAAAGAAAAAAGTTTTTAAAAATCTGAATACCCAACAAGAATGAATAAAACAAAAACGTGTTCAGCATAAAATAACCCAAGGATTAAAATGCCAAGTTGTTCACAACATAGAAGAAAGAAAGAGGAGAGCAAGATAATTGTTAGAGAAATGTTTGAAAATGAATGATAAAAAGATGCGCAATAAAAATGACAGGTTAGGCTCCCGCATATTCCGAACAGGAATTCACTTGTATAATGAACGTTTACAATCTCAGGAGAAATTTGAAGCCATGCAGGAGGGGAAGGAGGAGGAGAATAAAATTATGGGAAGAGACAAACAACCAATAATAGCAGAGATAGGGGAGTGGGGAGGGATGAATTATCAGCAAGACTTTATCCAGGTGATCTACGCAAAAGACTTACCTGTCAAGATCTTCCATCTTGGGAAGCCAGGTTTCTGTAATTCTGCAAGAAACAGGACTGACTAAATCCAACATCACAGACCAAATATAAATATCATTGTAATATGAAGAGCTCTTATAATAAAATTTAATTGCCTTACAAGGGACAAATTATTCATGCTTTTCAGAAATTAAACGAATAATTTGTCAGAAGCTTCACTAAAATGAACGTTAAAATAAATTAATCTGAAGCAAAAGAAGTTTGGCCTTTTAGACAGAACAAATATCAATGTATAATTCTTTCACTGATATTCTAGCAAAAACAACAGAGTAAAAAAAAATCTCTAAAAAATATTTTTTTTGCACATTTTATTTTCCAATACTTATTTCCTACCAGAATAGCTCCCTTAAAAAAATTCACGCCTTCGGTCTTTTGGCTTTTTATTTATACTGTAATTGTTTTGAAAGTATATAACCCCACTGATATTTTGCACACCAAAAATAAGGGGGGGGGGTAAAGTTAGGTGACTTGAAAAAAAAAATCAGAACGTTTTGAAATAAAATAACTGATACATTATAAAATGCATTTATTGATAAATCAAGACTGAAAATTTCATCCAAGTCAGATACTTCCCTGATTTTTGGTAAATTTTTTTCAATCGGGAGAGGGGTTAAATTTATTTTATGAAATACGGATGTGATTTTGGCACTCCCTATATTATACATACATTTGATATTAATAAGGTGTATACATAACTTTAGGAAATATGTCATATTTCAAACGTCCTCACTTGTACTAATTTGGTCACAATTTTAAAAAATGATATAAAACGTGAAAAGACTCGGAAAAGCATTCGTCGAATCAAATCAGCCAAGTGTTTAACAACTTTGAATGTTTTCAAATCAAAATCAATATTCTTTATAAATCTTTTTTGAAAAAGAAATATATAAAAGCTTCATTAACAATTCTACTCTTAATTATTGCATAACGCAGACAATATAAGAGAGACAAATAAATCAAGGGCAGTAATTCACAATAAAATATAAGAGTGGCCTCCCTTGAATATTAATTATCAAACAGCATTAAGTGCAAAGTTAATTGAAACTGTTTTGTCTAGAATTTGAACTCTTCTGTGTCCATCTCTTAAGACAATTACAGTTACACCATACACATTAAACAGATGTGTTGTGTACTACCCCTGTGTAGAATTAATTAAATATTGACAAAAAGAAATACATTTCGAGTAACGCCAGTTTCTATAATACATGGTACATTTAAGGATGAATATATATAGACAATGTCTAGGTAATATCTATATATATATATATATCTCAACATGTATGGTTGGCACTATCACACTTGAAAAGGCAGTAGTAAGCCAACATACAGTATTATTAGGAGAGTGCTCAATATCTGTGATAGTGCATTAATAAATAAATATATATTTTTAGTATATATTTATTTGTATGGAAACAAGTCTGCCATACAAATAAATATATACTAAAAATATATATTATTTATATATATATATATATCATCATCATCATCATCATCATCATCATGTCGCGCTATTAGCACAGATATCCATGACAATCTCTCGCCAACCTTTCCTATCATTCATTTTCCCAGGGAGGTCCTCTGTGCAGCAACCTGCGTCTTTGCTTAGTTGGTCAATGTAGGTCCTTGCTGGGCGGCCCACACTAGCATGTCCGTGTGTTGGCTTCCACAGGAGAACGTCACTTATGAGCTCATCCTTGCTTCTCCAGCAGTGCCCGGCATGTCTTGTCCGTCTCACTCGAATGGTTTGTGAGATGGGGGGCAAGTGGCCATATAGCTGTTTCGTCGTGGGGTGCTGCTTCCACGATTTGTTCAGGACTGCACGCAGCATTCTTGTGCAGCTCCCATCCAGCTTATTCTCAAGGCGCCTCGTTAGGGTCCATGTGGTGCATCCGTACAGCAACACTGATACAACCACCGCCTGGAAGAATTGTCGCTTTAGCTTGTCAGTGAGATCGGATTTCCATATTACTGATAATTTGTTTGTGGCCGACCACGCTTTTCCTATTCGTGTATTTACATCGCTTTCTGTGGATAGGATATTACCACCTAGGTATGTGAATTGTTCTACTGGCTTAAGGGGCTTACCGTTGAGTGTGGTTATGTCTCCTTTCCTTTTGAAACATATGTACTCTGTTTTATCGGAGTTTACATGAAGGCCAATATTATTTGCAGCCTTCTCTAGGCTATGCAGTAGTGACTCGGCCTGTGGTGGTGTATCTGCAAGGAGTGCAAGGTCATCAGCGTAGTCCGCATCTGTGATTTTCTGTGCGGGATATCGCCTGCTTCTTGCCTTTTTTAGTGTGAAGCCTTCTCTCTTTTATGGTATCTAATGATGTTCGGAGTACATAGTCTAAGCATATGATAAATATATATGGTGCTAGTGTATCTCCTTGTAGGACTCCAGTTCCGATGTCGAAGAAATCTGTGTCGCCATCGGGTGAGCGTACCATTGCTTGTGTATCTTTGTAGAGCATCATTATAGCAGCAACAGTTTCTTCTGGTAGCCCGTATGCTAGTAGTATTTGTTCCATTTTTCCTCTGTGTATGGAATCAAATGCCTTGGAAAAATCTACGAATAGTAGCGTTGCCTCTAGATTCTTTTGCTCGAATCCCTTCTATGATTCGTCGTATAGTCAGGATCTGAGAGGTTGTGGAACGGTTTCTACGGAATCCGTTTTGGTTTTTCCTAAGAATTTTCTCTATTTCGGGTCGGATGCGATTAAGAAGAAGGGCATTATAGATCTTGGCTGCGATAGCCGTAAGAGTTATGCCTCTGTAGTTTTTAGCTATTCCTAGGTCTCCCTTTTTGGGGAACGGAAGGATGCATCCTTTTGTCCATTTATCTATTCTATTTTGTCTATATACTGCATTGCATAGCCTAAGCAGTATGTCGCTGAACTTGCCCATTTTCCATACCTCCGGGGGTATTTCGTCAAGACCCGCCGCCCTTCTACTTTTTAGTTTATTTAAGACTACGTGGAGTTCTTCTGTTGTAAAATCCCCCAGTTTTATGTCTAGTTGTCTATCTATGATCCTTTGAGTGTTATTTACCATGATTTTAGGTGTGTTCCCCAGAAGTTTCTGGAAGTGGTCTTTCCATTTTTGGAGTCTTTCTTTTTGGCTGTTTGCCATATATATATATATATATATATATATATATATATTATACTAAAGCTGAGTGAATCAACATTTGCCCCTAAAGGCTTTTTTCCTATTTAGTTTAATGACAAAACACATACCAAAATATTTCTTAGATTTAGGATTAAATTGTGTTTGAAAAAAATTCCATTTTATTTGGTTCTAATTAGTCAGAATTTGCAAGTCAAAAACTCACCTGTCTTTTACTTGACATTCTGCTTGTTTCTTTCCCCCTCTCTCTATATATATATCTTAATTACCTCCTTGTTCTATATGTTAGTTTCTCTGTGAGCACAAAGAGAGAAGGGAGGAGAGAGAGAGATTTACCTTCCCTTTTCAGTAGCCAACGTCTGTTGATGTGTAACATACAAATAAAGTGAGAAGGCAAATCTTTCTCTCTTTACACTCAGAGAAGACTAATATTTTTTTTTTTTTTTTTTTTTTAATTCTCTGGTCATTTTTTTTTTTTTTTTTTTTTTAAATTTAATTCATTTTGCAAACTAACTTTCTTCCTGATCTCAATTATCTAAAAATACTTATCCTTTTTAACTATAACTCCATATACCAAAAATCTTATTAAAATCAGATTATTAGTTAATTTTTTGAAGAATTTTGTGTGATCCCCCTTAACAACAATGAATAGAAACAGAAATTTACATGATTTAAAGTTTGTTTTAATATTTAAATTTCGAATGTTTTTTTTACAAAACTTTCAATTTACAAAGCTCAAAAATCTACTTAAAATTTATCGAGGCAGGGGATAATTGTTTGATTTCTAAAAAATCTAAATAAGATTCACACACAATGTGACTTTAAATTGTTTCCTTGATTGTAAAAATAAAAAAAATAAAATTGAATGTCATGTTTTAAAATTACTTTAATTATTAATTCTAAAAATTAAAGTGTGAAACAAATAAAATAGATTGTTTTAAAGTTTTTTGTATCAGAGAATTGCACAACTACTTTTTAAGCAATTACCTTTTAGATAATCCCAGATTGCTCGTCAACAATCATTTTAATCTTTTAGCTTTTAAATTGGCAAAATAATATTATCTTGCGATTTTTTTTAACTCATCTCAATGGGTGACCTAACGGGTCACGCCTTTTCTAGTATATATATATATATATATATATATATATATATATATATATATTACCATCCACTAAGCATGAGTAGGATGCAACACAAAGTCAATTTCTTAAGTGGAGTTTAACAAGTTTGAATTCAAAGTTTTCCTTCTCTTAGACTGGTTGCCTAAACAAGGTTAAAGAGCCCAGTCTGCTCTATCATTTACCCATAGCTGGATACATACCTTTACCAAAAGTAATAACACTATGGGAAAAGCAAACATGTCTCATCCAAGATTTGAACCCGTGTTGCCAAGTCCATTTCCTATGATGATAACCATTACATTGCAATCACTTCCAATGTTCATATTATATATAATTAGTTCAGGTTGAAACAAAAAACTAATACAAATTTCAGATTTTGAATCTACCGTCTCTTATGTTTGTTGAGTGACAATCTCTAAATAATGGCAGTAATGTGATGACTTAGATAAAATTAAGTGAATAAATCAACTAAACAATTCCTTAAAATTCTTTACTTTTATTTCAAGATGTGTGGGGATTAATAAATTGAGGAATTTAAAAAAAATAAATATGTGCATGTGTGTGGGGGAGGGGGTATTATTCCCAAAGCGAGTGTAAAGTTTTTTGGGTTTTTTTGCAAAGAAGGGTTTGGTTTTGTTTATTTGTTTAATAGAATATTAACCTTTGAGGGTTATTTAACGCTAAAGCCATCTTTGTAGGAGAACCATAGCTGAAGCAAAAGAGACTCATATATCGTAACCAAAATTTCTTGGTTTTCTCATCTTTTTTTTTTTTTTTTTTTTTTTTTTTTAAATGGCATGTCAACCCTTTTCGGATCAGTTAATGCCAAATCAAGTCATTTTTATATTTGGTTTGTAACAGTACTTGCTGTTGTTTAAATGGTCACCCATTTAAGTATTAAACAGGCTCATTGCTGCTTAAATTAAGTAATCTAGCAGGAACTGGTGCTTTCAATGTGACTTGACTGTAAGATTTGTAATTTGGATAGGATGATTGTTTATCAAATTGAAAGACAATGCAGCAGCAAAATTAATCAACTCATAGACAAGAAGGAAAACATATCTAACAGAAATAGATTTTTATGAGAGAATTCATCATCAAAAACAACATCTTATCAATGTATAGCAAAAAGAAAAAGAAAAATAAAGAACAAAGTAAATAACATTAAAAATCTGGGTTAGAAAATGATCATAACTTTGTTCTTACCTTTTATACCTTATGTTGTTCATTTGATACAGGCCCTGGAGGAAGAAGAAAAAACAGAAAATATATATACAAATGGAGGATTTATTCGCAGCTAAATTTCAGTATCTTTTTTGTATGTACAAGTAATTATCTTCAAGATACACATGCCCAAATTTTTCAGCTTTTGGTTTTTTTTTTAAGGAATGCACCCTTCAAATTAGCAGCAGGAGCCAGTCTCATACATTCTTTTGATCTGCTTTTTTTCCAGAAAATAAACTTGGTTTATTTTTTTTACATTTTTCAATTCTCAAAGAATTTTTTAACAATGAATTAATTTTATTCATCCAACTATTCTCTCTCCAGCTATGGGTAAATAGTTGGACTGACTGGGCTTGGTATGGCAACTGGTCTAGGAGAGAAGGAAAACTAAAGCTGTTAAACTGGTGCAAAATGGCTGAGTGTAATATATATATATATATATATATATATATATATATATATATATATATAAATTGAATGTGTGTTGACACTTTGTGCATTGCTTCACTGTGTGATTTAAAAGTCACACAGATGAAGATACAACATAGTCTAATTGAGGAATTATGCTTTACCGGTTTGAACTGGGCCTTAATATTGCAGAAGCAATCAAAAAATATTTGCTGTGCAAAAGATGAAGACACAATTGATCAGAGTAGAGCAACCAGATTGTTCAAGGAATTTGACTTGGATTGAAGAATGTCAACAATCAGATATGGTTGGATAATCCTAAAACCATGAATTACAAGGAAAATCTAGTAAATACTATCAGGTGAGCTCAGCATCTCAGTCCAGTGAGATTGGTCATCTTCACAAGATTGGCAAAAGCATCCAGAGCTGTGCCACACATTTTCAAAATATTGCAAAACTTTTGACTCAACTTAGTATATATATATATATATATATATATATATACACACACACACACACACACACACACACACACATTAGTTTTTAAGTGATAAATACCTTGATTTTTCGTTTCAAAATTTCAGCACAAGAGATTGCCTTAGGTATAGCAGAACCACTGCCTGTCCACACAATTTGTGTTGTTGATGGTTCCTAAGACAAAAAAAAAAGAAACAAGTCAGTGAGTTATTCGTGACACTGTTGGTAGAAGTAAATCTGAAAAAGGGTAACAAAAAATTTTTTTAAAAACAGAAATTAGGGACAGTGATGCTGATAGCTTTTTGATTGAGAGCATCCTGGGATGCACATATTTGTTTTGAATGACTCCCCGGAAAAAATCATGGGTCCCAACTTAAGTCGTCTAACTCCTACCTTGTAACCTATCCTGTGTAATTCGTTTCTAAGAAACTATTGAAATGTATTTACAGTGAGCTTGAAATGATGAGGGAAGAAAAAAGAAAAACATAGATTGACAGTTTGAAATATGATGTCAAATATTCTCACACCGTAAAAGAGAATATTTGACGTCATATTTCAAACCGTCTCCTTTTTTCAGACTTCAAATTTTAAACAGACTGATAAACAAGGACTATCACTTGCTTTTCTCGTTATTCTGTGATAACATTTTTTTATCACCTTCCATATACCAACAAATGCCCTGAAGATGATCTAATTAATAGATCAAAACACTGCAGTGTTGGCCAATAAACTTACCACTTAACTCATTTAAACCTGTGTTTTTTCAATTTTTCCTAATATACTACACACACACATTATATATATATATATATATATATATATATTTAAAAAGAAAAAAAGAGAAATAGAATAAAGATGAGAAAATTAACTCATTTTATCATCACTAAAACTTTACTTGGAATTCAAATAATGTTGTATTTCTTTTTTAAAAAATGTTCCCCTACAAAATGTATCATTGCTAATAATCCTAGTCATCATAATCTATGTTTAAAAAAAAATATATATATATATAAATTTTGCAAATTCTTTAAAAAATTACCACAGTGCCCTTAGACATTGCTGTGGTGCCCTCATTTTTAGAGGATCCACCAAGGCAAAACTCATCCATATATATATATATAATCAAATAAGGGTTGATATACCATTAAACAGCAACCAACCATAGTCTTAACTTCGTTAAAAATCATATCTGAAGTAGTTTAAAATTTAGGTTTTAAGTAATAGTTTTACTGAATCAATTGTAATATATTTAAAGGGTATTTTAATTTTTGGTTGTCTGGGCCTCCTGCTCTATTTTACGGTATGTTTTTGTTGGGCCGCATCAGGCGAATTTCCAGCCCATCTTAGCTATTTTTCAACTTGTGCTTTTGTCGGTTAAATTAATGCAACAAACAAACAAACAAACAAAAAAAGAAAATAAAAAAGTTTTTTTTATCGACAATTTTACTTAGTTCTTATTTGTATTTTAGGGTGGGGTGGGGCATTGTAAAATCAAAACAGCGTATGGTATGAAAATTGTTTTGAAATTGGAGTTTGAGTTTTATAAAAATTCAATTGAAGTTTGTATAAATTGAATCGAGAAAAATAATTTTTTTTAAGGGGGTTGGTGTAAAATATTTACATTGACTTGTCGATAAAAAACTGGGGAAGTGGGGGTGGCATATAAAATATCACTTTTTTCTCTCACAAGAAAAGTAAATAAGAAAGGAAAAAAAATTGAATCTTACCTCCATTTTCTTTAATGCAAAACCCATGAGATTTCGAATTTTGCTTCCATAATTCACATTCATTTGAACGGCTTGTTCATTAAGTTTGAAGCAGGGTTCTTCAATTTCTTCAAGAGGACTAACCTCACCTTTTGTATAATGTTCCATATTCACCTACAAATGAATTACAACATATTTTTTTATATTTATCAACATCAAAGTAAAAAGGATGATATCAACAGATATTCCATGACAATCTATTAAAACTGGTCCATTTTTATTTTTATGAGCATAGGATAAAAAAGTTCTATATGAATTTCAGGAATGTGCAGGATGCTTATAGATAATAGAGTCAACTGTATCCCTATTTCTGTAACTCAACATTTCTTTAATACATTTTAAAATATAGTGGTAACTTGACTTATGAATGCTCCAACTTACAAGTCTTTCGAGTTACAAGCTGTAACTCAATCAACTTTCTACTTTGTGTTGGGAGCTAAAATTTGAGGTACAGGTATAACACGGCCAGTTCTTTTTGTTGGCGTCAACTAATTTTTAACAAAAGAAGTGTAGTTATTTTTGTTAGTTAAAAGAAAAGGTTTTGTTATAATGGGAAAATCAAAATATTGTATAAATTTGCATTTTACTTATTGTGTTTACATATACTTGCAAAGGTCACTGTATGACCTGCAGTGAAGTTATAACCCAAAAGTGAAAAATTAAGAAATGTAGATATTTTTTTTCTTACTAAGAAAAAATTTGAGTTGTGATTTTTTGGAGAAAAAAATGTTGATACAGTTACGCAAACCATAGTAACTTAATCAGGAGATATAATTTGTTCTTGCATTGTAGCATAAAGTTTTATATTACATTGTATTGAACATTTGAGATCATAAAATACGGACACAAACAGGGGGGGGGGTTATGACATAGGTAAATTTAATTGCATATTGAATACCTGCATTTAGGTGTTCAATCGTGATGTAATGGTTAGCAAGCTAGTCTTGCAGATCCATTACTACTGAAAAGCGAGTTCGATCCTCGCTGGTTGCTCCATATCTGTGACCTTGTGTCAAATCCTACTCGTAGGGTTTTTTTTGGTTTTTTTTTAACACTTTGCATTTAGAGCAACTTCAATTATTCCCATTTAAAACTAAACAAGAAATTTCTGAAATGTCATTTGTCGAACAGATCAAACTACATAAGAAAAAAAAAATCACTGACGAAAATCACGATGTTCGTAAAAGTTTTTGAAAAAATCGTTGTTAGTAAAAGTGAGGCATACTTTCACTTTGGATGTCAGTTTCCAATTCTTACGGAGTAGTTTTTTTGTAAAAGTTTGTATTCTTACATTCGTCTCATTTACAAATAGTAAAAATCTACAAAAAAGCTTCTTTTCCCCTTCGCTTTTATTATGGTTTTTAAGTTCCTCTGAGACGATTGAATATCAACATCTACAGGGTGGTCCGAAAGTCTTATCACCCTTACATGTTTTAACTTTCATTAAATATTTTTTAATGCTAAGTTATGTAATTAATTTACCTCTAAAAAAAATCTTTAACAACTAAATTATATTCCAGAATTTCGGGTCCCATTATGTAATTATTTTACCTTTTAAATTAGGGGTTAACCAGACCACGGTGATGAGAGCAGTGTAATTGTCAATATTTACAGTTTTCAATTTTCATTTAGATATATTTAGAGGCATTTTTGAGCAAAATGATATATTTGTAAAAAGAATAACATACCTGCTTAATACGTAAAAAAGGAGCGCATTATACATTAATCAAATGTTACTAATTTGGGATGACAACGTTTCTCTATATCTCAAATATCATCGTGTACACAACAGCTTTCGTGTAGTCATAATGATTACTAATTTCTATATAAAACTCTCCATAATAATCTTTCAGTCCAGACCAAAAAGAAATGTGTTGTTTAATAAAAATGTATAAAACTGAAAAAAAGAGAGACACCCACCTACTAATTTCGGTTTAAACTCCTTTACTTCCACCTGCAGAAAAATCACCGGATCACCGCCATGGCTACACGTGCCGCAGTCAACGGAAATGCGCTACATAACTTCCGGTTCCATGACAAATGTAAGGGAGATCACTCTCTTAAAATATTGATTATTCATTATGAAAATGATTATTTTCTATATATATGAAAATAAAAAAAGCTATAATCATCTTGTAGAACTAATTATTTTATAAGATAGTAAATATCATTATTATCAATTTTTGTATTATGAATATCAAGTGCGATCCCAGTAAAGTTGTCTTTTTTAAGTGACTCTTCATAACGGCGCTTTGGCTTTTGCGGCATTTTGATACCGTCTTTTGACAACGAGGACAGTTTGTAATGTCATCTAAAAATATTTTTACCGTCAAGGAACGTCGTAGGTCATATCAAAAGTACGTTATAAAATAGATTGATCTGAAGTCAAAGTATCTGAAGGATTTTCAATCTTACAGGTATTGTTTTTCTTCTTCTTTTCCCGCTGCAAAATGCCTGCATTGTTGATTTTATTTTTATTTTTTTGCACCCCTCATACACACGCGCACAGAGCGCTTACTAAGTTGAGATATGGCATTTGATCTAAAAATAATGCAACACTTTATATATTTATTTAAGCTTGACACGTTCTTGTCATTTTTATACTTCAATTCCATCTCTTTATCTTTATATATTTAAATTTTAAAAAATAAATTTCTTTATATTTTGTAAGCATTTAGTATCATTTATTTTATTACATTCTGAAGATGGTCGAAATATTTCAAGTTATGGTATAAGAGAGAGAGAAAAAAGTAAAAAATATTTGTATCCTCATAAAAGTCCGTCGTTTGACATAATTTCACCTTCGTGAAGACCTAGACATGGAGTGATCGGCCTTACACTGCTACGTCGAATAATTAAGCGTTAGTAGAAGTAGGGAAATACAAATACGCGCACCTGCTAAAGCACCGTTTTTAGCACCACTACCCCTCTCAATCGGCTGCGTATCGGATTTTAACGAACTTTTTTGGTATTTAAAGCCAAAAAAACTTACGTTTCTTTCAGAATTAGAAAATTCTTTGGGTTTTTTTTTCAAAATTCTTAATTTTTTTTATTGCTAAACTCCGTTCTACTCAATCATTTTGCTAATTTTACCCCCCCCCCCTTAATGAAGGTGCATGTGTATGATTTTTTTATCTTTTAAAGATAATTCTACCGAGAATTAGATTGTTTACACCATAACAGGTACTAAGACTCCGGGTAAGAGTGAACCTGGGAGTAATGGCAATGAAGGGTTGATTCCATTGGAGCCTCACCATCGGATGCAGTTTAATGTCATTGCTTAAACAAAAAGTAATTAGTGTTGAAGTAATTTACTTCATAAATGAGTTACGTCGGTGCTAAATTTTGTAACCAATGACACAATATACGACCAAAGTTTCCCACGGTTTTTAGTCCACCCCACCCCATCCTTGAATTAAATTTTTTTAAAAACTCGGTGAAAAAATGAATGAAACTTTACAAAATTTGCTGTATTCTGAATAAGAAGAATCACATGTAAGAATTATTTATTTTACAGTCTTTGAAACGAGAGAATTTCATAATTAAAAATTTCAAATTCTTACAGTTGTCATGCTACGTAATTGATTTTATTTATGTAATAAAAAATGTTTGAAATTCCAAACCACTTTGAAATTCTATCATAACTCACGAACTTGTTTTTTGTTTGTTTTTTGTTTGTTTAGTTTTTTTTTTAATGATTTTTCTCTAGACTTATTTGATAAAATTATAATCTTTAATCATGAAAATTTATTTCGAAAAAATGTTTTTTCTAAATTCACCCTGGATTTTTGCTGTTTTTTTTTTTTTTTGTTTGTTTTTTTTCCACTATTGAAGATGGTCTTTCTAACATAATCTATTTCATTGTAATAATTAATAAATCCATAGATAAAATTATATGCAAGTTTGGGCTCTATTCCCAAGGAAAAAAATTAAAACAAGTGACAATTTACTATTCTAATTTTTAAAATAAAAGTTTAAAGAAAGTGAAGGCGCTGTCATACCGAAATTTTGCCCTTACTTAATGTTACACTCACACATTAGACGTAAGAAATAAATCTACAAAAGTAGAAAAAAAGTAAATAAAAAATATTTCTTATCAAAAGTGAACATTATTTTCTATATAGTCAAAAATATATTGGAAGGAATGACCGTATTTTTGTAGTCTTTCTTTTTCGGCTATTTAAAATAAAACCATTTTTATATCGTTTATTTTAGCGTCCGAAACAAATTTCTTAGTATAAATATTGAATTACCCCCCTTGTATACAAGGGAGATAATTCAATATTTGGAATGCAAAATGAATACAGGTTGAAAAGTAAGAACATTTCCGATAGCTATTTTTAAGATATTGATGTCAAGGCGATCCTTAAGGAAAACTTGGCAACCACGTGACTAGAATCAACGACTGGTGGCGGACATGTGCAGACTTAAATTACTGCCAAATAAAAATCAGTTTTTTTTAGTAAGGAATTTGATAGTAATGTCCAGTAATTGGTTAATTGGTCTTAAAATTTGATTGAAAAAAAATGTTTATACAATTCTCAAGACTATATAATATGATAATCAGTATTGAAAATTCACATTTTTCAACTAGTAAACCTCATACAGGAGGGTACTTTTGTAGGTACCACTAATTGTGACGTCATATGCGTTTGTACAAAATAAATGTAACAACATTGAAAAAAATTATTAAAATTCCGGGAATAATCCGATTTTAATGAAATTTTCGGTGTTGATTTATCAATGAATGAATTTTATAATGCATCAGTTATTTTATTTCAAAACTTTCTGATTTTTTTTCAGCTCACTTAACTTTGACCCCCCCCTATTTTGGGGCACAAAATATCGTTAGGGTTCTATAAAAGTGAAACTAATTACAGTATAAATAAAAAGACAAAAGACCGAAGGTCTTTTTTTTTAAAAATTAAAGTAGCGTTTTTGTAGAAAATAAGTACCGAAAATCTGAAAATTATTGTAAAAAAAAATTAAAACAATTTAAAAGATTTTAAAAAACTATAAATAATTTCAGAGATTTTTTTTTTTTTTTTTTTTTTTTTTGCTCTGTTGTATATGAAATATTTTCTTCAGATTATCAATGGAAAATTTACATCGATATCTGTTCTGTTTAAAAGGGTGGAGACCTAATTTTTCAATTGTGTTTTCTCCAAAGATTATTAGAAAACAGTACTAAAGTAGGCTTGTTATTAAATAATATTTGTTTTTTAGAATCTAAGAATATGAAAGTTAAAATCAGGCGTTTCATTTTTAAATGAATTTTATCTATTAATTAGGTATATGAATTGTTGCTTACAAGGCGCATATAGGTGGCGCGAACGGTAATATTCATTTTAAAGAATTTCTATTTATTTCCATTGAATCAGTTTGATTTAAACGATTAAGTAATTTAAAAGAAAGAATTCGTTGATTAATAAGTCAACACTGAAGATTTTATTAAAATCAAATAATTTCCTGATTTTTGGTAATTTTTTTGTTTATCAATCTACGTTAGTGAATTGTCACTTCTAGGCTTCCGTAGACGTGGGCATGTCACTCTAAACTTCTTTCCTCTTCGGACTAAAGATAAACAAGTTTTACGGACTGCGTGTTTGGAACGAAAAAAATTTTCACATTTAGATAAATATCAACGAGTTAGTAATTTTTATAAGAAGAAACTTATAAAAATGTTGATAAAAGTGTTTGTTTTGAGTGCATCATAAATCTTGACTTAGTCATTTTTTAGGCGAATTTAATTGTTTAAAATGTACTAAAAATAAATTACATATGAATTTTTTTTTTTTTTTTTTTTTTTTTTTTTTTGCTGATGCACATTGCGCAACTACTTTTCGACTTAAACAGAAATTTGATCTTAAATAATCGATTTAATTCATTTTAGTTTGTTTTTTTAATGAAAATGAGCCAACGTTTTGGCAGTAACAATTTTTAAAGGGAAAATCAGCGCCCGTTTTGGTGGTACCTATACTTTTGATTTTATGGAAATAAGTCAGTAATTGTAAGCTGTTCCTTTGTAGCGAACCAGTGAGAATGGATTGAGAAAGGCGTTAAAGGACGATGGGATAAGAACAATTTTGTGAGTGAAAATCCCGGAGATCAAACAAACAAAAAAACAATAAAAAAATCATTACTACCACTCCGGGTCAGAATGGATCTGGGATAAATGACAATGAAGGGGTACTCCACACTCCCCAGATCCCCCAGAACAAGAACCTCACTACCCGATGCAGTTTAAGTGTCATACCCATGACACGCTGGATGTCTGACGTCATAAGAATACAAAATCATGTCCGAAGCAAACTAGCCTCTCTAAATATTCTTTCCATAATAATAATCTATATTTATGTATAGAGGTACCTTGACTTACGAGTTTAATATGTTCCACTCGTAACTCAACTTCCTCGTATATCAAATCATTTTTATCTATTGAAATAAATTGAAATATCATTAATCTGTTCCACGCTCTCCTCAAAAAAAAAAACAACAAAAAAAAAAACACCCTAATTTTTGTTACGTTTTTTTAATTAGAAAAATAGCACTGTATTGTTAAAAAAAAAGTGGCTGGTATCAGCCGAACAGCGAGTGAGGCTATCCTTTTTTTCACTAGCACTAGACCAAGGAGATTATTTTTTGTGTCTGAGGTGGACCGCCACACCTACCACCAGCTCACCCTACTTTACTACTAAATAAAAATAATGGAATGTAATGAATTATGTGCTGTAGTATGTTTCAAGTTTGTTTTTTGTTGTTGTTGTTGTTGTTGTTTTTTTTGGGGGGGTTGCGTGATAAATTTGGAAACTTAAAGTTTTTTTAGTGAACTTATCAACATAAGCGTATCTGAAGCTAATTTTTACCTCAAATTTTATCTCGCTCCACAAAGCCAACAGTTCGTAACTCAGAAAAAACTCGTAAGTTGGGACACTCATAAGTCAATGTGCCACGGTATTTCCATACATTGTGTATATTTTGAACCACATGTCCTTTTTCCCGCAAGCTGTCTATGAACTGTAATTAAATTTACTTTGTTTACCTATACCAACCTTTTATTTCCTTTCACATGTAATTCTACAATGCTTTATTCAACGTAAATTAATATCGTTCCAAACAATAAACTACCACATATGTTCTTATTACATGATAACTAGGTTGAGTGTTTTGGAAACGATGACGTCTGGCGTAAATAAAAAATAAAATAAAATAAAATAAAAATCATTGCATTACATTTGGTGCCGCTGTAGCATGCGGTTTATCATAGTATGCGTAATATATCCGATACTGGGTTTACCCAAGGTCTCGTCTGATACAATTTACTGGACCCTACCTACCTCTGATCAGACTAAAAACTCAAGCCGGGAACGACAGTGTAAAATGAGACACCAAGCAGCAAGTTATTTCAATCACACCTACTTGTTAACATTTGTTGGAAACTGATAAGATGCAGGAACTTTGTTTGTTGCATTTGGATAAATGATATACCAAGTGTATATCGTTACAATATTTAAGTGTAAATCATTTGCTAACAATTTGATACTAAGTGAATGCTATTAGTATTAGTTGTTATATGTAACAACATAATGATGGTAGGTATTTACCAAACCCGTTCGCCATGGGTAGGATGTGCGACAGTCGCAATTCTGGGGTATCCAGCGAGGAGTAAATCTGATATTCAGTATTAATGGATCAGCGAGGCTAGCTTACTAACCATTACAACGCGGTGGAACATCCTTATACCCAGCCCATTCGCCACAGGTAGGATTTGACACAAGGTCACCAGTATGGAACATCCAGCGAGGATCGAACTCTCTATTTAGTAGTAATGGATCTGTAGGACTAACTTGCTAACCATTACACCATGATGCATCAACATAACGACGGTATAATTAATAAATCATTTAATCATGTAAGTATTTCGGGTAGATCGATATTATTTAAAATCTTATCGACTCTATATTTTTTCTTTGTTCATATAATATAGCTCATCAATAAATATCACATCATTCCGAGACTTATTTATTTTGTGTAATTGTATCTTAGGACATTCTTTTGCATTTTTTTTAAGCAAATCTGTTTGACCCATGGATTGTAAACTAATTACTAACTGTAAATTTCTATTGAATTTGCAACTGAATAATAATTTTGTCGAGAGAGTTTGGTGTAAGTCTCTCTCTCTCTCTCTCTCTCTCTCTCTCTCTCTCTCTATCTCTCTCTCTATCTATCTGTGCGTGTGTATGTCTCTCTATCTATATATATGTGTGTGTGTGTGTGTGTAAATATGTATATATATATGTATGTGTGTGTGTATATATATATATATATGTGTATATGTGTTTGTAATAGTTATATATATATATATATATATATATATATATATATATTATATATATATATATATATATATATATATATATATATATATATATATATATATATGTATATGTGCATGTATATATATGTATATTATGTGTTTATGTATGTGTGTGTACGTGCATGTACATTATATATATATATATATATATATATATATATATATATATATATATATATATATATATATATATATATATATATATATATATATATGCGGATGGCAACAAAGTCTCTTTATACATTACCTAAAGAGTTACGTAAAAATCACCGAAAATAATCGCAATAATATCAAACTATCTTTTTGGTACAAATAATGTTCAATATATCTGATATAATAATAGAAAATAAATTTTGTCATAGATGCAATGACACATCGGGAAATCATCAATAACTTAAAATTGGTTGACTTTAAAACTTTTATAGCATTATCGGATTTCATGGGCAGAAATGTTTTTATAAACCAATTTGTAGTAGTAGGGAAGCTCTAGAACTCATTTTACAGACAAAAATAGGTTACAAAAAGTCGCAATTTTTCGCCAACTCCACAAAATTTGGAGAGCTGAAAATCTACATAACTGTCAATTTTTGGAATTGGAAGCTCAAATTTTGGGGATCGTCTATTGTTAACATAGTTCATACCTGGGAAAAAATTCAGAAAAATTGAAGTGGGTGGGTAACAATTTTACTTTTTTTCTGGATGATTTGACTTTGGTGATATCTGGGTTGTCGATATATCTAAAAAAAAAAAAAAAAAGTAACCATTTCATTTCCTTTTTTATATTCTGAGAGTTGTGATCTTTAAACAATATGCATGGAACAATACAACTCCCAGAATATAAAAAAAAGAAATTATTTTTTCTTCCTCCGATGAAGGAATAAGGATCTCTCCGAAATATCGCATAAATCTACATTTATTTTTTTTACCTTCATCATCTATGGCCTTCAATAGTAAGTACATTTAAGTTTTTCAACACTTTCTTTCATTTATGTTAAATTTATAGGCCATTTGATTATCATTTATCAAATGTTGTAATAGTTAAATTTATCATACCGTGGTATATCCACAAATCCCACTAGTACAATATTGATAACGCTGGCTTGCGTTAAAAACATTTTTCCAAAGTTTTATCAAGTGATATAGGATCGCCATTTTATGCTGAATTCAAAAGTACCATTCATTGTGTTTAGTCAGGTCTGTTTTTTTTTAGATACTTCACAAGTTGTACATAATAATGACACTTATTCAAAAGCCCGTGGACTCTACTTGTCGCAGCTATAATACTGTTCTATACATTTCAAGTAAAGCTTGTATCTTAATAATTTGATCTGATAAGAAAAAATGAGTATGATTTTTGGATTCAGCATAAAAAAACTGCCTTAAAATCAACTCTTACATATTCGAACTTGAAAACATCGCAGGCCAGTATAATATATCTTATTATAATAGATATTGTGTGTTTGTCTGTCTGTAACCGAAACTATATTACTACTCAAGTCTCAATTCCCTTAGTTATTTACGTCACATTCTCCATGATTTTATTTATTTATTTATTAAAACTTCAATTGTTAATAAAATTATTTTTACATTATTAATACTGTTGACCATAGCTACATAGTATTTACCGCGTACCCCACTTGTACGGGTCAGGCACAAAGTCCCTATTAACGTGGGACCACCCACGAGCCGAAGCTCATGGAGTGGCAGGTGAAAAATTGCGTCGATCCCGTCGGCATTCCCCCTCAAGGGGGCACCTCAGGCACTGGGCAATAAACCCAGCCCTGCTCCTTTAAATCAAGGGGGCAGGTGTTGCCTGGGGGGATAGCCCCCTGGGATCGACGCTATTAACTCGTAAAGATCCAGAGCCGAAGCCACTGGACCCCCGGTGTTGACCAGGTCTACATAGTATTTACCGCGTACCCCACTTGTACGGGTCAGGCACAAAGTCCCTATTAACGTGGGACCACCCACAAGCCGAAGCTCATGGAGTGGCAGGTGAAAAATTGCGTCGATCCCGTCGGCATTCCCCCTCAAGGGGGGCGCCTCAGGCACTGGGCAATAAACCCAGCCCTGCCCCTTTAAATCAAGGGGGCAGGTGTTGCCTGGGGGGATGGCCCCCTGGGATCGACGCCGTTAATTATAGCAATCCCCACCCGTTGGGCGGGGCTGCATACTAACAACATGCAATTGTATTTATATATACAACAAAATAGCGGTTTACAGAGTGAACGGGAAGGCTAATTTGCATATTGATATTAAAAATGTAATTTTAATAATTATGTGCTTAGTATTGTTGATTTCTAATTGTTTGGTTTTATTTTAATAAATATGAGCAAAAGTCTCGGGTATAAATCTTAGAATAAATCCATTATCAAGAAGAAATATTATTGTAATTTTATTTATTACTTCGTATTTTAACTAAATAGTTAAATTAGAAAAAATCAGCAATGAAA
This sequence comes from Doryteuthis pealeii, assembly GCA_023376005.1. Taxonomy (NCBI): domain Eukaryota; kingdom Metazoa; phylum Mollusca; class Cephalopoda; order Myopsida; family Loliginidae; genus Doryteuthis; species Doryteuthis pealeii. The sequence continues at coordinate 34,980,374 of CM042147.1, read as the reverse complement.
GACGGGAATGATGGAAGAGTAAGTTTGAGTTGTTCTATGTTGCGATTATACCCCCTTCTGTTTCAAATCTTTATATCTGCATTGTTATTTATTTTCATGAGCCTTTCTAATTCAATAAAATATTTTATTGCATTGAAACTTAAATTCTTGCACTTGGTGGAGGGTGAATATATTTGCTAGTCATAATAAATCATGTATTTTTTTTTCTTTTACAATCCAGATGCAACTATGGATAATGAAAGATTAGAGAAAAAGAAATCTGAGAGTAAAATGGATGAACTTGTTGTACCAGATGGAGGCTGGGGCTGGGTTGTTTGTCTTGCATCGTTCTTCTGCAATTTCCTTGCTTCGGGAATTAACGTTTCCGTTGGAATTCTCCTTGTCGGATTGCTGCAGACATTTAATGAATCTGTGACGAAGACCTCGATTGTTTTTGCTATGATGAACGGAGTCTCAATGATGATAAGTATGTCTTTTTTAATGTTATATATTGTGTTGTTTTAAATATTAGGACTGAGTTGACTGTATGAACCCTTCGTTTTATGGATATATTAATACAGAGGATTATTACTATTGGGATTACTCGTTATACAATAGTTCGGTACCTTGATACAACCGCCAACAATGATTATGAGATACTATAGGAAATATAACAGGGTGTACACAAATAGCAGTTATCATATTTATTCATGTGACGCAATTAACAACATACATATTGTACAAAACGTAAAGTAAGTAAAGTAAACTAGACAGGAAAGTCGGTATCAGCCAGTCAGCGAGGGAGTCTATCCCCTTTTCAATAGCGCTAGACCAAGGAGATTGATTTTAACATCTGAGGTGGAGCGCCACACCTACCACCAGCTCCTTACTTTACCGCACATATCCCTGTGCTACTCATACGCTGAGTTGGCGGGGACCGGTATCGAGCTAGGAACCTTGTGGTTTCTAGCCGAACGCTCTACCGACTGAGCTAAACCGGCCCCTTCAAAACGTACTCACATTATACAGAAGCTTTCCTTGTATGAGTAGAGTTCTTAGTAGTCTCTTAGCGGCTATCATGACGGTCTATGTGCTTAATTATGATTAACTGTCCTGTGACCTAGCTCTTACTGACCGAACTCGTAAGCCACCTAAAGAGGCTAAGCCCTAACTCTTATGTCTCTTGGCACAGGAGAGTTCCTGTTTAAGATCCCTACATTACTGTATGAGAAAGACGAAAGCAGTTGAAAAAAAAATGAATCAATGTTTTTGGCATAAAATAACCCAACAAGGGTTGACATGCTGTAAAATCTAACCAACCAACCAACCTACCACTTGTTTACAATGTTACAACTTGAACACTATTAGAAATATAGTATCATCGACGAAGGTAAGTAGCTGCTACCTGGTGCTATTCTGGTATAGAGTCACTACTATTGACTGCTGGCACAGTATGATTGGCAATCATTGGGGAAATTAGAATATCTGTACCCATGCTTTTTCCTACTGGGAGGGCGGGTCAAGTGTTATCCTGGCTTTGATCCACTGCTAGCACAGTAAGTAAGTAAAGTAAAGTCGTCGGGGCGGCCTAAAGTCGGTATCAGCCAGTCAGCGAGGGAGTCTATCCCCTTTTCAATAGCGCTAGACCAAGGAGATTGTTTTTGGCGTCTGAGGTGGAGCGCCACACCTACCATCAGCTCCTTACTTTACCGCACAGATCCCTGTGCTACTCATACGCTGAGTTGGCGAGGACCGGTATCGAACTAGGAACCTTGTGGTTACTGGCCGAATGCTCTACCGACTGAGCTAACAATCATTAAACAATTCTGAAAATAATATAAAGATTCACCAGAGGTTCTCAACGGTTTGGTTTGGTTTCTTTGTTTAATGGAATATCAACCTTTGTGGGTTATTTAATGCCAAAGCCACCAGTGTAGAACAACAGCAGTACTATTTAATCCATAGCTGCGGGTATAAGGGGTTCATACCTTTCCCAATGGTATTAATCCAGAAGTGAAAGTAATAGTGTGACTGGAGTTCAAACTTACAATGAATTCACAATCCAGTACATTAGACATTATGCAGTGAGGACTCCCTCTCAACATAATAGATTTGGGGTTTTCGATAAACACCATTTGGGGTGCATTTTACAAGACATTTTAAGTCAAACTGAACCCCCTTCGTAAGACCCTCCCCCACCCGCACTAATTTTTTTTTTAATTTTCATTGCTTAATTGATAGTAATCAAAAGAATTTTTTCGAATAAAACGAAAAAGTATTTTAATCAAGATGGGGTGGGTTGCAACCCTTTATGCTTACCATATCTTATCTTTTCGATAATAGATTACTTAACAGTTATTTCTCTGAATTCTTTAGACGAGGCTTGATAATTAGTATTATTTGGATTATTCGGACTATTGTCCTCATCATCATTGTTATCTGTACAATTTCGGCAAAGTTCCGTGATGGCTCCTGATTACAACAAAAAGGTTCGCGAGTTTGAGAAGGCTCCCGAGTCCGACAAGAAATACCTGAAGAAGCCTGGAGGGCACATCGGCCGAAACGTTTTACAGATAACAATAAAGATGAGGACAATAGTCCGAATAATCCAAACAATACTAATTATCACAGCTATCTTGTTTGTTTTTTTGGGTTTTTTTACCATCAAACCACTCCTTTTCCAGACATGATCTGTTGTGAATACTCTGACCAAACACCAGGGAATTTTCTTATTTTGATTGTTTTGTATTCTGTTTAATCAATTTCTTTTCCCTTTTTTTCTATTTGTATTTAGAAACTTTTGTCTCAGCCACACGAAAAGTGTCTTTTTTTTTATTTGGAGCTCTGGGTGAATGCCAGCATTATTGAATCAATCCTGTTTGATATTTACGATTATATATGAACATAAGAATAGCCAATTTAATTATTATTATTTTCTTGTTTTTTGAAGGTCCTCTGGTCAGTGGTTTTCTGTCGTATTTCAGTCATAGACAGATTATCATTGTTGGATCATTGTTGGGAGCAATTTCTACATTTGCAAGTGCCTTTGTAACTTCAATTGATCTAATGATTTTCACTTTTGGATTTATGGGAGGTAAATATACATTTTTACTTACTCATATAGGATAAAATCCTATATTTTATATCCAAATAAGGATAAACACACAAACACGATTCTTTTTTCCAAACTTAAGGAAAAGTGATATTTCGTCCCATTATTGGATGAAGCTTCTTCAGAACTTTCATCCAATAATGAGGCGAAATATCAATTGAATTCAGCTGTCTGTGTTGCTATATCCACACTTTCCTCTATTCTCAATCACATTTTGTCGGATTTATTCAAATCATTCACTCCTCATATATATATATATATATATATATATATATATATATATATATTTATATTTTTTGCTTGAAGGCAATTACAATGCGCATATCGCATAAAATTCGATAATTATAGAAGATAAATAATATTGACAAGTGAATCTCGCAAAGAATTACTCGGCGTGTAGAACATCGTACAGCAGCTGTTTCGACTTTCTTAAGTCTCATCAGCGATGTATACTAACGATCTCCCTCCGACAGAAATCGAAACCGGGACTTCAGCAGGATAGTCAGAAACTATACTGCCTCGGCCACCGATACAGCACCGAGAAATTCCTGTGAAATTAACTTGTCAATGATACTGAGACGTCTCTACCATATGAGGCAAGGGAACGCTAAGTGAACAACAAACACGGTGCTTTATGCCCTTCGGCGAAGGAAATAAGATTTTGGGATGTTTGTTTTTTTTTAGAAGCATTGGTGAATAAATTATATATTAATATTTATATTTTTGCTTGAAGGATATATATAGATATAGATATAGATATATAGATAATATACTTTGCTATATCTATAAGTAAAAAGTGCCCAATGTCATTGATAGAGCTTATATATCTAAGTTACCATAGCAAAGACATAAAGTCAATGGCACTTGGTAACTGTCAGTTTCTCGCCTGTGTTTAGGAATAGGGGAGAAACTGACAGTTACCAAGCACTGTTGACATTGTCTCCACTACCTTAAATTATATTATTTGATCCTTTATTAATGATGATATCACATACAAAATTATGTCGGCATTTTATCTGCCTTATATAATGATGATATCACAGTTAATTTTCAGTATTTTAATTAGCTTATTCAATGGTGATATTACATTAAAGATTTTATCAGTAAATAAAAAGGTTAGCTCACATTTTGGGGATTAAATTTATTTATCAGAAATGAAGCTTAGATTTTGACTGTAAAATATTTTCTATTCTTTGAAGAAAAATTAAATAATTAGAAAAAAATCGTAGACATTAATTTATTAAACTTAACTATTTGATTTGAAAAACCTTATTAAATAATTGTTTTACTGCCATCATGAGCATTTTTAATCTAAGTTTGGATCATATGACCTTTAGGCACCCCTTTTACTTTGCTGATGCATAAGTACATTTTTTTCATTTACACCATCAACACCAGGTTGTTTGTTAACAGACGATTTTTAGAGTTATTTTTAAAATTATAAAACTAACCACTAACCTCTAACCCTAAACCTAGCCCTAACCCTAACCCCTAACAAACAACGAGGTGTTGACGGTGTAAATGAAAAAATGTACTTATGAATCAGCAAAGCAAAAGGGGTGCCTAAAGGTCAAATGGTCGCTAAGTTTTAACCTGTTGCCCACTGTAGACAGATACTTCAGCTAGTAGTAAATAAATCTTGTTTATTTGATATTGTTACATTAATTAATAACATTATAACCCACAAGTTTTTTGCTCTTTTATTCCTTTTTTTCTTTCTTTTTCTCTCTATTATTTCAGGTGTTTCTTTAGGAATGATCTTTTTTGCTGCTAATGTCATAGTAAGCTTGTACTTTACAAAAAGACGAGGCCTTGCCGTTGGTATAGCCAATGCAGGGGCTGGATTTGGAACGTTTGTCATGAATTTTGCAATTGAAAAACTAATTAAATACTACGCCCTAAGAGGAATGTTTATCCTACTCTCAGGATTTATACTGAACCTTGTTGTTTTTGGAGCACTCTGTAGACCCCTTGAATACAGAAAAAAATCTCCGGAGGAACGAAATGCCTTTGGTAAGTATGATTACTGTTATGAACTGTTTAAGGGTCAATAAATAATAACTCAACACGGGTATAAAATGTAGGGAACGGATTGTATTCAGCAATATATATCAACGTACAATGGAAGGGTTTCCTTGTTTCAGCTTACACGAAGAACTGTATCTGGTACTACTCTTTATTTGAAGTGAGCACACTCGTGCACTCATTCCAAATAAACTTTTTATTTATTTCGAAATGAGGTACATCGAGTGTGCACACGATTCGGCATAAAGCTGGAAGTTTGGAGTTGGGGGAGGGGTTATAAAACTGGTCATAACACTATATAATCTCCGGAGGAACGAAATGACTTTGGTAAGTATGATTGCAGAGAAAGCGGCAATGTTAACTGCATTATTATTAAATGAAAAAGGTACAATCATTTGATAAACAATCATGTTTATTACTGTAGAAATAAAATATTGTGCATATGTTACCAGAACTACTATGCTACTTGGAAGTACATGGTGTAATGATTATCATCATATGAAATGGAATTAGCGACCAGAGTTCAAATCCTGGACATGGCTGTTTGCATTTCACCTAATACTAATACCCTTAGGAAAGGTACAAATCCAACTATTCTCCCTTCAGCTATGGGTAAATAGGACAGACTGAACTCTTTAATCTTGGTTAGGCATCCAGTCTAGGTGAAGGAAAACACATTTAATTTAAACCTGTTAAACTCCACTTAAGAAATTGACTTTGTGTCACATCCTACTCGTGTGGAGGGGTTGGTATATATATATATATATATATATATATATATATATATATATATAAACACAAGCGGAATAACTGCTACACTGCCTAGAGAAGGCAACAAGAGGCATTGGCCTCTATGTATCTCAAATAAAACAGAGTTCATGTGTTTTAGACAAGATGGAGATATCTCCATACTAGATGGCAAAACCTTGAAATTTGTAGATAAGTTTACATACCTTGGTAGCAGTATCTCATCTGGCAGTGTTTAGAAAATATATGGTACTACCTGTTAGGATATCGTATATGGGTCAAATAGATCTGTTTGAAAATCATTAGTATAAGATAGAATACTTGATAACATATAACTGTAAATTATTTGCATTAGAAATAGTTACTTCTTAAGAATCAACTCCACAAAAAGTTTAAATATAAATCTATAATTAATGCGATCCCCTAACTTGTAGACATAAGATAACCCTAGTACCGGACATCTATGCCAAAAAGGCGTTGGGGGAGGGGATTATTGAAAAATTGGGATATTGGGTATTATCTATTACTTAAGGATAACATTTATTATCTAGATATATAATATGAATAATCTATTTACATATCTTATTATAATGGAGATTGTGTGTTTTTCTGTCTGTAACCGAAACTATATTACTACTCAAGTCACAATTCCCTTAGTTATTTACATCACATTCTCCATGATTCTATTTCTATTTAAACCTCAATTAATAATAAAACTGTTTGACATTATTAATACTGTTGGCCTTACCTAAATACTAATAACATGCAATTGTATTTATATATACAACAAAATACCAGTTTTCAGTGTAAACGTAAAGCTAATTTGCATATTGATAATAAAAAAACTGATTTTAATAAAAATGTGCTTGGTATTATTGATTTCTAATTGTTTGGTTTTATCTTAATGAATATGAGTAAAAATCTCTTCAATAAATCCTAAAAAAATTCATTAACGAGAAGAAATAATTGTAATTTTATTCTTTACTTCCTATTTTAACTAAATAGTTAAATTAGGAAAATTTAGCATTGAAAAATGAAAGTGATGAAAGAGTAAGTTTCAGTTGTTCTATTTTCCGATTATACCCCTTCCGTTTCAAATCTTTTTATCTGAATTCTTAATTAGTTTCATTAGCCTTTCTTATTTAATCTAATATTTTATTACATTTAAACTTAAATACTTGCACCCGGAGGGTGCATATATTTGCTAGTCTAGATAATGAATTAAAATAATTTCTTTTTTTTCATGCATGTCACAATATCATTGTTTATATTAACTAATGTTTACCTTAACTAATGAAGTCATTTTATAATTTAATAAGGATAGCTCAATGAACTCTGACATCTACGTTCGCTCAGATTTCTCAGCAATTCCTTGTGCTGACTTGAACCAATTACAGTGTAGTGAGAGAGGAGACCTGCCTTGTGCAACACGGTGTGACGGAAAGGGTAGCGGGCGTGAAGACTTGCCGTATTCTCGAAGGAAGCGGGCTAGGCTTTACCTGGCGTGTAGAACCAAGGCCCTCTAAGATATACAACAGGCCTATCCACTGAACTCCAACTCACGTGTGACATCAGTATAAGTAGGCCCAAGGAAGAAGGCGCCGGCCGATTCATTACCTTCTAAATGTCCGCGAGTTCACCGAAGTGTTTTTAAATATTCAACGACTTTTTCTTTTAAATATTCAATTAATTAATTTTATTTTATAAACAAAAATGCCTTTTTAAGTATTTGGTCCCTTTTTTAATGGAATTTATATAGATGCCACACAGTTTAGTGTTTGTTTTTTCGTTTACAAAAGAGAAAGAATTATATGAAAAATGGATCTATACTATGAAGACAAAACTTTTTAAAAAATAGTTGGTAAGTTATTTTTTTGTATTAAAACTAAGTAAATTTGATTGAAACTTTAATAATTAAAATATTTTCAAGTCTTTGTAATTCACAAAATCGTGTTTAAGATAATGAACGCGCTGTCTTATAAAGATAAAATGTTTTTACATTTATAAGACAGCGTGTTTAAAACTCATATTTAAAAAATAAACTTAGTTTATTTTTTAAATGAATTAATATCGAGAATTTCTTTATAGTTTATTAAACTATAAAGAAATTCTCGATATTAATTCATTAAATTCCTAAAGAAATATTTTTTATAAACATAAAAAAATAATTCTGATATTCATAACAATATTTTTGAATAGTTTTATTCATAAATAAATGAGTCTTTAAAATAAAATTGACCCCAATTGTTTTGATTACTCTTAAAAGCGAGAAAATTAATATTTGTCTGATGTCTAATAAGGACAGGTTATTTTTTTTATTATTTGAATGAATTTCTATCGATAAATTCATTCAAATAAGAAAGGGATATTACTGTTATTGTGCTAAACTTGCAAATTGTCGTCAAAATTAAAACAGAAAATTTTGACGACGATTTGCAACACATCAAACTAAATTTTGAAATTAAAATTAGTTTTAAAAATCCGATTCAAAATACTTGACTTTTTTTTTTTGTAATTGTTTTCATTTATTTAACGAATCTTGAAATATTTTCTGAACTAAAATATTTATGTGCAGTTTAGAAAATAAAATAACTATTAACCCCAGAACCTGACTTACCAAAAATAAAGTCAAGTAGGAAAAAAAAAAAATAATAACGATGAAATAAAAAAAGTAAATAAATAAATTGAAAAAATAGAAAAGATTTTTTTTATTTATGAATAAAACAATTACTAACCTGACTTACCAAAAAAAAAGTCAAGTATTTTGAATTGGATTTTTTAGATTTTAATTTCAAAATTTAGTTTGATTTGTTGCAAATCGTCCTCAAAATTTTCTGTTTTAATTTTGACGACGATTTGCAAGTTTGCCTATTATTATTATTATCATCATCATCATTATTATTATTACTATTATTATTATTACTATTATTATTATTATTATTATTATTATTATTATTATTATTATTATTATTATTATTATTATTATTATTATTTATTATTATTATTATTACTATTACTATTATTACTATTACTATTATTATTATTATCGTTTTGTTGTTGTTATTATTATTGTTATTGTTAACATTATTATTATTGTTATCTTTATTATCATCATTATTATTATTATAGAATAACTCTGATAATAGTAATAGTAGCAATAATAGTAATAAGATAATTATAATAAAGTAATATTAAGATTATTATAATAATAGTAGTAATAATAATAATAATGATTCTAATAATAATAATAATAATTATATAATAATAATAATGATCTAATAATAAATAATAAATAATAAGGAAATCATTCTAATAGTAATAATAATGATTCTAATAATAATGAAAATGAAAAAATTCTAATTCCAATAATAATAATAATGATTCTAATAATAATGAAATAATTCTAATAATAATAATAGTAATAATAATGATTCTAATAATAATAATGATTCTAATAATAATAATAATAGTAATAATAATGATTCTAATAGCAATAATAATGCTTCTAATAATAATGAAATTATTCTAATAATAATAGTAATAATAATGATTCTAATAACAATAAAAATGAAATAAATTCTTATAAAAAAAAAGCTTTTCATTGTATATCCACACGCATTTGTTATGTCTCAGCCTCTTTTCTTCCTATTCGACTACATATATTAAAATACATTAAAAACAATTGGCTTAGTCAAAAAGATGCAAATAAATGCATGCTGTTTCCAAAATGTTGTCAAAATGGAAATCATGAATTAAATAGTATCCAAAGTGCCCCATTTTGTTACATTACAGAAACTTCATGCCCTGGAATCTCTGTCAATTTTGAAATATTGTTATAAATTGATCTCAGAAGCTCTTTCTCCTACTAGTCTTGAAAGGCTTGTTAATTTAGTTCTGCAAATTTTCAATGAGTACACTATTCAGGGATGATTGACATTAGGAAAACAGGAATGTTTGCCTAATTTTGCAGAAGTTGCAGAATATATAAACATATTTTATATTTGGTAGACAATAATGAATGTAAAAACACCATATAAAGGTTGTCGGCTTAGTAATAAATACTGTAATTCACTTAGAGTAAATGAAGAAAGTTTTAGATTTCTCTCTGTATTCTGTGACTGGTTAGAATCTTGGAATAGCATTTCTAGAAAAAATGGCAAATTAACAAGGAAATTTTCACTGCTTTGCATCATACAACCTATGCATTTCTAGAACTGACTAAGTATTGCATGGAAGAATTGGAAATGCTATCCATATTACCTGGCAAATTTCAAACTGATCACATTGAGGCAAGGTTTGGTCAATATTGGCGACTTAGTGGTGATCAGTATAATATCTCAATATGGCAAGTGCTTGAGTGTGAACAAAAAATTAGAATGCTATCAGTTTTAAAATTGAGCTTACCATTTAATCAACAATATTTATTCACCATTTACTTGTAATTTGTTTATCAGTTTATCTAATAATTGATTGTTCTTTTATTCATAATTTAGTTGTTCCTGTAATCACTTGATAATTACAACATTGTAAATTTACAGAATAATCATTAAAATTGAAAAAAAAGCAAATCAAAACAATGCTGATTATAATTTATCTAAACTTTATCAAATTTATATTTAATATATTTATTTACATTTATTGTAATTTGTTTATCTGTTTATCTAATAATTGATTGTTCATTTATTCATAATTCAGTTTAGTTTTTTTAAATTAAAATAAAAAAAATGTAAATCAAAACAATACTGATTATCATTTATAAAAGATTGTTTTCAATTTTAAAAAAAATAATAATATCAACGAATTTCAGTTATTAAAGTTTAATGTAACGGTATGTGTTTTTTTGTGTACCTCAACGCTACCTTTACAGGTTTTTTAAAATTAAAATAAAAAGCATGCAAATCAAAACAATGTTTGTTATAATTTATAAAAATTGTTTTCAAATTTGAAATAAATAAAATTATGAACGAATTTCAGTTATTAAAGTTTAATGAAACGTAACATATTGTTTTGTTTATTTACTGTCTTTACGAGTTTGACAACGATATCTATTTCGAAGGCTCGAAGAAGGCCTACTTTTGTGACGTCACACATCCAATGAACAGGCCTTCTGATATCTTAGAGGGCATTGGTAGAACTGACCTAGAGTCGAACCCGCTTCCTTTAGATTGTGAGAGCTGTGGACGATCGGTGAAGTAGGAAATGGCATAGTGGCCCGAATGTGGGTGGTCGCGCCGTGCTGGCGAGTGTCGCACGTGCTGCATGGACAATTATGAGTGAGGAGCCCAGATGTGGTGAAATTGGGGTGTATTTAAAGGACTGATTATCACAGACCAATCAGAAGGACTTGCAGTTGTATTTTGTTGTCGTGACGAGCGGGACGAAGACATAGTTTTGGATATTGGATTTTTGGAGCGAGATACAGTTGGGAGTGGTTGGACTGTCGATTGGCGCCTTGAGTCAGACTTGACTGTGACCCCCCCCCCCCTTCACTGATTAGACACAGCAAGAAGTCTTTTTCTGCGAAATACGTATGAACATATCATCACTCCTACTTGGAATTGTTTACCACCCCCACCCCCCAATTATCACCAGGACACGCAACTCTGCAATATCCTTAGAGCTGCTGTCAGAAAAACAGCCACTTATGTCTTCATTGCAGGGGATTTCAACTATCCTGAAATTGATTGGGAAACTTTTCAATGGCCACAAAGTGCTAATGATTTCCTCGAGCTGGTGTTGGATCTGAACTGGTCCCAAGTAGTCATCTCCCCGACGAGATGTGACAACACTCTGGATCTACTCTTCACCGCTACTCCTGAAACGGTCATTAGTATCACTACTGAAGAACTTCTAGGTGACTCTGATCATGCCATGATCATTGCCAATCTGTCCCTCATGGGGAGTAACAAAAAAACAAAACCATCCCCGAAATGCTCACTTTGATTGGAATAAGGCTGACTGGGACTGAAGACATCACCCGGATCACTGATGGTGGCTCATGGGTAGACGTTGTCTACCATGACTTTGCTAAGGCCTTCAACTCTATGCCGCACAAAAGACTTTTAGCAAAACTCTCTGTAATGGGTGTGAAGGATGATCTTTTTAACTGGTTAGTCCTTCATTCTCAACCGGAGAGAGGTAGTTACAGTTCTTGGGCAACACTCCTCACCATATGAAATGTCATCTGGGGTACCACAGGAATCTGTTCTTGGCCCCCTTTTGTTTGTTGTGTATATCAATGATATAGATGCTAACTTAAGGAATACTACAGTATTGAAGTATTCCGATGACATCAAGCTGTACCTTGAGATAAAAAAGACAGATCTTGAACGCTGCAAATCTTTCGTGCAGTCAGACCTGGACACAGTGCAACAATGGACCAATGACTGGCAACTGAAGCTGGCTGTGGATAAATGCATCACCATGCATTTTGGGAGGAAAAACCCATCATACATATACTCCCTCCACAACACTAATATCAAGGAATCTTTTTGTGAACGTGATCTGGGTATTACTGTCAGCAGTGATTTACGTTGGACGAAACACATCTCTAAAATTGTCAAAAAGGCCGAGGGTGTCCTGGCATCACTCAGCAAGACCTTTGTCAGCCGCTCACCGGCTATCTATTTAAAGCTGTACAAAGCTATGGTGCGGCCGCACTTGGAATTTGCATCACCAGTATGGAACCCCTATCTCGCCCAGAACATTAACCTCCTAGAAACTGTACAGAGACTTGCAACCAAACGATTACCCTCCATCAGGCATCTATCATATTATGAACGTCTTGCTGCCCTGGGAATGGATTCGTTGAAACTCTGGCGTCTGGCAACTAACCAGGTAAACGCTCATAAGGTCATTAATCATCTTAACAACAACAACCTTGAGCACCTTTTTGATCTCCATGTTTCTAACACACGTGGGCATGCTTACAAGGTCAAAAAACAGCATTGCTCACATGACTTTCGGAAACATCTTTTCACGCTCAGAATTGCCGAGGCATGGAATAAGCTGTTTGCGTCCGTTGTAGGCTGCCGAAACACTGCATCTTTCAAATACATGTATATTATTACTGTACACTGTTCATGCACCTGAGCACTGTACACAATAAATTTCATTATTATTATTTATATGTGTGACGGAGAACGAGTACTACAGTACTCATTTAGAAAAAGAGCAAGACATTGTCTTGCCTGCCGGAGTCGAACCCGCGCCCTCCGGAATGCCAAGAAATGCGATTCAGGCGCTGGATGGACGCGAGGTGTAATTCAGGTGCTCGGATGTTGGGGGACTGTGTCCATAATAAACCAAATGAGTGGAGCGCTGGGCAGTTAGCGGAAGCAGTTGGCCGACGCGAAGACGGCAGTCAGCGACGAAGCGCTTTGTAAACGACCCAACAAGAAATTGATTTTAATCCAACAAAGAAACAAAACTAAATGGGAGTTGCGATTTTTCAGCTGCTAAAATATTTTGACGACAACGGCTTTTCAGCTGCTGGTCGAAGACGAAGACGAAGACTGTGTTGACCAAAAGAAAGTTTGGCTTGCGAGAAGACAGTGGACTTGCTTCTTTTTGGTCCCCCCCTCAGCAGGAACTTATTGACTCAAATATCTATACCACCCCTCTATTTTTCCTTCTATAATATGGAAATTTAATAGATTGCAATGGAGTTATCAGAATAATAATTGCTTAGAATAATTTCTATTTTGTTGTTGTCAAAAAAAAGTACAATGGTTAAATTACAAAAATACTCATAGTACCATGTACTTGGTAATGTTGTTAAAATCAAATCCTTAATTACCTCTGCCATCTTTGGCAATAAACAGATTTTGTCTGTGTTCAAATGATTATGAGCAGTAGTTCCTTTAGTGTAATGATCACCAGAGTTATGAAAAGTAATGCAATTGTTTATTCTACTCTTTAGTCTCCCAACAGAATGAGGGAAGTGATGTAGAGAAGTTGGCCATTGCAGAACAGATTGATGAGGAAAAGGAGGACATGCTAAAAAAGCAACACTTGGAAAAGGACACAAAAAAGGTAAGAGAGTTTTAGGAATATAATCTAGGAAAACATTGGGATTAGGACCAGCTTAGCTTAGTTAGTAGAGCGTCCGACTAGGAACCACAAGGTTCCAAGTTTGATACCAGCCTTCGCCAACTCAGCGTATGAGTAGCACATATAATCCTTTTTTAAAAATTGATTTTTTAATAAAAAATCAATTTTTAAAAAATGATTAAAAAATCAATTTTTAAAAAAGGATTAAAAAATCAATTTTTAAAAAAGGATTAAAAAATCAATTTTTAAAAAAGGATAAAAAAAATAAAACAAATTAATAAAGGAAAATATATAATAAAAAGCAATTGAAAGAAAAAATAAAACAGGAAGAATAAAAATAAACAACTTAAAAGCAAAAATATACAAAGAATAAAAGATAATAAAACAAATATATAGAAAAAGAATTTTTATTAATCTATATACAAATATAGATAAGAGATATATTAACTTTTTAAATCCTGAGCAAAGTTGGATAGCACTGCCAATTGCCAATAAAATGCTGCAATCCTATTTTTAAGTATATTCCAAATTGACTCTAAAATGTTGTTGCCTGATATTCAACAACCTTTAAAGTGGTTAAATAGCAGATAAGAATATTTTACATGTATACGATTGAAATGAAAGTCTTGTCTGATACAAAATTGTATATTATCTATATCTAAATTAAACATTTAAACATTTAAACAAAGTATTTGATAAAACATTGAAACATTTTACAGACACTGACGAATGATGTTTTGTTTATGTAATTTCTCAATTTACATGTTGTCTTTATTGGTTAAATAAATAGTACATTGTATCAGCCAAGACTTTTGTTCCAATCCTATATTAGCTGGGGACCAGGGAAGGGGAGTCCTATGACTAGGGTTAAGGATTTGAAAATTCCAGTCATTTAAACTTGGTAATTTTTTCTATTTTTAGGATCATTCTGGCAGATGTCTGGCACTTGGTAAACTTATTTCTAACATTTTTGACATGTCGTCATTGAAGAATTCCAAAGCTTTAATGCTGGTTGTAATTTTCTTTCTGTGGTCTGGTAAGTAATAAGACTTTCTGCTTTTTAAAGTATATTCTAAGAATAATTGTATTGGAATCAAACAACCATATGAATATCTGTCTATATTTCTGAGATAAGACATTGTTATTCTCTGTGCATTGAAGATTGTTATACTCAACTTGGTTGAAAAGGCAAAAAGTGGCTGATGCAAGATTTAATCTCTTTCTCTCTCTCTCTCTCTCTCTTTATCTCTCTATCTCTCCCTCTCTCTGTATATATATATATATATATATATATATATATATATACCAACCCCTCCACACGAGCAGGATGTGACACAAGGTCAATTTCTTAAGCGGTTGCCTAACCAAGGTTAAAGAGCCCAGTCTGCTCTACTATTTACCCATAGCTGGAAGGAGAGTAGAATTCATACCTGGGCGTGGTAATTGCATTTCACTTAGCGCTAAAATCCTTGGGGGAAAAAAAATATATATGTCACCCACAGACACCGTGTTTTAACATTTCATGTCTCTTCAGTGTGGCTAGACCCAGCTACTACTTCTAGCTGGGAGTGAAACCTGACTGACTTTTCATCAGACTGGTTTCTTAACTCCTCCCCCGTCGGCAGCTGAGTTTTAAGTAAGGAGCAGAGTTTTAACTGATAAGTACATACATCAGTGTATATATTTTATGATCACCAGAGAGCTCAAATCCATAAACAACAGACAAGCCTTGCTTATTTATGCTAGTGGTGAAAGTATATATATATATATATATATATATAGGGTCATCCACAGACACGTGTTTCGACTTATCAAGTCTCTTCAGTGTGGCTAGACATTTTGTAAGCTACCTACAGCCGGAATTGAACTCCGGTCGGCTGGGTGTCAGTCCGGCACCTTAACCATTAGGCTGTCTTCACTTACAGAATGGGAAGGGGATTTTTAACTGTTTTAATACACACATCGTTTTGTGTGTAAAGGCCGACAGACTAGTGTATATATATATATATATATATATATATATATATATATATATATATATATATATATATATATATATATATATATATATATTAGTCTGCGTCCTCCATTGGTGATAAAGCAGGTCTATTTAGACGTGGCCCTACTTACCTCAACTGGGAATGGGTAAGGATTTTATGAAATCTCATGCGTCAAAATCAACGAGAGAGTTCATCATATATATATATATATATATATATATATATATATATATATATGAAAATAAAATGGAAATTAATCCGACAGTATGAATAAGATATAATGAAAAAACAAACGATGTTTACAACTGAAATAGGCTCATCAGAAGATATTATTTTTGATATTATTTTTAATACAGACAGCACAATTTTTTTTTTATTAATTCCAACGTTTGACTAGCAGCGTTCTGTTTTTACTAACGGTCTTTTTCCCGTCTTATATTTTTGTTGATGACCGACCCACGTGCGGTTGATACATTATAATGCAATAGGGTCCTCATATTAGTTGAGGATGGGCCGAGTGTTGCTTTTTAAACCGTCAAGAGATTTGGGCCCCGAAACGGTTTGCACACTTTCTCTTCTGATGAGCCTATTTCAGTTGTAAACATCGTTTGTTTTTTCATTATATCTTATTCATATATATATATATATAGTTTTTCCATCTCTTTTCTTTTCTCTTTTCACTGATTTAATTTCAATCCACCCCTCTCTCTTATTTCATGTTGGGATAAGACTTTACAAAAGGGAAATAATGAGGACACTTATAAACGATTAAGTTTGGAATTCCTCAAGGTTTACTGATTATAACAAAAGATGCCTAAAGAAAGTTAGAGAGTACAGTGGCTGAAACATGAGTATAGCAACTCACAATGTACAGAGAAGAATAATTCCAACATATAATATTTTAGCAATCTTTTTTTTTTTTTTTTTTTGCCAGTATCAACAAAATATAAGGCAGACTGAGTGGGTAGGCAGTGTAGGAGAAAGAAAACTCTGAATTCAAAACCCCTGCCTTGTGGGTTAGTTATAAAAGACAGAAGGATAGAAAAGATAACGCAAAAGAAACTGTGGTGTATCTATGTGAAGACAGACCCTGTGATTAGTTTCCTGAGTTTGACAGTGTTTGCACTTCTTTTCTATGGATTCTCATTCAGCACTTTAATTTCTTCTTTTATACTAGTGTCCAATTTCCCTTTTATAAATGTGGATATCCTTATTCATATCAGTGAATTAATTTAACACTGACATTAAAAGAGGCGTCCTTGTAATGAACTGCTACACTGTACTAAGCAAGTTCAAACTCCAGTCATGCTATTACATTCATTTTCAAACTAATACCCTTGGGAAAGGTATGAACCCACTCATCTTCCCAGCTATGGATTAAATAGTATCACTATTATTCTTCTATAAGGATGGCTTTGGCATTAAATAACCCACAAAGATTGATATGTCATTGAAGCAAAGAAACTAACATTAACAAAATACCTGCTACCCTGCATATACGGTTAGCAGATCCTTTTTCAAGGTATAATAATCCTTTTGATGATTCCTTATCATGAGGAAGTGGATTATTTGACAATAAAAGAAAATAAATCCTGGATATCAAGAGGAAAAGGAGTTTTTGGCTGAGACTAAGGATGAGTCAGGAGAAAATGGGAAGAATGCTGAAAGATATAAGATGTAAGTTCTTACTATTTGTTTCGTCTTCTTCATGATTATCACCGAGTCTGTAAATAAGAGTAGACGTCTGTAAATAAGAGTAGACATCTAGTACACACCTTATATCAAGAAAAGTCAACAGATATAGGCATTAAGTTAATACAATTCTAAGTAACAGTTAACTCTAGGCTGCAGGTTCAATCCTGCTCAAGGTTCGAAGTTCCGTGAAGGCTCGTGATTACGACATGAATGTTCCCGAATTTGACAAGAAGGTTCCCGAGTTTGAAGAGAAAATTCTCAAATTCGAGGAGGGGGTTCCCGAGTTCAAGAATGTTCCTGAGTCCGACAACAAATACATGAAGAAGACCAAAGATAGTGATGTCTGACTGCCAGGAATTTGGTCATGTTAGAACTTTGATCTGCTGGAAGATAACCTGAACATAATTAGATAAACAGAACTGAAGAATATCCTCTTCATATTCTATTTACCATAAATCTCTTTAGACCAGGTATTATGCCAGACATTATTGATATACAGTGGTACCTTGACTTAGGAGTGCCCCAACTTACAAGTTTTCTGAGTTACAAGCTGTCACTCGGACAATTTTTTTTTTTTTTTTGCTTTATGTTGAGAGCTTCGATTTGAGGTACAATTGACTTTCAGATATGATTATGTTGATAATATCACTAAAAACATTTCAGTTTTCAAATTTATTACACAAAAAAAAATATCATTAAAAAAAAATATTGTTGTGTAATGGTTTGCATCATATGAGATGAACTTGGCTACTCAAATTCAAATCCTGAATGAGACTGTTTGCATTTCACACAGCTCTGATACCCTTGAGAAAGATATAAATCCTACTATTTTCCATCCAGCTATGAGTAAATAGCAAGGCAGTCTGAGCTCTTTAACTTTGGTATGGGAACCAGTCTAGGAGAACAAAAACTATGAATTCAAACCAGTTGTGCTCCATTCATAAAAATTCACCTTGTGTCATATCCTGCTTGTGGTGGAGAGGGGGCTATAAATACATATCAGAATTTTATTATTTTTTGAGGAGAATTATTCAATCAAAATGGATATCATTAAGTATTATTCACCACTAAAATGTATATCAGTGTGAATTCTTTCAATTCTTTTATATTCATGTTGTGATTACAGAATTTCAATGCTGTAGAATTTGGTAATAAATGATATCTAACTATAAGCATTTTGATTTATATAATTTTTTTAATATTATAATTAAAAATCAATTTATTAAATTCGTTTTTTAATATGAATTTTATATATAATTCTAAATATAATTGATTATAATTATTAATGATTATATATCATTATATGTAAAATTACAGTTTTGTAAATTATGTTTTTATAAAACTATTAGATATTAACTTATTATTAACTTAGTTTAATATGTTGATATGAATAATATCTTTTAATTTATATCATATGTTTTTTATATATGTTTTAAATTATATATGTTTTATGTAAATAGACAATTACATATAATTGTTTATAATTCTAAATATAATTCTATTTTGATTATATGATGTTCCACATGAAATGATAAAATTTTGGTATCTTTGGTTTCAAAGAAAATTGCGTTTTTTATTAAAAAAAAATTGTTGTTGTGTACTTATTTATGGATGATACTATATTATAAAGATCTTTACAATATTTTTAATCGTAATCTGTCATAAATAGGGTGACACATCATGGTGTAATGGTTAGCCAACTAGTTTCACAAATTTTCCGAAAAGTTTCAAGCTTAGAACTTATCAGATATATATATTTACTAACCCCTCTGCACGAGCAGGATGTGACACAAGGTCAATTTCTTAAGCGGAGTTCAACAGGTTTGAATTCAGAGTTTTCCTTCTCCTAGACCGGTTGCCTAATCAAGGTTAAAGAGCCCAGTCTACCTTACTATTTATCCATAGCTGGAGGGAGAGTAGGATTCATACCTTTCCCAAGGGTATTAGCGCTAAGTGAAATACTTGCAACTTTGTATCACATCCTACTTGTGGTGAATGGGTTGGGTAAATACCTACCATGTAATCTGTTTGGATAAAAAAAGGAATTTCTATTGATTTTTGTTACATCTTGGTAGCATTTTCCTGCTGTACAATTTGGTAGAAGGCCAAAAGTATGGTTTTGGTTTTGTTTTGTTTTACGGGATATCAACCTCAGTGGGTCATTTAATGCCGATAAAGTTTTGAAATAAATTAATTCTTAATGGATAATACAATTTTTTTTATCAACTCATGTTTTTCTATTTAACCCATAGATGGGACCCTAACAGGTACTACCACTCCGGGTCAGAGTGGACCAGGGAGCAATGGTGATGAAGTGGTGCTCCACATTCCCCAGACCTCCAAAACTGGAACCTCACCATCAGATAGAGTTTAACGTCATTCCTAGGACATGCAGACCCTCAGTCACCACCTTCTAGCACCCATATGATAAAAAGGGGTTGGGGCTTGCCATAAGGGCAATAGGGTTGGGAAAATCATATAGGTGCTAGGGCTTGACGTGACCAGCTGATTGAAAGTTGTTAGGTTGTTCCTATTTAACCCTTTCCAGACATCATTTATTTCAAATTTTACTATTAACTCAAAATTAAATTTGAACAAATTAGAAATAAGTGCTCCATTTAAAGCAACTGGAGGACCTTAGGTTGGGTACCTTGAGAGTAGGCATGTGTCTTTCTAAGAGGCAAGGTACCTTGAGAGAAGTGGTGTATCTTTCTAAGAGGCAAGGTACGCTTTACTTACTCTATAAAAATTATTCAATAGAAAATTTAAAATATCCTTGTTTATTAAGTTCAACTTATTAATCTATTGCAATTGTATCATACAAAACTTTTGGAAGATTCAGGAAATGTATAACTATTGTAATAAACACTTTCAAAACAAAACTTTCATGTGATACTTTTTGAAATATAGATTAAATTTTGGTAAATATTAAGAACCCCTGCAGATGCGATGAAAGAGAAAATAGGCTTACATGAATTGCAATTTTTGATATCTGCTTTCACAGTAAATTTCCAGTTCAAGGAGAAATATTTAAAAAATGTCTACCATAATAAGTAATTCTATGGTTATTTCCTATAACTCCAACCTAAAAAAGGGGAATCACTCTGATTGACTAGGAAAAAAGAAGACAGGGTTAGGTTTAGGGTTAGCTTTTAGGGTTAGTTTAATGGGAAAATAATGGTTAGATTAATTAACAGATAAAATTCATTGATAATAAAAAATCAGTCAGAGTGGTTCCCCTTTTTTAGGCTGAAATTTTAGGA
This sequence comes from Doryteuthis pealeii, assembly GCA_023376005.1. NCBI lineage: Eukaryota > Metazoa > Mollusca > Cephalopoda > Myopsida > Loliginidae > Doryteuthis > Doryteuthis pealeii. The sequence goes on along the minus strand of CM042147.1, from coordinate 34,959,501 downwards.
AATAACTAATTCTATTCATTTTGAAAGTTTCAATTAGATTGCCTCTAATTTTTTTCTTGCTTGTGAAGTAGTTAATCCTAATTTTTTTTATAACTTACTGTAACTGTAATCTTTTACTGTTTTTTTTAAATATTTTTGTTACTCTTTTGGATAGATAATAATCTGTACACATATAGCACTTTATAGCCGCATGCAAGGGCAAAAATACAGCAAAAATACAGCCTGAACTTATTGTTGTGTATGTAATAGCTGCATGTATTTATACAAACCCTTTGCCATTGACAGGAGGTGACATAAGGTCAATTTTTAAGCAGAGTAAAGTTGGTTTGAATTCAGAGTTTTCCTTCTCCTATACTGGTTGCCTAACGATGGCTAAAGAACCTGGTTTGTCCTACTATTTACCCATTGCTGAGGGAAAGATCCATGTCTTTCCCAAGGGCCTTAATACAAAGTGAATTGCAAACAGCCTCATCAAATATTTCAGTTCAGGTCATATTTCCATTTCCGATGCTGATAACATCACACACATCCCCTAATTATGCACTTGAAGAACTGTTATGTTTAATTTGCTAATCAACAAATTAAGTAATATTAATAATTTTTTTTTTTTTTTTTTTTTTTTTTTTTTTTTTGCTGTTTGCCAAGGCTGAAAATTATGAGACCCTGTGGCAGCAACCTGCTTAGTCTATATTTAGATTTGGCATTGTTTGAAATGAATTGATAATCATCTCCTTAACTGAAAAGGGTTAATAAACATTTTATAAGATTCTTAAAAATTATAAAACCTTGTGTAGTACTTTGACACAAAGTCATGTTCTCAGAAAGCATAGCCTTGTGCCAAGCTAAAGTTTCTTTCAACCAAATGCCTACAACTGAATTTGTCCATGTTTTTCTTTCTGATCATCCTTTCTTATTACAGAGTGGAAGTCATTATGTTCGATGCATTCAAAATCAATCATTGTGCCAACAAATCGATTCACGGTGCCAACAGTGCTTGGGGGCTAGACCCAGTTTGAGAATGGACCATGCATTGTTGGTTCCAAAAAATTGCTTCTGGTGATTGGATCTCCAAGATGAGCCATGGTCATGGTCAAAAAACTCATCATTCGACAATGAAGTATTGAGGGCAGCCATGGGGACTCATCAAGAAACGAAGCACTCAAGCAATGGGAGCAAATTCTGCGTGTAGCCCATTTTAACAGTCAGAAGACATCTCTGCACAAATGGGCAAAGTGAAGAAAATGCAGAAGTGGGGTACCACATGATTGGCGGCTTGCACGGTTTGTCACTTCTGGCAATTTGCTTGTTTATTTGTAAAAAAAATTGTCCTTTTCTTGATTGTGTGGTTTCAGTATGAAGATCAAAACAATGACTTTCTCTGGTTGACAAAACTTGTACTACCCTCTCAACATCCCGAAATGGTTCTTTGTCTTCAAATGATACTCCTGACTGTTTTGTAGATTAACCCATCACAGCCTTTTTCAACCACGCAAATTGGCAGAAGAGTCGTATTGTCATAATTTGGAACAGATGCATCAAACATTGCAAACATTTTGGCTCACTGTGGTGAGCAGAAAGACCTCTATCGTGCTGCAAAATAATGCAAGACTTTATACTTTACAATCAACTTGTCAAAACCTAATGCAGTTGGGCATCAATGTCCTGACCCCCCACCCACCCTGTTCTTAATGATTACCACTTTTTTGGGTCCCTATATGCAAATTTACCCCACTAATCCGCACAAACAAGATACAATGCATGGTCAATTTTTAAGCAGAGTTTAACAGGTTTGAATTTTCCTTCTCTTAAACCGACTACCATACCAAGGTTAAAGAGCCCAGTCTGACCTATTTATCCATAGTTTGAGGGAGAATAATTGGATTCATACCTTTCCCAAGCATATTATTGCTATGTGAAATGCAAACAGCCTGGTCCAGGATTTGAACTCGGTTTGCTGCATCCATTTTCTACAACGATAACCATTACATCACAAACACCTTCTAAATGCAAATTTATGCCAACAGATGTGGACAAGTGTGGGACCAGGTCAAAAAACGACTTTTGGGGTGTCTGTTAATTCCCATTACCCAGTTGGGTTTGGCCTGAGTTTATGTCATTTTAAAATTTCTCTTTCAAAACAGTCATTCATTTGGTTTCAACTAGATATTTCTTTTACTTGAAAAAGTTTTATTTGATGTTTCACAGAAATAAAAATGAAATTTTGCAGAGTGATTATTTCAATGTGGCTGCTATATAAAAATCTTGTGGGAGTGGGATAAGAGTTTTCATTAAATGAATTTTTTGAAAAATGTTGGGTCTTTTTTACAATTCTGATGAAAATCAAATACTAATTTAAATTTTCATGGTTTTTAACAAATTTGAAAATGCTAACATTCAGCTCATTCATTTTCACTGTAATTCACCATTTATATCATTTCATATATGTTGGCCCACAAGTGGCATAATGGTTAGCAGACCTTTGTAAGTGAGTTGATTCTCACTAGGTGCCCCTATATTTGGACCTTATGCATAACTTAGCTAAGCTTAGTGAATAACTCATATGTATTTACCCAACCCCTCCCTTCATGTATAATGCGATACAAGGTCAATTCTTAAACTGAGCTTAACAGGTTTTAATTCAGTTTTTCCTTCTCCTAGATTGGTTGACAATCTAGTCTCACACACTAATTAGCTCTGAGTAGGAACTTTGATCCTCACTAGATGCTCCATATTCATGTCCCTATACTAAATCTAGAGCTTTGGTGCTTCGTATAGCATAGTAGTTAGTAAGCTAGGCAAGCAAGCCATTTACTTGTAAGTTTGATTCTTATAAAGTTAAAGAGCCAAAGTCTGCCCTCTATTTACCCATAGCTGGAGAGAGAATGGTTGGATTCATACCTTTCACAATAGTATTCACATTATGTGTAGCAAGCCACCTCATCCAGGATTTGAACTTTGGTCTCCATGTCCATTTCTGCAATGGTAACCATTACACTATGAAAGTATCCATCTTGTATACTGTGCACTACACAACTCTAAACGAGGGAAAATTTTCAAAAACGAAAAAGGAAACAAATTAAGCAATATTCAAAATGGTTAATTTCCTTTTGGCTACACAAGTAGTGAGATGAGGCAAGAGAAATGACGTCATCTTTCTCAAAAATATCTATATATTAATACTTGTGTTCCTTAATCATTTGACCGTTATCATCTTGCAACACCCTCTGGTTAAAAATGAAGCCGTCCAAATCACCCAAGATTAAATGCAAAAGTGTAAATTCTGATTATCTGGTGTTGCTTATCTGCTGAACTCTTATTTTTTATGAGTGTCATCACCTCAGCTAAATAATGTACTATTCCGTTTTTATCATAAGAAAGGGAAGAAAAAGGACATGCTACACAGAAAAAATAAGAAAGAAAGAGCAGGGAAAAGATATATAAAGAGACAGTGAGTGCGTGGAAGTGATAATGCTAATCTGTTTCAATCGAACGTGACGAAAAGATGAAAAGCGGGAATTAAAAAAAAAATGAGTGAGGGAGATTTAAATTAAGATTAATAATCTTAATTTAAATCTCCCTCACTCATTTTTTTAAATATTTTTTACTTTTTACATATTAAACTATTTTGCAATAGCTTTTAAGTAAAAATAATATCAAATGTTGTGATAATTTTAGCTCAGTCGGTAGAGTGTTCGGCTGGGAACCTCAAGGTTTCAGGTTCGATACCAGCCCTCGCCGACTCAGCTTTGAGTAGCACAGGGATCTGTGTGGTAAAGTGAGGAGCTGACAGTAGGTGTGGTACTCCGCCTCAGATTCTAAACAGGTCTCCTTGGTCTACGCTATTGAAAGGGGATAGACTCCCTCGCTGTCTAGCTGATACTGATTAAGTCTCCCCAACGACTTTACTTACTTACTGTGGTATATCCACAGTCCTGCTTGTTAATGATAATCATAAGGTTTCATGAACTATATATCTATAATTGCCTTGGTTTGAACAACGTCAACTTGTGGAAGCATTGAGGCATAACTGTAAGTAGAACAAGTCAGATATTAATAATAATGACAAGGTTTCATCAAAGACATTTAAGGACAAAACATCCAATTGGTTTATCTGAACACAGTTGACTTGTGAAATCTTGTGTAAGTCATAACTGGCTTATAAACATCTAATCAAATAATAATAATAATAATAATAATAATAATGAGAAGGTTTTTATTGAAGACATAAAGGACTATACATCTTATTTGTCTAGATTTTTTAGAAGAAGCTTGATCATTTGTATTATTTAGATTTTTCAGACTGTTGTCCCCATCTTTATTATATACAC
>CM042147.1:34883583-34954973 GCA_023376005.1 Doryteuthis pealeii | reverse complement strand
TACTATTGGATTACTCGTTATACAATAGTTCGGTACCTTGATACAACCGCAACAATGATTATGAGATACTATAGGAAATATAACAGGGTGTACACAAATAGCAGTTATCATATTTATTCATGTGACGCAATTAACAACATACATATTGTACAAAACGTAAAGTAAGTAAAGTAAACTAGACAGGAAAGTCGGTATCAGCCAGTCAGCGAGGGAGTCTATCCCCTTTTCAATAGCGCTAGACCAAGGAGATTGATTTTAACATCTGAGGTGGAGCGCCACACCTACCACCAGCTCCTTACTTTACCGCACATATCCCTGTGCTACTCATACGCTGAGTTGGCGGGACCGGTATCGAGCTAGGAACCTTGTGGTTTCTAGCCGAACGCTCTACCGACTGAGCTAAACCGGCCCCTTCAAAACGTACTCACATTATACAGAAGCTTTCCTTGTATGAGTAGAGTTCTTAGTAGTCTCTTAGCGGCTATCATGACGGTCTATGTGCTTAATTATGATTAACTGTCCTGTGACCTAGCTCTTACTGACCGAACTCGTAAGCCACCTAAAGAGGCTAAGCCCTAGCTCTTATGTCTCTTGGCACAGGAGAGTTCCTGTTTAAGATCCCTACATTTACTGTATGAGAAAGACGAAAGCAGTTGAAAAAAAAATGAATCAATGTTTTTGGCATAAAATAACCCAACAAGGGTTGACATGCTGTAAAAATCTAACCAACCAACCAACCTACCACTTGTTTACAATGTTACAACTTGAACACTATTAGAAATATAGTATCATCGACGAAGGTAAGTAGCTGCTACCTGGTGCTATTCTGGTTATAGAGTCACTACTATTGACTGCTGGCACAGTATGATTGGCAATCATTGGGGAAATTAGAATATCTGTACCCATGCTTTTTCCTACTGGGAGGGCGGGTCAAGTGTTATCCTGGCTTTGATCCACTGCTAGCACAGTAAGTAAGTAAAGTAAAGTCGTCGGGGCGGCCTAAAGTCGGTATCAGCCAGTCAGCGAGGGAGTCTATCCCCTTTTCAATAGCGCTAGACCAAGGAGATTGTTTTTGGCGTCTGAGGTGGAGCGCCACACCTACCATCAGCTCCTTACTTTACCGCACAGATCCCTGTGCTACTCATACGCTGAGTTGGCGAGGACCGGTATCGAACTAGGAACCTTGTGGTTACTGGCCGAATGCTCTACGACTGAGCTAACAATCATTAAACAATTCTGAAAATAATATAAAGATTCACCAGAGGTTCTCAACGGTTTGGTTTGGTTTCTTTGTTTAATGGAATATCAACCTTTGTGGGTTATTTAATGCCAAAGCCACCAGTGTAGAACAACAGCAGTACTATTTTAATCCATAGCTGCGGGTATAAGGGGTTCATACCTTTCCCAATGGTATTAATCCAGAAGTGAAAGTAATAGTGTGACTGGAGTTCAAACTTACAATGAATTCACAATCCAGTACATTAGACATTATGCAGTGAGGACTCCCTCTCAACATAATAGATTTGGGGTTTTCGATAAACACCATTTGGGGTGCATTTTACAAGACATTTTAAGTCAAACTGAACCCCCTTCGTAAGACCCTCCTCCACCCGCACTAATTTTTAAAAAAATCTTCATTGCTTAATTGATAGTAATCAAAAGAATTTTTTCGAATAAAACGAAAAAGTATTTTAATCAAGATGGGGTGGGTTGCAACCCTTTATGCTTACCATATCTTATTTTTTTCGATAATAGATTACTTAACAGTTATTTCTCTGAATTCTTTTAGAAGAGGCTTGATAATTAGTATTATTTGGATTATTCGGACTATTGTCCTCATCTTTATTGTTATCTGTACAATTTCGACAAAGTTCCGTGATGGCTCCCGATTACAACAAAAAGGTTCACGAGTTTGAGAAGGCTCCCGAGTCCAACAAGAAATACATAAAGAAGGCTGGAGGGCATATCGGCCGAAACGTTGTACAGATAACAATAAAAATGAGGACAATAGTCAGAATAATCCAAACAATACTAATTATCACAGCTATCTTGTTTTTTTTTTGTTTTTTTATTTTACCATCGACCCATTCCTACTTACCTCCTTTTCCAGACTTGATCTGTTGTGAACACTCTGACTTCACACCAGGGAATTTTCTTATTTTGATTGTTTTGTATTCTGTTTAATCAATTTCTTTTCCCTTTTTTTCTATTTGTATTTAGAAACTTTTGTCTCAGCCACACGAAATGTGTCCCTTTTTATTTGGAGCTCTGGGTGAATGCCAGCATTATTGAATCAATCCTGTTTGATATTTACGATTATATATGAACATAAGAATAGCCAATTTAATTGTTATTATTTTCTTGTTTTTTGAAGGTCCTCTGGTCAGTGGTTTTCTGTCGTATTTCAGTCATAGACAGATTATCATTGTTGGATCATTGTTGGGAGCCATTTCTACATTTGCAAGTGCCTTTGTAACTTCAATTGATCTAATGATTTTCACTTTTGGATTTATGGGAGGTAAATATACATTTTTACTTACTCATATAGGATAAAATCCTATATTTTATATCCAAATAAAGATAAACACACAAACACGATTCTTTTTTCCAAACTTAAGGAAAAATGATATTTCGTCCCATTATTGGATGAAGCTTCTTCAGAACTTTCATCCAATAATGAGGCGAAATATCAATTGAATTCAGCTGTCTGTGTTGCTTTATCCACACTTTCCTCTATTCTCAATCACATTTTGTCGGATTTATTCAAATCATTCACTCCTCATATATATATATATATATATATATATATATATATATATATATATATATATATATATATATTGCTTGAAGGCAATTACAATGCGCATATCGCATAAAATTCGATAATTATAGAAGATAAATAATATTGACAAGTGAATCTCGCAAAGAATTACTCGGCGTGTAGAACATCGTACAGCAGCTGTTTCGACTTTCTTAAGTCTCATCAGCGATGTATACTAACGATCTCCCTCCGACAGAAATCGAAACCGGGACTTCAGCAGGATAGTCAGAAACTATACTGCCTCGGCCACCGATACAGCACCGAGAAATTCCTGTTGAAATTAACTTGTCAATGATACTGAGACGTCTCTACCATATGAGGCAAGGGAACGCTAAGTGAACAACAAACACGGTGCTTTATGCCCTTCGGCGAAGGAAATAAGATTTTGGGATGTTTGTTTATTTTTAGAAGCATTGGTGAATAAAGTATATATTAATATTTATATTTTTGCTTGAAGGATATATATAGATATAGATATATAGATAATATACTTTGCTATATTTATAAGTAAAAAGTGCCCAATGTCATTGATAGAGCTTATATATCTAAGTTACCATAGCAAAGACATAAAGTCAATGGCACTTGGTAACTGTCAGTTTCTCGCCTGTGTTTAGGAATAGGGGAGAAACTGACAGTTACCAAGCACTGTTGACATTGTCTCCACTACCCTAAATTATATTATTTGATCCTTTATTAATTATGATATCACATACAAAATTATGTCGGCATTTTATCTGCCTTATTTAATGATGATATCACAGTTAATTTTCAGTATTTTAATTAGCTTATTCAATGGTGATATTACATTAAAGATTTTATCAGTAAATAAAAAGGTTAGCTCACATTTTTGGTATTAAACTTATTTATCAGAATTTTTATTTTATTTACCTCGTACCCCACTTGTACGGGTTAGGCACAATGCCCTATTAACGTGGGCCCACTCACAAGCCGAAGCTCATGGGTGGGAGAGAACAAAAAAAAAATAATTTATCAGAAATGAAGCTTAGATTTTGACTGTAAATTATTTTCTATTCTTTGAAGAAAAATTAAATAATTAGAAAAAAAATCGTAGTCATTAATTTATTAAACTTAACTATCTGATTTGAAAAAACTTATTAAAGAATTGTTTTACTGCCATCATGAGCATTTTCAATCTAAGTTTGGACCATATGACCTTTAGGCACCCCCTTTGCTTTGCTGATTCATAAGTGCATTTTTTTCATTTACACCATCAACATCCGTTTGTTTGTTGACAGACGATTTTTAGAGTTATTTTTAAATTATAAAACGAACCACTAAAGGTCATATGGTCCCTAAGTGTTAACCTGTTGCCCACTGTAGACAGATACTTCAGCTAGTAGTAAATAAATCTTGTTTATTTGATATTGTTACATTAATTAATAACATTATAACCCACAAGTTTTTTGCTCTTTTATTCCTTTTTTTCTTTCTTTCTCTTTCTATTATTTCAGGTGTTTCTTTAGGAATGATCTTTTTTGCTGCTAATGTCATAGTAAGCTTGTACTTTACAAAAAGACGAGGCCTTGCCGTTGGTATAGCCAATGCAGGGGCTGGATTTGGAACGTTTGTCATGAATTTTGCAATTTGAAAAACTAATTAAATACTACGCCCTACGAGGAATGTTTATCCTACTCTCAGGATTTATACTGAACCTTGTTGTTTTGGAGCACTCTGTAGACCCCTTGAATACAGAAAAAATCTCCGGAGGAACGAAATGCCTTTGGTAAGTATGATTACTGTTATGAACTGTTTAAGGGTCAATAAATAATAACTCAACACGGGTATAAAATGTAGGGAACGGATTGTATTCAGCAATATATCAACGTACAATGGAAGGGTTTCCTTGTTTCAGCTTACACGAAGAACTGTATCTGGTACTACTCTTTATTTGAAGTGAGCACACTCGTGCACTCATTCCAAATAAACTTTTTATTTATTTCGAAATGAGGTACATCGGGTGTGCACACGATTCGGCATAAAGCTGGAAGTTTGGAGTTGGGGAGGGGTTATAAAACTGGTCATAACACTATATAATCTCCGGAGGAACGAAATGACTTTGGTAAGTATGATTGCAGAGAAAGCGGCAATGTTAACTGCATTATTATTAAATGAAAAAGGTACAATCATTTGATAAACAATCATGTTTATTACTGTAGAAATAAAATATTGTGCATATGTTACCAAAACTACTATGCTACTTGGAAGTACATGGTGTAATGATTATCATCATATGAAATGGAATTAGCGACCAGAGTTCAAATCCTGGACATGGCTGTTTGCATTTCACCTAATACTAATACCCTTAGGAAAGGTACAAATCCAACTATTCTCCCTTAAGCTATGGGTAAATAGGACAGACTGAACTCTTTAATCTTGGTTAGGCATCCAGTCTAGGTGAAGGAAAACACATTTAATTTAAACCTGTTAAACTCCACTTAAGAAATTGACTTTGTGTCACATCCTACTCGTGTGGAGGGGTTGGTATATATATATATATATATATATATATATATATATATATATATATATATATAAACACAAGCGGAATAACTGCTACACTGCCTAGAGAAGGCAACAAGAGGCATTGGCCTCTATGTATCTCAAATAAAACAGAGTTCATGTGTTTTAGACAAGATGGAGATATCTCCATACTAGATGGCAAAACCTTGAAATTTGTAGATAAGTTTACATACCTTGGTAGCAGTATCTCATCTGGCAGTGTTTAGAAAATATATGGTACTACCTGTTAGGATACCGTATATGGGTCAAATAGATCTGTTTGAAAATCATTAGTATAAGATAGAATACTTGATAACATATAACTGTAAATTATTTGCATTAGAAATAGTTACTTCTTAAGAATCAACTCCACAAAAAGTTTAAATATAAATCTATAATTAATGCGACCCCCTAACTTGTAGACATAAGATAACCCTAGTACCGGACATCTATGCCAAAAAGGCGTTGGGGGAGGGGATTATTGAAAAATTGGGATATTGGGTATTATCTATTACTTAAGGATAACATTTATTATCTAGATATATAATATGAATAATCTATTTACATATCTAGATAATGAATTAAAATAATTTCTTTTTTTTTCATGCATGTCACAATATCATTGTTTATATTAACTAATGTTTACCTTAACTAATGAAGTCATTTTATAATTTAATAAGGATAGCTCAATGAACTCTGACATCTACGTTCGCTCAGATTTCTCAGCAATTCCTTGTGCTGACTTGAACCAATTACAGTGTAGTGAGAGAGGAGACCTGCCTTGTGCAACACGGTGTGACGGAAAGGGTAGCGGGCGTGAGGACTTGCCGTATTCTCGAAGGAAGCGGGCTAGGCTTTACCTGGCGTGTAGAACCAAGGCCCTCTAAGATATACAACAGGCCTATCCACTGAACTCCAACTCACGTGTGACATCAGTATAAGTAGGCCCAAGGAAGAAGGCGCCGGCCGATTCATTACCTTCTAAATGTCTGCGAGTTCACCGAAGTGTTTTTAAATATTCAACGACTTTTTCTTTTAAATATTCAATTAATTAATTTTATTTTATAACAAAAAATGCCTTTTTAAGTATTTGGTCCCTTTTTTAATGGAATTTATATAGATGCCACACAGTTTAGTGTTTGTTTTTTCGTTTACAAAAGAGAAAGAATTATATGAAAAATGGATCTATACTATGAAGACAAAACTTTTAAAAAAATAGTTGGTAAGTTATTTTTTTGTATTAAAACTAAGTAAATTTGATTGAAACTTTAATAATTAAAATATTTTCAAGTCTTTGTAATTCACAAAATCGTGTTTAAGATAATGAACGCGCTGTCTTATAAAGATAAAATGTTTTTACATTTATAAGACAGCGTGTTTAAAACTCATATTTAAAAATAAACTTAGTTTATTTTTTAAATGAATTAATATCGAGAATTTCTTTATAGTTTATTAAACTATAAAGAAATTCTCGATATTAATTCATTAAATTCCTAAAGAAATATTTTTTATAAACATAAAAAAATAATTCTGATATTCATAACAATATTTTTGAATAGTTTTATTCATAAATAAATGAGTCTTTAAAATAAAATTGACCCCAATTGTTTTGATTACTCTTAAAAGCGAGAAAATTAATATTTGTCTGATGTCTAATAAGCACAGGTTATTTTTTTTATTATTTGAATGAATTTATATCGATAAATTCATTCAAATAAGAAAGGGATATTATTGCTATTGTGCTAAACTTGCAAATTGTCGTCAAAATTAAAACAGAAAATTTTGACGACGATTTGCAACACATCAAACTAAATTTTGAAATTAAAATTAGTTTTAAAAATCCGATTTAAAATACTTGACTTTTTTTTTTTTTGTAATTGTTTTCATTTATTTAACGAATCTTGAAATATTTTCTGAACTAAAATATTTATGTGCAGTTTAGAAAATAAAATAACTACTAACCCCAGAACCTGACTTACCAAAAAAAGTCAAGTAGTAGGAAAAAAAAAAATAATAACGATGAAATAAAAAAAGTAAATAAATAAATTGAAAAAATAGAAAAGATTTTTTTTTATTTATGAATAAAACAATTACTAACCTGACTTACCAAAAAAAAAGTCAAGTATTTTGAATTGGATTTTTAGATTTTAATTTCAAAATTTAGTTTGATTTGTTGCAAATCGTCCTCAAAATTTTCTGTTTTAATTTTGACGACGATTTGCAAGTTTGCCTATTATTATTATTATCATCATCATCATTATTATTATTACTATTATTATTATTACTATTATTATTATTATTATTATTATTATTAATATTATATTATTATTATTATTATTATTATTATTATTATTACTATTACTATTATTACTATTACTATTATTATTATTATCGTTTTGTTGTTGTTATTATTATTGTTATTGTTAACATTATTATTATTGTTATCTTTATTATCATCATTATTATTATTATAGAATAATTCTGATAATAGTAATAGTAGCAATAATAGTAATAAGATAATTATAATAAAAGTAATATTAAGATTATTATAATAATAGTAGTAATAATAATAATGATTCTAATAATAATAATAATAATTATAATAATAATAATAATGATTCTAATAATAATAATATTATAAATAATAAGGAAATCATTCTAATAGTAATAATGATTCTAATAATAATGAAAATGAAAAAATTCTAATTCCAATAATAATAATAATGATTCTAATAATAATGAAATAATTCTAATAATATATAGTAATAATAATGATTCTAATAGTAATAATAATGATTCTAATAATAATAATAATAGTAATAATAATGATTCTAATAGCAATAATAATGCTTCTAATAATAATGAAATTATTCTAATAATAATAGTAATAATAATGATTCTAATAACAATAAAAATGAAATAAATTCTTATAAAAAAAAGCTTTTCATTGTATATCCACACGCATTTGTTATGTCTCAGCCTCTTTTCTTCCTATTCGACTACATATATTAAAATACATTAAAAACAATTGGCTTAGTCAAAAAGATGCAAATAAATGCATGCTGTTTCCAAAATGTTGTCAAAATGGAAATCATGAATTAAATAGTATCCAAAGTGCCCCATTTTGTTACATTACAGAAACTTCATGCCCTGGAATCTCTGTCAATTTTGAAATATTGTTATAAATTGATCTCAGAAGCTCTTTCTCCTACTAGTCTTGAAAGGCTTGTTAATTTAGTTCTGCAAATTTTCAATGAGTACACTATTCAGGGATGATTGACATTAGGAAAACAGGAATGTTTGCCTAATTTTGCAGAAGTTGCAGAATATATAAACATATTTTATATTTGGTAGACAATAATGAATGTAAAAACACCATATAAAGGTTGTCGGCTTAGTAATAAATACTGTAATTCACTTAGAGTAAATGAAGAAAGTTTTAGATTTCTCTCTGTATTCTGTGACTGGTTAGAATCTTGGAATAGCATTTCTAGAAAAAATGGCAAATTAACAAGGAAATTTTCACTGCTTTGCATCATACAACCTATGCATTTCTAGAACTGACTAAGTATTGCATGGAAGAATTGGAAATGCTATCCATATTACCTGGCAAATTTCAAACTGATCACATTGAGGCAAGGTTTGGTCAATATTGGCGACTTAGTGGTGATCAGTATAATATCTCAATATGGCAAGTGCTTGAGTGTGAACAAAAAATTAGAATGCTATCAGTTTTAAAATTGAGCTTACCATTTAATCAACAATATTTATTCACCATTTACTTGTAATTTGTTTATCAGTTTATCTAATAATTGATTGTTCTTTTATTCATAATTTAGTTGTTCCTTTAATCACTTGATAATTACAACATTGTAAATTTACAGAATAATCATTAAAATTGAAAAAAAAGCAAATCAAAACAATGCTGATTATAATTTATCTAAACTTTATCAAATTTATATTTAATATATTTATTTACATTTATTGTAATTTGTTTATCTGTTTATCTAATAATTGATTGTTCATTTATTCATAATTCAGTTTAGTTTTTTTAAATTAAAATAAAAAAAAACATGTAAATCAAAACAATACTGATTATCATTTATAAAAGATTGTTTTCAATTTTAAAAAAATAATAATATCAACGAATTTCAGTTATTAAAGTTTAATGTAACGGTATGTTTTTTTGTGTACCTCAACGCTACCTTTACAGGTTTTTTAAAATTAAAATAAAAAGCATGCAAATCAAAACAATGTTTGTTATAATTTATAAAAATTGTTTTCAAATTTGAAATAAATAAAATTATGAACGAATTTCAGTTATTAAAGTTTAATGAAACGTAACATATTGTTTTGTTTATTTACTGTCTTTACGAGTTTGACAACGATATCTATTTCGAAGGCTCGAAGAAGGCCTACTTTTGTGACGTCACACATCCAATGAACAGGCCTTCTGATATCTTAGAGGGCATTGGTAGAACTGACCTAGAGTCGAACCCGCTTCCTTTAGATTTGTGAGGCTGTGGACGATCGGTGAAGTAGGAAATGGCATAGTGGCCGAATGTGGGGTGGTCGCGCCGTGCTGGCGAGTGTCGCACGTGCTGCATGGACAATTATGAGTGAGGAGCCCAGATGTGGTGAAATTGGGGTGTATTTAAAGGACTGATTATCACAGACCAGGCAGAAGGACTTGCAGTTGTATTTTGTTGTCGAGACGAGCGGGACGAAGACATAGTTTTGGATATTGGATTTTTGGAGCGAGATACAGTTGGGAGTGGTTGGACTGTCGATTGGCGCCTTGAGTCAGACTTGACTGTGACCCCCCCCCTTCACTGATTAGACACAGCAAGAAGTCTTTTTCTGCGAAATACGTATGAACATATCATCACTCCTACTTGGAATTGTTTACCACCCCCACCCCCCAATTATCACCAGGACACGCAACTCTGCAATATCCTTAGAGCTGCTGTCAGAAAAACAGCCACTTATGTCTTCATTGCAGGGGATTTCAACTATCCTGAAATTGATTGGGAAACTTTTCAATGGCCGCAAAGTGCTAATGATTTCCTTGAGCTGGTGTTGGATCTGAACTGGTCCCAAGTAGTCATCTCCCCGACGAGATGTGACAACACTCTGGATCTACTCTTCACCGCTACTCCTGAAACGGTCATTAGTATCACTACTGAAGAACTTCTAGGTGACTCTGATCATGCCATGATCATTGCCAATCTGTCCCTCATGGGGAGTAACAAAAAAACAAAACCATCCCCGAAATGCTCACTTTGATTGGAATAAGGCTGACTGGGACTGAAGACATCACCCGGATCACTGATGGTGGTACATGGGTAGACGTTGTCTACCATGACTTTGCTAAGGCCTTCAACTCTATGCCGCACAAAAGACTTTTAGCAAAACTCTCTGCAATGGGTGTGAAGGATGATCTTTTTAACTGGTTAAAGTCCTTCATTCTCAACCGGAGAGAGGTAGTTACAGTTCTTGGGCAACACTCCTCACCATATGAAATGTCATCTGGGGTACCACAGGAATCTGTTCTTGGCCCCCTTTTGTTTGTTGCGTATATCAATGATATAGATGCTAACTTAAGGAATACTACAGTATTGAAGTATGCCGATGACATCAAGCTGTACCTTGAGATAAAAAAGACAGATCCTGAACGCTGCAAATCTTTCTTGCAGTCAGACCTGGACACAGTGCAACAATGGACCAATGACTGGCAACTGAAGCTGGCTGTGGATCAATGCATCACCATGCATTTTGGGAGGAAAAACCCATCATACATATACCTCCACAACACTAATATCAAGGAATTTTTTGAGCGTGATCTGGGTTTACTGTCAGCAGTGATTTACGTTGGACGAAACACATCTCTAAAATTGTCAAAAAGGCGAGGGTGTCCTGGCGTCACTCAGCAAGACCTTTGTCAGCCGCTCACCGGCTATCTATTTAAAGCTGTACAAAGCTATGGTGCGGCCGCACTTGGAATTTGCATCACCAGTATGGAACCCCTATCTCGCTCAGAACATTAACCTCCTAGAAACTGTACAGAGATGCAACCAAACGATTACCCTCCATCAGGCATCTATCATATTATGAACGTCTTGCTGCTCTGGGAATGGATTCGTTGAAACTCTGGCGTCTGGCAACTGACCAGGTAAACGCTCATAAGGTCATTAATCATCTTAACAACAACAACCTGAGCACCTTTTTGATCTCCATGTTTCTAACACACGTGGGCATGCTTACAAGGTCAAAAAACAGCATTGCTCACATGACTTTGGGAAACATCTTTTCACGCTCAGAATTGCCGAGGCATGGAATAAGCTGTTTGCGTCCGTTGTAGGCTGCCGAAACACTGCATCTTTCAAATACATGTATATTATTACTGTTACACTGTTCATGCACCTGAGCACTGTACACAATAAATGTCATTATTTATTATTTATATGTGTGACGGAGAAACGAGTACTACAGTACTCATTTAGAAAAAGAGCAAGACATTGTCTTGCCTGCCGGAGTCGAATCCGCGCCCTCGGAATGCCAAGAAATGCGATTCAGGCGCTGGATGGACGCGAGGTGTAATTCAGGTGCTCGGATGTTGGGGGACTGTGTCCATAATAAACCAAATGAGTGGAGCGCTGGGCAGTTAGCGGAAGCAGTTGGCCGACGCGAGACGGCAGTCAGCGACGAAGCGCTTTGTAAACGACCCAACAAAGAAATTGATTTTAATCCAACAAAGAAACAAAACTAAATGGGAGTTGCGATTTTTCAGCTGCTAAAATATTTTGACGACAACGGCTTTTCAGCTGCTGGTCGAAGACGAAGACGAAGACTGTGTTGACCAAAAGAAAGTTTGGCCTGCGAGAAGACGGTGGACTCGCTTCTTTTTGGTCCCCCCTCAGCAGGAACTTGTTGACTCAAATATCTATTCCCCCACCTCTATTTTTTTTATCCTTCTATAATATGGAAATTTAATAGATTGCAATGGAGTTATCAGAATAATAATTGCTTAGAATAATTTCTATTTTGTTGTTGTCAAAAAAAAGTACAATGGTTAAATTACAAAAATACTAATAGTACCATGTACTTGCTAATGTTGTTAAAATCAAATCCTTAATGACCTCTGCCATCTTTGGCAATAAACAGATTTTGTCTGTGTTCAAATGATTATGAGCAGTAGTTCCTTTAGTGTAATGATCACCAGAGTTATGAAAAGTAATGCAATTGTTTATTCTACTCTTTAGTCTCCCAACAGAATGAGGGAAGTGATGTAGAGAAGTCGGCCATTGCAGAACAGATTGATGAGGAAAAGGAGGACATGCTAAAGAAGCAACACTTGGAAAAGGACACAAAAAAGGTAAGAGAGTTTTAGGAATATAATCTAGGAAAACATTGGGATTAGGACCAGCTTAGCTTAGTTAGTAGAGCGTCCGACTAGGAACCACAAGGTTCCAAGTTTGATACCAGCCCTCGCCAACTCAGCGTATGAGTAGCACATATAATCCTTTTTAAAAAAATTGATTTTTAATCATTTTTAAAAATGGATTTTTTAATCCTTTTTTAAAAATTGATTTTTTAATAAAAAATCAATTTTTAAAAAAGGATTAAAAAATCAATTTTAAAAAAGGATTAAAAAATCAATTTTTAAAAAAGGATAAAAAAATAAAACAAATTAATAAAGGAAAAAATATAATAAAAAGCAATTGAAAGAAAAAATAAAACAGGAAGAAGAAAAATAAACAACTTAAAAGCAAAAATATACAAAGAATAAAAGATAATAAAACAATATATAGAAAAAGAATTTTTATTAATCTATATACAATATATAGATAAGAGATATATTAACTTTTTAAATCCTGAGCAAAGTTGGATAGCACTGCCAATTGCCAATAAAATGATGCAATCCTATTTTTAAGTATATTCCAAATTGACTCTAAAATGTTGTTGCCTGATATTCAACAACCTTTAAAGTGGTTAAATAGCAGATAAGAATATTTTACATGTATACGATTGAAATGAAAGTCTTGTCTGATACAAAATTGTATATTATCTATATCTAAATTAAACATTTAAACAAAGTATTTGATAAAACATTGAAACATTTTACAAACACTGACAAATGATGTTTTGTTTATATATTTCTCAATTTACATGTTGTCTTTATTGGTTGAATAAATAGTACATTGTATCAGCCAAGACTTTCGTTCCAATCCTATATTAGCTATTTTTCAAGCCAGGTGACCAGGGAAGGGGAGTCCTCTGACTAGGGTTAAGGATTTGAAAATTCCAGTCATTTAAACTTGGTAATTTTTTCTATTTTTAGGATCATTCTGGCAGATGTTTGGCACTTGGTAAACTTATTTCTAACATTTTTGACATGTCGTCATTGAAGAATTCCAAAGCTTTAATGCTGGTTGCAATTTTCTTTCTGTGGTCTGGTAAGTAATAAGACTTTCTGTTTTTTAAAGTATATTCTAAGAATAACTGTATTGGAATCAAACAACCATATGAATATCTGTCTATATTTCTGAGATAAGACATTGTTATTCTCTGTGCATTGAAGATTGTTATACTCAACTTGGTTGAAAAGGCAAAAAGTGGCTGATGCAAGATTTAATCTCTTTTCTCTCTCTCTCTCTCTTTACCTCTCTATCTCTCCCTCTCTCTGTATAATATATATATATTATATATAATATATATATATATATACCAACCCCTCCCACGAGCAGGATGTGACACAAGGTCAATTTCTTAAGCGGTTGCCTAACCAAGGTTAAAGAGCCCAGTCTGCTCTACTATTTACCCATAGCTGGAAGGAGAGTAGAATTCATACCTGGGCGTGGTAATTGCATTTCACTTAGCGCTAAAATCCTTGGGGGAAAAAAATATATATGTCACCCACAGACACCGTGTTTTAACGTTTCATGTCTCTTCAGTGTGGCTAGACCCAGCTACTACTTCTAGCTGGGAGCGAAACCTGACTGACTTTTCATCAGTCTGGTTCCTTAACTCCTCCCCCGTCGGCAGCTGCCAGTAAGGAGCAGAGTTTTAACTGATAAGTACATACATCAGTGTATATATTTTATGATCACCAGAGAGCTCAAATCCATAAACAACAGAGAAGCCTTGCTTATTTATGCTAGTGGTGAAAGTATATATATATATAGGGTCATCCACAGACACGTGTTTCGACTTATCAAGTCTCTTCAGTGTGGCTAGACATTTTGTAAGCTACCTACAGCCGGAATTGAACTCCGGTCGGCTGGGTGTCAGTCCGGCACCTTAACCATTAGGCTGTCTTCACTTACAGAATGGGAAGGGGATTTTTAACTGTTTTAATACACACATCGTTTTGTGTGTAAAGGCCGACAGACTAGTGTATATATATATATATGAAGGAAGGGTGGATGGGTTTAGGATCCGACGATATGCTGTAGATAGAAGGAAAGTGGTCAAGAAATGATCAACTCAAAACAAGTCACAGGGTGGTACGTTTCGTCTGTATGCACAGACTTTCTCAGCCGATCTGAGACTTTATTGAGGCAAAGCATACGTTTAAATACATGTGGTGGTGGCGGTGTCGGGGAGGTCAAGGGGGTGAGTGTGTAGTGATGTGAGCTAAGGAGGAGCGGGGAGTTTTGGGTAGGATCAGTTGAGATGGAGGGGTAGAGGATGTTTGTTAGAAGTGCTGGGCGGTGGCAGTGGTTGAAGGGTCAATTAGTGTGGGTGTATATTTGATTTATGTGAGTAAAGGGGAGGTCCTCCTTAGCTCACACCAAAATTCAACTGACCCAGCGACCCCTCCTACCCAAAATTCCCCGCTCCTCCTTAGCTCACACCAAAATTCCCCACTCCTCCTTATCTCACATCACTACACACTCACCCCCTTGACCTCCCCTTTACTCACATAAATCAATATACACCCACACTAATTGACCCTTCAACCACTGCCACCGCCCCAGCACTTCTAACATACATCCTCTACCCCTCCATCTCAACTGATCCTACCCAAAACTCCCCGCTCCTCCTTAGCTCACATCACTACACACTCACCCCCTTGACCTCCCCGACACCGCCACCACCACATGTATTTAAACGTATGCTTTGCCTCAATAAAGTCTCAGATCGGCTGAGAAAGTCTGTGCATACAGACGAAACGTACCACCCTGTGACTTGTTTTGAGTTGATCATTTCTTGACCACTTTCCTTCTATCTACAGCATATATATATATATATATATATATATATATATTAGTCTGTGTCCTCCATTGGTGACAAAGCAGGTCTATTTAGATGTGGCCCTACTTACCTCAACTGGGAATGGGTAAGGATTTTATGAAATCTCATGCGTCAAAATCAACGAGAGAGTCCATCATATATATATATATATATATATATATATATATATATATATATATATATATATAATATATATATATAGTTTTTCCATCTCTTTTCTTTTTCTCTTTTCTCTTTTCTCTTTTCACTGATTTAATTTCAATCCACCCTCTCTCTTATTTCATGTTGGGATAAGACTTTACAAAAGGGAAATAATGAGGACACTTATAAACGATTAAGTTTGGAATTCCTCAAGGTTTACTGATTATAACAAAAGATGCCTAAAGAAAGTTAGAGAGTACAGTGACTGAAACATGAGTATAGCAACTCACAATGTACAGAGAAGAAGAATTCCAACATGTAATATTTTAGCAATCTTTCTTTTTTTTTTTTTTTTTTTGCCTGTATCAACAAAATGTAAGGCAGACTGGGTTGGCAGGCAGTGTAGGAGAAAGAAAACTCTGAATTCAAAACCCCTGCCTTGTGAGTTAGTTATAAAAGACAGAAGGATAGAAAAGATAACGCAAAAGAAACTGTGGTGTATCTATGTGAAGACAGACCCTGTGATTAGTTTCTGAAGTTTGCCAGTGTTTGCACTTCTTTTCTATGGATTCTCATTCAGCACTTTAATTTCTTCTTTTATACTAGTGTCCAATTTCCCTTTTTATAAATATGGATATCTTTATTCACATCAGTGAATTAATTTAATACTGACATTAACTGGAACCTCACCATCAGATAGAGTTTAACGTCATTCCCAGGACATGTAGACCCTCAGTCACCACCTTCTAGCACCCATATGATAAAAAGGGGTTGGGGCTTGCCATAAGGGCAATAGGGTTGGGAAAATCATATAGGTGCTAGGGCTAGACGTGACCAGCTGATTGATTGGAGGGGGCCTCTCCGACTGCCCGTCTAGCCCAAGATAGGGCCAAAGTGGAGTATTGCAAGTCATGAACTGCTCATCCACCTGGGTTCTATTCTTAAGCATCACGAGTCGCCACCCATGGCCAACAGGTGGTCCTATTGGGGTACGCTTTATGATATATCTGGGTTAAGGGATATATTCTGAAGTTCGTATTTGGTATATTATCGCAGTAGTAATTGGTACATCCGTCGGTCGTGCTGTCATCTAGCGAGTGAGTTAGCTTGTAAGCATAAGGTCGTCGGCTATCGAGTAAGTGTGGGTCGTCGGTCTATAACCAACACAGTGTTGACTATTTATCCATGACACTGTCTAATCAGATTATAGTCAGGGGGTACCAAGGTATTTACATATTCATTATATCACTTTACTTATCCTATAAAAATTATTCAATAGAAAATTGAAAATATCCTTGTTTATTAAGTTCAACTTATTATCTATTGCAATTGTATCATACAAAACTTTTGGAAGGTTCAGGAAATGTATAATTATTGTAATAAACACTTTCAAAACAAAACTTTCATACGATACTTTTTGAAATATAGATTAAATTTGGGTAAATGTTAAGAACCCCTGCAGATGCGATGAATGAGAAAATAGGCTTACATGAATTGCAATTTTTGATATCTGCTTTCACAGTAAATTTCCAGTTCAAGGAGAAATATTTAAAAAAATGTCTACCATAATAAGTAATTCTATGGTTATTTCCTATAACTCCAACCTAAAAAAGGGGAACCACTCTGATTGACTAGGAAAAAAGAAGACAGGGTTAGGTTTAGGGTTAGCTTTTAGGGTTAATTTAATGGGAAAATAATGGTTAGATTAATTAACAGATAAAATTCATTGATAATAAAAATCAGTCAGAGTGGTTCCCCTTTTTTAGGCTGGAATTTTAGGAAATAACCATAGAATTACTTATTATGGTAGACATTTTTTAAATATTTCTCCAATCTATTTATTTTGAAAGTTTCAATTAGATTGCCTTTAATTTTTTTCTTGCTTGTGAAGTAGTTAATCCTAATTTTTTTTATAACTTCCTGTAACTGTAATCTTTTACTGTTTTTTAATATTTTTGTTACTCTTTGGTATAGATAATAATCTGTACACATATAGCACTTTATAGCCGCATGCAAGGGCAAAAATACAGCAAAAATACAGCCTGAACTTATTGTTGTGTATGTAATAGCTGCATGTATTTATACAAACCCTTTGCCATTGACAGGAGATGACATAAGGTCAATTTTTAAGCAGAGTAAAGTTGGTTTGAATTCAGAGTTTTCCTTCTCCTATACTGGTTGCCTAACGATGGCTAAAGAACCTGGTTTATCTTACTATTTACCCATTGCTGAGGGAAAGATCCATGTCTTTCCCAAGGGCCTTAATACAAAGTGAATTGCAAACAGCCTCATCAAATATTTCAGTTCAGCTCATATTTCCATTTCCGATGCTGATAACATCACACACCTCCCCTAATTATGCACTTGAAGAACTTTTATGTGTTTAATTTGCTAATCAACAAATTAAGTAATATTAATAATTTTTTTTTTTTTTTTTTTTTTTTTTGCTGTTTGCCAAGGCTGAAAATTATGAGACCCTGTGCAGCAACCTGCTTAGTCCATATTTAGATTTGGCATTGTTTGAAATGAATTGATAATCATCTCCTTAACTGAAAAGGGTTAATAAACATTTTATAAGATTCTTAAAATTATAAAACCTTGTGTAGTACTTTGACACAAAGTCATGTTCTCAGAAAGCATAGCCTTGTGCCAAACTAAAGTTTCTTTCAACCAAATGCCTACAACTGAATTTGTCCATGTTTTCTTTCTGATCATCCTTTCTTATTACAGAGTGGAAGTCATTATGTTCGATGCATTCAAAATCAATCATTGTGCCAACAAATCGATTCACGGTGCCAACAGTGCTTGGGGGCTAGACCCAGTTTGAGAATGGACCATGCATTGTTGATTCCAAAAATTGCTTCTGGTGATTGGGATCTCCAAGATGAGCATGGTCATGGTCAAAAACTCATCATTCGACAATGAAGTATTGAGGGCAGCCATGGGGACTCATCAAGAAACGAGCACTCAAGCAATGGGAGCAAATTCTGCGTGTAGCCCATTTTACAGTCAGAAGACATCTCTGCACAAATTGGCAAAGTGAAGAAAATGCAGAAGTGGGTACCACATGATTTGGCGGCTTGCACGGTTTGTCACTTGCTGCAATTTGCTTGTTTATTTGTAAAAAAAATTGTCCTTTTCTTGATTGTGTGGTTTCAGTATGAAGATCAAAACTATGACTTTCTCTGGGTTGACAAAACTTGTACTACCCCTCTCAACATCCTGAAATGGTTCTTTGTCTTCAAATGATACTCCTGACTGTTTTGTAGATTAACCCATCACAGCCTTTTTCAACCTCGCAAGATTGCAGAAGAGTCGTATTGTCATAATTTGGAACAGATGCATCAAACATTGCAAACATTTTGGCTCACTGTGGTGAGCAGAAAGACCTCTATCGTGCTGCAAAATAATGCAAGACTTTATACTTTACAATCAACTTGTCAAAACCTAATGCAGTTGGGCATCAATGTCCTGACCCCACCCACCCTGTTCTTAATGATTACCACTTTTTTGGGTCCCTATATGCAAATTTACCCCACTAATCCGCACCAACAAAATACAATGCATGGTCAATTTTTAAGCAGAGTTTAACAGGTTTAAATTTTCCTTCACTTAAACCGGCTACCATACCAAGGTTAAAGAGCCCAGTCTGCCCTATTTATCCATAGTTGGAGGGAGAATAATTGGATTCATACCTTTCCCAAGCATATTATTGCTATATGAAATGCAAACAGCCTGGTCCAGGATTTGAACTCGGTTTGCTGCATCCATTTTCTACAACGATAACCATTACATCACAAACACCTTCTAAATGCAAATTTATGCCAACAGATGTGGACAAGTGTGGGACCAGGTCAAAAAACGACTTTTGGGGTGTTTGTTAATTCCCATTACCCAGTTGGGTTTGGCCTGAGTTTATGTCATTTTAAAATTTCTCTTTCAAAACAGTCATTCATTTGGTTTCAACTAGATATTTCTTTTACTTGAAAAAGTTTTTGATGTTTCACAGAAATAAAAATGAAATTTTGCAGAGTGATTATTACAATGTGGCTGCTATATAAAAATCTTGTGGGAGTGGGATAAGAGTTTTCATTAAATGAATTTTGTGAAAAAATGTTGGGTCTTTTTTTACAATTCTGATGAAAATCAAATACTAATTTAAATTTTTGTCATGGTTTTTAACAAATTTGAAAATGCTAACATTCAGCTCATTCATTTTCACTGTAATTCACCATTTATATCATTTCATATATGTTGGCCCCACAAGTGGCATAATGATTAGCAGACCTTTGTAAGTGAGTTTGATTCTCACTAGGTGCCCCTATACTTTGGACCTTATGCAATAACATAGCTAAGCTTAGTGAATAACTCATATGTATTTACCCAACCCCTCCCTTCATGTATAATGCGATACAAGGTCAATTCTTAAACTGAGCTTAACAGGTTTTAATTCAGTTTTTCCTTCTCCTAGATTGGTTGACAATCTAGTCTCACACACTAATTAGCTCTGAGTAGGGACTTTGATCATCACTAGATGCTCCATATTCATGTCCCTATACTAAATCTAGAGCTTTGGGTGCTTCGTATAGCATAGTAGTTAGTAAGCTAGGCAAGCAAGCCATTACTTGTAAGTTTGATTCTTATAAAGTTAAAGAGCCAAGTCTGCCCTGCTATTTACCCATAGCTGGAGGAGAATGGTTGGATTCATACCTTTCACAATGGTATTCACATTATGTGTAATGCAAGCCACCTCATCCAGGATTTGAACTTTGGTCTCCATGTCCATTTCCTGCAATGGTAACCATTACACTATGAAAGCATCCATCTTGTATACTGTGCACTACACAACTCTAAACGAGGGAAAATTTTCGAAAACGAAAAAGGAAACAAATTAAGCAATATTCAAAATGGTTAATTTCCTTTTGGCTACACAAGTAGTGAGATGAGGCAAGAGAAATGAAATGATCTTTCTCAAAAATAACTATATATTAATACTTGTGTTCCTTAATCATTTGACCGTTATCATCTTGCAACACCCTCTGGTTAAAAATGAAGCCGTCCAAATCACCCAAGATTAAATGCAAAAGTGTAAATTCTGATTATCTGGTGTTGCTTATCTGCTGAACTCTTATTTCTTATGAGTGTCATCACCTCAGCTAAATAATGTACTATTCCGTTTTTATCATAAAGAAAGGGAAGAAAAAGGACATGCTACACAGAAAAATATAAGAAAGAAAGAGCAGGGGAAAGATATATAAAGAGACAGTGAGTGCGTGGAAGTGATAATGCTAATCTGTTTCAATCGAACGTGACGAAAAGATGAAAAGCGGGAAATTAAAAAAAATGAGTGAGGGAGATTTAAATTAAGATTAATAATCTTAATTTAAATCTCCCTCACTCATTTTTTTAAATATTTTTTACTTTTTACATATTAAACTATTTTGCAATAGCTTTTAAGTAAAAAATATCAAATGTTGTGATAATTTTAGCTCAGTCGGTAGAGTGTTCGGCTGGGAACCTCAAGGTTTCAGGTTCGATACCAGCCCTCGCCGACTCAGCTTTTGAGTAGCACAGGGATCTGTGTGGTAAAGTGAGGAGCTGACAGTAGGTGTGGTGCTCCGCCTCAGATTCTAAAACAGTCTCCTTGGTCTACCGCTATTGAAAAGGGGATAGACTCCCTCGCTGTCTAGCTGATACTGATTTTAAGTCTCCCCAACGACTTTACTTACTTACTGTGGTATATCCACAGGTCCTGCTTGTTAATGATAATCATAAGGCTTCATGAATTATATATCTATAATTGCTTGGTTTGAACAACGTCAACTTGTGAAGCATTGAGGCATAACTGTAAGTAGAACAAGTCAGATATTAATAATAATGACAAGGTTTCATCAAAGACATTTAAGGACAAAACATCCAATTGGTTTATCTGAACACAGTTGACTTGTGAAATCTTTGTGAAGTCTTAACTGGCTTATAAAACATCTAATCAAATAATAATAATAATAATAATAATGAGAAGGTTTTTATTGAAGACATCAAAGGACTATACATCTTATTTGTCTGGATTTTTTAGAAGAAGCTTGATCATTTGTATTATTTAGATTTTTCAGACTGTTGTTCCCATCTTATTATATACACAACATTTCAGCCAATGTGCTTTCCAGCCTTCGTCAGGTGTTTGTACCTAGTCATGGTTAATGGGGTGACAACAATCTAACTCAATGGATTAAATAAAGGGTCCAATCTGAAGTTCTGTGATGGCTCCCAATTATAATAAGAAGGTTCTTCAGTTTGACAAGTAACTCCTGAAGAAGGCCAGAGAGCACAACGGTTGGACAAAATGTTGTGTTTATAACAATGATAAGAACAGTTAGAAAAATATAAATAAAAAAGATATTCATCTATATGGTTTATCTTAACAATGTTGACAGTTATGTCACAAAGTCTTCATAAAAGACTTTGTGACATAACTGTTAAGAAAAACTAGTGTTATATACTCCCTTGTTCTGTGTATATAAATGGCAAGAGAGTTCTTTTCTTCTTATGAGGAGATGAGAGGCATTTGTATATGTCTCCTGCATATTTAAGTCTTTTCTTACTTAAGTAGCTCGACTAGTACCCTATTTCTAGTATCATCTGCGTTATTCGGACTATTGTCCCCATCTTCATTGTTATTTGTACAACATCTTCATAAGTTCCCAAAATTCACACTCAATTGTCCAATTGGACACATGGCCTAGTGTATAAGGTAGTTAGGTTAAGATAGTTCTAAGTGACAGCTATCTCTGGATTCCGGGTTCAATCCTGAGTAGAGGCAGTAACATATAAAAATAAATAACACAACTCCTACCCCAGCTACGGTTAGCGGAATGAGAACAGGAGCACCCCGTGGACTAAATAAAGGGTTAGGTTCAAAGTTCCATGATGGCTCCCAATTACGACAAGAAAGTTCCCGAGTTCGAAAAGAAGTTCCCGAGTCCGAGAAGGTTCCTGAGTCCAACAAGAAATACCTGAAGAAGGCCGGGGGGCATATCGACCGAAATGTTGTACAAATAACAATAGTCCAAATAACGCAGATAATACTAATCATCAAGCCTCATCTGAAACGTTCAGAGAAATACCTTATTTCTATTGTCTGTTTCTTCATTTCTTCTAACTAGTTTTACTTACTTAGTTTTTGGCTGGATCTGTGTCTTTAAAAGTCTGGTCTGATTTTAAGATACTGGTTCACCATTAGTTCACAAGAGACAACCAAAACTTATATTTTATGTGATCCCATTCAGAGCCAGACTTTTTCAACCAGGGTGGAATCTCCGGTCTAACTGACTAACTTCTGGGCCTTCATTCTTAGGCCAGTGTGTAACAAGAAATAAGGTTACTTAAAGGTTATTACCTATCAATTATCTTACCCTATGGATTTTGAATTTCAATGACTTTTGATTTAAAATCCAAAAATCAACGGTTTATCAATATATAACACTAGTCAAACATTAATGATAATGACAAGGCTTCAAGTCTGCTTAATTTCCTTTTGGCTACAAAAGTAGTGAGATGAAGCAAGAGAAATGAGATCATCTTTCTCAATAATTAATTGTAATGACAAGGCTTCATTGGAGACATTCAAGGACTATATATCTATTTAGTTGATTTGAACAATGTCGACTTGTGAAGCCTTAAATAATATTGTCTTGTGAAGCTTTTGTGATATGATTGTTGAGAATAACTCTTCAAACATAATAATGAGAATTAATTCATTTGTTTTTGTTTATGTCTGATTGTGTGCTGTTTACTTATATTTTGTGATTGTATATTTCAGCCAATCAGGTGGTGATGCTGTACCTGCCATTTTATTGCATCAGCGTTGGGATGAGTACCACAGATGGAGCCATTCTGATGTCAGTTATAGGAATTGGTCTGACTATTGGAGAGTTGACCATTGGTATTTTTCTGGACATTTTCCACATCAAAAGTGACCACTTAATGACGTTTTCAATGATCTGCATGGGTTTCACCACTTTAGCCATTCCGTCATTGTACGATCTTTATTCTATTGGTGCTTTAATTACAATTTGGTCAATAGCAGTTGGTGAGTTCTCTTTTATAACCGTTTTATTTTTTGTTTTGAATCTTTCATGCTGTTCATTTTCTTTTAAAAAATTTTGAAGAACAACCAAATGTGGCATGCGTAATTACTGGACCGGGGCCGCCCTGTTCTTTGAGGCTATAGAATATGCCAATTGCACTTCTGCAGAGGGGTAACCCCACCCCTCAATAGGAGACCCATAATATCTGTGTGGAGACCCATAATATCTGAGGATGGAATCCTGGTGACTGAGTGGTCCATAACTCACATACTAAGTGGTCACATATCATGCAACACTCCACTTCAGCCATTACTTATAAAAAATCTGAGGTAGGAGTTATTGTCCTTGTTCTACGAGCCTCGCTATCAACCAACTAATCACATTCTTTAGTGGCAAAACCAAAGACACAAATTCTTCCTTTTTCTGATTGAGCCTCCCCGAAGACAGATGTGCAACAAGGCATCTCCTATATTCTTCCAAGCAACCAGATAGCCGTAGCAAGGGACTCCTATAACTCACCCTACCTCAGGAACTCAGATAAGTGGACAGTATTTCTATGTAACATTCCCGCAGACAAAACCATAGTTTGCAGCAATTTATGTTCTGTTTCTAAGATAATACAAGTCGTTGTCGTATTCTAAGTTGTGTTTGTGTTTTTCTCCTTTCAACTGTTGTCTGTCACCACTCGTGTTCTAAAACACCACATAGTTGGGCTAGTCAGGATTTCAGAGAGATCCAACCAATCATCTGGTCATGTCTAGCTGAATCACCTACACAAATAAGTCCTGACCATATTTCTAGAAATTGCATTTATGGCAAACAAACACCCAACACTTTTTATCTTTTCATGCTAGAAGGACGTGGATGAGAATCAACCACCAGTTTATTAATACATATGAAGTTAATGAGAAAAGAGGATTGGAATATCTTTCCTCACAAACACTAACCCACCCACTTGACCTCTTCTCGCATCCACTCCCCTCCTGTCCACTTCGCCCTCTATAAAACACTTGTATGATACCTTTGATAATCAATAAAATGACTGATGATGCCGAGCCCAAAGCTCTAGCGAAATATATCCTACATATGTTTGTCTGAGTTTTGTCCTTGTGTTCCTCATATCTCTACCACATATGAAGTTAATGAAAATTATTTATACTATTGTCTCAAGCTCTGATAATTCGTTTAATAACAAAAATATTTACCTACAATATATTTGTTTACAAATCATATATACAAAAAAAAGTTTTGGCATTAAATGGACTCATGGGAAGGTTTTAAGATAAAAGAAAATTGTTCATTATGAGGAAACCTGAAATCTTGTTGAGATCTTGGGTCTCTAACAATAGACAATAATCAGGAAGCCATGTTGCTGCAAGACCTAACTTACAATCTATATATTAATATGCTTGTTTCTTAATCTCCCGTCCGTTATCATCTTGCAACACCCTCTGGTTAAAAATGAGACTATCCAAATCATCCATTATGAAATGCAAAAATGTAAATCCTGATTATCTGGTGTTATTTTTCTGATGAATTCTTATTTCTTATGTGTCGTCACCTCAGCTAAATAATGGACCATTCTGTTTTTATGATAAAGGAAAGGGAAAAAGACATGTAATACAAAAAAAATATAATAAGAAAGAAAGAAAGAGAGTAGAGGAAATATAGAGAAAGTGAACGTACATAAGTGATAACACTAATCTGTTTCAATCGAACATAATGAAAAGATCTAAAGTAGGAAAGAAAGAAAGAAAGAAAGAGTGAGTTAAATGAAGATTATTATAGCTTTTACATATTGAACTATTTTGCAATAGCTTTTAAGCAAATATGTTTAAAGTATTGTAATAATTAAATTATCATACTGATATATCCACAATTATTGGTAGTTCTTTTTAACGCTCTTATGGCAAACACCCACTCCTTTTTGTCAAATACCCCCCCCTTTGTCAAACACCCCCCCCCGCCTTTTTGTCAAATACCCCAAAATGTTGTGGCAACATCAAGGAATGTATCAATTCATATATCAATTACCAAAACTTACTTATAGAATTGAACCCTATCAATAAATAACCTTTATTATTTTCTTCTACATTGAAGGTTTTGGTGTTTCACTTCGAGTACTTCTTATTGTTGAACTATTGGGTGTTGAACATCTTGCTCCAGTTTATAGTGTTGTGATGTTTTCCAATGGACTCGGTTATGGCATTGTCCCACCTATATTTGGTAGGTAGCATCTCTACACATTTTATTTGTTTTTCTGATTTTTCTTGCACACACACACACACACACACACACACATATAATATATATATATATATATATATATATATATATATATATATAGTTATGAAATATGACTGACAAAATGAGTAACCAAGTTGATGAAATAAACACTATTCTTAACATCAAATATAACAGAATTTTATATATATATATATATATATATATATATATATTATATATATATATTATATATATATATGTCATTGTGGGATCCACATATGCTTCTTAGTTGATATATGTTTTACTCACACACACACACACACACACACACACACACATATATATATATATATATATAATATTTGGGATTTAGTCTGAAGCATAACGTATGTAATATAAGAAACTCGGTTTTGGAATGTTAAGTTTCATTTTATTTCATAATATTTCGGGGAATTTAAACCCCTTCATCAGAGCAAATAGACTGGCTGTTCTGTATTTTTTAGCATCTTTATATATGCGATCACTGCTGTTGATAGAATTGTCTCAGTGACCTTCTTAGGTGGTATAGGGGTGGCTGCTCTTAGTGACCTCCTTACTACTCTTATATGTTGCTACTCGTCAGTGTTATTTCTGTGTCGTATCCATGTCTACACGGCTACTTGTCTGTGTTGTTTCTGTGTCGGCATGGAAAAGATATCTTGCCACTTCTGTGTTGATGTTTTTTTTGTTTTTTTTTGGGGGGGCGGGGGATCTTTTCTGTACTTGTGGCCGTTTGTCTTTTCTGCCATCTGCTATGCTGATAGTGTTAGTGTTAGAGAAATATATATACAGGTTGAGGAATCCTAAATCTGTATTTAATCTCTGTGTATGTGTGCATAAGCATAGAGAGAGAGAGAGAGAGAGAGAGAGAGAGAGAGAGAGAGAGAGAGAGTCAAGAGTGCTCAATATTATTGATAGAGAATGTATATCTTAGGGTAGGAAAGACATAAAGTCAACATTGATTGGTAACTGACTGTTCCTCACCTATACAATTTTGTTTTGAAAATCGAATAGGCAAGGAACTGTCAGTTACCAACTGCTGTTAATTTCATGTCTTACGTACCCTGACTAAGATATATATATATATATATATATATATATATATATATATATATATATATATATGTTGAAACAGTCTGTACGATATTCTACACACCGAGTAATTCTTTGCGAAATTGACTTGTCATTATTATCTTCTATAATTATCGAATTTTATGCGATATGCGCATTGTAATTGCCTTCAAGCAAAAATATAAATATTAATATATATATATATATATATATATATATATATATATATATATATATATATATATATATCGCGACGCTCTCCTATATATAAGGGATGGAGCACTCTATGACGGCCTTTACATACAAAGTGATGTGTGTATTAAAACAGTTAAAATCCCCTTCGCGCCCTGTCGGCTGGGGCGTTAGAATGCACCGACTGCACCTCTGCAGAGGGGTAAGTCTCCCCTAATGGGGCCACCTGTTGGCCGTGGATGGCGACCCGTGATGCTTAAGGATAGAGCCCAGGTGGATGAGCAGTTCATGACATGCAATACTCCACTTTGGCTCTATCTTGGGCTAGACGGGAGGTCGGAGAGGCCCCCTCCGATCAATCGGCTGGTCACGTCAAGCCCTAGCACCTATATGATTTTCCCAACCCTATTGCCCTTATGGCAAGCCCCAACCCCTTTTTATTATATGCGTGCTAGAAGGCGGTGGCTGCGGGTCTACATGTCCTGGGAATGACGTTAAACTCTATCTGATGGTGAGGTTCCAGTTTCGGAGGTTTGGGGAATGTGGAGCACCCCTTCATCACCATTGCTCCCTGGTCCACTCTGACCCGGAGTCGTAGTACCTGTTAGGGTCCCATCAATGGGTTAAATAGAAAAATGTATTTATAAAAAAATTGTATTATCCATTAAGAATTGATTTATTTCAAAACTTTATCGGCATTAAATGACCCACTGAGGTTAATATGCCGTAAAACAAAACAAACAAACCCAAATCCCCTTCGTATTCTGTAGGTGATGACAGCCTGATGGTTAAGGTGACGGACTGACACTCAACCGATCGGATTTCAATCCTGGCAGTAGGTAGCTTACAAATGTCTAGCCACACTGACTTGATAAGTCGAAATACGTGTCTGTGGATGACTTTCTCTCTCTCTCTCTATATATATATATATATATATATATATATATAAAGTTAAGGTAGCATGGAAATGGAGTCGACAGCTTCTGGTCACTGACAGTATCTTCAGATCAAGCAGAAAAAGGACCCAGTGATTGACTTATATACGCTGTGGTTTGTCCCTTTAAGGAGGGGAGGGGAAAGAGAGGATTTTGATTGGTCAGCTGCTGCGAGTATCAGAATATACAGTTATCTAATTAGGGTGAGTGCTCAGTTATCTACCCTCCATAGGAGCTGATGAATTGCCTTGGGGTTTTATTGCCGGCTTCATTCACTCTGCTTTTCCTTTTTAGGGGTCACTCATACTTTATCTTTTTACTGGTTTGTTGTTTGGATATAAAATCTTAACTTATGAGTGTTATGATTAAGGAATAACAGTCAAAAAGGAAGAAACCAAAGTTTCGTAATTAAACAGATAAATAATGTTTTTTCTTCGAAGCAAGAATCCCCAACAGTAGGGTAGGTCGATTTTTCACTTTTTAAAAATATCAAATTGTCCATCAATGTGAAAGTTGTGTGCTCGTATACTGAATACTGGTACCAAAATTTAGATCTTTTACTTGCACCATTGTTTGAGTAAATAGCATCAAAGATCGTCTACTAAAATGCACTAAAAATCCTTGTTTTCGCAAAATTTAGCCTTTAAAAACTGTGGATTTTTAGTGCATTTAAACTTGGGTTTCATACAACGATAATCGTTAAACTTTGCGTAACAGTTATCTTTGTAGGAAGTGGACTCAGCCACACGAGTTCAAATTTATATATATATATATATATATATATATATATATATATATATATATATATATATTTATATATATAAACTTTCGGCTAACATTAGTCATCATCAGGATTGAACTGTTGACAGTGGAAAAGTAAAAAAAAAACAAAAAAAAAAAAACAAAGATAAACAGAAAAAAACACCAAATGAAAGTGTCCCACCTTTGTAACCATCAACTGGGTTAAGCCACTTCATGTTTTCTTTTTACCTGCAACAC
The DNA here is from genome assembly GCA_023376005.1 of Doryteuthis pealeii. Lineage (NCBI taxonomy): Eukaryota > Metazoa > Mollusca > Cephalopoda > Myopsida > Loliginidae > Doryteuthis > Doryteuthis pealeii. Next base: position 34,925,685 of record CM042147.1, on the reverse strand, counting down.
CCCACTTTGGCCATGATGCTTAAGGACGGAATCCTGGTGGAGAGCAGTCTATGACACGCAACATCCCACATTGGCCCTTACTTAGGCTAGGCAGGTGGTCAGAGAGAACCCTCCGATTAATCAGCTGGTCACATCAAGCCTTAGCGCCTATATGATTGTCCCAATCCTATTGCCCTTATACGAAACTCAAACCCTTTTTATTATATGAGTGCTAGAAGGCAGTGGCTGAGGGTTTCATGCCCTGGGTATGACATTAAACTCTATCTGATGGTGAGGCTCCAGTTCTGGAAGTCTGGGGAATATGGAGCACCCCCTTCATCACCATTGCTCACAGGTCCACTTTGACCCAGAGTGGTAATACCTGTTAAGGTCCGATCTATGGGTTAGATAAAAATTTTGTTTACAAAAAAAAATTGAGTTTAAAAAATTTTCTTCAAAACTATTGCTACGAATCTTTCAAAACTTTGTCGTCATTAAATGCCCATAGTGTTGATATGCCATAAAACAAAACAAAACAAGCAAACGTTTTCCTTTTAATGCAGGTTCTAAGAATTTAAAATCTTGAAGTAAAAGTGAATGGAATTTGTGATTGCCCTTCCTTTCCACCACCAGGATCAAGTAACAAACTTTTTGAGCCACCCAAAAATTAATACATGTCTTTCATCCACATGAGAAGAACAGACACAGTTCTGGAGGTCTGGGGAATATGGAACACCCCTTCATCATCATTGCTCCCAGGTCCACTCGGACCCGGAATGGTAGTATCTGTTAGGGTCCCATTTATGGGTTAAATAGAACATTTGTTTACGAAAAAAATGAGTTTAAAAACTTTCTTCTAAACAATCGCTATGAATCTAATGTAATTCATATACTGTCCAGATCGTGACATTTAGACAAAACCAAATGATCGAGGTTTTAAATTCGACCTTACACCACAAAGTAAAATGAATCCAGATGTTCACGTATAACCCAATGTTAATGTTACTTTTTGTAAAACAAGCCTGCTACTTAGACGCTCGTGACTGAGATTTTGTTATATAAACTAGCAAATACATGCACCCTCAGGGCACAAGTATTCAAATTTTAATGTAATAAAATATTAGATTAGATTGGAAAGACTAATGAAACTAAATAAGAATGCAGATAAAATGATTTGAAACAGAGGGGATATAATCGAAAAATAGATCAACTTTGAAACTAACTATTCCATCACTCCCGTCTTTCATTGCTAAATTTTCCTAATTTAACTATTTAGTTAAATTAGGAAATAAAGAATAAAATTAGTTATTTCTTCTTGTTAATGGATTTCTTTTAAGATTTATCTCCAGAACTTTTATTCATATTTATTAGAATAAAACCAAACAATTAGAAATCAATAATACCAAGCACATATTTATAAAAATCAAATCTTTAATATCAATATGCAAATTATCATTCTGTAACACTGTAAACCGCTATTTTGTTTTATATATAAATAAAATTGCTTGTTATTAATATGTAACCTGGCCAACGCCGGGGGTCCAGTGGCTTCGGCCCTGGATCTTTACAAGTTAATAGCGTCGATCCCAGGGGGCCATCCCCCCAGGCAACACCTGCCCCCTCGATTTAAAGGGGCAGGGCTGGGTTTATTGCCCAGTGCCTGAGGCGCCCCCTTGAGGGGGAATGCCGACGGGATCGACGCAATTTTTTCACCTGCCACTCCATGAGCTTCGGCTTGTGGGTGGTCCCACGTTAATAGGGACTTTGTGCCTGACCCGTACAAGTGGGGTACGCGGTAAATACAGTATGTAGACCCGCCCAACAGGGTAGGGGTCCAGTGGCTTCGGCCCTGGATCTTTACAAGTTAATAGCGTCGATCCCAGGGGTCTTTCCCCCCAGGCAATACCTGCCCCCTCGATTTAAAGGGACAGGGCTGGGTTTATTGCCCAGCGCCTGAGGCACCCCCCTTGAGGGGGAATGCCGACGGGATCGACGCAATTTTTGTTCTTTCCCACCCATGAGCTTCGGCTTGTGGGTGGGCCCACATAAAAATGTCTTTGTGGTACACCCTCATAAGTGGGATGAGAGGCAAATACCTGTAGATAAGACCAACAGTGTTAATAATGTAAAACAATTTTCTTAATCATTTAGGTTTAAATAAAAAAGTAAATTATAGGAATTATGATTTGGGTACTGATACGTTTCAGTTACAGACACACAGATGCACAATCTTTATTATAATAAGACACACTGTCCTGTGTGGTGGTATCGCTTACTCTGAGACAGATTGGTTTTCGTTTATATTAACCTTTTGGTTGTATGTCAATAATTCTCAGTTACACTTTTAAGGAGTGTGGAGAATAAAGTTGTTAAGTTAATGTGTATTGGTGCACTTTTAGCTTTTGAAAAATCTGTTGACTTTGACACAAAAGTTCTCGTTAAATCCTACTTAACGGACATAAATTCCACCATCGTGTGTCACCTCGCCGAAAGAAAGAAAATACTAAAATCAGGGAATTAACCGAATTTAATGAAATTTTCAGTGTCGATACATTAATGAATAAACAATATAATGCACTAGTTATTTTATTTGAAAACTTACATTTTTTTCAGGTCAGTTAACTTTGAACCATGTATCTTTGAGGCATAACACAGATTCACAAACAGGCGTAGTTCAAAGTTAATTGACCTGAAAAATTTTTTAAGATTTTCAATAAAATAACTGGTGCATTATATCTTTTAGTTATTAATACTAGCAAATATATGCACCCTCCGGGTGCAAGTATTTAAGTTTTAATATAATAAAATATGTTAAATTAGAAAAGCCAATGAAACTGAATAAGAATTCAGATAAAAATATTTGAACAGAGGTTAAATCATACCCCCTGTATGATTTAAAAATAGAACAACTTTGAAACTAAATCTTCCATCATTTTCCCTTACTCCCGTCTTTCATTGGTAAATTTTCCTAAATTAACTATTTAGTTAAAATAAGAAGTAAAGAATGAAATTACAGTTATTTCTTCTTTTTAATGAATTTCTTTTAAGATTTATCGCCGAGATTTTTGCTCATATTCATTGATATAAAACCAAACAATTAGAAATCAATAATACTAAGCATATATCTATCAAAATCAAATTTTTAAGATCAATATGCAAATTAGCCTTCCCATTCACACTGTAAACCGCTATTTTCTCGTATATATAAATACAATTGCATGTTATTAGTATGTAGATATGGTCAACAGTCTTAATGATGTAAAGCAATTTTGTTAATAATTGAAGTTTAAATAAAAATAAAATCATGGGGAATATGATGTAAATAACTAAGGAAATTGTGACTTGAATAGTAATGTAGTTTCGGTTACAGACATAAAAACCCACAATCTCCATTATAATAAGATATCAACACTGAAAATTTCATTAAATTCTGTTAATTCCCTGATTTTTTGTATTTTTTTCCTTTCGGCGGGGTGACATACGATGGTGGAATTTATGCCTATTATCTAGGATTTAACCAAAGTTCCTTTATCCCAGTTAGGACAGATTCACTGAAACACCCAAACAACTTCGACTATGAACAGATGCATTTGTGGCAGATTGTGCAAAAACAATAAAGGCTTAAAGAGGCCGGATGAAATGCATTGACAAGGGAAACAAGGAGCAGCATGCAGGTACTAACCCTGGTAAAAGGAAGGAGGAGTAGGACCAGGAATCCCCCCCCACAGAATTGAGTCTCTCCAAGCTTTGGTTCCACTTACACAGGGCATGGAGTCCAGGAAGAAAATAAAGTGCTTCCCTACCCACCACGAAGAACAAGAAGGTCTGGCAGGAATTTGACACTGATATCTTATGACTACACACCCAACTTCAAATTATGTAAAAAAAAAAAAATTAAAAAAAAAAACACTCCCTAATAACAAGTGAGTCAAATTCAATAAAAACTAAATACTGGAACGCTATAATCTTATTTATTTGTGTATATCACCTTTCTTTCTTTTTATTCCTTTGCTAGCTGCATGTTCCCTGTCTTTCCAGGGTTAAATGGTATCCGGATAAATTTAAGTATACACTTTTTAAATCTCATATTGCTCGCCATTGGTTAAGCAGTACCTATCACTCGTTTGTGAAAATGTTACAACGGAAATCTGAGTATGCTAACCCCAAACTTACGAATAACGCAATAATATTACGTTTCTGAAAGGCAGTGAGATGCAATATCAACAGTGTTATCATTAATGCATGTGGTCCTAATGAACTGAATGCTCGATATGGAAATTCATTAAATTTGCAAATTTATCAGAGTTATCCTCCTTTTAGCCTACTCATGTTTTTTCTTATTTTCTCATACCCCAGCCGGTAATTTCGTCCCTCGTGACCCCAAATGAATTCATGGATAAATATGAATACCACCGCCGGATTCCCCGTAAAAGTGTTGTTTTATATTGGTACAGGGCTTTGTTTTTAATTGCATATCCGGACAGATATCATCATTCATCATCATGTCGCACAATTAGCACGGATATCCATGACAATCTCTTGCCAACCTTCCCTATCATTCATTATCCCAGGGAGGTCCTCTGTGCAGTATCCAGCATCCTCGCATATTTGGTCAATCTAGGTCCTTGGTGAGTGGTCCACATTAGTTGGCTTCCACAGGAGAATGTCGTTATGAGCTCGTCCTTGCTTCTCCAGCAGTGTCCAGTATGCCTTGTCCATCTCACTCGGATGGTTTGTGAGATGGGGGGGGGCAGGTGGCCGTACAGTTATTTCCTTGCGGGGTGCTGTTTCCACGATTTGTTCAAGACCGCATGTAGCATTCTTGTGCAGCTCGCATCTAGCTTATTCTCAAGGCGCCTCGTTAGAGTTCAAGTGGTGCAGCCATACAGTAGTACTGATATAACCACAGCCTGGAATGACAGATATAGTATAATAATATTTGCTCATGTTAAATATAGAATGTATTTAAAAAAAACAAGATTTTTAAAAAAATCAATACAAATAAGAAATAATATCAATTCAAAACAAAATGAAAATTTAAAAATATAAAAACAAATCAAATGAATTAAATGAAACCTTAATTCTTGTGTGTCATCCAATGCACAATCAACTTGATTTTATAACAAAGTACAGTTAATGTTACATGACTGTAAACGAGATCTCTTCTGATTTAACGGACAAAACAAAAAGGTTAATATTTTCACCTAACATGCCAGGAGAATACTCATCGAATATTGTCCGAGCCGTGATTTGTGGCTAAATGACAAAAAATAAAAAAAATGCGTCTGTACGCATGAGGCTCCGCGCATGCTGAAATCTTTATCAAGTCATGTGAAGATATAAATCAACAGAATTGTCCCAAATCGGAGAAAATATTTAAATTGTCCATATTTAAGGAGATTTTACACTGCCAAGCCAAAAGATAAACAAGCAATTTTGTGACGTGAGCATAGTTGGTTTACTTTCAAATTAGACATGATGATCTGGACAAATCGAACCCTCCCCCCTCCACATCAAGTGTTTAAACCACGTGATGAACATTTACGCCAATGGACAACGAGGACACAGAGTAATACTTGGCATTACAATGATATGGACAGTGTTTAGAGTTTACGTTTTTTAAGTGGAGTCCGTTCAATTAACAACAGTAATCCCTTTCGGTCACAACAGTAATCCCTTTCGTTCAGCAAACTGCTCTCACAGTGACCGCATTCGTCTGACGTTCGTTGTTCTTCACCAAAAAAAATAGTAGTCCACCGAATTCCAACTTTCTCGCAGTCACTTCCTTCGCTCTTGTCGTACGTCACTGCCCGCGTCAGCAAGACTCAAACGCAACTCCGCCGTCTGTTAAGACAGGCCTTAAATAATGACACTAACATCCGACATCTGTGTCAATCGTATGGTCTATTGATTAACATGCGCGCCAACGAGGTAGTCCGGCGTCAAGCCACGATTCACGATCAGCAGGATGTAAGTTCAATCTTCCCAATCGCCCGTTACACCACCCCCCCGATCTTATTTTACACGCCAGACATGGTCGTGTACGCTTTGGACTACTACGTGCGGGATTTCCCTCGACACAAAATTATTGAAACCTTCAACTGTTGTTTGTCTTTTCTTTTGCTACCATACACTTTCTTCTTGCTGATATAACATTTATAATTTTATAGAACAAGTATTCTCAAATGTTCATACATGTAAATTTACAAACGTTGTGTGTATATATGTACATATATTTACCCAACCCCTCCACACGAGCATGATGTGATACAAGGTCAATTTCTTAAGCGGAGTTTAACAGGTTTGAATTCAGATTTCCCCTTTTTCTTAACTTTTATCTAACCAAGGTTAAAGAGCTCAGTCAGCCCTACTATTTATCCATAGCTGGTGGAAGAGTAGTTGGGTATATAGATGGACAGAAACACAGCAAATATAGTATAAGATTTATTATTTAAAAGAAATATAACTTTTTTTTGTTTGTTTGTTTGTTTCCTAATTATTAGAAAGGTTTTGTATTTAATCGTCTTTGTTGCATATCCTCATGTATTATTCACTTTTTTATTTTTCAGGATGGCTGTATGATAAGACCAAGTCTTTCCATGTCGTTTTCAAAACCACCGCTGCTTTCTTTTTTATAAGTCTTATAATCACCTGCATAATTAATTATCAACAAAAAAGACGTACTGCGCAAAGTCCTTCCAATCAGGTGGTTCAAGTCAAAGAGAAAGAAACAAATGAATAAACATTGGAACCAACCCTTGGAGTATTCATTTAATCTACCATCGAGTAAGTATATTTATTTATTACTAAAATTCTCACATAAATATAAATCCTGATATTCTTTTCGGTGAAATCTTGGTAGTTAACTTCTTTTGCTGATTCTGTTCGTTAAACCGGCTTTACGAATCTGTATGAAATACTTTCTAATGTTTATTATCCGACCCATTCCGTTTCTTTTTCCAACAGTCAAAATTGGAACTCGTTCGGTTTTTTTTCATTGGGTTTCCTCAAAACATTTACACACACATTATATATATATATAATATATATATAGGTATATGTAAAACAAAATTTTTTTTGCGATGAAACAAAGAAAATATAGTGCTCAATCACAGTTTGTAAGAGCTAATATTTATTTATTTTACAATGTTTTCATAGATCAATGTTCATTATCAGCAAATGAAACCGCGGTCGCTGATAATGAACATTGATCTATGAAAACATTGTAAAATATATATATATATATATTTATATTATATATATATATTGGAGAATAAGTGCTTAATTGGAGTCGTACCTAATTAGAAATTAATTAATTAATAATGAATTAGGCGGGAAACCTATTAAATGTATGGCTAAACAAATCGAGAAAAATCAATCTCTGTATGTACATTTCGGCCTATTAGGCCTCATCAGGCAAGCTATAGATCGGGAAGGACCGCCCTGTGCGTGATTTGAAACCGGACTGCCAAGCTGACAGGCCGATCCCATAACCTCAACACTAACAACTCTCTAGATTTTTTCTGATTTGTTTAGAGTAGGTTAACATTCCACTTCTAGTGACTTTTATGACACGACGATTATGATAAGTTGTAAACAGTTTGTTTAGAATGGCTTTTTGCCGATAATTTTTTGGAGAATAAGTGCTTAATTGGAGTCGTACCTAATTTAGAAATTAATTAATTAATAATGAATTAGGCGGGAATACCTATTAAATGTAAGCACTTATTCTCAAAAAATTTATCGGCAAAAAGCCATTCTAAACAAACCTTGTTCTACAACATATATATATATATATATATATATATATATATATATATATATATATATCCGGGTTAGCTCAGTCGGTAGAGCGTTCGGCTAGAAACCACAAGGTTCCTAGTTCGATACCGGTCCCCGGCAACTCAGCGTATGAGTAGCACAGGGATCTGTGCGGTAAAGTAAGGAGCTGATGGAAGGTGTGGCGCTCCACCTCAGATGCTAAAAACAATCTCCTTGGTCTAGCGCTATTGAAAAGGGGATAGACTCACTCGCTGGCTGGCTAATACCGACTTTAGGCCGCCCCGTCGACTTTACTTACTTTGCTTATATATATATATCTAATCTATAAAAGAGAGATTTTGGTATGTACGTGTCGACGTATAACTCCAAAACGGGAGGTCACTCAGATTTTAAATCTTGCATACACATTGATATCGTTCTAACTAAGAACACTCCAAATTTGGTTATTGATTTTTACTGATTTAAGGGATATAATTAATTAATCAAACAAAAATCAAACGATTTTTCGAAAGCCATAGCATAGCTGCTGCTGCTGCTAATGCTTGGTATATCAGCAGGAGCTCGGCTGACTGTGTTTACCAGCAGAAAGAAAGAAAGAAAGAAAAGAAACAACGAAAATGTTAGCGACTCGCCTAAAACAGTCAGGCGAGTCGCTAACATTTTCAGCAGCAGAAAGAAAGAAGAAACAAATGAAAATGTTAGCGACAAACTTGACTATGACTAAATTTTAACGTAAAATAAATTCGTTTTTTTTTTTAATAATCTTTCTAAATATTATTTATATTTATCGTAGTTTTTGAAACTAACTTTTATTTACAATGTACACTCACTTAAATTAAATTGTTGTCATGCACAAAAAATTGTAGAAAAATGAAAATTGTTTCAAAACACAAGTTTACGGTTACATTTTTAAAAAATAAGATTTAAATGTCAATAAAATCAGTCACCAGTATAGGGTTGTATAAATGTATATAAAAAAATGATAAAACGAGTTGTTTAGTAATTAATACTAATGGTTTTAAAAAAGTCTTAATAGTTTAGAGAACTAATGAAAACGTTTTTAAAATGTAAGCAAAAATAGATATTGCATTCTTTTTATCGTTAAGAACTAGATTTGAATTGTCATGTAGAAAAAATTCAAAGAAATAAATTACAATGTACTTCTAACTTATCAAGCAATTAAAAACTGAATTTAAAATTGTCCCCAAATACTATTATTATTTTCAAACTGGAGTTTCAGTGAAACTTTCATGAAAAGAAGAGAAAATAATCTTGCTCAAATTTGTACGGGTCTTTATCAATTGAATTATTTTTTATAGCGAATTATAAAAAAAATTATTTTGCTTCGGACAGCAAAAGTATGTTTTAAGGAAAAATCAAATCTTATTCATATCGCAATCTTTTTATTCCTGTCTTTAAAATATTAATTTAGTTAGAAATGAAATGAAATAATCTATCTTCCAAATATTTATTTGGTAAGAAAGAGCGAAGTAAAGTAAAAAAAAGAAAAAGTAAGCGCTTATTGTTTATTTAATAAATATAATCTAACTCAACTTTGTATATATACGAAAAAATTTGAAACCAAGGAATTTTAGAAAGAAAAGCCTTTTACAAAAATAGGTAGTTAAATTATAACTACTTATTTCGTAACTAAGTAAACATAGTTGTATATTCGTATTGTAATAAAAACAAAAAAGATATATAATAAAAATACGATGTCGTTAACATTTCATATATAAACAAAACAGTGTATGATATGTTCTTACCTTAAACATAAAATAAAAATGATTCTAATGTACGTAACTTGAATGAGAAAATTTGTTCTTTAATTTATCATAATTAATTGGCCTAATGATAAATAAATAGGCAGATTTTTTTTTTGCCTATTTTTTATTTTTTATTTTTAGTCCGGTCATGGACTGGGTACTTTAGCTAGTATATATATATAATAGTAGAGGAAAGGAGGCAAGGGTCTACCATGGTTTCAATCCAAATGATTTCATCAGGACCCTATCTTTCGCTTTACTAAGTCGATGTAATTCGTAAAAGATATGTTTAAACCTAAACCCCCAAAAAAGGGGGGGGGATTACATCGACTTAGTTAAGCCTAAGGTAGGGTCATGCTGAAATCATTTGGATCGAAACCATGGTAGACCCCTAACTCTTTTCCTCTATTATTATTATTATTATTATTATTATTATTATAATTGGTCTGTTTTTAATATATTGAGCACTTTGGATTATCTCCTGATGCCACTGCAACGGAAAAGTTAAAGCGGCAATTGGATACTATATATATATATATATATATATATATATATATATATATATATATATATAATGTGTGTGGGTGTGTATTTCTGTGAGCCGAATCTTTGTATTTCCCCACTTAATGATGAAAGTAGTGCGTATATGTTCACACACATATAAACCTGTTAAATGTTTCTTTGATATTGTTTTGGAGTTTATGAACTAATTAACCCAATCCATTTGTAATAATCAAAGCTCAATCAGCTGAAGGTGAATACTAAGAGGCAAACATGGACCTAGGCAGCAATGAGACTGTTCAATAATTAATTGGGGGACGAATTAAGCAACAGTAGGTATTGTAAGCAATCTGAGTCTTTTGTTTATCAAAATGATTTAATTCGGTGTAAGAATTCAAAGGTTATATTTGAAACAACATTTTATATAATAAACAGCACATATATACGACAAAATACAGTAACAATGAAATACATGTGCATGAACATACAACAGTAGAGATCAAAGGACTGGAGAGCCCATACATTAAAAATCACTTACTAGTGATGAGGGGTCGAAGCCCCCAGGAGAGTTGCATAGCGTTGGGGGGTAGAAGCCCACACCGAGAAGAGTATGAGAATGTGTCTAACCCATGTGGGTACCTACGAGAAGAGGTAGCAAAAAGAAACAGGGAGTTTCAAAACCCGCGCTTAAATACCAGAGGTCCCCTGGTGATCGGCACGGAAACCCCAGCGGGAAGATAACTCTTCCAGGCAAAGGGAAGATAATCCCAACATCGGTATTAAATGAACTAAAAGTGGGTTGAGAACCCCTAAAACAAAATAAACTAAACTAAACCCAACCCCTTTGTAATAATTCAAACTCACTCTGCTGAATACTAATATAAGAGGTAAGGTTCTTATATTAAAATTCGAAGGCTTTGAGTAACTTTCCAACGAGGGTACATGTGTGTACATAAAATATTCCGACAAAGTTGTAAAACATTAACAGACTTTATTCCGTGGGCACACGAGGAATACATTCAAGACAAATATATGAACAGGCATAAAGAAAGTAGGTGTAGTGTATGCATTGTAAAGAATGTCACTTACTAGTAGCTGGTTGGGGAGGATGGCAAGTCCCGCATTTAAGGGGCAGAGGTGGCAGGCACCTACACCATGTGTAGTCGTTGCCGGCCCGAGAGAAAAGAGAAAATTCAGAATTCCCGGCTTCTGCCTACAACTCTCGCCACCTATCGGCCGAACAACTACAGTAAAGGGAAGATAACCCTATTTGGACTTATGTCCACCCAGAATTACCATTTTACTGACCAAAAACTAAGATACAAACATGGACTGAATGTCTTCGCGTATGTACAAGATCAACGCTATTCAACTGATTTTTTTAAAACAGGGTTGCAAACCTGAAAAATAGAAATTTATATGATTCATTTTTAGACTGGCTGTAGGTTTAGCTCAGTAGGTAGAGCGTCAGACTAGGAACCACAAGGTTCCTGGTCCGATACCGGCCTTCGCCAACTCAGCGTATGAATAGTACAGGGATCTGTGCGATAAAGTAAGGAGCTGACGGTCGGTGTGGTGTCCGCCTCAGACGAAAAAAAACAATCTTCTTTGTCTAGCACTAGTGAAGAGGGGATAGACTTCCTCGCTGTCTGGCTGATACCGACTTTAGGCCACCCTGACGATTTTACGTATTTATATGTATGGTTTATTATTATAAGTCTTTTTTAATTTTTTATTTTTTTCAGGATGAAAACTGGTTCTCCCGCCGATATATGCATTTTGGTGGATGGATGGATGTAAATAGCTTAACAAATATTTTAAAGAACCACAAGAGACAATATGAACTCTTTTTTTTAATATTTCCATTGGCATTGCCATAATTGATAAAATAATAAATGTCCATATTTTGGTATCAGTCCGGTGATCACGATACCTCATTTTGTATAAACATAAAATATTGTGAATAAAAGTGCCTTACCATTCGGGAATCTCTGTCATTTAAAATCTCTTTTATTTGATGTTGTTTAAATAATGTAAAAGTCTAATGGATGGATGGTAAAGAGGACAATTAACATTCGTAGGTTTTAACAAAGGTAATCTCCGTGGAGTAGTTGGTAACATGCTGCACCGCGAATATCGTTATAAGCGATTTCGAACTCCAGTCACGCTATTATATTCACTTTCGGACTAATACGCTTGGGAAAGGTATGAAAACCCTCACTCTCAGCTATAGGTTAAATAGTACCATTACTGTACTTCTACAAGGATTGGCTTTAGAAAACCCGTGAAGTTTGACATGTCATTAAACAAAGAAACCAAGGTAAACTCTCTCAACAGCGGCAAATATTGAAAAATTGAAGTTTCAAATTGTCTTAGCGACGTGATACCGTGTGTTACTTCGATTCTCCTTGGATGCTCCATACATAAAAGTAGTACGTTTGGTTTATAATTTAATTATACGAATAAAAATTTGGAAGAAAAAAATCTTTCCCCAGAGAAAAAAATTATAATGAACGTTTCCTGTTTCTAAAACAAAAGATGCGACCTGCATGTTACAGATTGTCCATGACTGATATAGATACTACAATAAATGAGATAGACTAGATACAAATATCAAATAATTCAAGAAGCATGTGACATACAAAGCAAAGGGTTAAGGAGTTCAACAGAAAATAAAAACAATATTCCATATTAAAGACAATGTTAACAATAGAATTATACCAATAAATTATCTAGTAGTACCAATTGTTACCTATAGCTTCAACATTATCAGTTGAACTGTAGGTGAATTGTAAAATAATGACAGTGTATGATGTCAGCAGTGAGTTGACGTGTAATGTGCGCTTGGAGAGAGTGTGTGGAAATTGAAAGATTTTGATAATTAAAAAAAGCCACAAATAAGTTATGATTGGACAGAACAAGGCGAGAGCGAGACTGAGAGAAAAGTTTGGCCGAGGAGTCGGACGAAGAAAGTTGGCTGACTTTTTGAAGGGGACAGAACGAGAAGGCTATTTTTATGGTTAAAACATTGAGTCTTATGTTCGTAAATTAAAAATTAAGCAACGACACAAGACAAGACATCCCAAGAAGCAAGTGGTTCCAGACCCAAAGAACAGAAAGAATACCAGCTCAACGACAGACCCAACTCAGCAGATAAGTAAAACATCAAGAAGTTGATAAGTATACTAATTAACGTATATTTCCTTAAATTGGGCCGAGCAACGTTAGATATTTCAATTTGATGCTTATGTTACATAATTTTACTCTATCATCGGGCCGGCGTGTCGGATGGGGCGTTAGAATGCACCGACTGCACCTCTGCAGAGGGGTAGGACTCCCTCAAATGGGGCCACCTGTGATGCTTAAGGATGGAATCCTAGTGGCTGGACAGTCCATGACTTGCAATACTCCACTTTGGTCCTTTCTTGGGCCAGACGGGCGGTTATGTCAAGCCCTAGCAACTATATGATTGCCCCAGCCCTATTGTCCTTATGGCAAGCCCCTACCCTTTTTATCATGGGTGCTAGAATGCGGTGGCTGAGGGTTTACATGTCCTGGAAATGACGTTAAACTCTATCTGATGGTGAGGTTCCAGTTCTGGAGGTTTGGAGAATGTGGGTCACCACTTCGTCCCCATTGCTTCCCTGGTTCACTCTGACCCGAAGTGGTAGTACCTGTTAGGTTCTCATCTATGGGTTAAATAAAAAATGTATTTATAATAATTTTATTTCAAAACTTTATCGGCATTAAATGATCCACTGAGGTTGATATGCCGGAAAACAAAACAAAACAAACAATCTATCACCGGGGCTTAGAATATGCTGATTGTATCCCTTACAAAGGAGGAAGATCCATAAAAAATAACGTGTCCTGCGTATGAAACTAAACTGATGGTGATGCTGGAGATCTGGGCAATGCGGAGAACCACTTTATTGCAATTACTCACAGGTCCACTCTGACCCGAAGTAGTTGTAAATTTTAAGGTCTTATCTATGAGTTAAATACTGTCTTCAAATCATTCGTATTATATATGAATACTTGATATCATACAACGTTGTGCAAGAACTTCTTTAAAAAAAATCTACACAAAAATGTAACTAACATACAAAGTAAGTAATTACCTAATCTTTAGCCATAAAATAACCCCAAACAGTTTGACATGCGGTAAAAAATCAATCAGCCAATTAATCAATATAATCTAATACCAAAGATGAAAGAACTAACTGTAACCCTGGAGACGGGATGAAAGAATAATATTTAAAAACATCATAAGTAAAGGTTTACAGCAACATGTATTCCCAACAATTATTATTGTTAGAAACTTCAGATCTGATAAAAGCTATATGATAATAATAATAATAATAATAATAATATAATAATAATATAATAATGGCTTGATAGTCTCGTGTTCGAGTAAGACCATTTCCTGTTTTTGTTTTTTGTTTTTATCATCATAGTTAGGTGCCAGTAGCATTTGACACACTATCCTTGTGTTTTCTCAGATGACTCACCAGGCCAGCCCTGGAGAGACATACTCTTCCACATAAACTACATGTTAGAACTTCTCCACTTTGAATGTTGCTGGACTGAAAATTACCCTTTCTTAAAGCCCGCTTCAATTTTTGGTATTTTATTCGGTTGGACTCAAATTCTTCCACAGACAGGTAGTTGGTAGCTCTTCTGCCAGGTCAATTACAAGCTAGCTTCTCCCAGTCCTCCACAGCAATAGCAGTGTTCTTCAGTGTGTCCTTGAGGCAGTCCCCTAAACCTCAATTTGGATTATGCACATACAATGTAACTATAAACGTAGACAATTCGCTAACATCTAGGCATAAAATAACATAAAATCGTGTAAAATGCAGTTAAAATCAATCAATCATGAAGCCGAAACAAGGTTTGGTTTGTTTTTCGTTGTTTTTATTGTTTTTAATGGCATATCAACCTTCGTGGGTTATTAAATGACAAATCCATCATTGTGGAAGAACTGATGTAGTACTATTTAACCGATAGTTGGATGAATGAAGAAGTTCATACCTTTCCTAACGGTATTCGCCCGAAAGTCATTGTAATGGCTTACTACGATGTCACATAGCGGCACGTTAGCCCCTACGGCACGGTGATCCTTTTCTGAGATAAAGAAAATCGAGACTAATGTAAGAAAAGTAATGTTATAAGTAACAAGTGAAGTAATGGAGATGAGGGCTTAATACAACTTGATTTGGCCTATAAAATGATGACAATTTGTCTTTAAGTGTATAAATAGCAAATCTGGATACTACTCATAATATTCATGAGAGCAATAAAAAACGAACTTGACTTTATTAATAAAGAAAACAATCAATTGATAATCCATCTATCTATCTATCTCTTATATATATATATATATATATATATATATATATATAATATATATATATATATATATGATGTGGTAAAGAATAGAGGGAAAAAGTAGACAAAAAGAGCAACTCAAACAAGTTGATGTAGAAGATATATTTCGTCCTGCATTGAGCAGGACTTCATCAGTCTGCTCAAGGCAGGACGAAATATATCTCTTACATCAACTTGTTTGAGTTGCTCTTTTTGTCTACTTTTTCCCTCTATTCTTTACCATATTCTGTTGGATTTACTCCAACCCTCCTATTCTCATATATATATAAAGTAAAGTAAAGTCGTCGGGGCGGCCTAAAGTCGGTATCGGCCAGTCAGCGATGGATTCTATCCCCTTTTCAATAGCGCTAGACCAAAGAGATTGTTATGGCGTCTGAGATGGAGCGCCACACCTACCATCAGCTCCTTTCTTTACCGCACAGATCCCTGTGCTACTCATACGCTGAGTTGGCGAGGACCGGTATCGAACTAGGAACCTTGTGGTTTCTAGCCGAACGCTCTACCCGACCACAAGTTTGGGACTGCATTGATTTTTTCGTTTAAACTTTTCTGAAAAGTTATCAGGTTGTAACAAAGTTTCCAAAACTTATGCAAATAAATTCATAATGTTAGTAGAGAAAATGTTTTAATTTTTTATAAAGGTTTGCATGTATATAATAGATTAATTTATTTATCCAAATATGCAAAATTAGCCTTTTTATGAACTTACAGAAACAATTCTGGGTAGTCCCAAACCTTTGATCGGTAGTGTACATACATGTTTTTTTTTTGTCCAATACTATCTATAAAAACAGAATGCACCATAATTTTTATCTATTAATAAATTTAAAAGATATCAGCCTCAGAAACTTATATCTAAATAACACAATAACCCATAAACCTGAATATTTTAACACAAGACTTAACTTTACAGTAAAGGGAATCGATAAAATACTCAATCAACAAACGCAGCCACAATTATTAAAATGGATTCTAAAATTAAATCAAAATGGATGTTATTAGGTATTATTTATTACCACACTTTTCATTATGGTTTATCAACTTCAGAAGAAGCGACGAGGAACATTTTCCAGAAATTCAACGGTGATTTATTAATTTTAGATAGGTTGGTTGGATTTTGCAGCATGTCAACCCATGGGTTATTTTACGCCAAGGAAACTACTCCTACTTACGACTAGATAGTGACGGTATTCCACTGCGAATTGCATTTGACTATAGTCACAAATATTTCATGCCAAAATCAGAATCAGTCATAGAAAATGAGACGCATAGAATTCTTTGAGATACAAACGGATCATAAAATTCAGAAGAGAAAATCAAATTTGTATTTTATTAATAAAATAAAATAAATTGTTAGACTTAAATGTTTCTGCATATCATAAAGTTAAAGAAAAGCAAGAAAACAATATAAATATCCAGACCTTGACAGAGAGTTTTAAAAATTTAGACACGAAGGTGGCAGTAATACCAGTCATAGTTGGAGTTCTTAGAAAAATCCAGAAAAACCTGGGGAAAAACTGGGGAAACTGGAAATCAAAGGAAGAATTAAGACCGTCCAGACCACAGCATTGCTGAAATCGACTGAAAAGTTTTCTGGAGAACTGATAAAATTTGCTGTCACTCAGAATTATTTAAAAACTCCCGGTTACTACAGTTGTGAAAAAATCGCAAGGAGTAAAATATCAGCCGCAATCCAAGCCAAAATATCAGATCTTGATACAGTTAACAAGAAGAAAAGGTTTCTTTATTTTTGAGTTTCACGTCAAATTGGAACTGTTCTGATAATTCTGTTTATAGTTCAAAAGTGGATACTCCCCTTTGTAAGTTCAAAGTGCATACTCCTGTTTTTGTTGTTTCAAAGTCGATACTCCTGTTTGTAGTTCTAAAGTGGATACTACTGTTTTCAGTACCAAAGTGGACATTATTGTTTATCGTTCCAGAGTGGATACTTCTGTTTGTCGTTCCGTGGTGGATAATTCTATTTATAGTTCCAAAGTGGATATTCTTATTTGTACTTCCAAAATGAATATTTCTTTTCTTAGTACCATGTGGATACTCCTATTTATCGTTCCAAAGTATATACTCCTGTTTTTAGTTCCAAAGTAGAAATTCAGGAAAAGATATGTGGTGCAACGGATATGAGATTTGAGTTAATACAGTTCTAAGTGATAATCATCTGTAGGTTGTAGGTTCAATCCTGTCTACGAGCTAAAATAACATAGAATACTAGTATTAGATAAGAACACTTGAAACCATATAACTATGCAAATTATTTGTCTGGATTTTTTGGAATGATGCTTGATAATTTCTATTATTTAAATTTTTCGGGCTGTTGTCTTTATCTTTATTGTTATATATACAACATTTACGTTGGACCCGTGGCACAACAGATATAAGGGTTGAGTTAATACAGTTCTAAGTGACAATCACATGGAGATTATAGTTTCAATTCTGATTACAGGCAAAAATAAAAGAATATTTAACATCGCTTAACACTTTTTCCCGGTCATGGTTAACGGAATCAGAACAGTCTACCCCCGTGGACTGAATGAATGGTTCGGTTCGGTTCGAATTTCCGTGAAGGCTCCTGATTATGACATGAAGGTTCCCGTGCTCGACATTTGGATTTCCGAGTTCGATAAGAAACACCTGAAGAAGGCCGGGGGCACATCGGCCAAAACGTTGTGTATATGACAATAAGGATGAGGACAACAGTAAAGAAAACTCTAAATAATACAACCAATAAAACATTTTCGAGATTTTTCCCATGAAAAACTTTGTGTATAATATATTTTTATACAAACTTTTAAAATACAAACTTTAAAAAAAAGTAAATATTACGCACATATTTACATAGATTCTTAAAAATAAATTTCCTTACACATTTTTAGATATATATTTACATACATATCATACACATATTTATACCATTCATGGAATATTTTGCATATTTTTATATATATTTACATACATATGGACACCATTTTTTATTCAAAATAAACTTCATTACACATTTTAGCACATTTTGTAATACATATATAAAAATAAATATTATAAACATAGTTATACAAAATTTAAAATAAACTTTTTCCACGCACACTCATTTTTATACATATTTACACACAAGTTTTGCATATTATATTATATACATATCTACATTTTTTATATTCAAAATAAAATTCTTTACAGACACTTACACATATATTCATACAAATCTACACACTTATTATAGTCATATTCACACATTTTTTAATATTCAAAATAAACTTCTTTCATACATATCTACGCAGATATTATAGAAATATATACACATTTTAAATTTAAAGATAAACTTCCTTACACACACTTACACATATATTTATACATATCTGCACGCCTACTATAGATATACACATTTTTAAATATTCAAAATAAACTTCCTTACACACATTTACACATATATCTATATATATTTACACGCATACTATAGGCATATATACACATTTTTTTTTATACAAAATAGACTTTTTACACACACATATATCTATACATATCTACAGGCATATTATAGACATATATACATTTTCTAAATATTGAAAATAAACTTCCTTACACCCATTTATGCACATGTATTTTTAGATATCTACACACTTATTATAGACATATATACATAGTTTTTAAAATTCAAAATAAACTCCTGTACACACATTTACACATATATCTATACACATTTACATACAAACTTTAGACGTATATACACATTTTTTAGATACAAAATAAACGTACTTATACATATGGGCACATGTAGGAAGCGTGTGGTGTAATGATTAATGTCATGGGAAATGGACACGTCGCCCCGAGTTCAAATCCTGGACGTGGCAATTGCATTTCACTTAGCGCTAATACCCTTGGGAAAGGTATGAATCCTACTCTCCCTCCAGCTATGGGTAAATAGTAGGGTAGACTGGACTCTTTAACCTTGGTTAGGCAACCGGTCTAGGAGAAGGAAAACTCTGAATTCAAACCTGTTAAACTCCGCTTAAGAAATTGACCTTGTGTCGCATCCTGCTCGTGCGGAGGGGTTGGTAAATATATATACATATGGGCCCACATAATTTACACATTTCTGTGATGAAATAAAGTTATAAACAATTTTTTTTATAACTGATGATAGAAATCTTCATTACAGTTGTTAATGTCGACTACTGGTATAATGAAAGCTTCAGTTTTGACACCGACACAAATCTGTTCTCACAAAGTTGGCTATTAACACGTGACTGTCAACAAAATGTGTGTTATGACACATTAGCATCAAAGTCTCTAATTTACCAGATGAATATATTTTAGATCTATTTATTTTGATTTCATTTGAAACTGAACAGAAACGTATTCAAACGTTTCTTCTTTTTTTGTTTAACAGAATGGAAAGTTGTCGCCATAAAAATGAAATTGCAACAAAGAAAAATGCATCAAACGTGGAACTTGAAAATGGAAACATTGTACAAATCCCCGATGGTGGTTGGGGTTGGGTCGTCTGTTTTGCTGGATTCATGAGTCATTTCACAACGGCCGGAATTTGTTCTTCAAATGGAATCCTTCTTCTTGGACTTATAGATCGTTATGATGCAACAGTTTCAGAAACTTCCCTAATTGGTTCACTTTTTATGGCATCAATAATGTGCGCAGGTAAGTCTAAATGTTAGCTGATTTACATAAAAGAAGAATTTTGCTGTGAAATTTATTCTGGGAATGTCTTATTGAAATTTACTTGTGGCATCGTTTGGGGGGTCGCGTCTTGGTATAATGGTTCGAAAGCTTGTAGGGCATATTGGACTCTTTAACCTTTGTATGGCAACCGGTCTAGGAGAAGTAAATCTGTGAATTGAAACTTGTTAAACTCCGCTTAAAAACTGGCCCTGTGTTTGTGCAGAGTGGTTGGATAAATACATACAGTTTCAAGCTGGTGTAACACAATGAGATTTTCACCTAGTGTAGATCAAATACAGGATTATATACACAACAAGTTTAATTAAAATAGCATTTTGGTAACCCAATACAAAGTAAAATGATAATAATAAAAATATGTAAATTCATTCATACAATCTTTACATCGTGGTATAATGGTTAGCAAGTTAGTCTTACTACTGAATTGCGAAATCTATCCTTGTTGGACGTCTCATACTTTTGACCTTGTGTCATACCTTACCCGTAGTGAATGGGTTGGGTAAATACCTGCCGTTACTTACAACTTGAATTTATAAGGATTCTAAAATGAATTTAAAAAAACTTTGATTCGTTCTGAATTTAGACATGTGACATTATTTCACATCCTACCTGTAACGATGGGTTGGGTTAAAAAGCATCCTATCGTGGTGTAGTTGTTATCAAGCTAGTCTCGCAGATCCATTACTACTGAATAAAAAGTTGCGTCCTCACTGAATGCCCCATACTTATGACTTTGTGTCACATCCTAGCCGTAGCCAATGGGTTGAGTAAATTTTATTCCTTACTTTTTTACGTTCTGTTGGTGGAGCTGCTAAGGGTGGCCTAAAAATGGGTGGCCTAAAAATGGGTGGCCTAGTATGACACTAAACTACATCAAATTGTGAGGCTACTGTTCTGGAGCTCTGGGGGAGTGTGAAGTACTCTTTTGTTACCCAAACTTCCAGGTCCACTCTGCCTTTGAGTGGTATTACCTATTAGGGTCCCATCTTGGATCATAATATATTTATTTGAGATAATGTTTAAAATGATTTGAACTACATTGACTTTTAAAACATTTTTTATTGCAACTAAGTATGAAGTGTTTACCTGTTTAAAATGATTGTGAAATTTAATAATACATTGGCTCTTAAAACATTGATATTGCACTAAAAGTATTGTGTTTATTTGTTTGTGAAGATACATTTGGTCTGGTTTGGTTTCTTTACTTAATGGCGATGACAGTAACAAAATAAAATGGCAAATATTGGTTTTTTTTCTTACTATGAGAAAATGTTGAAGGGGGTCTATGTTGTCTTTTTTAATTTACATTCCAATTCAGATAGATCATTCTGTCAGACCCTATATATTTATTTAGGGTGAGATTTCATGAGTGTATAGCTCGTGAGGTCAACAATTTGGACTATATAATCTTTAAAATAAATTGATGACGATAACAAAACAAAACAAAAAATATTGTTTTTTCTTCTAACACAAGAAAATGTTGAAAAGTATCTACGATATATTTTCATATTTACATTCCAAACCCAAAAGATTATTCTGCCAGATCCTGTATTAACTGTTTTATTTACGTTCCAATTTGAGAAATCATTCTGTAGAACCTTGTCTATGATTTAAGTATGCCGTCAGAAAAATACAATTTAAAGAATTTTACAATTACATTCTACTTATAAAAAAAAAGTAAAGTCGACAGGGCGGCCTAAAGTCGATATCAGCCAGTCAGCGAGGGAGTCTATCCCCTTTTTACTAGTGCTAGACCAAGGAGATTGTTTTTGCATCTGAGGTGGAGCGCCACACCTACCATCAGCTCCTTTACCTCACAGATCCCTGTGCTACTCATACGCTGAGTTGGCGAGGACCGGTATCGAACTAGGAACCTTGTGGCTTCTTGCCGAACGCTCTACCGACTGAGCTAACCCGGCCCTTATAAAATAACAAAAACTTCATGTTTTTCTACATTTTCTAATGTTCAATATTTTCTGTATATTAAATTATACATAAAGTAAACATGGTTTGGTTATGGTTTCTTTGTTTAATGGCATATCAACCTTTGTAGGTTATTTAATGCCAAAGTCATCCTTTTAGAACAACAGTAGTGGTACTATTTAACCCATAGCTGGGATTTGAGGATACATACCTTTTCTAAGGATACGAGTTGAACAGTGAATGTAATACCGTGACTGGGTTCGATCTCGCTTACTACGATGTTTCGGTTCAATGCATTAGCCACTACACGACGGGGACTCCACTGAAGATACTTTTGTGCCGAATGAATACCACAATTATTAAACTGACCTGCGCATAAACTAATCCAATAAGAGTTGACATGTTGTACCTGTTATGACCCCACCCCCATCCGGGTTAGTTCAGTTGGTAGAGCGTTCGGCTAGAAACCACAAGGTTCCTAGTTCAATACCGGCCCATGCCAAATCAGCGTATGAGTAGCACAGGTATCTGTGCGGTAAAGTAAGAAGCTGATGGTAGGTGTGGCATTCCACCCCAGACGCTAAAACAATCTCCTTGTCTAGCACTAGTGAAAAGGGGATAGACTCCCTCGTTGTATGGCTGATACCGACTTTAGGCGACCCCGACAACTTTACTTACCTGTTATGATCCGATCTATGGGCTAAATAAATGTCTAATAATAATTAGTATTAGATAGGAACACTTGAAAGAATATAACTATGCAAATTACCAGTCTGAATTTTTTAGATGAGGTTTTAAAATTTGTATTATTTGGATTTTTAGGGCTGTTGTCCTCATCTTTATTGTTATACACACAACATTTCGGCGTACGTTGGACACATGATCCAACTGATATGAGTGTTGAGTTAATACACTTCCAATGACAATCATCTGGAGGTTGCTGGTTCAATCCTGATTACAGGCCAAAATAACAACAAAAAAAAACACGCTTCACGTAGCTTAACACTTGTACCCAGTCATGGTTAATGGAATGAGAATAATCAACCTCAAATGGATTAGATAAAGGGTTCGATTCGAAGTTCTGTGAAGGCTCCCGATTACGAAGGTTCCCGTGTTCGAAAACATCTGAAGAAGGCTGGAGGGCACATGAGCGAAACGTTGTGTATATAACAATGCATGCAAATTATTAGTATTAGATATCAATACTTGATGACATGCAACTGTATGTAAACAAATTTCAAATGATTTCCAGTTCATCCAGACTCTTTTCCAGGCCCTTTGGGGATCGTTCCAATGGCACCAATTACAATTGGCACAGCCATCACTTTCATGTTCCACAGTTTTCTTAGTTCTCTGGCAAGGTCCAAGTATTTTTCTATCTTTTCGCTTTCTTTCACTTGGTGATCAGCCGGGACGGCAAAATCCACGAGATGACATGTTCTCTCCTTCTTGTTCATCAACACTAAGTCTAGTCTCTTGAGTTACTTGAAAAATATAATTGTGTATAAATGATTTGTATTAGATAGGAAAACTTAAAACTATATAAATGTTTGCAAATTATTTGAATTCGATTGGAATACTCGATACCATATAACTGTGGGATAAATAAAAAAATGACGATCTAAAAGGATAATTGCAATGGGAGGTTTACAATTCAAACAGTTATCTTTACAATGAAACAATTACAAATGAATCAAATCTCGGCATTAAATAACCCATAAGGGGTTGATCAGCTTGGCTTTGTTTCTTTGATAAATGGCATATCAACGATCGTGGGTTATTTAATACCAACGCTATCCTTGTACAGGGTTGCCCATAAAAGACTGACACAAAAAAAACAAAGTTAATCATTTAGTCTTTTGAGTTATAAAATTGAATTCAATAAAAATCTATTTTTAGCTATATATGATGTGAAAAATTATATGCTGTAGATTGCTTCATGGATTCTAATTTTCTCCTTAATTCGAACATTGAATGATTTTGCTCAAGGTTTTTATGGCCATTCTTTTTATCTTAGCATGAATATTATTCTAGAACTGTAACAATGCCCTAAGCTTATTCAAATACGCACACTCCTTTAAACAACCCTACAAAAATTAGTCAGACAGACAAAACAGGCGAATGGGGAAGCCATTTGAATACTGCATTTGTTCAAGTTATTCTGTGACTAAAAATTTCTTTTTATTGAAATTATAAATCTTTCAGCTGAATAGTAAAATTATAATATTTTAATTTGTTCTTTGTAACTTGAGATTTTCAATTTGCTTATGCTACTTATCTGAAAAATAATATGAAAATTAAATTAAAAATAAGAAAGTCATAAATTTTTTAAATATTTTAGTATTTTGTTGGCCACCCTGTGAGAGAATAGTAGCGGTACTATTTAACAAAATAGCTGAAGGATATTAGTCCGAAAGTTAACGTGATAGCGCTTATTACGATGCTGCAGGCTAGCACGTTGACCACTACGCTACGAGAACCCACTCATTCTAAATGGATTGATATACTTTAAATAATCAAATCAAATCAAATGAAACAGAGTCTCTCTCTCTCTCTCTCTCTCTCTCTCTCTCTCTCTCTCTCTCTCTCTCTCTCTCTCTCTCTCTCTCTCTCTCTCTCTCTCTCTTTCAGGACCAATGGTATTGGGACTACTGACATTTAACGCCAGCCATCGTCAGGTGATCATGCTTGGTGGACTCATGGCGTATTTGGCGACCTTTCTGAGTACATTTGCCTCAAGAATTGAAGTTCTCTTTGTCACCTTTGGGATTATTACAGGTTAGAACTATTATTTAGTACAGTGGTACCTTGACCTACGAGTTTTACAACTTACCCACAGTCACTTGGTCGATTATTTGGCTTTGTGTTGAGAGTTAAAATCTGAGATACCAGCGAGCTTCAGATACGCTTATGTTAATAAGTTCACTAAAAACATTTAGGTTTCCTAATTCATTACGCCAAAGAAAAATATTAATCAATAAAAAATAAACATTAAAACATACACACAGCACATAATTCATTACATTATGTTTTTATACAATTTTTATACATTATGTTTTTATACAATAGTGTACTATTCCTTGGAACAAAAACATTAGGGTGTTTGGAGGTGGAACGAATTGATAGCATTTCAGTTTATTTCAGTTGGGAAAATTGATTTGATATACGAGGAAATTGAGTTACAAGGGGAACTAACTAAACTCATAAGTCAAGGTACTACTGTATTTTGTAATTTGAATAAATTTGAATATCAGATGATGATGATGATGATGATGATTTTTCTTCTACGTTTTCTTTCTATGTTTTTTTTTTTTTTTTGTTTCTCCATAGAAAAGTGAGATCCCCCTAAAGACCCCAACGATATACTTGACAACGACAAGAGTCTCCTACGTCCTCTGAATTTTTGGCAGTTATAAATTTATTTCAACTAGAATTCACATTTTTGAGAATTCCAGACTCATCATATCACCATTCAAGTTGAGGAATGAACAAAAAATGAAAAATAACTAATATTGCTCTGTATATAATTATCAAATTATGCATTGAGCTCTCCAAGCGCACTATAAAAATTTCTGATGAAATTATGTGCAGAAAGAAATATTTAGAATTTTTGTAGATATATTCATATAAGAAAAAAGGGTTCTGAATAGAATCATTCCCACCATATCTGGTCATTTGTATATTTATATCTATGAAATTTATAACTTTCATTTCTAAACTGTGTGGAAAAAACCCACATAATTCAGTTTGCAAATAAAGAAATGTGTTGCATAGCGCCTTCTTCACTGGCACTAAATAATTATAATGTTGCATACCTCTTTCTTTAATTCTATTTCTTGGCCGTCTTTAGTATTCTGATCGTCTTTGGTATTTCTTCTATCATCTTGACTTGGTCTGGAATCTTCTAAGGTCTGGACTTTCTTGGGGACTTCGGTCTGGTTTTCTGTTAGTGATTTCTCTCTATCAGAAGCCCTGTGTCATTGTTAGTTTTTAGATAATAAACACAAGACTTCGATTTATTTTGATGTTACTTTATTTTCAGTCCCCAACCCAGACATCTGCTAACTAACATAGCGCGCGTGAGTTCCAGTTTAGACAGAGCATAAAATCGCCAACCGCTCTGCCTGACGTCCAACTGCAAACTGGGGACTCAAAAGGTCCCACGTGATTTCACATATTTGGCGGGCTTCTGTAATTTTCCATGGAAAGACCCGGCCATGACATGAAATGGGTCATCCCCTCAGAATTACAGGGGATTGACAATAATCTTATGCAACCGCATATATTATATAACAAATGTACAAACTGATTGTAATAATAAGTGAATACACATGGTTTGGGCTTGAGAAAGCTTTATTCTACTTAGAATACTGTTGCAGTTTCTTGGGAATTTATATACTTTCAGAAAGTTAAAGATTTACACAAAGGGGGGGGTAATAATAAAACAGGGGAAGTAACTCTCAATTACTTATTACACTGATATCAAGGGAAAAAAGAAGAAAAGACCAACACACCCGTACTTTCTGCAAATAATCATCGTAATATAGTGGTCAAAAGAGAAAAAAAAACACCGAAGGAGTGTTCTAATTTCAAGTGTCTTTTTCCTTATAAGGCAGTTTTGTTAAACGTAAATATGTGCCAGCTTAATGTATTTTTCTATAATGCATCATTCAACTCAAATGAATTAGTTTCAAACAAAGGCTTATATAGATTACCGTTGGCACACTTGAACTGTTTCATTTTTGTTGTTTTGGAACGGCCTTCAATAAGGTGTTATACCTTAAAAATAAATCCATTAACCGATAGATGTGCTTAAAACATGCTTAATTTTGAGTCAGCAATATCATTAAAAATTTGATCGAAAACATAATTTTCTTTGTTGTTCTCTCGCAACAAGAATTCTCAGATATCAGTTTAGCATATCTGCTTGAATTCCATACTGTTTTTTATTGTCTTGTCTTATGGCAAACAAAAACAAACAGTTGTTTGGTCAATTTACCCCAATTATACTTTCTTCGGTTAGTTCCTATAACTCCAACCTGAAAAAGGGGGAACCACTGACTGATAAATTATTTATTTATTTATTGATCTACTAGGAAAAAAGAAGACGGGTTAGGGTTTGGGGTTAGTTTAATGGGAAAATAATGGGTAGATTAATTAGCAGATAAAATTCATTCAAGTGGTTTTTTAGGTTGGAGTTATAGGAAATAATCCTTTCTTCTTAGAAAATGGATTTTATCATTCTCAATAGTATACCAGGCACACCAATTATAGTATTTTTTACTTTAAAAAAAAGTGACAGCACAAATTCCATTAATACGTTTCTCCAGTGCATGATATTTTTCAAACCCATCTATTGCTTAATGGACTTCTTTTTTTTAGGTATAACAATTTACTTAACACCGCTAAAAAAAGACAGTGAAACGGTCGAGAAAGTTCAAGTGCCTTACTATTATAATAATTCAATGATAAAACTCTATACATTTATTTTATTTTTTTCATTTCAGGCACAACCGTCGGGATGAGCTATTTTGCCGTAAACACAATTGTTGGATCTTACTTTTCGAAAAAACGCTCCTTGGCAGTTGGGTTTGCTACCAGTGGAGGAGGATGTGGTACAATTGTTCTTACTTATCTAACAGAACAAAGCATTTCCTTTTATGGCATCCCTGGTACATTTATGCTAATGAGTGGTGTGTTTTTAAACTTTGTTGTTTACGGGGCTTTATGTCGACCATTAGAACAACAGAATCAAAAGAATAACGACACTTTCAAAGGTAAATATATTTATTTTGTTATTCCTTTCTTTTATAACGTCACATGTCCATAATAGAAGAACAAAACACAACAATATACAGTAATGCTGTTAGATTTTTAATTTAGTGCGTCCTGGGACGCGCGGTTTTGATTTGACTGAGTCCAAGGGAAGTTTGATAGGTCCCAACTAGAGTTTTTATGTATGAACAACTAAAGTCGTCTAACCTCCACTTTGTACCCCATACAGTGTAATTCGTTTCCAAGAAAATATTGAAATGTATTTACAGTTACCTGGAAATGGTGGGGGAAGAAAAAAAAACATTGAGACGCATGGATACGACTTGTCTGCGTCATTTTAGATTTTTATGCGTCAGTGACGCAGAACGTGCACCTATCAGCATCTCTGAATATAATATATATTTACTTACAACCGAATTATACACATTTAAGAACAGAAAATAAGATAAACGAAAAGATTGTTACTTTTCCGCAACACACGTTCTTGCCTTGAAAAATATGGAGTTGCTTGAAAACCAGTGTACAACGGTCAATCTTTAATTGTAAGTCCTTCCATCTAAGCAGCACGGTACTTCTATTTGCATCAGATGGAGGTCGGTCATTTTTGTTCTCTAGCGATCAGTGTTCAAACTCGAGTGTCGGCAGCGACATTTTATCTATATATAACAATTTTTACTATAAATTGTTGTTTAATAGATGTTTTTATTTAATCGAACCAAATGGTCGGTCGGTTGGTTGGATTTTACGGCATGACAACCCTTGGGTTATTTCATGCCGAAAACGTTTATTTCCTTCATTCTTGTTGGATATTCAAATTTTCTAAAAATCATTTTTTATCTATTTAGCCCATAGATGGGACCCTAACAGGGAGCACTACTCTGAAAAGAGTGGACCTGGGAGTAGTGGTAATCAAAGGATACTCCACACTCCCTAAAGCTCCAGAGTTGGAACCTTACCACTAGATAGTTTATCGTCATACCCAGAACGCTAAGACCCCAAACCTTCTAGCTTATATATGATAAAAAGGGTTGGGTTTGCCATAAAAGCAATAGGGTCGAGACAATCATACAGGTGCTACTGCCCCACCTGAACAGCCAATTGATTAGAGTGAGCCTCTTTGATCGCCCGTTTAGCCTAAGTAAGCCGCGAATAATGTAATAAATATTTAACACAAGTTCTAAAAAATATATATTAACTAGTTCGTAATATCTCATCTACAGAAAACAATCTCAATATACGCATAGGTAAGTTATGGACTGCTATAGATATATTATCGATCATATGGAAATCTGATCTTTCGGATCAGCTAAACCGAGCATTCTTTCAATCTGTAGCCGTGTCAGTACTAGTATACGGCGGCACCACTTGAATTAAAAAAAAACGATTAGAAAAAGAAAAAAAACAAGAACTGTACAAAGATGTTACAAGCTGTCTTAAACTAATCCTGGAAACAGAACCCTACAAAAGAGCAAATATACGACCACTTGCCTCCTACCACACAATCCATTTGGGTTATACGAACAAGACATGCCGGACACTGATGAAGAAGTAAGGATGAACTGATAAGTGATGTTGCCCTATGGGTACCTACACATAGACACACCAGTGTGGGCCAGCCTGATAAATTCTACATCAATGAATTCTACAGGGACACTGATTACTGTGCAG
Organism: Doryteuthis pealeii; assembly: GCA_023376005.1. Classification (NCBI taxonomy): domain Eukaryota; kingdom Metazoa; phylum Mollusca; class Cephalopoda; order Myopsida; family Loliginidae; genus Doryteuthis; species Doryteuthis pealeii. The sequence continues at coordinate 34,896,196 of CM042147.1, read as the reverse complement.
AGGACTTAACAGGAGCGATGACTGATAGGGACATCAGTCATCGCTCCTGTTAAGTCCTCTGCACAGCAGTGTCCCTGTAGAATTCATTGATGTAGAATTTATCAGGCTGGCCCACACTGGTGTGTCTATGTGTAGGTACCCATAGGGCAACATCACTTATCAGTTCATCCTTACTTCTTCATCAGTGTCCGGATGTAGAGAAAGAGGCATGAAGATCCGTACAGTCGGCGCACTTGATGATGATATCTATAAGTAAAGAGAACGTCACTTATGAGTTCGTCTTGTCTCCACCGGCAATATCCAGAATGTCTTGTTTATCTTACTCTGATGACTTGTGTGTTGTAGATAAGTGACCGTATAGCTGTTTTCTTGTGAGAAGATACAATTACGGCTTGGAATGAAAAACATATAATTGCTTAAAATAATTTAGATCGTGTAATTGTGTGCAAATTATTAATATTACATAGGAATACTTGAAACCCTATAATGGTGCAATGAGCAATGAGTTTGGTCCTCACTGGGGACCTATACTTGTGGTTTTGTAACAAATCTGAGTTATTTAGTAAATAACTATAAAGAGATTGATATTTATTCATTTATGAATTCCAGATTTACAAACAGAATCAATCATCCCAAATAAAAGTGGAACTTGTGTAAGTATTATCATTATTTTTTATTCCTTCTGGGGTATTTTTTTTTCTTTTTTACTAACTAATAATACAATATTTATATACAGATCAAATTATGTTAAGTAATTCATCCGATAGTTTCGAAAAATGCAACACTTAAATTCTTTATCTTACCATTATTACTGAAATCATACAAATTAATCTTAATTTTCTCACACTATTGCTGTTTTTATATGATTAGGCATTTTTCCAAAAAACATATTACAAAAAAATCCAATTGGTTCGTAGACTTCGTTTTTGAAATTTGCCGAAACAGTAAATTTCCACTTCGAAGAGAAATATGTTTAAAAATTTGATATAATGAATATGTAAATACCTTGGTACCCCCTCACTATAATCTGATTAGACAGTGTCATGTATAAATAGTCGACACCGTGTTGGTCCTACACCTAATGCCTACTAGCTAAACTTACTCGCTAGACGACACCACGACTGCTCGGCAGACGGATTGCTATTCGACATACCAATTACTACTGCGATAATATACCAAATACCAACTTCAGAATATATCCCTTAACCCGGATATATCAAAATTCTACCATAATTACCAATTCCATTTAATTTTTTTTTTTTTTTGATTGGACCACCTCTAATTTTTATTTCTAGTAGTTAATCCTAATTTATCTAATCTTTCCTTGTAATCGATTACTCTTTTTATTAGTTTTCTCGCTCTTCTTTGTATTCCCGCCAATTTGAATATTACACTCCAATTTCCACGTCTACACATTGGAGCCCAGGCTGAGTACAATATTCTATAAGAGGTCTTATAAGGGTTTTATATATATTTTTAAACAGCATCCTCCACAATGACCGCGAAAGTCAAAGGAACATGCACGCGGAATACAACACCAGTGATTTCGGATAATTAGTATACCATCTTCATTTGCGATATCTTGCTGGCGAAAAAAAGGGGGTAATAAAAAGAATTAACTCTCAATTTTTGTCATTTTTAATAGAATATGCCTACAAGAAAATTTGCTGCCTAACATACTTACACACACACACACACACACACACACACACACTATATATATATATATATATATATATATATATATATATATATATATATATATAATTGAGTTACCAAGCGCCGTTCATGTCATATATATATATATATATATATATATATATATATATATGAACTCAACGGCGCTTGGTAACTCAGTTTCTCGCCGATGCGATTTTTAAAGCAAGTGAATATTGTGGGTTTTTTTGTTTTGTTTTTTCCGTATATGCTGTTGTGTCATACATCATGGGAAGTTTCAGCCTCTTGATTCTAGTTTAGTTTGTGGGGCATGGTGGAAAGGCTGGTTTTCTTTGAGTGGGATTTAAGGGAGGGCATTCTAATCAACTGTTGCATCAATTTTGCGATTTGCTATTTGACTTTATTGTCTTTGATTTGCTACTTTATTTTTCCTCTGAAAACGGATCCGAAATAAACATGTTCGATTTAATCTAAAACACACAAAATCTTTATTATCTAATGTTATTAATCAATAGAAAGAAGTACAATATTTTTAAGGTTTAGCCTTTTTGTGCCGTCGAGGCGATGCATGTGAAATTCAATTAAATACGTGTATATATGGTGATTATTTGTAACTCCATAAAACCCGAATGTTTGTTTTTTGTTTGCAGGCTTTTTATACAATTACAGAGAATGATGGAGCCTGTGAAGAAGCCGAACTTTCCAATCTCCGAAAGTCTTCCCGATTCAGAAATGCAGACAAAAGCAAATGCAAATACTTTCTTTTCCGACTTTTTAATCCGAAAGTCTTTAAGAATTCTTCGATGAAATTTCTGATTATCAGTTACTTCTTTTGGTCTGGTAAGTTCTTCATTGGATTCCAAATTAAAATTTTGGTAAGTTCTTCATTGGATTCCAAATTAAAATTTTGGTAAGTTCTTCATTGGATTCCAAATTAAAATTTTGGTAAGTTCTTCATTGGTTTCCAAATTGAAATTTTGGTAAGTTCTTCATTGGATTCCAAATTAAAATTTTGGTAAGTTCTTCATTGGATTCCAAATTAAAATTTTGGTAAGTTCTTCATTGGATTCCAAATTGAAATTTTGGTAAGTCCTTCTTCATTTTGGATTCCAAATTAAAAATTTTGGTAAGTTCTTCATTGGTTTCCAAATTGAAATTTTGGTAAGTTCTTCATTGGATTCCAAATTAAAATTTTGGTAAGTTCTTCATTGGATTCCAAATTGACAGTTTGGAGGTTTAGATTCAATATTCTACTTTGATATTTCAAATAATATAACTTTGTATCAATATTGGTTGGTGAATTTGCAATTTCCATAAAAATTTAGATAAATTTTCACTATTATTTAATCATTTATTCATTTAAAAAAGACTGGATGATCTGGAAATCAGAGGAAGAATTGAGACCATCCAGACTATTGCACTGCTGCCTAACACACTCGATGCCACCCGAGGCAAGAGAAGTAGAGAACTCAGCACGACCACCGACCAAGATTAAAAGACATTAAAAGACAGAACAGAAACCCCAGTAGAAGTTAATAAGTCTTGCCCAACACATTGAGGTGTCCTAATTTAAAACTGATTCCCTTCTTTCTGTATTTACAGCGACTGAAATTGCCTTGATTTATCTACCGGCCAAAGTCGTCGATGTTGGACTGAGTCGAGAAGAGTCAGCTTTTATTATGTCCATCTACGGCATTGGTCTTTCATTTGGCGAAATAACAACTGGATTTCTTCTAGATATATTCCATGTCCCGGCCAGTCTGATATTTCTATCTTCCCTGTTGGCGATTTCGGTTCTTTTAGTTGCTTTTACATTTTGCTGGTCTTTTTTAACGTTTGTCATATGCACAATCTTAATTTCTATCAGCAATGGTAAGTATCAATGTCTAATACTGATATAATCAATTGCATGTCTACAGGTTCGATCTCTCGATAGAACATCATGTAGAGATTTTGTTTCTTCAAAGTATTTCATTATATATATATATATATATATATATATATATATATATATATATATATATATTTGTGAATAAAAAGGTATCGTGGTTATGGACCATTTCCACTCGTGGGTATCTAGGGCCCACGAGCCTAGAATCACCTTGTACCAAGAAACTTGGTACCACACCAAAATATATATATTATATATATATATATATGTGTGTGTGTGTGTGTGTGTGTGTGTGTATGTATATATATATATATATATATATATATATATGTGTGTATATTAGAAAAAAACGGGACCCATTGGGTCTCCTATTGGTAGATAATTGTTAGTTTGCAAAACGAAATGAACTGAAAAAATAAATACGACCGGAGAATAAAAGAAAACACTAAAGTCATTTTGCTAAAAGTTACAATTAAATCAAAAACTGGCCCGTCTTATATATAAGCTAGCCGTTGGCTGCTGAAAATTAACATACGAATAAGTTCATCTACCGCTCACACTCTCCAATCTCTTTCTTTATACACACAATGAAAACTAACATATATAATGAGTAGTTAGATATATATAGAGAGGGGGAAAATGAATGGTAGAATGTGAAGCAAGAGACGGGTTAGTTTTTTTTACTTAATTGTAAATTAGAACCAATTAAAATTAATTTTTTTAAAAACAATGCTAAGGAATATTTTGGGATGTATTTTGTGTCAATAAAATAAATAGGAAAAATATCCGTAAGCAAACAATCATTGATTTACTCAATTTTAGTAAAAATAATAGATAAATATATAGGATTGATAACGAAAATGTTTAGAAATTGTTAATGTTAACGATTTTAAATTTATTTCAGCCGAAAGATTCTTGTCTTTGAGAATCCACGGCATCCTCAGAAAGTTCACAATAATAAATAAAGAATTTTGCCGGACCAGGCTGAATTTGTTAGTACTTTGAGCCATTGTTTATGTTTATATTACTGTGTTTATCACGCTTACATTTAAATTCCTCTGTTTCACGAAACAAACAAAAAAAACAACAAAAACGAATTTTTTCAAACTGTTGTAATTTAGATTCAACTCTAATCCATATTCCAAGTATATATACGTGAGTAATCCCAAAGGTAAGGTCTACAAAATATTTAGAAATCATAGAAATGTTTATAGTTTATTGATAATACTGTTTACATCATTTTAAAGTTTGAACATCTATCTATTTTTCTACATAATTGCCATTTTGGTCGATGCAATTTTGTAGGCGCTGTGGAAGTTTTTGTATGCCAATGTCATCCCAGCTTGCCGCCATGTAGTTGAGGAAGCGTTGAACCTCGTCGTCGTTGCAAACTCCCAATACCACATGCGAACGTTTTCGACATCCGTGCACGACTCGCAATACACTTCCGTTAATTGGTGATGAATTTCAATCGGTTTAATGCCTTTTACGTTCTAAATGCTAATCTGCGCGAACTTCACCATTGGCGATAGCGTCAATCGGAAGTTCCATCAGAAACGACTACTAAGCCAAGTCTATACGTAACAGTGGGTCACGCGCAGGAACAGACATAGGTGCATGCACAACAAACATGACAGTGTTGCCAATAGCCGCACAAATAGTTTACTTACATCCCCAAGGGCCGGGTTAGCTCAGTCGGTAGAGCGTTCGGCTAGAAACCACAAGGTTCCTAGTTCGATACCCGCCCTCACCAACTCAGCGTATGAGTAGCACAGGGATCTGTGCGGTAAAGTAAGGAGCTGATGGTAGGTGTGGCGCTCCACCTCAGACGCTAAAATAATCTCCTTGGTCTAGCGCTAGTGAAAAGGGGATAGACTCCCTCGCTGCATGGCTGATAGCGACATTAGGCCGCCCCGACGACTTTTTACATCCCCAGTGCTTTGGAGACCTTATTTTTGGAATTACTTTCGTATATACACTCCTGGTTAAAACACTAGATACAAACGGGTTCAAAAATATCAAAGATTGTTACTTTAATCGAAATATATTTGCAAAACATTTACATTTAATTAGAAAATGTAGTTTATCAACAAACAAGTGAACTTTTTAAGCTTATAAATTGATTACTGTATTTGACGACATATAAGACGCACGGGCATATAAGACGCACCCCCATTTCAGCAGGTCAGATTCATGAAAAAAAGTTTTTAGTGTATCGAAGCATATATTGTTGAAAACAGTCTAGCATCCTTATTTTATTTGCTATGTTTCATAGTAATAAAATAAGGATACACGGAGGTTAGGGTATGTAAATGTACTGAGCGTAAGCTGGGTTTAGTGAGCATCATAGAGAAAATTAGCCTAGGTCTATGGGAGGTCTCAAACTTCACCTACGATGTATAAGATGCAGGGAAAAAGGTGCGTCCTATATGCCGTCAAATACGGTAATTTAAACAATTGTATCAAAAATTAAATAGTAAATGATTATACTTTATTTTGAAGGAAATCTAATTTTATAGTCATTCTTAAACCTTTGTCAGTGAGAAAAAAAAGAGACACAGAGAGAGATAGAGAGATAGACAGAGAGATTCATCATGAAAACGAACATCTATGGTCGCTGCCTGCCGCCTAAAAAAATTAAAAATTAAATTTCGGTAATAAGAATTGTTTTGAAGTCGAATTGTTCTTTGGACCACTAAAATATCACTGTGAGAAATTCAGCATTTTCTTTGTATGAACCCCCAGTTACATGGACTCCCCGGCTCCATGTGGACCCCGGTTGAGAACCATTGGTCTAAATGATTGCTGTTCCTGAATCCTCAACTTAAAATTCTAAAGCGAATCATTGTCTTTGGTATTGCTGCAATTTCATGATGAATAAAATATTTTCGTTTGTCAGTTGCCAACGACCTACGTTTAATTGCGCGAATCTTTTTTTTTTTCATTGTGATATAATGGTTAGCAAACTAGTCTTGCAGATCCGTTACTACTGAATAGTGAGTTCGATCGTCGCTGGATGATCCATACTTGTAATCGTCAAATCCTACCAACAGGGTAAATAATCCCATCTCTCTCTCTCTCTCTCTCTCTCTCTCTCTCTCTCTCTCTCTCTCTCTCTCTCTCTCTCTCTCTCTCTCATTTCATTCTTTTTTCTTTCTCTCTCTCTCTCTCGCTGTTGATGTAGGTTTCACCATTTCCCTCCGGATTGTGTTTGTTGCATCAATTTTGGGGGTTGAAAACATAAACAGTGGATATTCACCGTTGTCCATTACAATTGGTATTGGATATATTATTTATTCCTACGCTACAGGTAAATCCATTTTATTATCATTGATTATTAAAATGACTGTTGATTAAAACTTACAACTCTCAAACACTCATGCCGTGGCCTCTCCACTCTGATAGATAGATAGATAGATAGATAGATAATGTCTGGTTGCCTTTTTAGCGTTTCCGTTGCAATGACATTAGTAATTTATCCAAGAGTGCTCAATATATCCTAAACATAGAGCTCACTGTCCAGGCGAGATGTATTTGCGATCGAAACTGTATTAGATCCAGAAATTTTTCTACAATTATATATATATATATTATATATATTATATATATATATATATATATATAAAGATTTTTTAGATCATTTTTTTATAGTGAGTTCGAAGCATTAATTAAAATGTAATAATATATTTTTGAAGGCGTAATATGCACATTTATGTTTAAAAAACATATTTATTTCTTTTTTTTCTTTTTTTTTTTTTTTTTTGAGTCCTTAATATTTTCAGGCAAATGCCTATCTTCAGAGGATCGAAACATTTTTTTTTTAATTTTCATCTGTATTTGATAAACTCAACTGTGTTGTTAATCCGTTGAATGTTTACCGTAAATGCGAAATTTTTTTTTTTTTTTTTTTTTTTTTTTTGGCAAAGATGTAGTTATGCTCGGCAAATTCCGTTAAAATCCGTGCGGCGTTCGTGTTTCGCGGGATGTTTTGAAAATCATTTCATATATAATTTTTTTTTTTTTAATACTATAAAATAATGAGGCCCTGCATTATGTGCATTATTACGCCTTCATATATATATATATATATATTATATATATATATATATATATATATATATATATATTTATATATATAATATATATATATATATATATATATATATATGTGTGTGTGTGTGTGTGTGTGTGTGTGTGTGTGTGTGTGTGTGTGTCTGTGTTTGTGAAAAATATAAAAATATTCAGAGGATGTATTCATGTATGAATAAATAAATAGTGCAGTGACGTGCAAGATTATTTTTATTTAATAATTTTATCTTTGCAACAATTTTTACTAGTGAATGTATTTCAGTTTCTTAAGTTTCTCAGATGAAGCATTGTCACTAATTTTTTTTTTTTTTTTTACTGATAATTTTCCATTTTATTTTATTCTTTAATTAGTTGCAGGAGACGTAATATTTTTAAAAAAAAACCTGAATGTCTTAGATAAGTGGTTCTCAACCTTTTTAACCAATGGACCCCTTTTCCTCTTAATTTCGTTTTCTTTTCTTTTTTTGTGGAACCCCATAGCCATTCCATGGGAAAATTGTCTTATATTTTTCACTAATAAAAAAGTAACGGAATTTTATGAAAAATTAAATAGTAAATGATTATGCTTTATTTTGAAGGAAAACTGATTTGTTGCAAATAGATTCTCTATAATTTCTCTTTGGCCTTTGTCAGAGACAGAGACAGAGACAGAGACAGACAGAGAGAGAGAGAGAGAGAGAGAGAGAGAGAGAGAGAGAGAGAGTTATTGCAAATAAATATATTCAACAATTAAATTCTATAGAGTACTTATTTACATGAATAAATAATTCATAATAAAAGGGAGAAATTTACTTCTAAGTAATAACAATTCTGAGGTATAATTGTTCTATGGAGCACTAAAATATCACCATGGACCCCCAATTCGGTATTTTTGTGAACCCCAGTAATGGGGATCCATGTGCACCCCGGTTGAGAACCAGTCTTAGATGAAGTATTGTGTTTATTATTAATTTTCTATTATTTTTTCTCCCATCTTTTTTTCCGCCTTTTTACTGGATATTCATTTATCAACTTGTTTCTTTTCGACGTATTTAATCTCAAATGAATTCCAATTCATTCTTCTTAACGTAAAACTGACTCCTTTTTATTGACTTAACTTGTCTGTTGACCTTTTACACGTCTTATTGTTTTAATTTCAGGAGTCTTGTTTGACGCAGTCCAATCTTTTGATGCTGTCTTTTATTTCTCCGCTGCCATTTTGTTTGTATCAGCCACAATGTCATTTGGAATTATCTACATGGAAATTAAATGAAGATTTCAGGAATAATTCAATGAATTTCAATGCGAAATAAAGAATCGGAATAATCATTATATACTGACTAGTGTCCTAATATGTGTTACATAATCTATGCGGATGAATAGATTATTGTCAATCCCCTGTATTTCTGAGGGGATGGCCCTTTTCATATCACGGGCGGGACTTTCCATGGAATATTACAGAAAGCCCGCGAAATACGTGAAGTCACGTGGGACCTGGTTGGGTCCTCAGTTTCAGTTTGGACGTCAGGCAGAGAAGATGTACTGCCTTAACTGGAGCTCACTGCATACGCGCGTTATGTTAGTTACATGAAATGTTTAGTTAAGTAAACAAAAGCTTACGAAAATAACAGGGTTTTGTGGTTGATGAATGTCTTGGCAACAAGACTGATATAGAAGAAGAAATGAATTAAGTGCGACCGACCACCAAGACGAAGTCCAGACGCTAGAAGAGACGTTAGAAGAGACGATAGGAGAAGAACGTAAGATACTAAAGATGGACAGAAGAAAAATAGAAGTAAGAAATTAAAAAGTAGAGTATACAACATATGCAGTGAAGTGAAACTTGAGCGCACAGACCCCAGTCCACTATCTTGGCAGTCCAGCAGTTGGTCCAGTGGCCGGGGGAAAGTCCGAGACGACAGAGTTGCCGAGCTGCTGCAGGGTGCTGTCTCATGTAGTATTTATTCACTTCACGAGAGGCAAGCCTCCCCGGAAGCCCCAGTTGTGCCAGGTTGTGTTGGGGATTTATGTGAGTAGTAAGTACCCCAATCCTACTACTTTCGATCGGTGTGGATGGCCGTTGGCTCCCCTGGAGATCATCCGTTCTAATATATTGACCAAATTTGAGGTGAATGTGCAAGCAAGACCAACAGTAGAGGTTTTTCGTCTTCTGATACACTTTCACATAATCAATCAATCTTTTTGGAAAAGGACATGTGCTGACTTTAGTTTTCAGCGAAACTGTCAAAACGTTTTCAAACCGAATCGCATTGACAAGAAACTGTCAGTTACTAAGCGCGGTAGGCTTCATTACCCTAACTTAGATAGACATTCATTATCAATGATATTGAGTACACTTTACTTATAAATATAGCAAACTATATTATGAATATATATATATATATATATGTTTGTGTGTGGGTGTGTGTGTGTGTGAGTGAGTGTGTCTGTGTGGCTGTGTAATAACCATGAAAGCCTTTTGTGGAGGATGTGTGTCCTATCCCTCTGCAAGAAATATAGGGATGTTGCTCATCATGTCTTTGAAAACTACCATTGTATATTATTTTTATCGAATATTACATATATGTTGGACGATAGGTTGGACTTTTCTATCTGGAATCAATTAGTAATTAAACTTTTATATCGTGATAAATGAAGACATTGGAGATGTAACAACTACGATGAAATTACAACATAAGAAACCTTTATTACGTTTCAAAGTATTCATGTAATTTCACGTACATGATACTGTTGTATCATAGTCTATTTATCTTCTCAGTCTAGCTTAGTTTTGGAAGAAACGCACAGATGTAGAGACACTCAAATTTCTACATATAGTTATCTATTAACCATTCAAGCTTGTATAATTCTATTATGAAATCCACTGCATAGAATGGGATTTTGTTACAAAAAGTCCAAACAGAAATCATCACTGATATCTAAAGAAAAGAAAGCAAAGGTTATATTGAGCTAAAGAGAAGTGGAGGCGCCCGTGGTGTAATGATTATCGTTGTAGGAAATGGACACGGTGAACTGAGTTCACATTCTGTACGAGACTAATAGCATTTTGGAAAAGAATACATCCAACTATAGGTAAATAGGGGGGATAGACTGGGCTATTTAACCTTGGCATGGAAAACAGTCTAGAAGAAGGAGAAATCTGAATTAGAACCTGTTAAACTTTGCATAAAAACAGACTTTGTGTCACATCTAACTCGTGTGGAAGGGGCCAATACAGAGAAGTATTCTGAGGGTTTTTAAAAGTAAAACCCTTGTTTATGATATATATATATATATATATATATATATATATATATATATATATACTTACCTGTATGACCTAAGCCAATCATACGTGATTCAGTTTAGCGTCCGAGTTATTGTTATTATTCTTTAATTAAATATCTGTTGGATAGGGCCAAATTCCAGTTGTAGTAGTAGTCGTTAGTAGTAGTAGTCGTCGTTAGCTCGAATGAACAACATACGAAGTCATATAGTCCTTAGGTCATGTATCCGGATACATAAGGAACGAACTTACCCGTATCCGGGACAAATGCAGCAAGAGGCAGGACCAGATGACACACACCACACACTTCATGTCCGTACTGAAAGCCAATGGTTACCCCGCTTCAGTCACAAAACGACTGAAGCAAACAAAAGGCCCAAAAGGCCATGTCACTTCTAATACCTGCTTCCTAAGGTTACTACACTTCAACGAGAGTATAACCGCAGCGATACGCAGGGCGATCTGGAAGGAGGGCCTAGACATACAACTTGCCCATTACGGACCTTCACTTCGGAGACAACTCTCCAAAAACCGACAGAGGAACACCTCTAATTGCCACTAGCGAACTACCCTATCCGCGGCACAGGTATGTGCCATGAAGTGAATGTGGTATACCGCACACAATGCGAAAAATGCAAACAATTCTACATAGGCAGCGTCACCAGACAACTACACATTAGGATCAAAGAACACTTAACCACACAAGCATCAACATTCAGAAAACACTTAATTAAATGCAACAACGCGGAGAGAAGTATTACAGTCAAAATAGAGGCCAGGGAAAGAAATCCGGGTAACCTCCGAATTAAAGAGGTATTACTAATAGCTAAACTGCGCCCAGGGATCAATAACAGAACTGAACTCAGCGCAGTGTCCATAATACATTAAATCCACAACCAACGCGCACATGTACATGTATATGCACACACATACGCAGCATACACCTACATACACAATAGAGAATTCATAACGCAACAAATCTACAATGAGAAGACAAATGCAAAACACGGACCCACATCCACAGACCAGCACACACACACACACACACGAGCCAATGCACTAGTTGATAACAAATAGGATTTACGCTGATTATTGATGAATTTGACTAAATAATTAACCTTACATTAAAGAATATGAATTTCCCTTGCTTATCTCTTAATAAGTAATTCATGTGACCAGGCTGTGGATAAAACATATATATGATATATGTATAATAATAATATATAAAAAAAGAAAAAAAAGGGAAATTCACAGTATTAACCTACCTTTTTCCATAACCCCTAAAAACAAATCAGCTGAATCTATAATTATAGTTCTTGATAGATATTAGTTTTATTCTAACCTTTTAAAATCAAACACACACACTGGATACACATTGATATGAGCAAGGCAAATAAGAAATTTAAAAAAAATAGATAAATAAATTAAATTAAATAAGATAAATATATTAAAAAGCAAAACAAAATAGAATCTAGCAGGCTCTATGATTACAATTTTTAATAAAATTAATTTCATTCTAAGCTCCAAACTCAAACACACACATACACACATATTAATGTATATGAACAAGGCACGCACACAAACAGAACACACATACCCTACAAATAACACACACACACACAGACACACACACACACACACACAAAGTGTTGGGACTTAATAACAAATACAACAGGACAACAGGTGATTTT
>CM042147.1:34863583-34881083 GCA_023376005.1 Doryteuthis pealeii | reverse complement strand
GCCATCATCAGGTAGGAAACGATGGTATGGTTTCATGTCTCGTTTTTAACGAGAACGAGTAGTAGCAATGAATTAGAAGTGGGAGGTAATAACAATTGGTAGTGGGAGATTGTAGGAATGGTAGCGCTCGTTTTGAAACCTTTGGTGGACTGTTACACCAGTTCCACCCCGACACCAAAAAGATGGCCCGAAAATTAGAAAGGATCAACCAAAAACTTGTCCAACAAGAATTGTCTGTACAGTTCAACAAAACTTGTATAAAACAAAAAATGCTACCAAAATACACTTAAATATATATATATATATATTGATTGATTGATTGATTAAACCGCCAGTCAACTTGTCAAGAGTTATTTTATGTCTAGAGGTTAGGGAATTGTAGTTTTGTTTGTTGTTTCTTAAGAGGTCTTTTTGGCACACGAATGTGAATAATTTTTCAACAGATCACCCATAGATGGGACCCTAACTGGGGCTACCACTCCAGATTATAGTTGACGTGGGAGTAATGACAATAAAGAGGAATGCTATTCTCCCCAGATCTCCAGAACTTGAACATCACCATCAGTTGCAATTGAGTTTCATACTTATGTCACCACTTTTTATTACTTTAACTTAGATAGATATCCATTATCAATGATATTGAGTACACTTTACTTATAAATATAGCAAACTATATTATGAATATATATATATATATGTTTGTGTGTGGGTGTGTGTGTGTGTGTGTGAGTGTGTCTGTGTGGCTGTGTAATAACCATGAAAGCCTTTTGTGGAGGATGTGTGTCCTATCCCTCTGCAAGAAATATAGGGATGTTGCTCATCATGTCTTTGAAAACTACCATTGTATATTATTTTTATCGAATATTACATATATGTTGGACGATAGGTTGAACTTTTCTATCTGGAATCAATTAGTAATTAAACTTTTATATCGTGATAAATGAAGACATTGGAGATGTAACAACTACGATGAAATTACAACATAAGAAACCTTTATTACGTTTCAAAGTATTCATGTAATTTCACGTACATGATACTGTTGTATCATAGTCTATTTATCTTCTCAGTCTAGCTTAGTTTTGGAAGAAACGCACAGATGTAGAGACACTCAAATTTCTACATATAGTTATCTATTAACCATTCAAGCTTGTATAATTCTATTATGAAATCCACTGCATAGAATGGGATTTTGTTACAAAAAGTCCAAACAGAAATCATCACTGATATCTAAAGAAAAGAAAGCAAAGGTTATATTGAGCTAAAGAGAAGTGGAGGCGCCCGTGGTGTAATGATTATCGTTGTAGGAAATGGACACGGTGAACTGAGTTTACATTCTGTACGAGACTAATAGCATTTTGGAAAAGAATACATCCAACTATAGGTAAATAGGGGGGATAGACTGGGCTATTTAACCTTGGCATGGAAAACAGTCTAGAAGAAGGAGAAATCTGAATTAGAACCTGTTAAACTTTGCATAAAAACAGACTTTGTGTCACATCTAACTCGTGTGGGAGGGCAATACAGAGAAGTATTCTGAGGGTTTTTAAAAGTAAAACCCTTGTTTATGATATATATATATATATATATATATATATATATTATATATATATATATATATATACTTACCTGTATGACTAAGCCAACATACGAAGTCATATAGTCATAAAGGGGTTGTTTATTTCTTTCTAGGATCGTGGGTTCTTTTGCAGATAGAAGAGAGTAAGGTCGAGCTATTCTATCTTAAATCACGTGTTCGTTGCTACTCTAGATATGTTACCACAGATCCCCAATAAACGTTTCCGATTCTCCTCGGATCTGGCGAAAAAAAAAAGGCCGAATTTTCTTTACGTCCGTTTGTTGTCCCAGGGGTGGGGGAAGGTCATATCCACTTCTGCTCCTCCGCAGAAACTGGGAAATCCGATTACCGTTTTATTTTCAATCCGCAAATTCCCCGTAGACCATAATAATTACGCTACATATCTCCTTTGTCCCAGTTCAGCTCCCATCAAATTAAGAAACATATCTCACTTTTTATACGAAGAAATATTATGTACCCTTAACAACCAGGAACCTTAAAAAGAGGAGAAATGATTTAAATATACAGGTAAGTATAGATATCTCGTAAATAGGGGGTTTACTTTAAAAAGTCTCAGTTTATATCCATAGTTACCTATATAACTTATTCAAGAAATAGAGTCTAAAGCAGAACTCTGGTAGGCGGAACAATGAGTGAAAGTAACATACTCACTTATTTTTTGTAATTCCGATTGTCCCTAAGATAAATGCTCTTTTCTTCGTCCATCTCTTAGATAAAAAGATGCAAATGTGTTTACAAGGTGGTCCCCAGGTTCATCTGTAAATTTGATAAAATCCGGAATAAGCCAAAGCGACCAAACTTTCTTCAAAACGCTGAGTCTTGGCCAGAAATTTTAAGTTCGGTCAAAGTCGAATACCAGCCTCTTTATGGCTAAGATTAGACTCACTGGTGGATAATGTATTTAGCTCACTTACTCTAACAGCAGAAGCCAAGGCCACCAAAACACTTTTTCAATATAAAAACTTTACTTCCGAAGAATCTGTGGGTTCAAAGAAATGATTAGTGAGAACCTTAGAATAAAAAGTAAGTCCTTGTAAAGGAGAAGTGGTCTCACTGAAGAAGTCGATGACTCTCTGAATTTATAGAATATTTCTCCCAAGCATTGTGAATAGCTGATATCGCTGTTCTATATCCAGCAATAATTGAAGCTCTGCAAACTTGTGTAAATTATCAAGAAAATCTACAACGCCTTTATAGAGGCAGAATAACTGGTCGATACTTCGTTCAATACACCAGCTTCTTTATATTTACTACCTTGCTTTATCCATTCTCCGATTAGAAGGTCTTTTGCTATTCTCGATTAAAGTTCGTGCCTTTCAAGAAAGATGTTTTAGATGGGCTATGCTGGATATTTTCCATGTTATAAGCTTTAGACTTGCTGGATTTGAATCCACAATTTGATCCCGTTTCTGAGTTATATATACTAGCAAATATAGGCACCCTCCGGGTGCAAGTATTTAAGATTTAATGTAATAAAATATATCAAATTAGAAAGGCTAATGAAACTAAATAATGCAGATAAAACGATTTAAAACAAAGAGGGGGTATAATTGAAAAATAAAACAACTGAAACTTATTCTTCCATCACTCTCGTCTTTCATTGTTATTTTTTCTAATTTAAGTATTTAGTTAAAAGAGGAAGTAAAGAATAAAATGACAATTATTTTTTTCTTGTTAATGAATTTCATTTAAGATTTATTGAAGAGATTTTTGCTTATATTCATTAAAATAAAACCAAACAGTTAGAAATCAATAATACTAAGCACATATTTATTAAATTCGATTTTTTTATATCAATATGCAAATTAGCCTTCCCCTTCACACTGTAAACCGCTATTTTGTTGTATATATAAATATAATTGTATGTTGTTAGTATGTAGATATGGTTAACAGTATTAATAATGTAAGACAATTTTATTAATAATTGAGGTTTATATAAAAATAAAATCATGGAGAATGTGATGTCAATAACTAAGAGAATTGTCACTTGAGTAGGAATATAGTTTCGGTTACAGACAGAAAAACACACAATCTCCATTATAATATATATATATATATATATATATATATATATATATATAATGAGTTCATTCAACTGTTACTGCAAAGACAACAGTATCAGGGAATCCATGATATCAGCACGACTTGATGATGATGATGATGATGATGATGATTTATATATATTAGTCTGAGCCCAGTCTTTTTGAAAAAGGAAATGAATATCAAGCCATAACAACTGAAATATGGGTTTGATGGTTTGTGTGGCATTAACAACTTATAAAATACAATTGGGTAAATATTTGTCCAGAATACTCGTTAATTACACAGTAACACTATTTTTATTCTTAATTGCTTGTGTTGTAAAAATATAGAAAATGCCCGAATACATGTAAAAAGAAAAACACAGAAATTTACCAATTAACAGCAATAGTTTACGTTATGATAGATGAACCTAGGTTTTTCTTTCCTTTTTTACGACAGAAATTTGGGATCGTTTCCTTCTTGTAAAAAAGAAGAAAATTAAGGACATTTTGATATTTTTAATATATGTTTTAAATAATATTTGTGAATAGCGGATGATTTTGTTAATAACAACAAAACGGTCTCCATGATTGAAGTACCTATTTTAGATATCAATTCTTAAATATACTTTAAGACATTGTGTGATTTCATTCAAATAAAAATTCTAAGAAAGCTGAAGATCTTAGGTCTCTATGAAATAGAATCGATGATATTATAATCGACAACAAAATCAAAATTGAATATACTTTCTGAGTGTTTCTTTGCAGAAAATGATAGATCAATACGCTAAGAGTTGTGTGTGTGTGTGTGTGTGTGTGTGTGTGTGTGTGTGTGTGTGTGTGTGTGTGTGTTTAAATTAACTTTTATACTAACTTTTCTCTTTTGAAATTTATCTAGAATTGAACAGACAACTAAAGTTCCAAACGGAAAACCAATTAAGAAAGCTGAATAAAAAAAATGGAAGCTGATGGAAACAACGTGGATATTCCTGATGGAGGCTGGGGCTGGGTCGTTTGCTTTGCCGGATTCATGGTAAATTTTACTGTCGTAGGAGTGGCGTTTTCGAATGGAATTATTCTGCTTGCACTGATTGACCTTTTTGACAGCTCCCTGTCAAACACATCCATAATCGGATCTCTTTACTCGGGGTCAACGATGTGTGTTGGTAAGTTTCTAAATTGGCTACTATATTAAATATTGCTGTTAAAAAGAAGAAATATAAATGTTTGAAACAATCTTCTTCCTGGCCTGTGACTTTTTTCCATTTACCAGGTCCATTCGTTCTGATTCTTATGATGTTCAAAATAAGCCATCGTCAACTTATCATTTTTGGAGGATTTCTTTCTACCGTGTCAACCATTATAAGCGTATTTGCTAAGCAAGTTGAAGTTCTTTATGTCACCTATGGACTCCTCACAAGTAAGAAAGTGCAAATATTTTTATGTAAATTTGTATTCTTTTCATTATTATACATTTCTTTTATTTTCACACAAATTTTATCTGGTCGATGTGAACCGAAAACCATTCTCTAAACTTTAACATTTGTGATTAAAATCGTTGCGAGATTATTCCAGTTCTGCCTCAGATTTCTATTTCTGCAAAACTTTTTTTTACATAATATTTAATTTGAATGATCCGATTATGATGGATAAAATCACCATATTTCAAAGTGTTTCTTTCTTTCTCTGATTTTACGTTCAATGATATTTTGAAGTATCAACTTTTCCGACTGATAAACAAATAGATAGAAACAAACTGAAATAACTAGACTGACAGATAAAACTGACACACCCCGATAGACAGACAGACAGACAGACAGAAAGATTAAGACTGAGATAGATAGATAGATAGATAGATAGATAGATAGATATAACTACTTTGGATTAAACCTATTATAGCAATTCTCATGAGGTAGATCCAAATGCAAGTTGAAATGTAACATTCAAATAATTACCTTGTAATTGGACTTGAAATTCGACCACTGAAAACCGCTGTTATATATCATGCTAAACTCAACTCTTATACAGTAAATCAAATATGATTTAATAAAACCAATCCTTAGTTGAAGAATATTCACTCGAATAAGAATATATTTTTTAAATTATTTTTTATATGAATAAACCCTGTTCACTGATTGGTGCGCTGATTCGGACTCATATTTCATTATTTTCAGGTGGTTTTATGGGAATTGCATATTTTGCAGGCAACACCATCGTTGGATCTTATTTTAAAAAGAAACGGACATTGGCTGTAGGAATCGCTAGTAGTGGATGTGGATGGGGGGCATTTGTTCTTAATTATTTAATAGAACGAAGTATTTCCTTTTATGGTATGAGGGGAACATTTCTATTAATGAGCGGATTGATTTTGAACTTTCTTGTATACGGTGCATTATGTCGGCCGCTTAAAAAGAAAAAGATAAAAGGTAAGTGAATTTCCAGTAAATAATTTGCGATTAAATTAACAGTAGAATATAACATATTGAATATTATTTTATTATGAGAATTGATATTTTTTGATTTTCAGTGTAAAATTAGAAGATTCGACGTACATTTATTTAGTCATGTCAATTGATTATGCTATTTGTACTGTGCAGGGTCGGGGTGGGGATATTCTAAATTCAAATTGTCGCTGCGCACTTGCCAGTAGTTGTAAGTGGTCGGGGTGCACCTTTGAGCAGATATATCACAGAGCAGGATTGATCATTCTAAACACAGTTGTACAACATTATACATAAATACACAAACACGCTAACACACAAACACATACATATATAGTAGGGAATAGACACAACAAGACGAGTTCAAATCCTGAAAGAGGCTGTTTGCATTTCAAATAGCATTAATACCCTTGGAAAAAGTATGAATCCTACTATTCTCTCTTCAGCTATGGGTAAATAGTAGGGTCGACCTTGGTTAGGAAACCAATCAAGGAGTAGGAAAACTCTGAATTCGAAGCTGTTAAACTCCGTTTAAGAAATTTACATTTGTCCCATCCTGCTCGTGCAGAGATGTTGGTATATATATATATATATATATATATATATATATATATATATATATATATATATATATATATATATATATATGTGTGTGTGTGAAGATACTGCTCGTGAAACTTGAAGTCATGAACAGAATATAAATTGTTGTAATTTTTTTTTATTTTTCGATTTTTGGCAACAAATTGTCCAAAGAGTTTATATATATATATATATATATATATATATATATATATATATATATATATATATATATATATGGGGTGGGTGATAAAACGTTTTGGGACTTCTCGTCTGAAAAGCTTAATTTTTAATTTAATTTGATGTGCTCGCCCTCCGTTAATGAACAATCAGCGATATCCCAATCCCAGGGCTAGTAGATATGAATGGGTCGTAGATATATATCTTTCATCAATCAGCAACCATGACATTTCAGTTGCCATTATAGCTTGTAATCGTGAACATCGTGCATTTGTAATTGAAACTTTTTTAAATAGTGATTCACCAAATGCCTTTCGTATGACTCTCACAAAACGCCTTTTCCAGTTTTTATATTCTAAAATCGAGAACATTTTCCTATCTTAAAGAATAATGCAAATCTCATTTCAGAAGAAACTGTGAAATCTGGGAACGTCCTTCAATCAGAAACGAATTTAGGATTTGAATCAGACGAAGGGAATCCTAAAAATAATGAAGAGACAAATGTAGGTATCAATACTTTTCTCTCTTCGTTCATTTTTTAACGTAAGATTTGAACTGTTTAACCATAGTTTGGAGGTTTATGTGATAGACGAATAGATAAGAATATATGTGTAAATTTATTAATAAGTTCTAATCAATTTGATTTTCAGACAACCAATTCTGATGACGCTGAAAATCCGGAATATTCTGAAAATAATTCTACAAGAAACATGAAAAACAATATAACAAGTAAATGCAATAATCTCCGCTTAACCCTTTTGGATCCAGAAATTCTGAAGAACCCCTGCATGCAATTACTTCTAATTATTTACGTTCTTTGGTCAGGTAAGTTACAACCTTATCATTAATAAATGATACATCTAAATCCTTTTCCTTTTATTCAGTGATTATTATAAGATTATATATAACAAAATGTTCCAGTATATGAATTATTTCTAGAAAGTATTCATAATGAATATATAAATTATATAAAGAAATGTCATTATAATAATATGTTACAAAACTGTTTTACTTAATGTTTTTCTTTGCTATTTTGTTCTCAGTGAATGAAACTATTTTGTTGTATCTCCCGGCGAAAGTTGTGAGCGTTGGATTAAGCCGTGAACAAGGAGCGTTGGTAATGTCCATCTACGGTGCCGTGTATGCGATTAGCCAAATTATGGTTGGAATATTTGCCGATCTACTTCATATCCCTACAAGTTATCTTCTGATGTTTTCAATGGTTGGCTTGTCAGTTATTTGTGTAGCCTTTACATTTTGCTATTCTTTCTCTTTGTTCGTTCTGTGCGCGTCTCTCTTCGCCATTTGTAATGGTGAGTATTACATAATTACCTCGTCATTTTATGATTAATATTTTTAAACAGAGTTTTCTATTTATTATATTTTTCGGAATAATTTTGCCTTTTGCTACTATGATAACAGCACATATATCTCAATATATTCGGGTATTATTAGAAATGGCTTTTTATATATAAATGACATATTTTAATGTCAATAACTTTGATATAGAATATATAAAATATTTTAGTATGAATAATATATATTTAATAACAGAACATATTTTATATTCAATTTAGGCTTTTCATTTTCAAACAAGTTCAGTGTTTGAATTATACAACAACATTTTCGTTATAATTGTTCCTTTTGGCCTTTGTATCATATATTATAATAACCAAAATAAGGATATCTATTGGAATACATCAGAATAGAAAAAGGAATCTTCGTCTCGGTAATTCAGATATATATTTATATTATTTTCTAGGGTTTAGTAATGCCCTTCGAGTTGTGCTTGTGGCTTCCGTCTTGGGAGTAGCAAATCTGAACAAAGGATATTCTACCGTGTGTCTATTGGCTGGTCCGACTTACATTATTTTCCCGATAATTGCAGGTATTTCAAACCATTTATTCAATTATTTGACGCATGTTTTTAAAGGAAGTTTGTACATACTTATAATAATATGAGCTTAAACACATTTTAAAACAAATTTAAAACAGTTTTAAATATTTCCTTACGTCATGCGATTAAGAAAATTATTTGGATTATTTTTCCCTACATTATTAATTATAAAAAATAGTCGTTGAAAATCATTTTATCAATTTGTTGATTTGAATCGAAATAATATTTTATTTTTGGATTATAATTTCTTCAGGATTAACAGAATCAGGATCATTTAAATTCTCTGGAAGAATGCAAAAAGGATCTAGGACGGTTTCTTCCTAAATAATAAAAATTAAAGAAAACATAAAATGATTTGAAAAGGATGAAATAATAAAAATTAAAGAAAACATAAAATGATTTGAAAAGGATGAAATAATAAAAATTAAAGAAAACATAAAATGATTTGAAACATAATAAAGGGGACAGTATACAAAAGACTTTAAAAAGTTTATTTTTATAATATCAGCTTTTTTTGTTTTGTGTTCAGGTGCTTTGTATGATGCCACCGAGTCTTTCAACGCGATTTTCTACTTTGGTACCGCTTGTCTATTTGTATCCAGCATCACTTCAAGCGGAATCATCTACATGCAAGTAAAAAAGAAATTCTCCGAAAAATAAAATAGAAATAATCTCTTACGAAAAAAAGAGAAAAAAAAAACAGCATTACATTTAGACTCCTGATCATATATTAATGATGCATCAAGGTTTTATCCAGTGACTGGTATGTACACAATAATAAAAATATTTTCAATTAAACTAACAACTTGTTAAGCTTCTGTTTATTTTTATATCATTTTTGCTATTGCATGTCTATTCCTACATGTATCAATCGAATCAAATGCCTTTCTCACGCCTCTAAAATATGAAGATTCAAAAAAGTAAGACATGAAATATTCGGCGTCTTAATGTATAAGTGTTTTATGAATTAAATCGTTATGCACACACACACACACACACACACACACACATATATATATATATATATATATATATATATATATATATATATATATATATATTAACGTGTGTGTATATATATATATATATATATTCACATGTGTATATATATATATATATATACACGTGAATATATATATATATAGGAATGTATTTATACATATATATTCATGTATATACATATATCTTTATATATATATATGTGTGTGTGTGTGTGTGTGTGCGTGTGTGTGTGTTTGTGTGTGTTTATATATTATTAAATGTATATCTTTATTTATATATTTTATGTATATACATATTTATTTATTAATTTATATATACTTCCTTACATATATATTTATATAATATTAATATAATATACATATATTCATATATATATAATGTATATATATGTGTTTATATATATATATATATATATATATATATATATATATATATATATATATATATGTATATATAATTTTATACATATATGTATTCATTTATAAATATATTTATATATATATATTTATTTGTTTACGTATATACTTAAATAATATATGTTATAATTATGTATGTTATGTTCTTGTGAACGTTGTTTGTTTGGTCTTTTGAAGCATTGGAAAAAAGAACAAAAACAAGAAAAACAGAACAAAAATCAGAATTTTAATATTCAATTGTTGTTCTGTTTCTGGTTTGATCAATTCCGATATTTCGGTGAACGTTCACCCTTTTTCAAGGTATATGAGACGGTCTGGAGAAAAATAAATGAAATGCTGTATATGAGGGTAAAAAAGTAATTAAATGAAGTGAACGGATTTGGCGTTTTTTAACCGTTAATTTTCTTTCGAAATTGTGTGACGTAACTCATCCGAAATACGATCATGGTAATTGTTCGAAATGTGGCATGACTTTGATTGTGAAAGATGCGCAATTTAAAGAAAATTAAAGAATGAATAAATAAATAAATAATGATATTACGTCACAGCATTAGTCTTCGGCTCCTCGCCGTGTTTTAGGCCGAAATACGCGTTTTCATGGAATTTCTGCATTTTTTTTAAGGTTATGATATATTGTGGTGGGATATTAGGCATAGGATGTGTGAAAGTATTTATATATGTTTAAAATACCGAGGTCAGTATTCAAACCATTTTTAAGTGTATTGAGTTTAATTATCCATTTAATTTCTTTTTGTTTGCGTATTTGTGTTGTTGCAAAGTTACTGTCTATTAAAATACATTTCATATTATCAAGCGTGTGTTTTGGTTGGTTACAGTATTTTGCTATAGGTGAGTATGGTGATTTTTGTCAAATGGTTAGTTTGTGGTTATTAAATCTGAACCTGAAAGGTGTTTGGGTTTCTCCTATGTATTTACTGTTGTTGCATCTGTTGCAGAAAATTAAATATATGATATATAGTTATAATATATATGATATATAAGATAGATATATAAATATATATATATATATATATATATATATATATATATATATATAATATAATACATATAATATATACGTGATATTAATGTATAATATATATAAATACATAATATATAATATATATAATGTGTATTATATAATATATATATATAATATTTTGGAAAATACATCTACAAGATGCATTGGGATGCATCGTCAGTAATGTTTCGCTGTGTTCATTACCAGTTTCGGGTCTTTCAACATTATACTGGTTCCCACAGGAGACCCAGTCCAAAATGTTAAATTTCGGGCTTGCATCCCAGCAATATCCTGGTACTTCATTGTGTGGCATCACTTTTTAAGTTTGGCATTTTGTGTCAGTGCTGGTTTATAAGAGATTATTTGGCCATGCCGAGGTTGAGTGGTGACATCCCATTGGCCAGTGCTACTTGCTTTGAGTACCGCCGGCCAATGGGCATCCTCCTCTCTGCATCGACACGTGCCATAGTTGTTAAAAAGGCAGAGATCTTTTTTCTTGGTTTTCCGGTTCTGATCAGCTAAAGGGACTTCTTTACCGTCCATAACACCGGAACTGTTGTAAATTAAGGTGAGACTTTTTTTTCCTATTTTCATTTTTTTCTTTTTTCCTTTTTTTTTCTTTTTTCTTTTTTCTTTTTTCTTTTTTTTTTTTCTTTTTTATATTTGCTTTTATATTTGAACAAGTGTTTCGACCCTCCTCCCTGTTATTATATTCTGTTACTATTAAGATCATCATAGTGCTAGTTTGGCTTAATAGTGTACATTAACCCCCAACTGAAACTATTTATTTTTATCATTTACATTGATTGAATGTTCTTCATTATGTTGGTATGCGCAAAAAAATTTTCTTTTAAAAAATATTTATAGTGTAATAAAAAAAAATTTAAAAAAAATTTTTTTTTTTTAAACTAAATTTTCATGAGGGACAGGAAAGTACTATTTACTAAAAATTAGTTTCGGATGAATAAGATTACCCCCCTCCCTGGTATTATATTCTGTTATTAGTACGATCAATATATATGATATGTATATAACATATATGAAATATATAATATATAGAGATATACGATAAAGAAGGTGACTTACCGTGGAATAAATTATCGAGTTAATTGCAATATCGACTGTCGATATAAGTATTAACCGAATAAGTCAGTATTCTAACGAATATAAAATGCTCATAAATTACCTGTAATTAATCAATATCTTGATTAATTCATTGCAAATAACCCTGAAGATCCAGTATGGTGAAACTTGAGTAGGTTATTTGTATATATACCTTAACACTGTATATAGATATATGTTTATAGAAATATATATGCGCATGTGTATGTATGTGAGGCGTACGCGAAAACTTACAATTTTAAAAAATCCCGTATATATTATTATTATTATTATTATTATTATTATTATTATTATTATTATAGTAAAGCTGAGTTAATCAATGATTGTTTAGTAAAGGCTTTTTTCCTATTTAGTTTAATGACATCAAAATATTCCTTAGTTCTAGGATTGAGTTATGTTTGAAAAAGATCCATTTTAATTGGTTTCTAATTAGTTGTAATTTGCAATAAAGTTCCCTTTCTTAGAAATCTTACAAAATGATTTTATGTCTGAATTTTTAAGAGGAGGTTTGATAATTTGGATTATTTGGATTATTTGGACTATTGTTCTCATCTTTATTGTTATCTGTACAACCTTTCGGCCTTCTTCGAGGTTTTCTTGTCCGACTCGGGAGCCTTCTTGAACTCGGGAACCTTCTTTTTGGACTCGAGGGCCTTCTCGAACACAGGAACTTTCTTTCCGAACTCGGGAACCTTCTTTCCTAACTCAGAAACCTTTTTGCCGTAATCGGGAGCCATCACGAAACTTTGAACAGAGCCCTTTATTTAATCGAATTCAGTCCAATTAGACACATAACGTAGTGGATATAGGCGTTGGTTTAGACAGTTCTAAGTGACAGTAATCTCTTGGGTGCAAATTCAATTCTGGTCAAGTGCGACAGTAACACAGACTAATAATTAACTCAACTTAACACTTGTATCCAGCTAAGGTTAGTGGAATGAGAACATGATACCCACGTGGATTGAAAAGGCTCCCGAGTCCGACAATACCTGAAGAATGCCAGAGGGCACATTCGCCGAAACGTTGTACAGATAGCAATAAAGATAAGGACAATAGTCCTAATAATGCAAATAATACAAAATGATTTTAATATTTTTAAAATTCTCCGGCCATATTTTTTTAATTTAATTCACTGTGCAAACTTACTGTTATCTAATCCCAAATATCTACCCAGGGCACAATGGGTGACCCAACGTGTCACGTTTTCTCTAGTATATACATATATATATATATATATATATATACTAGCAAAAGTACCCGGTCCATGACCGGACTAAAAAACAATTAGAAACACCAGAGAGTGAGTGAGGAGAAAACAGAGGTAAGAGAGAAAATAAGAGGAAAATGATTTATCAAATTAAAAAAAATTGCCGAGAATTTGTGTAGTACAATGTTTGTTTATTTTTGGAATGTTTTTTGTTTTTGTTTACATTTAAGATATTATTTCTAAAAATTCATTCCTAAACTTTATTAAAGATTTAACGATAAACAAAGCTAAGAATTAGTGTATTATAATATTCGTTTTGTTTACATTTTTTAAACAATTTTTTTTTAAGCGAGCTTCCATGCTTGTTGATTTGAAATCTTAATGCTAAGAACTTCTTACAGCTGTTCGTATTATAATTTTTTTTTTCTAAAATATTTGTGTACATAGGAAAAAATTAAATACTGATTAAAAATGGATATATTTTATCCTAAAATGAAAGTATTAATAATAAAAACAAAGTTGAGTTATTATTAATCCTTAAATTCAATGTTTTCGTTTATTATTGTCATTTACTTCGCTGTAAAAAATAATTCAATCGATAAAATCACATACAAATTAAATATTTAGAAAGATTATTTTCTTTTCTTTCTAACCAAGTAAATATTTCTAAGATTAGACCGATGATACGAGAGAAATTCCGAGCTGAAATGATTAGGGCACAAAATTTGTCAACTTCAAATTACCAGCATTGGCGCCATTCTAAATCACTGTGGATACATGCAGCAGCCAGCGAATTTTTTCATTAGCAGTAGCAGCTATGCCACGATTATTGCAAATCGTTTGATTTTTGTTTAATTAATTAATTATATCTCTTAATCACTAAAAATCAATTGCCAAATTTGGTGTATTTCTTAGAAGTATATTAATCTATATGCAAGATTTCGAATCTGAGTGACCTCCCGTTTTGGAGTTATACATCGACAGGTACATACCAAAGTTCCTTTATATATATATTGATTTATTGATTGATTGATTGATTGATTAAACCGCCTGTCAACTCGTCAAGAGTTATTTTATGTCTAGAGGTTAGGGAATTGTATTTTTGTATTGTTGTTTCTTAAGAGGTCTTTTTGGCACACGAATGTGAATAATTTTCAACAGATCTATTTGACCCATAGATAGGACCCTAACTGGGGCTACCACTCCAGATCAGAGTTGACCTGGGAGTAATGACAATAAAGAGGAATGCTATTCTCCCCAAATCTCCAAATCAAGCAAGACCAACGGTAGAGGTTTTTCATCTTCTGATACACTTGCACACAATCTGTTGATACCATCTTTTTTGGAAAAGGACATGTGCCGACTTTAGTTTTCAGCGAACGAGTCGATCGGCCTAATTTGATAATTTCTCGTTTTTCCACAATATTCCTCTTCTCAAATAAATTTCCT
The DNA here is from genome assembly GCA_023376005.1 of Doryteuthis pealeii. Classification (NCBI taxonomy): domain Eukaryota; kingdom Metazoa; phylum Mollusca; class Cephalopoda; order Myopsida; family Loliginidae; genus Doryteuthis; species Doryteuthis pealeii. The sequence continues at coordinate 34,866,151 of CM042147.1, read as the reverse complement.
TTAATATCTAACACTATATCATTCTCCATTATTAGTAAATTATTTTTGATCAATAGTGTCGGTGTCTTTTCAATTAGATAACATGTTCATAAGAATGCATTATAAGAAATCCTATTGTGATGATTTGAGTTTAAAGAATGGTTAGGTACATTGCTCAACACATAAATGAATGTGACACAAATATCATTGATGTTTTATATCATGCGGCATTTATAATGGAAAACAAAAAACAATGAATAGAAAGAAATATATCTAAAATAATTTTTACATTTTAAGTTTTTTTTAATTCTTTTTATTTATTACGCAAAAGAAAAATATTATTTATAAAAAAAAAGAAAAGTTAAAACATATTTTAGTACATTCATTACATTCAATTTTATTCAATGTTTTTATACAATACAGTGCCGTTTTTTTTGTTTGTTTGTTTTTTTTATACGTAATAAAAATGGGGGTGATTTTGGCTGGGATCGACTGGAATGGATTAATGGCATTTCAGTTTATTTCAATGGGGAAAATTGATTTGACATACGAGGAAATTGAGTTATGAACGGAATGAATTAAGCCCGTAAATCAAGGTACCACTGTATTTGGTAGCTAGACTGTCGATATAATTGTACCAATATTAATTCAATATATGTATCTTATCATCTTCATTCAGGAGTTTGTTTGGTGCGTCCAGTCTTTTGATGCTGGTTTGTTTGTTGTTTTGTTTGTTTTTGTTATTTTTTTTTGTTTTGTTTTTGTTTTGTTTTTTTTTTGTTTTTGTTTTTTGGTCGGTGTCATTTTCTTTGTATCATCCATTGTGTAATCTTGATCTGGAATTCTCTACGTGCAAATGAAAGGAAGATTTCTAGATCTGGAATTCTCCACGTGCAAATGAAAGGAAGATTTCTAGATCTGGAATTCTCTACGTGCAAATGAAAAGAAGATTTATAGATCTGGAATTCTCTACGTGTAAATGAAAGGAAGATTTCTAAAAATAATTCAATGAAATTAAACGCGAAAGAAAGGATAATCATAATCACTAGACACAGACTAGTGTCCAATTCATGTTTGTTATTAGTGTAGAGTAGTACGACGGATCATATATTAGAGGGGACGCCCTTAGACAGTCACCGGCAATAGTAGACTCAACCATGCACATGCAAGGCATGGGAGAGAAGGTAAGCAGGCTTCCTCGAAGCCTGACAGAGTACGACTGACAGTCAAACACATTATAATTAGAATCACAACATTTTGCCCAACTCTGATGCCTGATCTTAGTGTAGCATTGTGGCTCAGTAACTCATGATCCAAGGGAAGACAACTATGTTTTACTTCATCATACATATATACTACTTTTTACTAAACGTTTAATGACTTGGTGGGGGAGTGCTTCTTGCGAGAAAGTATTGGGATATTGTACAAATATCTTTTAAATAAAAGTTGTTTAACCAAAAGTTTTTTTAAGAATTTATTTTTCTACAAAATTCAACTGTATAAAATTAAGATTATTGAAATTTAATTTTTAACTTCCACCCACCTCAGGCAATTTTTTCCAAAAAAATATTTTTACATCGCCTCGAGGTCGTTTTTTTATTTACTTTGCTAGTATTATATATTATGTAATATTATAATATGAAATTTAAGGCTATGGCCAGTAGGAGAGTAAAACTGAAATATATCATTGATGCATGATCACGAATGTAAAACTGTGAATGTTTGTCATTTTTTTTTAGAAATTATTCGTCAAATTTCTTGTTTATTTGCTTGTATACGATTCCAGTTGAAATGATGCTAGCCATACATAAACAAGCGCTGGCAAAGTAATACGATGAATCAAAAGACTGGGATGAATCGTACAAAGCACCTGAATACAAAAAAAAATAGATATTAGAATTATACCTTTATCTGATATATGAGGTTCATTCATTAAATAAGGTCAATTTTGCCTAAAGTGTTGGCAATTAGAAAGCACTATTTACAGTTACACCTTTTTCAAGAAAATCAATAGTAATGAACCCTTTAATGTCCCAGAAGACCGTCACCTTGGTCCTCTTTATTGACAGCTGTGCCGGGACTTTTTTCTCTACTGGGTGTAGTAAAGTAAAGTCGGCAGAGTGGCCTATAGTCGGTATCAAGCGGACGGCGAGGAAGACTATCCCATTTTCACTAGCGCCGCACCAATCATCAGCTCCCCAATTTATTACATAGTTCCAAACTGTGCTATTTATACACTGAGTTGGCGAGGGCCGGTATCGAACCCGGAATCTTGTGATTCATAGACGGATGCTCTACCGACTTAGCTAAACTGGCCCTATTATCGGATATAGATATTAGAAAAACGGTTAAATCCAACTTAACGGACATAAATTCCACCATCGTATGTCACCCCGCCGAAATAAAATTAAAAAATAGTAAAATCCAGAAATTAGCCGAATTTAATGAAATTTTCAGTGTTGATATATTAATGAATAAACAATATAATGCACCAATTATTTTGTTTAAAATCTTTTACATTTTTTCAGGTCAGTTAACTTTGAACCACGTATGTTTGTGAATCTGTATTACGCCTCAAAGATACATGGT
>CM042147.1:34783583-34858583 GCA_023376005.1 Doryteuthis pealeii | reverse complement strand
ACTCACTATGTAGTAATAATCTGCAATACTATATTGCTCGAATATACTGGTAATTATTAATTCAATGTAATCTTTTTATTTTATTACTTCTCACTGATAAGATAAAGCGAGAATTCTTTCAAGCTGTAACTGTATCAGTACAACTGTATGGCGGCACCAATTGAACTTTAACTAAACGATTGGGAAAAAAATAGATGGAAACTATACAAGGATGTTGCGTGCTGTCCTGGACAAATACTGGAAGCAATGACCCACAAAATGCAGCTGTACGGCCACTTAACTCCTATCACACAAACCATCTAAGTAAGACGAACAAGACATGCTGGAAACTGTCGAAGAAGTAAGGACGAACTCATAAGCGACGTCCTCGTGTGGACACCTATACATGGACGCACTAGAGTAGGCTGACCAGCAAATAATTACATTGATCGGCTCTGTATGGATACTGGATGTCGTTAGGAAGATTTTCCATGAGCGATGACCGTTAGAAACAGGTGATGAGAGAGAGAGAAAGAGAGAGAGAAAGAGAGAGAGAGAAAGAGAGAGAGAGAGAGAGAGAGAAGGAGAGAGAATCAGGGGAAACCCTACAGTCGGCGCGCGATGATGATGATGATGATGATATATTTAACAAATCAGATGCATTTTCCATCAATATTTGTATAAAATAAATGAAGAGAGTAATTCATTGGTATTTACATTTTGCTGTTTTTTATTTTCAATCCTATATTCGTCGGGTTCGAATCCTGAATTCGTTTCTGGTTGAAGTTTTTTCACGGATTTTAATGTGATTCCTGAAATGAGACGTTTCTGAATTTCACTTTAAACACAAAAAGAAGATTATTGTCAAAAAGTGGCTTAACATTTCAGACAGATTTTCTTTTAAATAGCTCAAGTTCAAGATAGTCCAATCGATTAACTTAACAGTTTGTCAGAGGAATAACAAACGTTGAATTTTAATTTGTTGTAATAAGTGTGAGATTTTCACGTCATCATTCATTTTTTTGTATATGTTTACATGATATATGTATATATATATATATATATATATATATATGTGTGTGTGTGTGTGTGTGTGTGTGTGTGTGTGTGTGTGTGTGTGTGTGTGAATTCAGAGTGTTCCTTATAAAACGAAATGCACTTACCTTTGTTCGTTTTCTTCTTCTTCTTTTTGATGGTCGTAAGCGGCCGACACAAGGCGCCAAATACAAGAAAGTTCAAAATCAATCCACTCATTAATAGAAATGTTCCCCTCATACCATAAAAGGAAAGACTTCGTTCCGTTAAGTAGGAAAGAGCAAATGCCCCACCCCCACTTCCACTACTGGCGATTCCCACTGCCAATGTTCGTTTCTTTTTGAAATAAGATCCAACGATGGTGTTGCCGGCAAAATAGGAAATACCAATGAAACCACCTGCAAAATAGAAAACCGTCAAATCGGTGAATAAATATTTTACATCGTTTATTTATTAAGGTTCGTCGTATAATGGTTATTTTCGTATGAAATGGACTCGTCGATCTTAATTCAAATCCTTGACGAGACTGTTTTCATTTCACACAGCACAAATACCCTTGGGAAAGGTATGACTCCAGTTATTCCTCCAGCTATGGGTAAATATCAGGACCGACTGGGCTCTTTAACCTTGGTATGGCAACCGGTCTACGACAAGGACAAATTATGAATTCAAACCTGTTAAACTCCGCTTAGAAACTGACCTTTTGTCGCATCCTGCCCGTATGGAGAAGTTGGCAAATACATAGAATGTTTATTCATGGAATAAATCAAGCGAATTTCCCTAAATTAAAAAAAAACGTTTCAATGGATTAACTTTGAATCCTTATACACCATCAAATTCAAATCCTTGACGAGACTGTTTTCATTTCACATAGTACCCTTGAGAAAAGTATGTATCCAGTTGTTGTGGGTGTTTTAAGGGGTCAAATAAGAACAAAACGACTGGTAACAAATGTAGGAAAATGTATTAACAAAAGAGTAGACAATTACAGTACAGAGAAGTGGGAATTACGTCCGAGAAATAGAGTTATGAGCTGACTCGCATTGGCTTACTCTCAAACCATAATTGTCCCTGTTACTTATAGTAACCGTCGGCGCATTCCATTAGTCTATAGGGTATATCACCTATAACACCAACTAATCTCCCTCCAGCTATGGGTAAATATCAGCAAAGACTGGACTCTTTAACCTTGGTATGGCAACCAGTCTAGGAGAAAGAAAAATTGGGAATTCAAAAAAATGCTTAGAAATTTACTTTTCGTCGCATGCTGCTCGTGTGGATCGGTTGGATCACGCTAAGCAATCTCTAAGAAAAGGAAAACGTGAATGGGAGATCTAGGAATCCGAGAAAGGATTCAGACTGCTCAGACCAGAGCAGTGCTGAGATCGACAAGACTATTAAGAAGAGTCCTGGATATCTGAGGGGACTAGTTGTTACTTACACTTTAAGGTGCCATAAACTAACAGAGGAGTAAAACAACAACAACAACAACAACAACAACAATAATAATAATAATAATAATAATAATAATAGTAATAATAATAATCGGAAAATAAATTTCCTTAAGTAACGAAAAATATTTATAAACGTGAATCAATATTAAATATTTACGAAACTAGTGCTGTATTATCTAACGAACTTAACAACTTAACAATATGATCTCTCTCTCTCTCTATATATATATATATTATATATATATAGAGAGAGAGAGAGAGAGAGAGCGAGAGAGAGAGAGTGAGAGAGAGAGAGAGAAAGAGAGAGAGAGAGATTTGAATTGTATTGTGAATATGTATTGATTGTGTAATCATGTGAAAATCATTAAAAATTGTATATATTGATAAACATCACAAATGTGTACATATTCATATATACAAATATATCCACACACATGGGGTGTGTGTGTGTGGTGTGTGTGTGTGTGTGTGTGTGTGTGTGTGTGTGTGTGTGTGTGTGTTAGTTCTTACCTGAAAAAATTCCAAACGTAGCATAAAGGACCTCAATTCGCTGAGCAAATACACTTGCAATGGTGAACATGGTAGAAAAAAATCCTCCAAAAATGATCACTTGGCGATGACTTGCATTAAACATCATTAAAAGCAAAACTAACGGACCTGGTAAATGAAAAAAAAAAACAACAACACAAAAACAGTAACAGAATTATTTCAAACAAGAATTTATATTTATCAAACAATCTATAATAACATATCTTCGTCAATGTGAAAACTTACGAGCACACGTGCTTATTCCCTGGAACAGAGATCCGACCATGGAAGTTTTGAACATGGTGTCGCCATAAAGGTTAATCAGTCCAAATAGGTGTAACATAATGGGGGTTGGGTAGGGTGGAGCCACGCGTTTAACCTGACATGTAAATTAGGAGGGAAACACTTTTGGAAAAAAAATATGTGTTAGATGAGAATGGAAAAGTTTAAGGATGAATCATCAATGCTAAATAACTTTGTTTCTATTAAACGAGCTGTGAGACGTGGCGAACTGGGAGAGAGGAGGAGTAAGAGGTCAGAGTGTGAATTGAGTTTGGAATTATGCGCTGAGAGAGCAAGACATGTAGTTTTTGCTCTTGGCTGTTGCGACTTGGGGGAAATAAGAATGTGATGAAAAAAAAAGAAGTGGCCTTGTGTTATTACTAAAAGTGTAAATGGCACAAAGCAGGATGCCCCCCCCCCAGCACCCCAAGTTGGTTTCCAGACTCTAAACATTCAGGAATTGTCAGCCAGCTCTAGCATCGACTCAGCAACCAGAATTCCCGCTTCTCCAATGTAGTTCCGGTTCAGAAATAAGTGCCAAAACGTAACAAGCGTTGACACGTCATCTCTCCATTCCCAAATGGGAAGCGTAACGTTACAGTAGGATGATTCCACTTGACGAAATCAAACCAGAATCAATAAAATGTATCATGAATCCAGCAAAGCAAACAACTGTTGAGAATTTTATGATATAAGGTGTGTGCTAGATCCCCGCTCCTACCTACTGGTCATAATTACTGTAACACTCATTGACGACGGACATAGGATTAAATCACTGGAGCTTTACCAATACGTAGGATAGGACTTACACGCTTACCAAAGGATTCTATAACACAGGACTTTCTTTAAGCCCTTTTCAACTGGCCAAAGATGGCATTTAAAAACTTTACAACAACCCAATCCCAACAACCGTCAGGAATCTATGAATATATCTTTATGTATTTACCCAATCCCTCCGCAAGAGTGGGATGTGACACAAGGTCAATTTCTTAAACAGGTTTGAATTCAGAGTTTTACTTCTCCTACAGCCATTGCCTAACCAAGTTTAAAGAGTACAGTTCACCCTACTATTTGCCCATAGATGGAGGGAGAATAGTGGTTTTCATAAATTTTCGCAAGGGTGTTAGCGCTATTTGAAATGCAAACAGCGTCGTTCATGATTTGAACTCGTGTCGACGACAACTAATACATCACGGATGCGTATAGAACTTCTCCCACCTCATTTTGTAGTAGTAGTAGTAGTAGTAGTAGTAGTAGTAGTAGTAGTTATGTTTTTGTTGTAGTAGTTATAAATAGGTTGTCAAATGCGAAAATGACAGTAATGCCAATTACAACTGGAGCACTCTGAACAATCCCCGAATAATATAGAAAAGACAATGGAGTAACTAGAAATCCGCGGAAGAATTGGGACTGTCCAAACCACAACACTGTTGAGATGGCTAGAATACTTAGAAACCTCCTAGAGAGTCGAGGAGACTAGCTGTCATTAAAATCATATATATATATATATATATATATATATATATATATATATGGTATTTGTGGAAAAGATGACTTACCGGTGAAACAGGTCACGATGGTTAGTTGATGCAAGATTCACAATGATAAGGCAGCGATATAACAAATATAATGTGCTCAATACGTTGGTAGATCAAATTTATTATGATAAAGGTACACGGTAATAACCTACTCGAGTTTCACCATAAGGATCTTCAGGGTTAAATCCACTGGATTAATCAAGATATTGATTAATTGCAGTTGATTGCACGTGCAGTTGATTAATCCAGTGGATTTAACCCTTTAAGATCCTTATGGTGAAACTCGAGTAGGTTATTACCGTGTACCTTTATCATAATATATATATATATATATATATATATATATATATATATATATATATATTGAAGAGTGCTCATTATGTACATTTAGCGAAGCGAATCAGTAACAGAAATTAACTACCCAGGTTTGACCGAGATGAATATTCAGGAAAACTCTCAAAACGTCGAAACTTACCAACACACATCCTTATTCCCTGGAATAGAGATCCAACCATGGATGTTTTTGACATGGTATCATCATAAATATCAATCAGTCCAAGTAGGATGATTCCACTGGCCGAAATCAAACCTACAGTAATAAAATTTATCATGAATCCAGAAAAGCAAATGACCCAACCCCAACCTCCATCGGGAATCTGGAGGGTGTCCCCCTCATCATGTTCTGTTTTTGATTCCAGTTTCTTCATCGGTTTTTCATTTGAATTTTTATCCGTACATTCCATTCTAAAAAAAGAAAGAAAATAATAATCGATATTAAAGTTAATGAAATAAGAGAAAATAAAATTAAATAAAATAAGGTAATTTTCAATCAAATTTACAACAACACACAATTTTTAAAATGTTATTATTTCTAGAAGTTGTTGTGAAATATGAAGACGACAGTAGTAGACATCCGACATCCGTAAATCTTATTATTATAATGGAGATTGTGTTTTTTTCTGTCTGTAACCGAAACTATATTACTACTCAAGTCACAATTCCCTTAGTTATTTACGTCACATTCTCCATGATTCTATTTCTATTTAAACCTCAATTAATAATAAAACTGTTTGACATTATTAATACTGTTGGCCTTACCTAATAACATGCAATTGTATTTATATATACAACAAAATACCAGTTTTCAGAGTAAACGTAAAGCTAATTTGCATATTGATATTAAAAAAACTGATTTTAATAAAAATGTGCTTGGTATTATTGATTTCTAATTATTTGGTATTATCTTAATGAATATGAGTAAAAATCTCTTCAATAAACCCTAAAAGAAATTCATTAACAAGAAAAAATAACTGTAATTTTATTCTTTACTTCCTATTTTAACTAAATAGTTAAATTAACAAAAATTAGCATTGAAAAACGGAAGTGATGAAAGAGTAAGTTTCAGTTGTTCTATTTTCCGATTATACCCCCTCCGTTTCAAATCTTTTTATCTGCATTCTTATTTACTTTCATTAGCCTTTCTGATTTAATCTAATATTTTATTAGAGTAAAACTTAAATACTTGCACCCGGAGGGTGCATATATTTGCTAGTACTATTAATGTATTAAACGAGCTTTTCAATCGTTTCGGTGTGACAAAACCTTTGGTTAGCGACAACGGAACGAAATTTACCGGCAGAAAATTTAAGGATTTCTGTACACTTTTATCCGTAGAGCACAGTAAGACCTCTGTTTACTATCCTAGATCAAATGGGCAAGCGGAGAGATTCGTTGATACGTTTAAAAAAGCTTTAAGTAAGAGCCAGGGCACTGATGAGAAGAGTATACAAAAGTTTTTAGAAGTATATAGAATTACTCCCAATCCGAGCACAGATTCAGGTTTATCACCAGCCAAACTTATGTTCGCAAGAAAAAATTGCACAGTTTTCAAAAGGCTGTTGCCTAGTTCACTGAAAAAAGTCGTAAAAAAGAAAACATTGCGACAAGATCCTACAAACCAGGAGACAGAGTTTTCTTCAGAAATTATAGAGGTGGGAAAAGCTTCTGGAAAGACGGAATTTTCACTAAAAAGCAGAGTGATATACATGCTCAAAGGAAGAAGATTAGAATGTAAGAAACATTTACATCAGTTAAGGCTAAGACATATTAAAGATAGCATGCAAGATGCTAGTGAAGAATTGCCAATATAGGTAATATATGACGCATTCGAAATACCAGTTCCCGTATCTCCACAAGTACCGATGGAAGTATTTCCAACCCCATCAGTGACGAAAATACCAGCTACCAGAAAACTGCCAATACCACAAATTCCACCAGTACAAAAATTGGTCAGACGAGAAAGTATCAGAAAGAAGAAAAAAAAAGGTCAAAGGACTATGTCTCGATCCCAAAATGAGTAAAATTCTAATGGGAAAATTAGCTCGGAGGCGTGATGTAATGGAATAGTCCACACTCACTCTTACCCATGTGGTCTGACCATATATATAGTGAGCACGACATTATGCTGGACTGGCTCCGAGGATTAGTAGTGTACCTCACAATTTCTTGTCTGTCTTATTGTATCCCTCTGTAATAAAACCTTCTACCGTAAATCTACGAATGTGTTGAATGTTTCTTCTACCCGATCACAACCTTCTCTGATTGTATCTCTTTTAAAGACACACAAATACACACACACACACACACACACACACACACATATATATATATTATATATATATATATATATATATGGTGAGATAGCCATACAGTTAGAAAGGATCGAACAAACATCGTCCGACAAGAATTAACCGTAGAGTTTAACAAAATATATATATATATATATATATATATATATATATATATATATATATATATATCCGACGTATACTTATTCTTAGAATGCTACATTTTCAAAATCAACCTCGCTATTCAGTAGTATTGGATACTCAAGACTGGCATGCTAATAATTACTCCACGATGGGACGTCCATATTCATTTAGATGCAATGTTAACATTTAACACTAAAAGCGTTTTAATCATGTTTTATTGTGTTCTAAGCACAAAATTGCAGAGCTACAAATAATACTCTATTTTCTATTTTGTCAAGAAGAAGGGAGAATACATGCTTATTGTTAAGTGTAGAGACGAACATATACCTGACAATTCTTTTCTATTTTGAAGTAAATTAGACCCCCTCTCTGCCGCAAACACTTTTCTAGATACGAGCGAATCAAAATGCTCACACACCGATTTAATTACTGTGTTTACTTATTGACTAAAAGGCTGGAAGCAACTTTCTCCCACTCTTCCTCAATTCTGAAAAAATAATTTTTATGATTCTGAATGTTTAGCAATTGATAATGCTTTCGATGCTTGCGCACCTAAGGCCAATCATCCTTTTTAGTTCTATTAATGTTTCGTTACCAATGAAAACAAAAGAAATACTCCCAAAATTCTATCTTATATGATATAATTATATGTACAAATTTAATACGATTACTTATCACCACAAAAATCTTATCGGCGGCTTGGAATACGTTGACTGTATACCATAGAGAGGGGTAAGACCCCTCCAAAAATGGATGGCCTGGATATGAAACTAAACAGCATCAAATGGTGAGACCCTAATTCTAGAGATCAGGGAAGTGTGATGTACTCTTTCATTGACATTACTCCCAGGTTCACTCTTACCCGATGTGATAGTACTTCTTGTGGTCCCATATATGAGTCAAATAGATTTGTTTAAAAATTATATATTTTCATTGTCAGTACTCCAGGTCCACTATGACCCGGGGTGATAGTATCTAATACGGCCCCATCTATGGGTCGATTAGATCTGTTTGAAATTACTCGCATTCCATTATATAAATAAAAACAACAAAAAACAAACATTTTTAAGAAATCACTCAACATAATTGTGAAAAAAGGCTAATATTCGTTTATATGGTACATAATTTTAAGAAGGTGTCTATTTTTGTGTTTGATAAGAGAGACAATTGTTTTTTGGGTTTTTTTGTTTGTTGTTGTTTTGTTTTTTGTTTTTTGTCAATGGCATAAGTGAAGTGGGACAATTATGTCAATATTAGGTTACAACAACATTAGGTTAGAAAAACAAGAAATATCAATTTGAATAATAAAAAAATAGACAAAAGATGAAGAGAACAAAAAGATATTTTACTTACTTAAGCCGGATGAAGGTATTTAATAACCCACCGTAAGAATGGAAGCTCTTTTAAATTCCACGTTAATAGAAAATCCAGCAAAATTCTAGTCGAGTCTTAGTGAGTCTTGTGTTCACTTGAAATGGTGTCACATAACGGGTTGCATAATTTGCTGTGTGTAATGGAGTCAATGAAGCAGAAACATTTCTGATTGGTGAAAATGTAGACTTAGGCCAATGTACTTTATTTGACAGATAATACTGATCATTCTCATCACCGTCTTTATAATACACCCACTACATCTCTGCAGAAAAGTAAGACTCCACCCCCCCCTTAAACACTATGGGACCACCTGTTGTACGCGGGTGTTTACCCATAATGCCTAAAGACAGGATTGTGGTGATTAGTAGACCCTCACATGCAACCCATGCAACAATATCCTCATACCAAGAACTACCTTTAGTTTATCACTTTGTATTTTCAATTTGTATTAACTGTGCAGATTTTTCTTCGTCTAATTACTTGTAAGTAGGGAAGTCTTTTTTCAGAGATTTTTTTGGGCTATCTTTGTGGTAAGAAGATTTGTAAGGAGATAGTTTTATTTATTTATTTGGAGGTTGTGTTGTACCACTGTGAACAATCAATTTTTATTAACACATTTCTTAATTCATTTTTTTTCTATTTAACCCATAGATACCAAGCAGGTACTATCATTCCTATATAGTATGGACTTGATTTTTCTTTACATATTTGATACATATAAGAAAATACTTTTTCGTGATTTACGAAATTACAAGATCCCTATTGACGGAATATATGATAAAAACTAAGAATTGTAGAAGTATATATAAAAGAACTTCTAAAAATAATGTTACAAATTAATAACCTATTAAAGTTTTTTCTTCGAAATCTTTTTGTCAGCCAGTGAAGTTATTTTGTTGTATCTTCCACCAAAAGTTGTGAGTGTTCAATTAAGCCGTGAACAAGGAGCGTGGATAATGTCCATCTATGGGGGAGTGCTTGCATCAAGCCAAATTGTTGTTGGATTTCTTGCTGAACTTCTTCAAATCCCTAAAAGCTACATCCTGACCTCTTCATTATTTGGCATGTCAGTCACTAGTGTGTAATTTTTGAAAATCCTACTATACTAGATCCCAAGCCACATAGGAATGAGAAAAAAATGACAAAGCTGATCCAGCAGCTAAATCAGCACTAAAAAAGGAACAATATCCTGACTAAGTATAGGTCACTCAAGACTAATACACCCTTTTTCATTTAAGCAAGAAAACCAGCCAGTCAAAAACATATCAAACATCCTTTACTGTTAAACACAATCTAATTGAATGTGGCGATTTTGCCGTTATTAGACAACGTTTTTAATTATAAACAACATGGGTGATACTTTTGAAAATGTCGCTGTAGATGATATTTCGTCCTTCCTAAAAGAGATAAAATCATACCCAAAAATATAACAATAAACTTGTACCCTATAAACTTATCCTAAAACTATCCCAATCCATTTAGCAACAAACAACTACAGAAAACTTACTCTCCAAACCATGAAAAATCCTTGGGGGAAAAATTAACAAAAATCTTACAACTCTTACAATTTATTGCTTGGCATAAAATAATCCTTTACGGGTTGATGGTGACGTTGAAATTAATCAATGAAAAAAAAAGGAATAATTCTATTGTCTTTTGTGACTTTCTTGTTACAGCGAGACAGAGACAGAATAGAGAAAGACAGACAGACAGACAGATACTGAGACGGAAACATACACACACACACACACACACAACACATATATATATATATATATATATATATATATATATATATATATATATATAAACTTTATTGCCACCCGATAGATCGTCTTTTAACCTAGTATATGATTTGGGCTTTAGGAAAGATAATGAAAAAATAATGCGGACCACAGAAAAAATGAACGCAAAAATTAGTTACAAGGTGGAGGGTTTAAGTCGGAAAAAAACAGAAGGGAGATTAGATTATGGATGAGATGATGGAAACAGAAAAATCGAGAGACTGTGAGGGATGGGGGTCTGCTTCAATCGCTTCGGAAAGCGACGACGTCCGAAACTTATTATTATTATTATTACCTGTAGAACCTGACCGCACGTTTTGTTAGGTTTTGACGCCCTACGTTACATGATACATGATATTTATAAAGAAGAAATTTGAGTACCGTCACTAAAGACAATACTCCTTATTCTTCATAAAACAATTAGTTCTCTCTTATAAATGGTACAGAAATAGCAAAAGTTGATTGGTTTATATTTCCTATCAACTTCCAATGAAAAATTATCGTGTTAACAAAAGTTTTTGAACACCAAAAAGCCAATAACCTTTACAATGTTGCAAGAAGATTATGTTGCTTAAGCTTTGCTTAACAATATTTTTTAATTTTATATCAACTCAGTGACATTTTCACAGAAATCTTTCATCTGCAATGTAAGTGAAATATCTTTTCCATTATATAAATAAAAACAACAAAAAACAAACATTTTTAAGAAATCACTCAACATAATTGTGAAAAAGGCTAATATTCGTTTATATGGTACATAATTTTAAGAAGGTGTCTATTTTTGTGTTTGATAAGAGAGACAATGTTTTTTGGGTTTTTTTGTTTGTTGTTGTTTTGTTTTTGTTTTTGTCAATGGCATAAGTGAAGTGGGACAATTATGTCAATATTAGGTTACAACAACATTAGGTTAGAAAAACAAGAAATATCAATTTGAATAATAAAAAAATAGACAAAAGATGAAGAGAACAAAAAGATATTTTACTTACTTAAGCCGGATGAAGGTATTTAATAACCCACCGTAAGAATGGAAGCTCTTTTAAATTCCACGTTAATAGAAAATCCAGCAAAATTCTAGTCGAGTCTTAGTGAGTCTTGTGTTCACTTGAAATGGTGTCACATAACGGGTTGCATAATTTGCTGTGTGTAATGGAGTCAATGAAGCAGAAACATTTCTGATTGGTGAAAATGTAGACTTAGGCCAATGTACTTTATTTGACAGATAATACTGATCATTCTCATCACCGTCTTTATAATACACCCACTACATCTCTGCAGAAAAGTAAGACTCCACCCCCCCTTAAACACTATGGGACCACCTGTTGTACGCGGGTGTTTACCCATAATGCCTAAAGACAGGATTGTGGTGATTAGTAGACCCTCACATGCAACCCATGCAACAATATCCTCATACCAAGAACTACCTTTAGTTTATCACTTTGTATTTTCAATTTGTATTAATTGTGCGGATTTTTCTTTGTCTAATTACTTGTAAGTAGGGAAGTCTTTTTTCAGAGATTTTTTGGGGCTATCTTTGTGGTAAGAAGATTTGTAAGGAGATAGTTTTATTTATTTATTTGGAGGTTGTGTTGTAACACTGTGAACAATCAATTTTTATTAACACATTTCTTAATTCATTTTTTTTCTATTTAACCCATAGATACCAAGCAGGTACTATCATTCCTATATAGTATGGACTTGATTTTTCTTTACATATTTGATACATATAAGAAAATACTTTTTCGTGATTTACGAAATTACAAGATCCCTATTGACGGAATATATGATAAAACTAAGAATTGTAGAAGTATATATAAAAGAACTTCTAAAAATAATGTTACAAAATTATAACCTATTAAAGTTTTTTCTTCGAAATCTTTTTTGTCAGCCAGTGAAGTTATTTTGTTGTATCTTCCACCAAAAGTTGTGAGTGTTCAATTAAGCCGTGAACAAGGAGCGTGGATAATGTCCATCTATGGGGGAGTGCTTGCATCAAGCCAAATTGTTGTTGGATTTCTTGCTGAACTTCTTCAAATCCCTAAAAGCTACATCCTGACCTCTTCATTATTTGGCATGTCAGTCACTAGTGTGTAATTTTTGAAAATCCTACTATACTAGATCCCAAGCCACATAGGAATGAGAAAAAAATGACAAAGCTGATCCAGCAGCTAAATCAGCACTAAAAATGCCCACCCCCACCCCCATCTGCCAACAGATTTAAAATCCCGTATACAGACTTGAAGACCAAAAATGAATATTCTTTTATTTAAAAACAAATGGTAACAAATTTGAAGTAACAACTCACATAATAAAATCTTCTCAATAAAAACCAAATATAGGGGAACGAAAACCAGTCTTCATAAAGTCCAGAAAGGAACAATATCCTGACTAAGTATAGGTCACTCAAGACTAACACACCCTTTTTCATTTAAGCAAGAAAACCAGCCAGTCAAAAACATATCAAACATCCTTTACTGTTAAACACAATCTAATTGAATGTGGCGATTTTGCCGTTATTAGACAACGTGTTTAATTATAAACAACATGGGTGATACTTTTGAAAATGTCGCTGTAGATGATATTTCGTCCTTCCTAAAAGAGATAAAATCATACCCAAAAATATAACAATAAACTTGTACCTTACCCTATAAACTTATCCCTAAAAACTATTCCCAATCCATTTAGCAACAAACAACTACAGAAAACTTACTCTCAAAACCATGAAAAATCCTTGGGGGAAAAAATTAACAAAAATCTTACCAACTCTTACAATTTATTGCTTGGCATAAAATAATCCTTTACGGGTTGATGTGACGTTGAAATTAATCAATGAAAAAAAACGGAATAATTCTATTGTCTTTTGTGACTTTCTTGTTACAGCGAGACAGAGACAGAAATAGAGAAAGACAGACAGACAGACAGATACTGAGACGGAAACATACACACACACACACACACACACACACATATATATATATATATATATATATATATATATATATATATATATATATATAAATTGCCACCCGATAGATCGTCTTTTAACCTAGTATATGATTTGGGCTTTAGGAAAGATAATGAAAAAATAATGCGGACCACAGAAAAAATGAACGCAAAAATTAGTTACAAGGTGGAGGGTTTAAGTCGGAAAAAAACAGAAGGGAGATTAGATTATGGATGAGATGATGGAAACAGAAAAATCGAGAGACTGTGAGGGATGGGGGTCTGCTTCAATCGCTTCGGAAAGCGACGACGTCCGAAACTTATTATTATTATTATTACCTGTAGAACCTGACCGCACGTTTTGTTAGGTTTGACGCCCTACGTTACATGATACATGATATTTATAAAGAAGAAATTTGAGTACCGTCACTAAAGACAATACTCCTTATTCTTCATAAAACAATTAGTTCTCTCTTATAAATGGTACAGAAATAGCAAAAGTTGATTGGTTTATATTTCCTATCAACTTCCAATGAAAAATTATCGTGTTAACAAAAGTTGTTTGAACACCAAAAAGCCAATAACCTTTCACAATGTTGCAAGAAGATTATGTTGCTTAAGCTTTGCTTAACAATATTTTTTAATTTTATATCAACTCAGTGACATTTTCACAGAAATCTTTCATCTGCAATGTAAGTGAAATATCTTTTGTTTATTTCAATATTTCTAAAAATTGTTTTTGCACATATGAGAACACTTTAAGATCATTTCTAACTTGTTTGTGGATTCAAAGGGATAAAAAAGTGTATTAGTTTAATTCATTTTCTTTTTTATTCCTTTTTTTAGTTTTTGAGTTACACTTATTAAGAATTAATATACTTTGTTCTATGAAATAAATCCGTATATGACAAAAAAATTAATTCGGTTCCTAATTGCCTGTTGAGTTACAGTGAAAAAAGAAGCTAAGAATTAAAAATGTGTCCTTATTTGTATGTGGAAAAATCCAGTATTCGTTTATTCGATAATTATTTCTTAAGGGTCATATAAGTTTTGTTTCTGGGTTTATCTTCACTTGATGGTAATCCCTTTTTTAGGTACAATGTGCTATAGACACTGTTTCGGCAACATGGGATATTTTGGCAATGGGTATGCATCCAGTGAAGTGAATCCGGTGATCGTTCGCTTTTTTCTCTTTTCAGAAGAAATTACAAAATCTTGTGCTCTCCTCAGAGAGTGACTTTATAATTTCTTTTAGCGTACCCGAAATTTCTTCTTTGATGAACTGTTTATTTTTCTCTGTATGCCGTTTGTGGCCACTGGTTTACAGTCCTACGTAAGGTTCCTGAAAAGACCTGGGTACGGCATTTTAATTGCTGTCGGCTACAGATTTTGATTGTAGTCGGCTTACGACCTCCGAAAAGGTATCGCTATCAATGAGTGCTGACAAAAGAAGTCGTGGCCTTTAAATTAGGTTACAGAAGAGATTTTTCATGAGAAATTATGTCACCTCATTAAATGAGTTATTTTTACTTTGTCCAATTTACAGTATCCTAGTACTTATATAATTCAAAAGTATCCATTGCCCCTTTGTTAAGGCACGGGTAAGTTTTCCTCTGGTATTATTTTGCAATTCTTGCATCGATAAAATTCTTAGTCCTCCCTGTATCAATTATCGCCTTTAGTGGTTTTCATTAACTTTTATTTCGATACTAGTAGTGGGTGGATTGCCGAATGTAGGCCATGATGATCCGCAAGGTATAATTTTGCTTTTACTGGCTTTGGATCAGGGTCCTTGTTTTCCACATGTCTTTCTTAGCGGGCTATAATGACATTGTATGTGCCTTGCCTCTACAGAAAACAGTATGCAAGTTTAGTTAAGGTTAATATCTTTGGAGAGCCAGAAATGGGTGGTGTGGAATAAGCGGAGAGGTCTCTGAAGTTACTGCAACTGTATCAAAATATTTAGCATTTTTTCTGCTAAATTTAATATTCTTGCCTTGTCATAGGGTTGCTGTCATATTAAGCTGTAGTTTTCAAGTATTCTTTGTTGGATATATGTGGACATTTAAGAAAACATTTCGTAATAGTTTCGCTCGATATTGTTCCGCTAATACTCAAGACAATGCACAGTCATTATTTAGTTTTATTAAGATTTGATAAAATCCGTCAATGGATTCTGAGAGCAGTTGATGCCTTGTACTGTAAATTGGCTTCTGGTGATGTCCATAAAGGGTTTTTGTTTGCTGAAGTGGTCATTGCTGATAAATTCCTTTTGATGTAATCTTCATCAAGCCCTCTTGCCTAAAAAATGCCTCTGGCATGGTTTATCTATATAGTAAAATTTCCCCAATGTTTTATGGAGAAAAATGAAGCTCTACTTCTCAAATTTTGATAACTGATAATATTGCAAAAGGTGGATTTAAAGACACTACTTGAGTTTTCAAGCATTGATTTTCATAATATAGAGAACATCATTTATCCAAAGAACAAACATAATGTCCTGTGATTGATCCTTTGTATAACAAACTACACAAAGAAAATCAGTCTGCCAAACACGCCCCACAAACTAAACTAGAACCAATTATTTGATCCTTCCCATGATGCACCATACAACAGCATACAAGGAAAAACATGAACACTATTGACTTGGCGAGAAACTGTCAGTTACCAAGCGCCGTTAATTTCACTATACTAACACACACACACACACACACACACACACACACAACACACATATATATATATATATATATATATATATATATATATATATATATATATATTCATTAAGGTGTATATAGAAACAACCAATCAAGATATTGATTAATTAGAGACTATTGCAGAAGTGAATAATACAATTATGACCATTGTTTCGCATTGAAATTGAACGTTCGGTAGTTGATTGCGTCATTAAAAAGTTAAATGTCAAACTCGATGTTATTCAATGATGAACGTGATTGATAACATGAAATATTAAACACAGTTGTTGTTAAATGCTGAATATGGCTGTTGATGTGGAATTTGTTTGAAATATTTTTTTAAAATAAGATAAAATGAAATAAAAACAAGTGTGCAGAATAGGCTTCTTTTTATAATATCTGACAATATCCGTGTTTGACGTTTCCGTTAAAAGTAATTTGTTTACATTTAAAATTTAAAATTTTTAAATTTTCAATTGATAAGTTGCTATGTGCGCTTATCTAAGCATCTCTAAAAAAAATTCGGACCTTTAGTTTAACATTTATTTGGTGTTATCATAGTATGCGATTGCCAATTTTTCATAAAGGACAGAATCCATCTGATCTATATCGACAATGTTTCTTTTTACATTTTCCCATTTTACAATAGGATCTATATCGTATTTATTTTTGATTTTCCAGACATATTTAGAAAGAATGGTATTATGCATATATTTTATGTTATTAAATCTAGATTTGTGGTTATAGAATCTTTTCTTTAAAGTGTCTTGTGTTGAGCTTATTTATAACATTTTACTATTACTTTGTTTATTGATATGTACAGCTGCTTTGTATACTAAACAAACACTTCGGCATTCTTCATTAAGGGGGCATGTTTATACTTCATTGTTACAATTGCAAGGAAGAATATCGTTATCGATTAACATTTGTCAGGCAACTATAAGATAATTTTACATTGTTCTTATTAAATATCTTATATAATCTGTTTTCGGAAGGAAAGTGTTTATTTAAAATTTCGAAGAAGATACTTCTTAAATTAAGTTTCATAGCTAAATTAAATTGGGGTGCAAATTAAATGATATTCCTCGGTCTATTTCTTCTTTTTTTTACCCTCATTTTGGTAGAACAAGGTGTTATTTTCTTTAGATATCAGGTTGATTTTAAATCCACTAACTTTAAGGGTTTGCTCATATGTACCTTTGTAACGTTATGGCGTTTTACCGTTACTAAATCGTATATGTAACGTTGCGGGCTTCTCAAAATGCACGGCACTATTAAGAGTTATTCACTAGTCGCTAGACGCTCACAAGGCATGTAAACTTCTGGGGTTGTTTACAACTCCACACAGAATCTCTAGTAGTCAGCCTTCAAGCCCAAAATTCTTCCACACTTCATCGAGTGGTCTGGGAAGGGTATCACCTTACGCACGCCGCGGGCTCTTCGTTACGGCCAATTGACTTTATCTCAACGGGTATCCAGAGGTCAGGGGAATTTCATTCATAAAAAGATCCCCATAGTATTTTCTTGTCGTAGTAAAAGAAGAATGATAATACCGTGTTTATTTTTCAGAAGTTTATTAGAATAAAAACTTCACTGCAACTTTTTGAGAGAGAGGGTCAGCCGATTTCTGTAACACACGCCTTTCAGTCACCCGTTTATGACTAACTCGCCCAAACTGCCAACCCCGACTCCTCGGCAGATTCTGTAGCGCAACTTACTCCCTCGTTCCCCGGAACTCAACTGACAAAATCTAAGGTTCCCTCATTATATAGAAATGGCTAATGAATCTTCTAGAATGTACTCGAATCTATCGAAGGTTCTAATTGTTCTCTTCTTTGAGAAATCTAGATATTAGTGAATGAAAAATACAAAGGTCCATTTAAATATGTGAGTACTATTAAATCATTTAATCGACTATGTAACTTTGATTATTTTGAATCCATCAAAAATAAATTCAGAATTAATTCGTCCCTTCCTTTTTTTTTTTTTTTTAGAATGATGGAATCAGAAATACAAATGGAAGTTCTGCATTCCAAACCAGAAAAAGAAATGGAATCCGAAGTAGAACGTAGTGATGGAAACAATCTACAGATTCCTGATGGAGGTTGGGGTTGGATCGTTTGCTTTGCAGGATTCATGATTAATTTCATTGGCGTGGGTATCGTCACTTCAAATGGAATCATCCTTCTTGGTCTTGTTGAACTTTTTAACGACAACATGTCGAAAACATCCATTGTTGGGTCGATTTTCTCGGGAATGTCAATGGGTCTTGGTAAGTTTCTGTATTTAAAAAAAAACATAAAAACTTTTTCTTAAAAACAATGAAATTTTAAATAATCGTAATTCTGTTTTGAATGTTGTTTTTTTTTAATTATTTCATACCAAGATTTAAAAAACAATCTTCAGCATTATTTTACCGATAGCTGGAAGGAGAATAGTTGGATGCATATCTATCACAAAAGTATTATTTATATTATAATGGGGCACTGGGCGTATAGCTGATGGTTGACTAGAATACTCAATTTTACATTTGTTTTCCTTGTTATATGGTGAAGTTTTCATTATACAAAAGTAACAGTCTGTGCAATGATATTTTGGCTCTCACCTAATCATAGGTATACCAAATGCCAACTTATCACATGTTCCCTTGATCTGCATCTGTAATTTCTCACCAAACTGTGTTCACATCTTGCAAGGGACCGAAGAATGATACCAGTGTTCATGGCAAATTATTACGGTCAGTTAAAGTTAAGCAGCGATAAGCATATCTAGTACTTACTTCGGTAACCACTTAATCAACAGCAGGTAGTGTAACCAGTCTGAACTCTTTAATGACAACAGGTCTATTTTCTTGGGTGATGTCAATGTGTCTTGGTAAGATTTCGTATTGTATAAGTGATTAAACATTGTTTTTAAAAGCAATAGATATATCCGTTTGAAAGAATCATATTTCTGAATTGAATTTTTTTTTCATTTACCAGGTCCGTTAGTTTTACTTTTAATGATGTTTAATGCAAGTCATCGCCAAGTTATTATTTTTGCCGGATTCTTTGGTGCTGTGTCAACATTTGCAAGCGTATTTGCTGAAAAAATTGAAATTCTTTATATCACATACGGAATTTTCACAGGTAAGAGGGAAATGGGATTTTTGTTTTGTAAAACTCTCTCTCTCTCTCTCTCTCTCTCTCTCTCTCTCTCTCTCTCTCTCTCTCTCTCTCTCTCTCTCATTATTACTGGGCCCGATGGGTAAATTATCGTCTAAATCACTCAGAAATGAAAATTACATTGATATCTCTTCTTTTTTAAAAACATATTTACAAAATATCTTGAAACACTATAGATTAATTTCATTCAAATAAGTCATGACTCGCTTCAGCTACGGCCCCCTGACGAATTCGGAATCCCCTGCAAGACTTTCCGATGATCTCCTCATTTAAATTGGTAAATGATGCTTCAGTTCATCTTTTGTTTTACACGGAGTTTTCTTTTTCACAATAATGAGAGTTAGGTGGACAAATGTTAGTGGTGATGTGATCAAAGAAATTTTCTCAAAACCAACACTGGGTTCTTCTGCTTGTGTGGTATGACACAGTGTCCTGTTGCCAGATATAGTTTTCCAGCAGCCACCCTCTCCATCCAGGACAACTCTATATTCCCCAGGAACTTGATATAGGCGTTCATGTTGAGTCAGAGGCCTTGTGGGAAGATGAATGGCGACATAACGTCACCGTCTTCAGATGCTTAACATTCAAAGGCCTGTCTTGTATCTACTTTTATAATGCTTAATTCAAGCCTTATATCGTAATTCAAATATCATTAATTATATACATTTATCCATACCGAAACACCCCTTTTCTCCCATATGTTAGATTTTTATGGTACTTGTTATACACAAACAGATAGAAATTGCCATTTTTGTAGTAGATAATGCTTAAATTATTCAAATTGATGAAAATTCAAATTTTCAATTTTCAATTAAATTAAGGAATTAAAGAAAGTGATGTTATTTCATTAAAAATGTTTGAAATTTTAATATAAATAACATATCCGGTCAATATTTAAGGGATTAAATGTTGGCCGGATATGTTATTTCATTAAAAACTTATTTTTAATTTTTAGAATAATTACTCTGGCTGTTACTTGATTTCAACGTGTTATAACTCCCCTTTCCCCTCTCTCACTGAAACGTCTTCTTTTTGCTTCCCCATTGTAAAGATGACCCAGGAGCCCCATTATTGTTTATTATTCTAATTACCCAGGACCTGTTTCTGAAGGTTAGCTTAACATGCGTGTAAAGTTTAATCATGATCAAATCATTGGTGTAGGTGCCAACTCGTTACTTTATAAACTATTTAAGAATATAAACATATTTTTCATAACCCCAAAATTCATCTATTGAATCATTTCTTTTCCAACTCATTTTCTTTCCATTTTCCTTCTCAGGTGGTTTCGTTGGAATTGCATATTTTGTCGGTAACACCATCGTTGGGACCTATTTTCAAAAGAGACGGACATTGGCTGTAGGAATTGCCAGCAGCGGAGGTGGATGTGGCGCATTTGTCCTTAATTATTTAATACAACGAAGTATTTCCTTTTATGGTATGAGGGGAACATTTCTGTTAATGAGTGGATTGATTTTGAACTTTATCGCATTTGGCGCCTTGTGTCGGCCGCTTACGACAATCAAAAAGAACACCAAGAAGATAGAAGGTAAGTACACTTTTAAGAAATAATTGTCGATGAAATTAAAAGAGTTTCACCTGAATATAACATGAAGTAAAAAGTTGACCGAGTGTCAGTGTTAGACGAACAGTGAGGATGTCTAACCCCTTATACTAGCGCTAGACAAGGGAGATCATTTAATCACCTTCGGTGAAACGCCACACGTGCCTTCCGCTCCCCACTTTACTACACAGATCCCAGGCTGCTTAGGCGAGGTCCGGTATTGAAACAGAACCTTGTGAGTCCGAGGTAGATGTTCTACCGACTGAGCTAAACCGACTTCCAACTTGAAATTAAATACATTGATTGTTTAGATAATTCCCATGGTTTACCTTATTCCCATGGTTTACCTTATTCCAGAGATTCAGCTTCCGATTGGGTGAGTAAAATATGGCACAGATTATTTTTATGTTTATCACAAAACAAATGCAAATCTATGAAAATTCTTCAATTCCAGATTTAAAGATTAATTCAATGCGTTTTATTTCAGAAGAAACAGTCAAAGGAGAAATAAATCCAGGGTTTGAATCCGACGAAAAGAAAAGGGAAAATAAAGAAAATGCAAATGTAAATATCACAGATTTTCTCTCTTCATTCATTTCTGGGATGGATATTTAATAATGTTGTGGCTTGGTTAGGGACAAGAATAAGGACACAAGAGAGGAAATGAGTTAAATAAATATTAACAGAGAACAGTAGTATAAATATATACCAATGAGTCGGTACACGCGAGATTGTCTTATCGGCTATTTGCTGAAATATTAACTCTCGCTTAAGTTGGAAGAGTTCATGCGTGTGTGCTAAATTACCATAACAAATAAAAATATTCACTAAAAGATAAAGCCGATTTCTTTAACAAATGATATTAATCAAATAAATGATATAGATTTGGTTACCACGAACATCAATGTTTTGCTGAGAACTGATGGTGAGAAATATAATCTCGCATATCATTGCTCCTGCCGTGATATTGATCCTCACTAAATGTCTCACACTAGAGGCTAAACATAGTAAATATCAATTCAGCTGACTCACTTTGAAACAAAGAAACACAAGCAAATATTCTATATGATTACTGCTCTTCAATGTTTATTGGTTGCCTCCCAATTGTGGCTTATACGTACTTACCAACTCCTCCCTATGAGTATGATGTGACAAAAGTTCAATTTCTTAAGAGGAGTTTAACAGGTTTGAATTCCGCTTTTCCTTCTCCTAGATAAGACGTAATTAATCAATAGAATGCGTGGCATGTCTGTTAATTTACTGTATTCTGTTGCTGTAGTATTTTGGAACATCCTACAGAAGCATTCAAAACATTCATTTAAAGCCACTTCTTCCTCTACTGTGCGAGGGTTCTTAGTTCCCTCAGTTTCTTGACAGATCTTAGGTCTCCCAGTTCAGCATTTTGGAAGTCCGCTTTCATCTTAAAAGCAATTTTCTGCAGTGGTGATCCCTTTGTACCGAATAGTTCTTTGATACTGTTGCAGCAAATTCCAGGGATTTTTGTGCAGGTGCTTCTTCGAGCATCCGTAGCACATGACCAAACATGGACCATTGTAGTTGCGCCACCCTTGTTGATAGTGGAATAGTGTTGCCCAACTTGTGCAAATTCTTGATGGAGTTTAGGCTGTTTGGCCACCGGTGTCAGATGTTTGCGGTGGCAAGCATCAAACTTATCCCCAACTGCCTCTTTGAAGCGACCCAGTTGTTGCGATTGTATATCACCAAAGACAAACAGGTTACATCATATAAGTGCAGTCTTTTTATTAGAAGAATATTTGATCCAAGAATCCATATATTCCAGAATATACATTCCACATTCCATATATTCCGTTTTTTGCAGCATACTAATACCCTTTCAAATGCATGAATCCCTTATTTCTTCCTCTAGTAATCAGCAGACCTAGTTAGGCGAGTGCGTGCGTGCGTGCGCGCCCGTGTTTAAGTATGTGCGTGTGCTTGTGCGTGTAAGTATGTGTGTATGTGTGTATGTGGGTATTTACCCATTGTGTCATAATTGAAAATTGTTTAGAGATTATATAAAATACTTACGACGAAAGTATGGTTCAGTAATGTTTATCCAAAACTCCAATCAACTTGATTTTTCAGACAACCCACGCTGACGATTCTGAACATCCGGGACATTCTGAAAATGATTCTCCAACAAACATAGAAAAGAAATTATCGAGTAAATTCCGTTATCTCCGCTTAGCCATTTTTGATCCGGAGGTTCTGAAGAATTCGGGAATGCAATGGCTTCTACTTGTTTACTTTCTTTCGGGAGGTAAGTCACAACACGGAACAGACACACACACACACACACACACACACACACACACACATACACATACACACACACACACACACACACACATATATATATATATATATATATATAATATATATATATATATATTGTATGGACTTGGCGTTTTTCACATCTTTGATACAAATAAGGAAATATTCTTTCTTTGTGATTTAGTTAATTACAAGATCCTTATTGACGGAATATATGATAAATATAGGAATTGTAAAAGCATATAATTATTTTATATTTATAAAAGAACTTGTTAAAATAATGTGCTACAAAATTATTCCCTATTAAAATGTTTTCTTTGTAATCTTTTCGGCAGCCAGTGAAGTTATTTTGTTGTATCTTCCACCAAAAGTTGTGAGCGTTCAACTAAGCCGTAAACAAGGAGCTTGGATAATGTCCATCTATGGGGGAGTGCTTGCATTAAGCCAAATTGTTGTTGGATTTCTTGCTGACATTCTTGAAATCCCTACAAGCTACACCCTGACCTTTTCATTATTTGGCATGTCAGTTATCAGTGTAGCCTTTACATTCTGTGATTCCTTCCCTCTTTTCGCCGTGTTCGCATCTGTGTTCGGTATGTTCCATGGTGAGTATTTAGAAGTAAATAAAATTACTTCATATCATTTATCTGAATGTTGTTGACAACGTGTTGTATTCAATATTTTGTTTGGAATAATTTAGATTGAACAGCTTGTAGAACTTTTCCTACTTCAGACTGCATGTATAAACATAATATATATATTTTTTTGAAAATCCTACTACACAGGATTCCAAGCCAAATAGAAATGAGAAAGAATGACAAAGCTGATCCAGCAGCCACATCAGCTCTAAAAATGCACCCCCCATCCCCGGCCAGATTATTTTCTTCCTCTAATTGTTATTTCCCAAGGAGAGTGATCCCAGGGGACTTAAGGACTATATTTTCTTCTATTCGTTTCAAAACTTCTGAAGGAAATTTTTTTTTTTTGTAGGATTTAGCACTACCCTTCGAGTTGTTCTTGTGGCTTCCATTTTGGGTAAAGAAAACATCGATAAAGGATATTCTCCATTGTGTCTTTTGATTGGTATAGCTTATACCATATTCCCAATTATCGCAGGTATCTGGTGTCATTTTTTATTCAGCCATTAAACTTCATTTTTCTTCAACTCTTTCGTATTCTTATCATAATATAATCTTAGTCGTTTTATAGCTATTCTAAATTATTTTAAATATCATTCATAATGTGGTTACAAAATATTATTTTGATTATTGTTATCACAACAAGCAAAAAACACCCTCTTGGCGATATAAAAATTAAATTTTTTGAAGATATTGTCTGTGAGTTAAATATTCAATGTCAGAGGGTTTGTATCATAAGTAAGCAAAATCATCAAATTTATTAAAGGACTAAAAAAGAATAAAACAATTTGAAACAGAAACTTAGTTCTGTCACTCTCAAATAAAATGTTGCGTGCATCTATTAATTATCAATTAAACAATCATTTTGATTATTTTATACATAAATTTTACACAAAATCCTTGGTATTTATTTATTTGTAAATGTGTACTTGATTGTATGGGCAACGTATCGTACATAGTTCTAACGATTAAATTTTGTTCTCTCTATGATGACCAGTCGGATTATTTTTGTGCTTTTTTTCTAATAGATTATTTATTTATTTGTTTAGGTGTGTTGTACGATGCAACCCAGTCTTTCGATTCAATCTTTTATTTTGCTGGTACCTGTCTATTCGTGTCTTGCATCAGTTCAAGTGGAATTATTTACCTGCAACGAAAGAAGAAATTTAATGAATAAAAATCCATCACCAAAAAGACAGACGCAATTATTTTAGATTCATCATCATGTATAAAAATTTATTTGACATAAATACATAGTGCATTTTGTTTTTGTTTTGTTTTGTTTTTCATGTGGGATTACAGACAATCTTGGGTGTTTAAACTTTTATTTATATATCTTGTGGTGCATCCTGGTTGAGGCTGTTTTTAGTCAATTCAAAATGACGGCAAATCAAAGAGAGTGTTCTGAGCTTGAACAGAGGAATGTCATCAATTTTATTCTGGTTGAGAAGTACAAACTATCTGAAATTTATAGAATAATGTGTGATGGGTAAGTAGAAGCATACTTTAGTAAAAAGAAATTGTTTACAAATGGATTAAACATGGAGTTTCCAATACGAGGGACCCCTCCAATCATCGGATGATCATGACAATCCCTAGCGCCAATATGATTGTCCCGACTCTATTGCCTATATGGAAACCGACAAATCTTCTTATCATATATGTGCTAGAAGGAGGTGGCTGAACGGCTTAGTGGCCTGGGTATGATGTTAAACTGCATCTCATAGTGAAGTTCCAATTCTGCATTTCTGTGGAGTGTTGAGTACCCCTTCATCGCCATTACTCTCAGGTCTACTCTGACCCGGAGTGGTAGTAAATAATTACAGAGTCCCATCAATGGGTTATATAGAAAATATGAGTTTAAAAATTGGGTTTACAAAATTGTGTTTTTTTTTAAATTGAATACTCATGGCTAAGGAGTTTTTAATACATATGAAGGTAATAAAAATTATTTCCACTATTGTCTGAATAATTCATTTAATGATAAAAATATTTACCTATATTGCCGGCTATAGATTGAAAATTATATCCGGAACAGCATCATTTTGACGTGACATAAAATGGGTGCGAAAAGCTATGTGTGTTGCAATTACAGATTTACCTGTCTTAAATAAATAAATAAAACTGATATGTTGTGGAGACAGATAAGGCCAACGTTTATTCTATGAATTCACCATCTTATCCTGATAGACATTTTTCACATCTGAGAAAAAGCAAAGCATGTTTAGTTGGAGAGGATGTTTGCGTTTGCCAAAAAGGTTGGCATCGTGGTTTTTCTTCCGCCATTAATGCACAGGACGTTTCCAATTCATATTAACAGTTCTTTCTCAATTATTTTCTTGGTCTCGGTTAAGGAAAGTATCTTTGTGTAAGGAATCTTGTCCTGTCATTTGTCACTCGTTAGTTTGCAGGGTCAGACAATCTGGAAGTAATTTCACCATCTTGCATATCTACTACAGATTATACAGATTTTACAAGCTTACAAAAACGTATTGTCTGTACGTTCAATAGTGCATTGTCTGTCCGTCAACAGTGCATTGTCTGTACGTTCAATAGTGCATTGTCTGTACGTTCAAGTTAGTGCATTGTCTGTACGTTCAACAGTACATTGTCTGTACGTTCAATAGTGCATTGTCTGTGCGTTCAATAGTGCATTGTCTGTCCGTTCACAGTGCATTGTCTGTACGCATTGTCTGTACGTTCAATAGTGCATTGTCTGTACGTTCAACAGTGCATTGTCTGTACGTTCAATAGTGCATTGTCTGTACGTTCAACATTGTCTGTACGTTCAATAGTGCATTGTCTGTACGTTCAATAGTGCATTGTCTGTACCTTGTTCTTGAAATCTAAAATCGACCACTGAACTCTATTTCAGTCGCAGTGCAAGCCATAGTTGAAAATACTCGTCTTCAGATGCCTAAATTCAATGGCCTGTCTTGTATCTACTTTTATAATGCTTAATTC
Source organism: Doryteuthis pealeii (assembly GCA_023376005.1). NCBI lineage: Eukaryota > Metazoa > Mollusca > Cephalopoda > Myopsida > Loliginidae > Doryteuthis > Doryteuthis pealeii. The sequence continues at coordinate 34,831,577 of CM042147.1, read as the reverse complement.
AAGCCTTATATCGTAAATCAAATATCATTAATTATATATATTTATCCATACCGAAACTCCACTTTTCTCCCATATGTTAGATCTTTTATGGTACTTGTTATACACAAACAGATAGAAATTGCCATTTTGTAGTAGATAAGGCTTAAATTGTACAAATTGATAAAAATTCAAATTTTCAATTTTCAATTAAATTAAGGAATTAAAGAAAGTGATGTTATTTCATTAAAAATGCTTGAAATTTTAATATAAGATTCCCTTAAATATTGACCGGATTTGTTATTTCATTAAAAACTTGTTATAACTCCCCTTTCCCCTCTCTCACTGAAACGTCTTCTCTTTGCTTCCCATTGTAAAGATGACCCAGGAGCCCCATTATTGTTTATTATTCTAATTACCCAGGACCTGTTTCTGAAGGTTAGCTTAACATGCGTGTAAAGTTTAATCATGATCAAATCATTGGTGTAGGTGCCAACTCGTTACTTTATAAACTATTTAAGAATATAAACATATTTTTCATAACCCCAAAATTCATCTATTGAATCATTTCTTTTCCAACTCATTTTCTTTCCATTTTCCTTCTCAGGTGGTTTCGTTGGAATTGCATATTTTGTCGGTAACACCATCGTTGGGACCTATTTTCAAAAGAGACGGACATTGGCTGTAGGAATTGCCAGCAGCGGATGTGGATGTGGCGCATTTGTCCTTAATTATTTAATACAACGAAGTATTTCCTTTTATGGTATGAGGGGAACATTTCTGTTAATGAGTGGATTGATTTTGAACTTTATCGTATTTGGCGCCTTGTGTCGGCCGCTTACGACAATCAAAAAGAACAACAAGAAGACAGAAGGTAAGTACACTTTTAAGAAATAATTGTCGATAAAATTAAAAGAGTTTCACCTGAATATAACATGAAGTAAAAATTTGACCGAGTGTCAGTGTTAGACGAACAGTGAAGATGTCTAACCCCTTATACTAGCGCTAGACAAGGGAGATCATTTAATCACCTTCGGTGAAGCGCCACACGTGCCTTCCGCTCCCCACTTTACCACACAGATCCCAGGCTGCTTAGGCGAGGTCCGGTATTGAAACAGAACCTTGTGAGTCCGAGGTAGATGTTCTACCGACTGAGCTAAACCGACTTCCAACTTGAAATTAAATACATTGATTGTTTAGATAATTCCCATGGTTTACCTTATTCCCATGGTTTACCTTATTCCAGAGATTCAGCTTCCGATTGGGTGAGTAAAATATGGCACAGATTATTTTCATGTTTATCACAAAACAAATGCCAATCTATGAAAATTCTTCAATTACGGATTTAAAGATTAATTCAATGCGTTTTATTTCAGAAGAAACAGTCAAAGGAGAAATAAATCCAGGGTTCGAATCCGACGAAAAGAAAAGGGAAAATAAAGAAAATGCAAATGTAAATATCACAGATTTTCTCTCTTCATTCATTTCTGGGATGAATATTTAATAATGTTGTGGCTTGGTTAGGGACCAGAATAAAGATTCAAGAGAGGAAATGGGTTAAACATATATTAACAGAGAACAGTAGTATAAATATATACCAATGAGTCGCTACACGCGAGGTTGTCTTATCGGCTGTCTGCTGAAATATTAACTCTCGCTTAAGTTGGAAGAGTTCATGCGTGTGTGCTAAATTACCATAACAAATAAAAATATTCACTAAAAGATAAAACCGATTTCTTTAACAAATGATATTAATCAAATAAATGATATAGATTTGGTTACCACGAACATCAATGTTTTGCTGAGAACTGATGGTGAGATATATAATCTCGCATATCATTTCTCCTGTCGTGATATTGATCCTCACTAAATGTCTCACACTAGAGGCTAAACATAGTAAATATCAATTCAGCTGACTCACTTTGAAACAAAGAAACACAAGCAAATATAAATATATAGGTGTCTTTTTTGTGCATTCATAGCACATGATCGAACACGGACCACTGTAGTTGTACCACGAGGAGGGAATTCTATGTTATGACGATTTTGGGTAATGGGACGTAAGCAGTGACGTAATTTTTGTTACAGACAAAAACCGGAAGCGAATCTTCATTATTAATAGATGTTAATGATGACGTGTTCCATTCATTATTTTGTTTGGAATAATTCAGACTGAACAGCTTGTAGAATTTTTCATAATTCAAACTGCATGTATAAATAGCATGTACAATTTTGGAAAATCCTACTACACAGGATCCCAAGCCAAATAGGAATGAGAAGAAAGCAGTCAAATCAGCACTAAAAATGCCCCCCCCCCCCGACAGATTCAAAATCCCATATACAGACTTGAAGACCAAAATCAATGTTCTTTTTTAAAAAATGGAAACAAATTTGGAGTAACAACTCACATAACAAACTCTTCCTAATAAAACTAAACATAGGGGAATGAAAACCAGGCTTCAGAAAGTTCAGAAATGAATAATATCCCGGCTTTGGGGAAGATAATGAAAAAATAATGCGGGCTACAGAAAAAATGAACGCAAAAATTAGTTACAAGGTGGAGGGTTTAAGTCGGAAAAAAACAGAAGGGAGATTAGATTATGGATGAGATGATGGAAACATAAAAATCGAGAGACTGTGAGGGATGGGGGTCTGCTTCAATCGCTTCCGAAAGCGACGACGTCCGAAACGAAATAAAGAAACAAACACACAAAGAACGAAAGGAAGGAAGGAAGAAAGTAAAACGAAAAGAAAGTGGTTGGGAGACAGAAGAGTGTGAAAATGCTTGCTTCAATCGTTCTTCATTTTTTTTCTTTTTCTTTTTTCTTCCTTTAACTGTTTTACTCCAGGGAGAGTGAATCCAGAAGACCTAAGGACAATATTTTCTTTTTCTTTGAAAACCACATAAAAGATTTTCTTCATTTCAAAAATTCTAAAGGAAAATGGTTTTTTTTGTTTGTTTTTTTTTTTTTTTGTTTTTGTTTTTTTTTTTTGTTTTTTGTAGGAGTTATCACTACCCTTCGAGTTGTTCTTGTGGCTTCCATTTTGGGTAAAGAAAACATCGATAAAGGATATTCTCCATTGTGTCTTTTGATTGGTGTAGCTTATACCATATTCCTAATTATCGCAGGTATCTGGTGTCATTTTTTCTTCAGCCATTAAACTTCATCTTTCTTCAACGCTTTCGTATTCTTATCATAATATAAGCTTAGTCGGTTTGTAGCCATTCTAAACAATCTTAAATAATATCTTTTTTAATGTGCTCGCAAAACATTATTTACGAGCAAAAAAAAAAACACCTTCCGGGCGGTGTGAAAATTAATTTTAGAAAGATATTGCCTGAGGGAGTGGGAGTTAAAAATTCACTGTAAAATAGTTTGTAGGATAAGTAAGTAAAATCATCGAATTTATTAAAGGAGTAAAAAAATAAAAACAATTTGAAATGGAAACTTTATTTTGATAACTTTAAATATAGATTAAGATAAAACAAACTATATATATATATATATATATATATATATATATATATATATATATATATAATATATATATAATACCGGGCATGTATTTATTAAAACTTGTTTTAAAAAAACAATGAGGACCGTCTAAGGTTGCATGCTCAAATTGTGAGTGTATTTATTCTATTTTATGACGATTTTAGGTAATGTGACGTAAACAGTGACATAGTTTCAGTTACAGACAAATAGAGACTAAATCTCTATTATCAATAGATCATTTTAATTGAAATGGTCATAGAACGTATTTTAAACTAAATCCAATGAGTTTATTTTGAATCCGTGCTTTGAATTATTCTAGAAAGTCAGTGTTGATAAATGTACATCATGTAACACTGGTAGACCTATAAACGGCCCTTTTTCTGTATAAATCATTAATATTGGATAGGAATACTTGAACACATAACATTATACATGAACTAATAGTATTAAATAGTAATATTGAAACTATAGAATTATCCTTTATATCGAACTCGGACTCATTAAGAACTTTGCAAAAGCAACGATATTAAAATCATTGTAGAATCCAACAACTAAAAATAAAATTAGGCACCAAGAAAAGTGATACAAAACTGAAAACAAACATTTCCCAAATTCCTTCCTTATAAACTTGAAGACCGAAGAATGCATTAGCCGAAAATGGAAATCACAAAACTCTTATTTAAAAGCTTCTGCAATAAAGAAATTAATTCATCTTAGACACTTAAACATCTCAACTCTCTCTTGAAACGATAAAATTGTGTATAAATCATTTGTATTAGATAGGAATATTAAGAACCATGAACTTATGAATGAATTATTAGTATTAGATATGAATACTTGAAACCATAAAATAAGATATAAATTGATAGTTTTAGATAGGAATACTTGAAACCTATAAAATTCTGTATAAATCATTAATATTGGATAGGAATACTTAAACACATAACATTATGCATGAAATAATACTATTAAATAGGAATATTGAAACTATAGAATTATCCATAAATTATTTGTATTAGAATGGAATACTTGAAACCAAGTTAAGAATATCTATATTACACAAGAAGAAACATATTTTATTCCGATCAAAAGAACAAGGAATATAATTCATGATCTGTTGATTGGTTGACTGATTGATCTTAACGGCATGTCAACCCGTTAGGGTTATTTTATAACTAGATGTTAGGGAAATTTGTTCGTTGAGCATTTATGTATTCATATTTTATTTTAAACTAATATAAATTTCTATAAGTATATATTAACTGTAAAACCTGTAATAAAGATTTCTCTTCACTTCCTTTACTCTAGTGGCAAAAACACGGTTGCTAACAGCGATAACTTTTTATAATTGCACAGACACGCCAACATTTGGTTATTTAAGTTTCGGCTTCATCTATTTCTATTTGAGATCAATTAAAAAAACAGCGACATTTTCACAGCAATCATTGAATATCTATATCGACTTTGCAATTAGATGCCTTTTGATTTATTTATATCGTTTTAGTTAAAAGACAAAAAAAGATAACATGCTCAAGTGAAAAGCTGCTGCATAAATATATATATATATATATATATATATATATATAATGAATTTTTTTATAATGAATAGTTTGTATATATATATATATATATATATATATATATATATATATATATATACATGTTTCATTGAATTGAACAGACAATTCCTGTCTGACAAGTCTTTCGCCGATCCGTTCTAATCTTCGGGCCATCCTTCTGGTGTCAGGGTGGAACTGGTATACCAGTCCACCGAATGTTTCGTCACTACTACCATTCCAAAAACCTCCCACTACCTATTGATATTTCCTCCCACTAATTCCTTGTTTCCTTCGTTCTCGTTAAAAACGAGACATGAAAACTATTCCATCGTTTCCACCTGAGGATGGCAAAGTGCATTGCCGAAAGCGCTAGTGACGAAACATTCGGTGGACTGGTATACCAGTTCCACCCTGACACCAGAAGGATGGCCCGAAGATTAGAACGGATCGCGAAAGACTTGACAGACAGGAATTGTCTGGTCAATTCAATGAAACATGTATAAAAGAAAAAATGCTGCCTAAATACACTTATATATATATATATATATATATATATATATATATATATATATATTATAATATAATATAATATAATATAACAAACTATTCATTATAAAAGAATTCATTGCTGCATAACGTGCAGACAATTTATCTACTTACCAAATACGTTGATTTGAATTAATTTTCTGATTTAGTCATGAAAAACTTGTACCTTTTTAGATTTAAGATAAATAAATTACCAAAAATCAGAAAATTATCCAATTTGAATGAGATTTTTAGCACGTTATTCAGCAAGGAATTCTTTTATAATGAAGAGTTTGTTTTAGTTAAATAAAAGCCTGAAGAAATGTTTTTTTCACTTAAAGAGTGGGGGGAATCAACGTTTGCTCATTCAAATAAAATTCCATAATTTTTAGATATCTAGAAAACCTCAAAATGTGTGGGGGGGGGAGTGAAAATGCACATATTGTTGGACAAACTTCAAATTCTAAAATAACCTGAATAGTTATAAATTTGATTTCACATCCAGAAAGTTGATTTCCTGTTTGCTTGTTCCATCATCATCAGCGCAAAAGTTGAGAGGTGATGCTCCATTTTTCTCTATAAAACCATGGGAAATTGTTATTAGAGAAACAATGCCAGAGAACATCGCTTATGAGTTCGTCCTTACATCTCCAGCACTGTCCAGCATGTCTTGTTCGTCTTACTTTGATTGTTTGTGTGATATATATATTTACCAACACCTCCGCACGAGTAGGATGTGACACAAGGTCATTTTTTAAGCGGGGTTTAACAGGTTTGAATTCAGAGTTTTCCTTCTCCTAGACCGGTTGCCTATCCAAGGTTAAAGAGCCCAGTCTGCCCTACTATTTATCCATAGCTGGAGGGAGAGTAGGATTCATACCTTTCCCAAGGGTATTAGCGCTAAGTGAAATGCAATTGTTTGTGTGATATAAGGTAACTGGTCCTACAACTGCTTTTTAGTGTGGTGCTGCTTCCAGGATTTGTTCAAGACCATACATTGTGTACACTAATCTCTCTGAAGCTATGATAATGTGGCACTCTGTGAGAAGCAAAATCGCTTGCAACGGTATCCAATGGCATGCACTTATTTTCAACCATCGTTCCACGCCAACCATCTTTTAAGATTTTAATGTGTATTCAAATTTTGTAACGGTAGTGTCTGTGCAATGGTTTCGAATTGTGAAGTTTGTCTTCATGTGTTAGGTTTTTTTTTACACCACAGCTCGTTGCTAACAATATTTGAACCCGGATACTTTATTGCTTAAGCCTGGTTGTAGTAAGATATATTCACGAGTGAATATATAAGCAAAATAATTCATGACAAATTAACAAGAACAATATTTATTTACTAATCAAACTTAATAGAGTAGAAATAAAAGAAAGTAAAATAAACTTTATACAAGGTTGTATGAAGTAAACGTCCTAATATGTAGATAAGATTCTTTTGTGTTAATAATGTGCTCGAAGCTGTTGTTGAGCAAGAGGGTCAGATGAGGAGTAGATTTTTTTAAATCTGGATATGTCATTAGTATTATTAGCGTTGTTCGGACTATTGTTCCCATCTTCATTGTTACTTGTACAACGTTTCGGCCGATATACCCTCCGGCCTTCTTCAGGTATTTCAGATGGCTCCCGAATACGACAAGAAAATTCCCGAGTTCGAAAAGAAGGTTCCTGAGTCCGAGAAGGTTCCCGAGTCCGACAAGAAATACCTGAAGAAGGCCGGAGGGTATATCGGCCGAAACGTTGTACAAATAACAATGAAGATGGGGACGATAGTCCGAACAACGCTAATAATACTAATCTTCAAGCCTCATCTCAAACATTCAGAGAAATGGATATGTCATGGATGCCACTTCAGTATGGACGTCATCTGAAATCAACTTCAGTTGGATCAAGTCAGCATTTTCAGATGCAGAGTTAAAATTTTGACTAACATCTTTACGTTGGTGACTCAACAGGTTTATTTAGATTATCTGATTTCTCCACTTGAATATGATACATCACATTTAATGGTAAGAGAAAAATCGATCATGAATATCAGATTCATCAATTTCAGGTTAATAAACCAATCATGATCAATTTAAAGTTCATGATCGATTTAATGTTCAGACACCTGGTGTATAAAGATTAAATGGTCACCTTTACGCTAGCATATATATATATATATATATATATATATATATATATATATATATATATATATGGGATGGGAGGCAAGTGGTCGTACAACTGCTCTTTTATGGGGTGCTGCTTCCAGAATTTGTTCAAGACCGCACACAGCATCCTGTAAAGTTTCCAGCTAGCTTTTTTCCAAGTGTTTTGTTAGAGTCCAAATGGTAGTCATAGAGATGATATATTTATAGATGAACTCTTTGTTTTGTTTTGTTTTTTGTTTTGTTTTTGTTTTTTGTTTTGTTTTTTTACAATACCTCTGTTATAAAACGATGCTGGATTTTTGGCCTATATATCATATATAGGTTGATCTTTGATGTATTTTTAGCGATATCAGATTATATACACAATGTTTATTTGTTTGTATGGGTGATGCATCGTATATATTTCTACCGATTAAATTTTGTTCACTCTATGATGACCAGTCAGATTGTTTTTTTGTATTTTTTCTAATATATTATTTATCTATTTAGGTGCGTTGTACGATGCAACCCAGTCTTTCGATGCAGCCTTTTATTTTGCTGGTGCCTGTCTATTCGTGTCTTGCATCAGTTCAAGTGGAATCATTTACCTGCAACGAAAGAAGAAATTTAACGAATAAAAATCCAAGACCAAAAAGAAAGGCGTGGTTATTTTAAACTTATCATTACGTATATACATTTATTTAACATAAATATATAGTGCGTTTTGTTCTTGTTTTGTTTGGGGTTTGTTTTTATTTTTTTGGAGGGGGTTGTTTTTTTGTTGTTTTTTTTTCTCTCTTTTTATGTGAGGTTACAGACAATCTCGGGTGTTTAAACTTTGACAATATACATCTTGAGGAGCATCCTTGTTTAGGCAGTTTTGAGGCTATTCAAAATGACGGCAAATCAAAGAGTGTTCCGAGCTTGAACAGAGGTATGTCATCAATTTTTTTTCTAGTTGAGAAATACAAACTATCTGAAATTTATAGAAGAATATGTGATGTGTGCGTATAAGAATACTTTAGTAAAATATATATATATATATATATATATATATATATATATATATATATATATATTTTATCGAATTTTATACGATACATGATAAATATATATATATATATATATATATATATAATTCTCTCTCCCTCTCCCTCTCTCTCTCTCTCTCTCTCTCTATATATATATATATATATATATATATATATATATATATATATATATATATATATCTGTGTGTGTGTGTGTGTGTGTGTGTGTGTGTGTGTGTGTGTGTGTTATGCATTTATAATTTTTTTATAACTTTCGTGTTGAGATACTTAATCACTGGTGTAACAGTCAGACAGTAATTAGTTAAGAAAGATTACTCTTTTATACTTTTATATATATATATATATATATATATATATATATATATATATATATATATAATATAACTTAGCAAGAATATATTTTTAAAATTAAATGTACTGTTTGGGGGTTTTTTTTGGGTGGGGGTGCGAATCATGAGAAATAAACATGAAAAAATATAATATATTTAAAATTCAAAAAAAAGCGACCACTTAAGAATACGTTTCATCCACCTAATTTTTCTTGTTCTTAAAAAAAAAAAACATTTAAAAATGACATCAACTAAAATGTATTTTTACAGTAGCCAATGTCCATTTCACATCCTGTCTGGAAAAATCTCGTGTGATTAGAAGTCATTTAAAATACAGAAAATATTTTAAATATATAAATTTAAAAATGATACATTTAAAAGTGATTTTAAAAATTATTATTAATTAAAGGAAAAATTTGATCACATATAAATGTTATGTAATAATAAAGTGATTCACTGGGAACTGTGCAAGAAATTCAATTTTCACTATTCAACTAAATGGTATGAGGCACAAGCCTGAATCTGTCCTGGAGAATGAGACGCACAAAATTCTCTGAGACTTTGAGGTACATACGGGTCACCTAATTCCGGCTAGGAGATCAGACCTAGTTTTGATTGACAAGAGGAAGACTTGTTATCTCGGGTATTTTTCCGTCCCAGCTGATCACTGAGTGAAAATGAAAGAGAGCGAAAAGATCGACAAATACTTGGACCTTGCCAGAGAACTGACAAAACTGTGGAACATGAGTGTGAAGGTCGTACCAATTGTAATTGGGGCCCTTGGTGCGATTCCTAAGGGTTTGGAAAAGACTCTGGATGAATTGGAAATCAGAGGAAGGCTCGAGACCATCCAGACTACAGCATTATTGAGATCGGCTGGAATACTCAGAAGAGTCATGGAGACCTGAGGAGACTTGCTGTCACTCAGCCTCCAGTGAACCACCGGCTACGGCAGGTGTGAAAAACTCGAATGGAGTGAAATAACAATAACAATAATAATAATGATTTTGTATCTAAATCAGATTTAGCGGTATAATGTTATTGAAGGTTATAGGTAATTTAAATCATGTTAATCATATATAGGATGACAAAAGAAGGTGATGTAGATATTCATATAGCATTGCTTATTATTGGAGATATGTTGGGAGTGATATCTAAAAAAAGAAAGAAATTGTGTTAGGAGTCAGTACAAAATTCCATTCTAGCTGATGATGTTGCTGCTGTTCTAGAAGAATACAACAGTGTAAGTACTGTTAAGGCAGTTCTGGTTGACAATACCAGTACAAACACTGGTTGTAAAACAGGGATGGTGACAGCTCTGGAGAAAAAAATAAAAAGGAAGGTGCACACAATTGGCTGTTCGCTTCATCAAAATGAACTGCCATTTAGAGCTGTATTTAAAACTATTGATGGAACTATAAGAAGTCCAACAACTTTCACTGTTCCTCTGGGGAAACTATGAAAATAATTACCATTATTTGCCCCAGGTAAAATTTGAACATATCAGTGGCCCTATGAATAATTTTTATCTCCCTGCAAAGGAAATGGATGACCTAAGTGGTGACCAACGACTACTTCTGTAATATGCTGTAGGCATTTCTCAAGGTAAAGTGAACCCTAGATTGGACCTCTGAATCAAGCAAGATGGCTAACTTTAGCTATCAGATTAATGTGCGTATGGACCAAATTGGACTTTTTAAAAATAGAAAAGGATGATTATCGATGGTATATGCTTATACGTTATTTAAAATAGTGACCACCTTTAAAAATTGGAAATATGGTAACATTTGACTGTGAGATAGATTAACAGAAGTTTCCACTAATGTCTAAGGAAAATGGAAATAAATCCTATGTTTTGTAAGTATGGAAAATATTTTTTTTAATTCAGAGGATAGGTTTCAAGTATTTCTGATGTACCTTCTCTCCTCTTAGTAACAGCATTAAGTGTTCTCTTGAATAAAGCTTGTTAAGACTTTTCATATATTCATCATTGGAATTTCTCCTGGCTGCCGTTTAATTTGGGTTTTTATTTGCATGGGACTTTCATTTCCTCACTGCAGCTTTGTCTCTTTTGATTGCAAATTTGATCCTCTGTTGACAGAAATTTCTTTCTGCGAGATATACTGCTACCACTTAATTCAAAGACTATTTGATGTATAAATAATTATGGGTGCTCTTCGAATATGTGATCTGCCAAAGGTTTGTGATCTACTATTGATCTACTATTCATGGCATGTGATCTACTAGGAATAAAAGAACACAGGGTTAGGGTTAGGTTTACGGTTTAGGGTTAGGGTTAGGGTTTACGGTTAGTTTAATGGGGAAAATAATGGGTAGTTAATTGGTGGATCACATATTGGAATGTAAACAACTCGGTAGATCACATATTGGATTAGAAACCATTCGGTAGATCACATATTGGAAGAGCAACTAATTATTTCTATTTCATAGGAGATTTTGCAAGATTTCACAATTAAATTTGATTATTCTCAATTTTAAGTTATAAAAATTGTTGTATAAAAAATTCCTTACAAAAAGCAAGTTAAAAATCCCTGAAAATAATTGTAGTAATTAAAACTTCAGAATCCAAAATGACAGGATTGCGAGCCCGGATTCGGTTCGGAATGTTTTTAATTTGCATACGGAGCCGGCCTGGTACTAAAATTATATATGTTGAGATACGACTGAACATATCAGGAGTAAAGATGAAAAATTGGCACACACTGACACACAAATTGGCATTTATTATTATTACCTGTAGAACCTGACCGCACGTTTTGTTAGGTTTGACGCCCTACGTTACATGATACATGATATTTCTAAAGAAGAAATTTGAGTACCGTCACTAAAGACAATACTCCTTATTCTTCATAAAACAATTAGTTCTCTCTTATAAATGGTACAGAAATAGCAAAAGTTGATTGGTTTATATTTCCTATCAACTTCCAATGAAAAATTATCGTGTTAACAAAAGTTGTTTGAACACCAACCAAAAAGCCAATAACCTTTCACAATGTTGCAAGAAGATTATGTTGCTTAAGCTTTGCTTAACAATATTTTTAATTTTATATCAACTCAGTGACATTTTCACAGAAATCTTTCATCTGCACTGTAAGTGAAATATCTTTTGTTTATTTCAATATTTCTAAAAATTGTTTTTGCACATATGAGAACACTTTAAGATCATTTTTCTAACTTGTTTGTGGATTCAAAGGGATAAAAAAGTGTATTAGTTTAATTCATTTTCTTTTTTATTCCTTTTTTTAGTTTTTGAGTTACACTTATTAAGAATTAATATACTTTGTTCTATGAAATAAATCCGTATATGACAAAAAAATTAATTCGGTTCCTAATTGCCTGTTGAGTTACAGTGAAAAAAGAAGCTAAGAATTAAAAATGTGTCCTTATTTGTATGTGAAAAAATCCAGTATTCGTTTATTCGATAATTATTTCTTAAGGGTCATATAAGTTTTGTTTCTGGGTTTATCTTCACTTGATGGTAATCCCTTTTTAGGTACAATGTGCTATAGACACTGTTTCGGCAACATTGGATATTTTGGCAATGGGTATGCATCCAGTGAAGTGAATCCGGTGATCGTTCGCTTTTTTCTCTTTTCAGAAGAAATTACAAAATCTTGTGCTCTCCTCAGAGAGTGACTTTGTAATTTCTTTTAGCGTACCCGAAATTTCTTCTTTGATGAACTGTTTATTTTTCTCTGTATGCCGTTTGTGGCCACTGGTTTACAGTCCTACGTAAGGTTCCTGAAAAGATCTGGGTACGGCATTTTAATTGCTGTCGGGCTACAGATTTTGATTGTAGTCGGCTTACGACCTCCGAAAAGGTATCGCTATCAATGAGTGCTGACAAAAGAAGTCGTGGCCTTTAAATTAGGTTACAGAAGAGATTTTTCATGAGAAATTATGTCACCTCATTAAATGAGTTATTTTTACTTTGTCCAATTTACAGTATCCTAGTACTTATATAATTCAAAAGTATCCATTGCCCCTTTGTTAAGGCACGGGTAAGTTTTCCTCTGGTATTATTTTGCAATTCTTGCATCGATAAAATTCTTAGTCCTCCCTGTATCAATTATCGCCTTTAGTGGTTTTTCATTAACTTTTATTTCGATACTAGTAGTGGGTGGATTGCCGAATGTAGGCCATGATGATCCGCAAGGTATAATTTTGCTTTTACTGGCTTTGGATCAGGGTCCTTGTTTTCCACATGTCTTTCTTAGCGGGCTATAATGACATTGTATGTGCCTTGCCTCTACAGAAAACAGTATGCAAGTTTAGTTAAGGTTAATATCTTTGGAGAGCCAGAAATGGGTGGTGTGGAATAAGCGGAGAGGTCTCTGAAGTTACTGCAACTGTATCAAAATATTTAGCATTTTTTCTGCTAAATTTAATATTCTTGCCTTCAAGGTTTTTTGTTTTTAAACTGATTTGATATTTTTCTCCGTAAATGAGCTCTGATGATGATTTTTGTAAAATCGAAATATTGATCAATATCAGCTATGATTATATTATAAATTATGTTCTCTTTAACAGCATTGTGTGATGTTTTCATTCCACCTTTTCATACTCATATATATATATATATATATATAATATATATATATATATATATATATATGTGTGTGTGTGTGTGTGTGTGTGTGTGTGTGTGTGTGTGTGTGTGTGTGTGTGTGTGTGTGTGTGTGTAAATAATTCATTAATACTTTTGTGCGAAAGAGAGAGAGACACAGACGGAGATAGAGAAAAAGAGAAAGTGTTCTTTGAGAAATCTAGATATTAGTGAATAAAAAAATACAAAGGTTCATTCAAATATGTGAGTACTATTAAATCATTTAATCGACTATGTAACTTTGATTATTTTGAATCCATCAAAAATAAATTCAGAATTAATTCGTCCCTTCCTTTTTTTTTTTTTTTAGAATGATGGAATCAGAAATACAAATGGAAGTTCTGCATTCCAAACCAGAAAAAGAAATGGAATCCGAAGTAGAACGTAGTGATGGAAACAATCTACAGATTCCTGATGGAGGTTGGGGTTGGATCGTTTGCTTTGCAGGATTCATGATTAATTTCATTGACGTGGGTATCGTCACTTCAAATGGAATCATCCTTCTTGGTCTTGTTGAACTTTTTAACGACAACATGTCGAAAACATCCATTGTTGGATCTATTTTCTTGGGAATGTCAATGGGTCTTGGTAAGTTTCTGTATTTTCTTAAAAACAATGAAATTTTAAATAATCGTAATTCTGTTTTGAATGTTTTTTTTTATTATTTCATACCAAGATTAAAAAAACAATCTTCAGCATTATTTTACCCATAGCTGGAAGGAGAATAGTTGGATGCATATCTATCACAAAAGTATTATTTATATTATAATGGGGCACTGGGCGTATAGCTGATGGTTGACTAGAATACTCAATTTTACATTTGTTTTCCTTGTTATATGGTGAAGTTTTCATTATACAAAAGTAACAGTCTGTGCAATGATATTTTGGCTCTCACCTAATCATAGGTATACCAAATGCCAACTTATCACATGTTCCCTTGATCTGCATCTGTAATTTCTCACCACACTGTGTTCACATCTTGCAAGGGACCGAAGAATGATACCAGTGTCCATGGCAAATTATTACGGTCAGTTAAAGTTAAGCAGCGATAAGCATATCTAGTACTTACTTCGGTAACCACTTAATCAACAGCAGGTAGTGTAACCAGTCTGAACTCTTTAATGACAACATGTCGAAAACATCCATTGTCTGGTCTATTTTTCTTGGGTGATGTCAATGTGTCTTGGTAAGATTTCGTATTGTATAAGTGATTAAACATTGTTTTTAAAAGCAATAGATATATCCGTTTGAAAGAATCATATTTCTGAATTGAATTTTTTTTTCATTTACCAGGTCCGTTAGTTTTACTTTTAATGATGTTTAATGCAAGTCATCGCCAAGTTATTATTTTTGCCGGATTCTTTGGTGCTGTGTCAACATTTGCAAGCGTATTTGCTGAAAAAATTGAAATTCTTTATATCACATACGGAATTTTCACAGGTAAGAGGGAAATGGGATTTTTGTTTTGTAAAACTCTCTCTCTCTCTCTCTCTCTCTCTCTCTCTCTCTCTCTCTCTCTCTCTCTCTCTCTCTCTCTCTCTCATTATTACTGGGCCCGATGGGTAAATTATCGTCTAAATCACTCAGAAATGAAAATTACATTGATATCTCTTCTTTTTTAAAAACATATTTACCAAAATATCTTGAAACACTATAGATTAATTTCATTCAAATAAGTCATGACTCGCTTCAGCTACGGGCCCCTGACGAATTCGGAATCCCTGCAAGACTTTCCGATGATCTCCTCATTTAAATTGGTAAATGATGCTTCAGTTCATCTTTTGTTTTACACGGAGTTTTCTTTTTCACAATAATGAGAGTTAGGTGGACAAATGTTAGTGGTGATGTGATCAAAGAAATTTTCTCAAAACCAACACTGGTTCTTCTGCTTGTGTGGTATGACACAGTGTCCTGTTGCCAGATATAGTTTTCAGCAGCCACCCTCTCCATCTAGGACAACTCTATATTCCCCAGGAACTTGATATAGGCGTTCATGTTGAGTCAGAGGCCTTGTGGGAAGATGAATGGCGACATAACGTCACCGTCTTCAGATGCTTAACATTCAAAGGCCTGTCTTGTATCTACTTTTATAATGCTTAATTCAAGCCTTATATCGTAATTCAAATATCATTAATTATATACATTTATCCATACCGAAACACCCCTTTTCTCCCATATGTTAGATTTTTATGGTACTTGTTATACACAAACAGATAGAAATTGCCATTTTTGTAGTAGATAATGCTTAAATTATTCAAATTGATAAAAATTCAAATTTTCAATTTTCAATTAAATTAAGGAATTAAAGAAAGTGATGTTATTTCATTAAAAATGTTTGAAATTTTAATATAAATAACATATCCGGCCAATATTTAAGGGATTAAATGTTGGCCGGATATGTTATTTCATTAAAAACTTATTTTTAATTTTTAGAATAATTACTCTGGCTGTTACTTGATTTCAACGTGTTATAACTCCCCTTTCCCCTCTCTCACTGAAACGTCTCTTTGCTTCCCCATTGTAAAGATGACCACACGAGCCCCATTATTGTTTATTATTTTAATTACCCAGGGCCTTTTTCAAATCATTGGTGTAGGCGCCAACTCGTTATACACAGACCGACAATTTTAATTTTTGGTTACTTTATAAACTATTTAAGAATTTAAACATATTTTTCATAACCCCAAAATTCATCTATTGAATCATTTCTTTTCCAATTCATTTTTTTTCCATTTTCCTTCTCAGGTGGTTTCGTTGGAATTGCATATTTTGTCGGTAACACCATCGTTGGGACCTATTTTCAAAAGAGACGGACATTGGCTGTAGGAATTGCCAGCAGCGGAGGTGGATGTGGCGCATTTGTCCTTAATTATTTAATACAACGAAGTATTTCCTTTTATGGTATGAGGGGAACATTTCTGTTAATGAGTGGATTGATTTTGAACTTTATCGTATTTGGCGCCTTGTGTCGGCCGCTTACGACAATCAAAAAGAACAACAAGAAGACAGAAGGTAAGTACACTTTTAAGAAATAATTGTCGATAAAATTAAAAGAGTTTCACCTGAATATAACATGAAGTAAAATGTTGACCGAGTGTCAGTGTTAGACGAACAGTGAAGATGTCTAACCCCTTATACTAGCGCTAGACAAGGGAGATCATTTAATCACCTGCGGTGAAGCGCCACACGTGCCTTCCGCTCCCCACTTTATTACACAGATCCCAGGCTGCTTAGGCGAGGTCCGGTATTGAAACAGAACCTTGTGAGTCCGAAGTAGATGTTCTACCGACTGAGCTAAACCGACTTCCCACTTGAAATTAAATACATTGATTGTTTAGATAATTCCCATGGTTTACCTTATTCCCATGGTTTACCTTATTCCAGAGATTCAGCTTCCGATTGGGTGAGTAAAATATGGCACAGATTATTTTTATGTTTATCACAAAACAAATGCCAATCCATGAAAATTCTTCAATTCCGGATTTAAAGATTAATTCAACGCGTTTTATTTCAGAAGAAACAGTCAAAGGAGAAATAAATCCAGGGTTCGAATCCGACGAAAAGAAAAGGAAAAATAAAGAAAATGCAAATGTAAATATCACAGATTTTCTCTCTTCATTCATTTCTGGGATGGATATTTAATAATGTTGTGGCTTGGTTAGGGACAAGAATAAGGACACAAGAGAGGAAATGAGTTAAATAAATATTAACAGAGAACAGTAGTACAAATATATACCAATGAGTCGCTACACGCGAGATTGTCTTATCGGCTATTTGCTGAAATATAAACTCCTGCTTAAGTTGGAAGAGTTCATGCGTGTGTGCTAAATTACCATAACAAATAAAAATATTCACTAAAAGATAAAGCCGATTTCTTTAACAAATGATATTAATCAAATAAATGATATAGATTTGGTTACCACGAACATCAATGTTTTGCTGAGAACTGATGGTGAGAAATATAATCTCGCATATCATTACTCCTGTCGTGATATTGATCCTCATTAAATGTCTCACACTAGAGGCTAAACATAGTAAATATCAATTCAGCTGACTCACTTTGAAACAAAGAAACACAAGCAAATATTCTATATGATTACTGCTCTTTCAATGTTTATTGGTTGCCTCCCAATTGTGGCTTATACGTACTTACCAACTCCTCCCTATGAGTATGATGTGACAAAAGTTCAATTTCTTAAGCGGAGTTTAACAGGTTTGAATTCCGCTTTTCCTTCTCCTAGATAAGACGTAATTAATCAATAGAATGCGTGGCATGTCTGTTAATTTACTGTATTCTGTTGCTGTAGTATTTTGGAACATCCTACAGAAGCATTCAAAACATTCATTTAAAGCCACTTCTTCCTCTACTGTGCGAGGGTTCTTAGTTTCCTCGCTTTCTTGCCAGATCTTAGGTCTCCCAGTCCAGCATTTTGGAAGTCCGCTTTCATCTTAAAAGCAACTTTGTGCAATGGCGGTCCCTTTGTACCGAATAGTTGTGCACAGCAATTTTTGTGCAGGTGCTTCTTCGAGCATCCGTAGCACATGACCAAACATGGACCATTGTAGTTGCGCCACCCTTGTTGATAGTGGAATAGTGTTGTCCAACTTGTGCAAATTCTTGATGGAGTTTAGGCTGTTTGGCCACCGGTGTCAGATGTTTGCGGTGGCAAGCATCAAACTTATCCCCAACTGCCTCTTTGGAGTTACCCAGTTGTTGCGATTGTATATCACCAAAGACAAACAGGTTACATCATATAAGTGCAGTCTTTTTATTAGAAGAATATTTGATCCGAGAATCCATATATTCCAGAATATACATTCCATATTCTATATATTCCGGGTTTTTTGCAGCATACTAATACCCTTTTATATGCATGAATCCCTTATTTCTTCCTCTAGTAATCAGCAGACCTAGTTAGGCGAGTGCGTGCGTGCGTGCGCGCCCGCGTTTAAGTATGTGCGTGTGTGTGTGCTAGTGAGTATGTGTGTATGTGGGTATTTACCCATTGTGTCATAATTGAAAATTGTTTAGAGATTATATAAAATACTTACGACGAAAGTATGGTTCAGTAATGTTTATCCAAAACTCCAATCAACTTGATTTTTCAGACAACCCACGCTGACGATTCTGAACATCCGGGACATTCTGAAAATGATTCTCCAACAAACATAGCAAAGAAATTAGCGAGTAAATTCCGTTATCTCCGCTTAGCCATTTTTGATCCGGAGGTTCTGAAGAATTCGGGAATGCAATGGCTTCTACTTGTTTACTTTCTTTGGGGAGGTAAGTCACAATATGGAACACACACACACACACACACACGCACGCATACATATATACACATACACACACGCACACAGACACACACACACACACACACACACACACACACATATATATATATATTGTATGGACTTGGCGTTTTTTCACATCTTTAATACAAATAAGAAAATATTCTTTCTTTGTGATTTAGTTAATTACAAGATCCTTATTGACGAAATATATGATAAATATAAGAATTGTAAAAGTATATAATTATTTTATATTTATAAAAGTACTTGTTAAAATAATGTGCTACAAAATTATTCCCTATTAAAATGTTTTCTTTGTAATCTTTTCGACAGCCAGTGAAGTTATTTTGTTGTATCTTCCACCAAAAGTTGTGAGCGTTCAACTAAGCCGTGAACAAGGAGCTTGGATAATGTCCATCTATGGGGGAGTGCTTGCATCAAGCCAAATTGTTGTTGGATTTCTTGCTGACATTCTTGAAATCCCTACAAGCTACACCCTGACCTTTTCATTATTTGGCATGTCAGTTATCAGTGTAGCCTTTACATTCTGTGATTCCTTCCCTCTTTTCGCCGGGTTCGCATCTCTGTTCGGTATTTTCCATGGTGAGTATTTAGAAGTAAATAAAATTACTTCATATCATTTATCTGAATGTTGTTGACAACGTGTTGTATTCAATATTTTGTTTTGAATAATTTAGATTGAACAGCTTGTAGAACTTTTCCTAATTCAGACTGCATGTATAAACATCATATATATTTTTTTGAAAATCCTACTACACAGGATTCCAAGCCAAATAGAAATGAGAAAGAATGACAAAGCTGATCCAGCAGCCACATCAGCTCTAAAAATGCACCACCCCATCCCCGGCCAGATTATTTTCTTCCTCTAACTGTTATTTCCCAAGGAGAGTGATCCCAGGGGACTTAAGGACTATATTTTCTTCTATTCGTTTCAAAACTTCTGAAGGAAATTTTTTTTTTTTTTGTAGGATTTAGCACTACCCTTCGAGTTGTTCTTGTGGCTTCCATTTTGGGTAAAGAAAACATCGATAAAGGATATTCTCCATTGTGTCTTTTGATTGGTGTAGCTTATACCATATTTCCAATTATCGCAGGTATCTGGTGTCATTTTTTATTCAGCCATTAAACTTCATTTTTCTTCAACTCTTTCGTATTCATATCATAATATAATCTTAGTCGTTTTATAGCTATTCTAAATTATTTTAAATATCATTCATAATGTGGTTACAAAAGATTATTTTGATTATTGTTATCACAACAAGCAAAAAACACCCTCTTGGCGATGTAAAAATTAATTTTTTGAAGATATTGTCTGTGAGTTAAATATTCAATGTCAGAGGGTTTGTATCATAAGTAAGCAAAATCATCAAATTTATTAAAGGACTAAAAAGAATAAAACAATTTGAAACAGAAACTTAGTTCTGTCACTCTCAAATAAAATGTTGCGTGCATCTATTAATTATCAATTAAACAATCATTTTGATTATTTTATACATAAATTTTACACAAAATCCTTGGTATTTATTTGTAAATGTGTACTTGATTGTATGGGCAACGTATCGTACATAGTTCTACCGATTAAATTTTGTTCTCTCTATGATGACCAGTCGGATTATTTTTGTGCTTTTTTTCTAATAGATTATTTATTTATTTGTTTAGGTGTGTTGTACGATGCAACCCAGTCTTTCGATTCAACCTTTTATTTTGCTGGTGCCTGTCTATTCGTGTCCTGCATCAGTTCAAGTGGAATTATTTACCTGCAACGAAAGAAGAAATTCAACGAATAAAAATCCATCACCAAAAAGATAGACGCAATTATTTTAGATTCATCATCATGTATAAAAATTTATTTAACATAAATACATAGTTCATTTTGTTTTTGTTTTTCATGTGGGATTACAGACAATCTTGGGTGTTTAAACTTTCATTTATATATCTTGTGGTGCATCCTGGTTGAGGCTGTTTTTAGTCAATTCAAAATGACGGCAAATCAAAGAGAGCGTTCTGAGCTTGAACAGAGGTATGTCATCAATTTTATTCTGGTTGAGAAGTACAAACTATCTGAAATTTATAGAATAATGTGTGATGGGTAAGTAGAAGCATACTTTAGTAAAAAGAAATTGTTTACAAATGGGTTAAACATGGAGTTTCCAATACGAGGGACCCCTCCAATCATCGGATGGTCATGACAATCCCTAGCGCCAATATGATTGTCCCGACCCTATTGCCTCTATGGAATCCGACAAATCTTCTTATCATATATGTGCTAGAAGGAGGTGGCTGAACGGCTTAGTGCCTGGGTATGATGTTAAACTGCATCTCATAGTGAAGTTCCAATTCTGCATTTCTGTGGAGTGTTGAGTACCCCTTCATCGCCATTACTCTCAGGTCTACTCTGACCCGGAGTGGTAGTAAAGAATTACAGAGTCCCATCAATGGGTTATATAGAAAAATATGAGTTTAAAAATTGGGTTTACAAAATTGTGTTTTTTTTTTTAATTGAATACTCATGGCTAAGGAGTTTTTAATACATATGAAGGTAATAAAAACTATTTCCACTATTGTCTGAATAATTCATTTAATGATAAAAATATTTACCTATATTGCCGGCTATAGATTGAAAATTCTATCTGGAACAGCATCATTCTGACGTGACATAAAATGGGTGCGAAAAGCTATGTGTGTGGCAATTACAGATGGACCTGTCTTAAATAAATAAAACTTTCAACAGCAAACTCACGGGGTTTACCGGTCCAAGTCATGATCGTAACTGATCATACCTTTAAAAATATATCAAGATATTAGTTAGGGTCGACAACGCCCGGCCTCGAGTCATTTTCCTCCGGCCCACCAACTTAACACCTGGACTCTAATTAGCCAATGAATGCATTATTTGGAAGTATATATACTTGGAAACATTTTTTTCTGAGAATGAAATATGCTAAAAGTCATTTAACTCTTTGATTACCAAATTTCCCTCACGACTACACCAAATTTTATTGGTATTTTTGTATAAAGAGTTTGTGACATGGTCCTCCTTCGAGACGCTGCATAGCTGTTTGCCCCCCCCCATCTCTCTCTCTCTCTCTCTCTCTCTCTCTCTCTCTCTCTCTCTCTCTCTCTCTCTCTCCCCTACCTGGTCTTCAAATATCTTACACTCTCGCTGTATTTCTCTTTCACTATCTCCCTCTCGCCATCTCTCATATCCACTCCCCTCTATCTCTCTCTCTCTCTCTCTCTCTCTCTCTCTCTCTCCTCTCTCTCTCTCTCTCTCTCTCTCTCTCACTCACTCCTCACTCACTCTTTTATCTCTCCTTCCTTTTCTGTCACGCTCTCTCTTTCTCGCCCTGTCTTAACCTCTCCCACTATAGGCGTGTTTCTCTCCCACAATCTCCCTTTTTCTATCACCCTCGTCTCTCTCTCTCTCTCTCTCTCTCTCTCTCTCTCTCTCTCTCTCTCTCTCTCTCTCCAAAGGATTGCCGATCCCTGAGCTAGATGGAGCTACCATTACCACTTGCCTAAATCCACTTTCACCGTTTCTAGATGTCGGAGGTATTTCTATATGACACCATCCATTGATTCGCTCAATTTAAATGACAAAGAAATTGCAGGTGGAGAATTTCTTGCCTAAAGGTATTTACACATTCGATCCATTTCAATGGCGAAAATGTCTGCCATTTCTAATGAGAAAATTTGCCTGCAGCAGCAAATGCCAACTGTTAATAGCTGTTGCCACGGATTGATTAGTTCTTTTCACAGATAATTCATCCGGGCAATTGATAAAGTTTCAATATTCACGTACAAGAAATATCTATCAATTTGTTTACGTCTTTTATTCTTTTCTGCCTATCGAAGTTTGTTTAAATCAGTCCTTACGTTCGTATCTGTTCTTTAAGGGCTGTTTATAGCTTATCTTTTCCTATGTATCTCTCACAATCAGTTAATATTTAGCTATAGATCTATCTATCGATATATCGATCTATCTATTTCAGAATATTCATGTCTATCTATCTATTCATTTATTTATCTATCTGTCTGTCTATGTATCTATATCAGTCCGTTCTGGTCTGTCTATGAATCTACGAGTGTCCAGAAAGTCTGGGTACATGGAGATTTCACTATTGTATTTATTTATGTATTTTTTCCGAGAAGGCAGATATGGTAAATTTAGCAGTAAATAAAATCATAACATTAACGATTAAATATAAGAAAATAATAATTTTCTTTTTTAGTTTTGTTTAAATTAGATAATAAAAAATACTTTACTTTTCTAAATTTATTTATGTTATTTTTCTGCCCAGATCGAATGATGTCTAAAGAAGAAAGAATCGAGTTAGTACTCTTAAGTGGACGAGGGGGATGGTCTTATCGCAAAATTATAATCAAATAAAATTGTTTTGTTTTAAAAGTATGCGTTAATCCCCATGTACCCAGACTTTGTGGACACCCTATATATCAGTCTGTTCTGATCTGTCTATCTATCAATGCCAGTCTGTTCCTATTTATATATCTATATATCTGTTTATCTATCTCTCTGTCTGTTTGTAAATATCTATCTATGCCAGTCTGTGTCTATCTATTTATCTATACGCTCTGTCAGCATGGCTTAGAATAGTGTATTCTTTGCAGTAAAGCCCCCCCCCCACCCCAAAAAAAAAGAAGGGTGTCTCTAGTATGACACTAAAGCTGCATCAGGCGGTGGGGATCCAATTCTGGAGCCCTGGAGAGTACCTCTTCATTATCACTACTCAGAAGTCCACTCTAAACCAGAACGTAAATAATTGTTAGGGTCACATCTGTGGACCAAAAAAGCCTGTTTAAAAATGATTAGTATTAGATAGGAATACTTGAAACCACATAACCTTGTGCAAATTATTTATATCAAGTTTCGGCATTAAATAGCTTATAAGAAGTTGGCATGCCGTTAAACAAATCAAAGAAGCTCTCTCTCTCTCTCTCTCTCTCTCTCTCTCTCTCTCTCTCTCTCTCTCTCTCTCTCTCTCTCTCTCTCGTAATTTCCTTCTATGATAAGTTTAAATAATGAGAAGTCAGTTATTGATGCTTGGCTATGTCAGAATGAACCAAAGAAAATTCAGATCTCAAAGATTACAATTATTCAAGATTTGCAGCAGCATGGCATCTCGTTTATGTTTTAAGCTGACCAAAAACCATTTTCATACACAACATACTAAATGAACCCTGCAGTGTTAGGTAATAAAGTAAGAACATCTGTTATTTTTAACATTGTTATTTTTATGCTTAAATCGGAGGGGTCATTTAGGATTTTGAGTAAACTGGGTTTTCAAATTCACTTACGAGTTTAGTAACACTTTAAAATACTAATAAAATAAGTCTATTTGGCCTGTAAACGGGACCCTATCAGATACTACCACTCTAGGTCAGAATGTACCTGGGAGTACTGCTAATGAATGTGTGCGCTACTCTTCACAGAGCTCCAGAACTTAAGTCTCACTACCAGATGCAGTTTAATATCAAACCCAGGACACCCCTTTTTGTTAGTCTTATTATTAACTTCAAACGGATTTCTGTTATGTATTATTTGGGATTATTTGAACTTTGGGATTGTTATCTGTACAACGTTTTGGTCGATGTGCCCTCTGGCCTTCTTCAGGTATTTTTTGTCGGACTCAGGAACCTTGTCGGACTCGGGAACCTTTTTTCGAATTCGGGCACCTTCACAAAACTCTGAACCCAACCCTTTATTCAATCCACGGGGGTATCCTGTTCTCATTCCGCTAACCATAGCTGGGTACAAGTGTTAAGTTGTGCAAATTATTATTATTATTCTATACTACTGTCGCTCTTGACCAGGATTGAACCTGCAGCCTAGATATAACTGTCATCCAGAAGTGTCTTAACTCAACGCCTATATTCACTACGCCATGTGTCCAATTGAACTGACCAATCAAACAACAGCTAACTTTGTCTATTCTCTTTTCCTTACAAATGAATTATTATGACTTAGCGTGTTTTTCACTTCTGTAATCAAGTTTCCAAAAATGACTAATACGCGTGGGGAGAAATGTACTCGCCAGAGAGACGCTATTTTGCATCTCACGTTCTCACGATTAGACTATCATTACTGGGTATTTTCCATGATTCCTCTTCTAACAGAATTTCCCTTTAACTTTTGAATTTTACACTACCTCACATAATAGGCTACTAATCAATTATGTTACTAATTTGAATTCAGAATTGTCCTTCTCCTAGACCGGTTGTTATACCAAAGTTAAGTGTCCTGGGTATGACATTAAACTTCATCAAGTGGGGAGGTTCCGATTCTAGAGCTTTGGGGGGGTGAAGTATCCCTTCATTGCCATTACTATCAGGTCCACTCTAAACCAGAGTGGTAGTACCTGTTAGGGTCCAATCTATGGGTTAAATAGATTTTTTTAAATGAGTTTAAAAATGTGATTTTTTTTAATTGGAGAGCCAGCAAGAATGAATAAAACAAAAACATTCGGCATGAAATAACCCAAGGGTTGTTGACATGCAGCAAAATCCAACCAAAACCAAATCAATACTAAATAGATTATTTCTATTATTCGTACTACGAATAAAAACATAAGTGATTCCAGTAGCGACAGACTAAGTCAAACTTCCGGAAATGTGATTTAATGAAACTGGGACATGCTCACACACGCGCCATTCTCGAAAAGAGTTGATTATATACATTCACTAATCTAATAGCTATTCGGTTCATCCGAATAGAAGTTTGCGAGATTTCCATTGCGTAAAACACGTGCAAACTTAGAACAACAAGAAGATATATGAATCTCTCCACTTAAGATAATATTTTTCAATAGTCTAAACAGGGTATATATATATATATATATATATATTATATATATATATATATATATGGGGGGGGGAGAGGGAGTGAGGGAGATTCTGGTAATGATCATTTCGGTGATATTAGAAACCATTTATTTTTAGACTTTGTCGATGAATCTATCTATCTCAGTCTTGTCAGTATCTATATATCTGTCAATCTATCTCAGTATTGGCAGTGTCTATCTACGTTTCAAATTTACATTCCTATATTTTCAATGAAATTCAAAAAACACTCACTAACCTTGTCAGTATCTATCTATCTATCTATTTATCTATATATATATATATATAATATATATATATATTATATATATATATATATATATATATATATATATATATCTTGACAGTATGTATATGCTTACATTTCCAATTTAAATTCTTATATTTTCAATGAAATCTTTAAAAAAGTACTCTTTAAACTTGTCAGTATATATCTGTCTATCTATCTATCTAAGTCCTGGCAGTATCTCTCTATCTACCCTTTAAATTTACATTCTTATATTTTCAATAAAGTTTGAAAAACACTCTGGAGCTCTGGGGAGTTTAGAGTGCCTCTCTTCGCATAAATTACACTAGGGAATACAATTTTCGTTGAGTTGAATCTGGCATTTGTTTTTGACTATTTTTTAATCTCTGAATCCCAAAATGAGCCCAGTCTTTTTTCTATATCCCATCAACATTTTGAGCTACAGGATATCCTCAATTTTTCTTTTAAAAATAACATAAAAATGCAGCATATAAAAAATGTGTGCTTATTTTATGAAATGTTTTAAAAATTTACAAATATTTGAAAATAATCTGGGCAACACAATCTTTGTTGAGTTAGATCCTACATTTGAATTTTGACTAAATTTTTGACTCCGAATCAAATAATTACCCCAGTTTTTTTCTATTACATCAACTTTTTGAGTAATAGAATACCTTCACTTGGTCTCAAGAAACATTAAAATACTGCATGTAACACATTTGTGCTTATTTTATAGAATGTTTTTTATAGAATGTTTTAAAAATTTACCATGAAAAATAATTTAAAAGATGCTTGTCTGTAATGTTTGTAAAAATTCATCTTCTTCAAACAAAGGATATAGTTACTGCAAGTCAATTTGTATGCAATTAGTTAATATTTATTGACTGATTGTTTTTAACGGCATGTCAACCCATCCAGGGTTATTTTATACCAGGTGGCAGGTTGTGAGGGAAGTAGTTAATAAAAAAATTGCCCGTATAGTCTTTTTCTAGAGTGCTTAATCTATAAGCACTTTCCCTTTATGCTCTGACTAAGAAGGAAACATACCATTTTAAGGTCAACACAGATTATCCAAATGTGTTTGTGATATTGCAACATCTAAATGATTCTCTTTATGTCTTTATATTTTTCATGAATACAAACTGGATGCCTAATTGGGACTGCACCATATAAATTACGATTGTATAAGAGGATACACTTTAAGTTCTGATTTGAGATATTGATGAAAAGTCGCTATTCAGTTGAGTTGTAGATAGGAATTCCCAATTCCTCTAGTAAACCCTGTATGTCATGACAATGCATAAACCTACTGCCACTTCGAAAGTACTGTAGAAATTCACTTTCTCCCAATCAAAAGTAGGATAACTTCGCTCATTTTTCAAGCAAGTTTTTCTCATTCAGTCTAGGAATTATTTTGTGCTAGAAATTCTGAAGCCTTTTTTGACAGTCCCCAAAACTTGTGCCAATTCATTCAACTGATGCTGATTGAATTACCGATGAGCTGAGTCATCTTCAGTTTCAAAATTTAAATTATTCCTGTCACTGTTTTCTTCATCATAATTGCGATCTTCAAGAGAGAAAGGTTGAACGAAAACTGGCACTAGAATTTCAGCAAAATGAGGAACTAGGTGTATAGCTGGTGGTAGACTAGGATACTCAATTTGACATCTGTTTTTCTTTTTATAAGGTAAGGTTTTCCTTAAACAAAAGCAACAGTCTGTGCAATGATATTTTGGCTCTCACCAGTTCATAGTTATACCAACTACCAACTTATCACGCATTACTTTGATTCACATCCGTAAACTCTCAACACACAGCTTGCATATCTTGTTAGGAGCCCAAGATGTCTTAATCACCAAGTTTTAATTTTAAATATGCAAAATACACTAACTTTAAAAATGCGTTGATGTTTGCTCTTTGATCTGGAATCAACATAGTCACCAGATCTGAAAATGTCTCCTTCCTTTTCAATAAAAATAAACAAAACAATCAGATAAATCATGACAAAAATATTGTATACAACATCCTACCTTCCAAACGTTTAAAATTCACTGTAAATAAAAATAGGTCAATTGAATCAAAGAACGATCGTATTTTGCATCAATTCGAAGAATATTGTTTTTCAAACTAAAAAAGACAAAACAATAAATTCAAAAAAACTTAGAAAAAAAATGACTTTTAACTTTTCAAGTAATTTTTTTTTTTTAAGTATTGACATTCTTTTTTTTTTTTTCAATTTTTGAATGTAATATTTCTAGAAATGTAAAAAACAGGGACAGAAAATCTTTTAATTCAAATGTCCAAATGTTGAACCCCCACCCTCCATCAATATTAATTGATTAAAAACATTTTTTTCAATTGTGTTTTTCTTATTTATTTTAATAAGCTATTCATTATAAAATTTATTTCTTAATGAATAAAGCGCTGAAAATTTCATTGAAATTGGACAATTCCCCGATATTTTGTAATTGTTTTAAATTTAAAGAATTCTTTTTAATAAAAATTTAGTAAAATTGGATATATCTTGGAAAAGCTCTTATCAAAATACTGCGCACACTTTTTTTAAGGTAGAGGACTAGATCAAATTTATCAGAGTTACTCCCCTTGTGTTTGTTACGAAATGACTTTTCTAGAGTTACCTCCCTTGTTTTAGGCTATCTGTTTCTGGTATTCTAAATCTACTTTTTTGTACATTTCTACAATAAAAGCGTTTCTCATGCAGTCTTATATCTTTATTGAGACTCACATAAACGATTACTATTTTCTTCCTGATGGACTTTTAACAGTATAAACTTTTTAGCTCGGCAGTAAGCTGGAAATTTGATTTGTATAAAATACTTTAGAAGAAAATTTTTTTTTTTTTTAAACATAGGCTAGTTATTGTGAATGATGGAGGGCTTGTTAGGATGTTAAGGTTAGTCTCTCTTTCTTTGGAGAGGTAGAAAAATACGGATATAATAATATAGAGATTATATAATAATGGACGATGACTTTTTTCTGGGGGGTTATATTTCTCTTCTTTGTGGATTTTTGTGCGGATTATATATCTATATATATATATATGAGGCCTAATAGGCCGAAATGTACATACAGAGATTGATTTTTCTCGATTTGTTTAGCCATACATTTAAATAGGCATTCCCGCCTAATTCAATATTAATTAATTAATTTTCAAAATTAGGTACGACTCCAATTAAGCACATATTCTCCCAAAAATTGTCGGCAAAAAAGCCATTCCAAACATACCTTGTTTACAACTTATCATATATATATATATATATATATATATATATATATATATATGGGGGGGGGTGTACAGTTTGCTGTATTTATAAGTAAAAGTCCTCAATATCATTGACAGGGTTATTTCCTATAACTCCAACATAAACAAACCACTCTTGACTGATAAATTATTTATTGATCTACTAGGAAAAATGTAGACGGGGTTAGGATTAGGGTTTAGGGTTAGGACTAGGGTTAGGATTTAGGATTATGGTTTAGGGTTAGGGTTAGGGTTAGGGTTTAGGGTTGGTTTAATGGGGAAATAAATAATTTATCAGTCAAGAGTAGTTCCCCTTTGTTTATGTTGGAGTTATAGGAAATAACCATTGACAGACCATGTATATGTATGACAAGGTTGAGTAGTTATTCACCGCCTTTCCAACATTCCCGATAAACTTAACCACCTTCCCACTATGACTTAGATGTTTGACTCTTCTCATGATGCACCACACAATAGCATATAACGAAAAATACGAACACAAGTAATTCACTTGGTTTGAAAATTACACAGACGAGAAACTGTCAGTTAGAATGCGCCGCTGACTTCATGTCTTCGCTACTTTAACTAGCATTAGTATTAGAAATTATTTGCATTAGAAATAGTTACCTGAAACTATGATGGTTTGCAAATTATTTAATAGAAATAATTACTTGATGCAAAAGAAGGTATTTGGTAAAACCAACCAACCAACCAACCAACCAACCAATAAACTGAGAATTGTTGAGCCAAAAAAAGTGTTATGATAAAGCGAATTCAAATCCTGGACAAGGCTGTTTATACTTCGCATCCCATCTTCATATCTATTGTGTTATCTATTGTGGCTGTTAAAGTCCAATGTTAGAAAAACATTCTCGAACACAGATGTCGCATGTGAAAGCTGTCCCTGAAGATGTTGATGTGCCGGCGCTTTGTTGCCACTGCGTTCTTCTGGACCTCCTAGCTTCATGGTGTTGCGCCAGGGTGACTTCATCCATCCTTGTAGAAGTAGAAGTTTGTTTTTTTAGACTGCCCCCCAAAACTTCTACAAGGATGGATTTGGCATTTAATACTTTTTTCAATGAATTTTTCGAATAGTCGATATTTAATAGCCGATAATTTGCATAATAGCTTTCATACAGAAACTTACATTTCTTTTTATATATATATATTTCTTTCTTTAAGATACATTCTTTTCATCTAAACATTGCTTTTTTCCTCTTTCTTCGCGAATTTAATGTCGCGGTAAAGACCATAAACATTTTATTCACTTTTGTTTCCGGAGTTATCAAACCAAGGTCAGTGATCTAGTGTTCCTCTGTTATATAAGAAACAATAAAAAGGCAATAAGTTCATTTTTAAAACGATGTTAGTACTCTCATG
The DNA here is from genome assembly GCA_023376005.1 of Doryteuthis pealeii. Lineage (NCBI taxonomy): Eukaryota > Metazoa > Mollusca > Cephalopoda > Myopsida > Loliginidae > Doryteuthis > Doryteuthis pealeii. Next base: position 34,800,814 of record CM042147.1, on the reverse strand, counting down.
AGTATACCCATGAGTATTCCTATGAGGAGGTCAAAAGGCCACCTGCAAAAAACGTGAAGAGATTGTGTGAATATTGAAGCTGATGTAGGGGGAAAATGGCGTGCCAATAAAAGAATACGTATTCCTTATTGGGTTACTTGGTGTGGCGAGCATCGAGGAGGGGGTTGGTTAACAGATTGTGGGTCAATGGTCAAATTCTCCCATGATTTTCCTTGTGGATAGTCACGTGAAAATCAGAATAAAGATTTTGAAAAGTAGAGACGCCAAGGAAAACAGACGTATACTTTTGAGCCTTGGTTGTCAGACAGTCTAGGTTAACTGTAGATGATTTTACTTCTCCCTTTGTAGAGGTTCACAGAAATACTTTAGGAAAAATCACGAATAATGAGACGCATAGATGTAATAATTGTTATTATATTTGAAAACTTTGTTGATTTTTTTAGATATTCATAATCTTTGTCCATCCTCCTGACGAAGATGGACAAAGATTATGAACAAAGGCCGCATCCCCAAAGACATACTGTATGGTGAATTGGTAGAGGGCATCCAACCGGTAGGGAAAACACGCCTGCGCTTTAAAGATGTCTACAAGAGAGACATAAAGACATGCTACATCAATACCAACACATGGGAGGCTTGTGCAAAAGACCGTGAGACCTGGCGCCTCCTCGTCAAAGAAGGAAAGACAAGGAGTGAAAAAGAGGGGAAAGAAGTCACCACAGAAAAGAGAGCCATAAGGAGGGAGAGACAACAGCAACTCCAGCAAGAATCACCGTTTGTTTGCAATCACTGCACCAGAGATTGTCATTCAAAAATTGGTCTGTTCAGCCACTGACGCAGTTGCAGATAAAAAGTTTTTAAAAAGTGGACATTACGCCATCGTCTTTAGTAGACGGAAGGATGCCAACAACAACAACAACAACAACAATTCATAATCTTAAGTATTAAATCATTTGTTTTTTATTTCATGAAATATTTCGAAAATCTTTACTAGGATGAGTCAAAAGTGCAGCAATATTTTGGTAAAGTGGGGAACAATTCGGCAGCTCCGAGGTGGTGATCGTGGTGAATCACACCGGACTATAAAATGCTGAGCACACTTTATACTTTCCGAGTATTAATCGTCGGATATTCCTCTATTCCTTTTCAGAATCCACGGTTTCAGGCCTACTTTATCTTTTCTAATCATCATAGTTTTTGCAACACGAGCAAATTTCTTAAACAACCTGGTTACTGTACTGTGATTAACATGCCATTTGCCTTTCGCACAGCATATGTATTTTCTTGCTACTGTGACGTTATGGTCCAGTCTAATCTCGTGAAGCGTAAGTTCCTGAATACCCCGTACTTGAAACCTTGCGGCGAACGGGTTGGGTAAATACCTACCAAAATGATATCCTTGTTGACTGACCTTTGACCATACTAGCGTCGAAGACTACAGTTTATTACCCTTTCATTCTCATCGAAGAATCCTTCTTTTTCTGTATTATTTAGATTATTCTGACTATTGTCCTCATCTTTATTGTTCTTTATTTCTAGTTGGACATATGGCGCAACGGATATAAGGGTTGAGTTAATACAGTTCCCTGTGACAATTATCTCTAGGATGCAGGTTCAATCCTGGCTAAGGGCGATAATAACATAGAATATCTAACACAGCCTAACACTTGTGCCCGATCATGGTTAACGGAATGAGAACAGCCAACCCAAGTGGATTGAAGTTCCGTGAAGGTTCCCGATTACGACATGAAGTCTCCCGAGTTCCATAAGAAGGTTGCCGAGTTCGTAGAGAAGAATCCTCTGTACGAGAAAGTTCCCGAGTTCGACAAGAAACACCCGAAGAAGGCCGGAGTGCACATCGGCCGAAACGTTGTTTAGATAACAGTAAATATGAGAACAATAGCCCGAATAATACAAATAATACAAATTATCAAGCCTCGTCTCAAACATTCAGAGAAATAGTACTTTCTCTTTCTTTTTTAACATCTATCAAAATCTTGCATCCATACGTATATATAATTCATTATCAGCATCAGATCGTGCTGACAGCGCAGTTTCCCATGATAGTCTCTCGACAACCGTCTCTATCGGTCATTGCTACTGGCAGGTCTTCCACACGACATCTAGCATGTGCACAGAGTTGATCGATGTAGTTTTTTGCTGGTCGACTCACACTGGTAGGTCCATGTGTAGGCGTCCATAGGATAACGTCATTTATGAGTTCGTTCTTGCTTCTCTTGTAGAGTCCAGTATATCCTGTTAGTATTACACAGATGGTTTGTGCAATAGAAGATAGGTGGCCATACAGCTGCTTTTTGCTCAAGAGCACACAGAACCCTTGTGTAGTTCCCATCTAGACTTTTCTTCAGGCGTTTTGTTAGAGTTCAACTGGTGCTACCATATATATATATATATATATAATATATATATATTATATATATATATAAATAAGAATTAATGTAGAAACGAATTAATGAATGGAATAAAAAATTAATGGAATAATTTTTTTAATTTCAAAAGGAGCTCTCTTAAAAGAAAAAAAAATTAAGAGAGGTCCCTAAGGGAAAAGCCTTGTTCACCTCCACCGGACTCTTTATTGAAGCATTGAATTATGATTATTATATAAGATATTTGAGAAGATAAAATGTGTCTTACCTCTGTGAGTTTCTGTTGCGAAATAATTCAATATATAATATATATATATATATATATATATATATATATATATATATATATATATATATATGAAGTAAATGGAAGTTAATCCGACAGTATGAATTTAACATTTTTAGAAAAAACAAATGATGTTATTAGAATACAAATATTTTTTTAATTCCAGCATCGAACACCAGCATTCGTTTGTACTCCTCCTATCTAACGGTTATTTATTCCGTCTTTCCTTCATATGTTGCTCTTGATGAAGACCGCTCTATTAAAAGGTCGAAACAGATTCTGTCAGCAAACTAATAACATCATTTGTTTTTTCTAAAAATGTTAAATTCATATATATATATATATATATATATATATATATATATATATATGCTACACTTATACACGTACATACTTATATAGACATGCACACACCTACACGTACATGCATTATATGCGCCCAGAGACTTTATTGCTTTCTATCGCCTTTTCTTTCTTACTTGTCTCAATTCTTTTATTCTTTCCTTTCTTTCATCCTTCTCTATTTTCTATTATCTCTTTCTTTCTTTTGCCTCTTTCCTCTTTATTCATTTTATCATTCTCTCTTTCTTTCTCTCTCTCTCTCTCTCTCTCTCTCTCTCTCTCTCTCTCTCTCTCTCTCTCTCTCTCTCTCTCTCTTCATTTGCTTACTTTTCTTTTTTCTTTCATTCTCGTTTTTATTTCTTTGTTATTTCTTCTTCGCAACCATTGTGTAATCACTTGTTTTCTTTCATTGTATTATTCAATATTTCATTCATTTCAGTTGGTTTCCTTTAGAGTCTCTTTCTTGATCTCCGTCTGTCTGTCTGTCTGTCTGTCTCTTCTTGATTCACCAATCAATCTCTTCTTGATTCACGTACATCCTCAAAGCAGATAATTATAATCTATATATAGTACGTCACTATACGTCACTGCTTTTCTTGTGGTCTCACAAAAAGATACAATGACTGCCATTTGAAGTTGTATTAATTCTTCGCATAAAGCAAAGATGGCGATATTAGCTTTTCTCTTTTCATCTATTCTTAATCAGTTCAATTCTCTTTCTTCTTTTCTTTTCTTTTGTCGGTGTTGTCGTTGGGATTTTGTCGTTTTTGTATAATGAGAAAAATGTGTGTATAATTTTTTTCCCCTTCCGCTTGTATCTTTTTCTTTCTATATTTTTTTTTTCCTAATTCACAGAAGGAATCGACGACAAAAGTGTGAGTTTTCCAAACGAAACACTAGATTTTTCTTAACCAAAACAGATACTCAACATTTATCTTCGACAAATAAAACAAAATTCGGAAGACATTTATTTTGTGCCATGCTACGGAAATACAACAGGTGAGTGTGTGACACTATAAACTCTTTCATCCTTCTTCATCATCATGATCATCATGATCATTATCCTCATCATCATCATCAGGTCACGCTGGTAGCACGGATTCACAAGATGCTCCCTCGCCTATCTTCCTTATCGGTCATCCTTATCGATCATCGCCCCTAGCAGGTCTTTCATGTAGCATCCAGAGTCCGTACAGAGCTAGTCGATGCAAGTTTTTGCTGGTCGCTCTACACTGGTATGTCCATGTGTAGGTGTCCATGTCTCACCTGTTGGAATATTTTTACATATAAGGTGTGCTACAATACACCACCTAAATTTATAGACTAGGCGAGGTCACGTGGTTTATTCATAATGCGAGGCTGTTTGACTACTTAAGCACTGAAACTAACAGCCGTGCGTTTGCAATCATTGATGAAGGAACTTGTAATACTGAGGAACAACCAAAGGATTCTTTACCAAGGATTTCCATTGGACAAGCTCTCTTGCTTGAAGCCTAAACGATGGCCCATAAAATCGTAACACCACCAACGTCACTTATGGGTTCGGCTTTGCTTCTCCAGCAGTCTCCAGCATGTCTTGTTTGCCTTATCCGGATGGTTTACATAATAGAAGGCAGATGATCGTACTTCTGCCCTAAGATGAACATATTTACGTACAATAATGCAAATGCGTGTTAGTGAGAGCGTGTCTACATGAGTAAACATGCATAATAGGTGCCCGTAGTGTAATGGTTATCGTCGTTGGATATGGACATGTCGACACGAGTTCAAATCCAAGATGAGACTAGTAGCATTTTACATAGCTAATACCCTTGTGAAATGTATGCATCCAAATATTCCTCCCCCCAGCTATGAGTAAATAGTAGGACAGACTGAATTCTTTAACATTGCCGCGGTAGCATGTTTATATATATATATATATATATATATATATGGACCAGTTTAGCTCAATTGGTAGAGCATTCGGCTAGGTTCCTGGTTCGATACCGGCCCTCGCCAACTCAACGTATGAGTAGCACAGGGATCTGTGCAGTAAAGTAAGGAGCTGATGGTAAGTTTGGCGCTCCTCCCCAGGTGCTAAAATAATCTCCTTGGTCTAGCGCTATTGAAAAGGAGATATACTCCCTCGCTGTATGGCTAATACCGATAGAAGGCCGCCCTGGCGACTTACTACTAATATATATATATATATATATATATATATATATATATATATAATATATATTCTTCTCCTTCCAGCCTCCACATTAATATATTTTTTTTAAAAACTGGAATACATCATCCCTGATGATGGCACTTCGAAGTGTCGAAAGTACTCGGGAACTGAACTTTGGTGGACTTATCCACCAATTCCACCCAAACATTAAAAAGTTGGCCAGAAAATTAAAAAAGATAAAAAATAAAATTGTTAAACAGAAGATGCGCCTTTTGTTTAATTCTACTTATTATATATATATATATATATATATATATATATATATATATATATATATAATATATATATATATATAAAACTGTAGGTAGATAGATAATGACTTTTCACAAAGATATCTTTCGTTGCTTCGTTAATAATATGTAATGAAATGTATCTTGAAACATGGGACTTAACAATACATATGCTCACATAAAGAAACTCCCTCTACTCACCCCACCCCCAAATCATGGATCAATATTTTAATATATACATTTTAATATCCAACTGCGCGAGACGCGTTTTCTATTATTACCTTATTCTCTTTAAAAAGCGACATTTTCTTTTGTCTTTACAAAAAAGAAAAATTATTTTTTGAGTAACACTTTTATGTGCAGAGTCAATGTCGTCACGGGTTCGTTGATAAGACAGAAAAGCGGACAAAAGGACTTTAAAGTGGTTCACAGTAAGAAAATGGCATTCTTTCAATGGAAAGAGAAATCAAAGTGCCATTCTTGTGGAATAATGGTAAAGTTTAAGAGATCTACACGAATCTGAAAAGGACAATGGTGTAAACAAATAGATTTACGTCTTAGAAATCATGTCAATCATTGCGTGGTTCAACTAAAAGGATAGGGAGATAAACAGATTGGAAAATACGCAGTCTGTACACGTATATGTGAGTGCATATATATATATTTACCAACCCCTCCGCACGAGCAGGATGTGACACAAGGTCAATTTCTTAAGCGGAGTTTAACAGGTTTGAATTCAGAGTTTTCCTTTTCCTAGACCGGATGCCTAACCAAGGTTAAAGAGCCCAGTCTGCCCTGCTATTTACCCATAGCTGGAGGGAGAGTAGGATTCATACCTTTCCCAAGGGTATTAGCACTAAGTGAAATGCAATTACCACGTCCAGGATTTGAGTGCATATATATGTGTGGATGCTCACACACACACATATTCACATACACACACACCCTTATACACACTCTTACACACACACTTACTCACACATTCACAGGCACACACACACACACACACACACACACTTACACATTCACACACACACGTACGCATTTTATGCTTTTTATCTACTTATTTTTAGAGGTATAGAACTGTTATTATATATCATGTTTTATGATATAATTATCATCAGCATCATCATCATCATCATCATCATCAAGTCGTGCCGACAGCATGAGTCTTTATGATTCTTCCTCGCCACCCGTCCCTATCTGCCATCACTCTCGGAAGATCCTTCTCACAGTATCCAGTATCCTCACAGAGCTATTCGATGTAGGTATTTGCTGACCGATCCACATTGGTTTTTCCATGTGCAGGAATCATAAGAGAACGTCACTTATGAGATTGTGTTTGCTTCTCTAGCATGTCTTGTTTGTCATACCCGAATGTTTTGTTTTTCTTTTTTTTTTTTTTTTGTAATAGGGGGCAAGTGGACGTATAGCACGTAGGATCCTTGTTCAGTTACCATCTAGCTTTTTTTTTTCTCAAAAACATTTCGTTAGTGTCCAAGAGGGACAGCCATAGAATAGCACTTACACGACTATAGTTTGGATCATTCAATAAAGAAGTGGGATTACTTTGAAAAAAAGAAAATAAAAGTTTTTTTGTTTTTGTTTTTTTTCGATTTTTTTTCAGTATATGTAAACTGTTTGGAATTCCTGATAGCAAATAAATATCTTAAATAAGGTGAATTTTGACTAAGGTTGGATTTTACGGCATATCAACCCTTGATGGATTATTTTATGCCGAAGACATTTTGTTTTATTCATTCTTGATGGGTATTCAAAATTTATATATAGAAAACATGAATTTGACAAAACGTTCTTTTAAAATTGAGTTTAAATTCATGTTTTCTATTTAAACCACAGATGGGACCCTAACAGGTACTGCCACTCCGGTTCAGAGTGGACATGGGAGTAATGGCGATAAAGTGGTACTCTACACTCCCCACAGCTCCAAAATTGAAACTTCACCATTAGATGAAGTTTAACGTCATAAAATCCTCAGCTACCACCTTCTTGCACGAATATAATAAAAAAAAGTGTTGTGGAGTTGCCATAAGGGCAATAGGGTTGAGACAATCATATAGGTTCCAGGGCTTTAGATTGTTATCCGATTGAATGGAGATCGCCTCTCTGACCAACCGTTTAGCCTAAGTCAGGATCAAAGTGGAGTTGCAAGTCATGGACTGCTCAGACACCAGGATTCCGTACTTAAGCATCACGTATTGCCACCCACAGCCAACAGGTGGCCCCATTAGGGAGGGGGCACTTACCCATCTGCAGAGGTGCATTCGAAGAATTCTACAGTTCCAGCTGACAGGTCGGTCTGACTAAAAAGTTAGCAATAGAAATAGTTGCAACTTTTTCAAGGAAATCAATAGTGATAGATCATTTCATGTCATTGAAGACATATCGGCATGATCTACTTTACTGACTACAGTGTCAGAAACCTTTTCTTTACAAAAGAGTTGATGTGTGTTTCCCTATAGTGTTATGCTATTTTCATATGTTTATGACTCGATAAACTATTATAACACATATAATATAGTTGATTCTGTATTTTTATTAGTTGCTAAATATAATATAAGTTAGATGCTATTTTATTTAATGTGAGCTTTTATAATTATAACATCTATTATTTTTTTACTTTCGTTTTTTTTTTTTGTTTTTTTTGTTTTTTCAATTTATAGACTGCATCATGTATGTGTGTTTAATATCAGTAGGAATAGAATATCTTTGCTTTATGTGTTGCTTATACAAACATTACTGAAAAGTTCTCAGCCAAATCAAGAAGCGAATGACCTAAAGCCATAAAATATGCGTGCTTTTCCATACATTCATTCAAACACACTTCTTAAGTTTCAACTCTTGCGAGGAAAAAAAAGCGAAATAATAATAATAATAATAATAATAATAATAATAATAATAATCACAGGGTGAAGTTGAAAGAAAACGAAAAGATTGTCAAAAACCTATGTTTAGCCCATTTGTAAATATTTTTGACTAAAACCTACTTCCCCGTACACATCATATATTATTTTGGGAATTTCAGTTGGTTTGCACTTCTTACGGACATTTTGAATAGCCCTAAGACAAATATTTTTGAGAGATTAAAATATTTTTTGCTATAAAATAATTTCAAACGACGTTGAGTTTACGTTTATGGAAAAAATCTGAAAAAAATATTATTTTGCTTTTTTTCCACAGAATTTCCCGTATTTATTCAATTACACTCAATTATATATATATATATATATATATATATATATATATATATTATATATATAAGATAGAGATGACATGAAGTCAACAGCGTTTCTTAATCGACAGTTTCTTGCCTATGCAATTTTCAAATAATGCACCATACAACAGCAAAAGCACCAACATAAATAATTCACTTGTTTTGAAAATCGCATAGCGAGAAACTGTCAGTTATCAAGCACCGTTGACTCTATGTCTTGACTCCTACCCTAACACACACACATATAAATATATATATATATATATATATATATATCTTATTATAATGGAGATTGTGTGTTTTTCTGTCTGTAACCGAAACTATATTACTACTCAAGTCACAATTCCCTTAGTTATTTACGTTACATTCGCCGTGACTTTATTTTTTATCTAAAACTCAATTACTAATAAAATTGTTTTACGTTAATACTGTTGACCTTATCTACATAGTAATACCATGCAATTGTATTTATATATACAACAAAATAGCGGTTTACAGTGTTAACGGGAAGGCTAATTTGCATATTGATATAAACATTTTTATTTTATTAAATATGTGCTTAGTATTATTGATTTCTAATTGTTTGGTTGTGTCTTAATGAATATGACAAAAAATCTCGGGTATAAATCATAAACGAAATATATTAACAAGAAGAAATAACTGTAATTGTAATTTTGTTCTTGACTTTCTATTTTGGCTAAATAGTTAAATTAGGAAAATTTAGTAATGAAAGACGGGAGTGATGGAAGAGTAAGTTTCAGCTGTTCTATTTTTCGATTATACCCACCTCTGTTTCAACTTTTTAAATCTGCATTGTTATTTAGTTTCATTAGTATTTCTAATTTAATCTAATATTTTATTACATTAAAACTTAAATCCTTGCACCCGGAGGGTGCATATATTTGCTAGTATATATAATGTTTATAATGATTGATCCAAATCCTAATAACGAGGCAATATTTTTAAAACAAAGAAGATTCCAAACTAGACGTAATTTCCCGTACGACTATCCTACTTCTAAATCAATCTAAAGTTATGTGCCCGGTCACATGAGACTGATAGGAGTTCACACGATAGAGTCGAAAGGTGAAGCCATTGGATGTCAATAAGAAATGATTTGGCGCCTTTGTCGCAGATGCAGCCAATGAACTTTGACCGTCGTTGTCACCGGAAACTGAGTGCTATGACGTCACGAGCCGCTCTTGGCTGGACCGGATAAAACGAACGAGGTGTTGTACCAGTGATTTTTAAAAATGTACGTTTTGACCACATTCTTCTTCAGATACTCTCTCTCTCTCTCTCTCTCTCTCTCTCTCTCTCTCTCTCTCTCTCTCTCTCTCTCTCTCTCTCTCTCTCTCTCTTCTCCATACCTGGTCTTCAAATATCTTACACTCTCGCCTTATTTCTCTTTCACTATCTCCTCCTCACCATCTCTCACATCCACCCCCTCCTCTCTCTCTCTCTCTCTCTCTCTCTCTCTCTCTCTCTCTCTCTCTCTCTCTCTCTCTCTTCATATCTCTCACTCACTCTTTTATCTCTCCTTCCTTTTCTGTCACGCTCTCTCTTTCTCGCCCTGTCTTAATCTCTCCCACTATAGGCGTGTTTCTCTCCCACAATCTCCCTTTTCTATCACCCCTCTCTCTCTCTCTCTCTCTCTCTCTCTCTCTCTCTCTCTCTCTCTCTCTCTCTCTCTCTCTCTCTTTCTCTGCTTTTCCTTCTATCTATTTCCTTACGTACAATGGGAATGGAAGCCCCATTCACGTAGAAGTAGTCAAAGGCTATGAATCCTTAGAACATTGGAGGCGCGTTGTGTAATGGGTATTGTCGTAAGGAATGGACTAGGTGTCCAGAGTTCAAATCCTGGCTATTTGCATGTCATAAAGCGCTTTTTGCATTTCATAATGCGCAAATACCCCTGTGAAAGGTAGGAATCCACTATTCTCCCTCCAGCTATAAGTAAATAGTAGGTGGTCTTTAATGTTGCTTAGGCAATCAGTCTATGAGAAGGAATATATATATATTAGCGCTAATACTCTTGGGAAAGATATGAATCCATAGATTCTCCCTCCAGCTATGGGTTAAATAGTAGGGAAGACTGGGCCCTTCAGCCTTGGGTAGGTAACCAGTCTAGGAGTGGGAAAACTCTGAATTCAAAATTCCCTCCAGCTATGGGTTACATAGTAGGGCAGACTTGGCCCTTCAACCTTGGGTAGGTAACCAGTCTAGGAGTGGGATAACTCTGAATTCAAAATTCCTGAGGTTGGTCGTTGATTGGGTTTGTGGCAACCCTTGATGCACCAATTCTTTCCTATCGATCGACTGTGCCAAAAAGTGTGGATGGTCCAACCCAAGTCTTCACCACTATAAACAAATCACTATGTAGGTGTTCATTGTGTGTGTGAACCCTCATGCGTTGAAAATCGACGAGAGAGTCCATAATATATATATATATATATATATATATATATATATATATAGAGAGAGAGAGAGAGAGAGAGAGAGAGAGAGACAGCACTACTCATATTACAAAATATTATTTCTGCTATGACTGATGTTAGTGATTAACTTAAATAGTTTTCAAGTGGGGTATTCACTTATGCAATGACCAGGATGTGACACAAGGTCAATTTTTAAACGGAGCACTGCTGGTTTGAGTTTGTCCTAGACTGGTTGCTTCGTTTGGTTTGTTTTTGTTTGGTTTCTTTGTTTAATGGCATCTCAACCGTAGCGGGTTATTTAATGACAAAGCCATCTTTGTAAAAGAACAGCAGAGACTTACTAATGTCGTGATTTTTCATCGTGGCCTGCAGAGTTTCGCCTGATAAATGGTTCAACCCACATAGTGTAGATTCTTTAAAGACAATATTAGTTGGTCGCAGACTTTGATCTAAACCGTACATGGCACGAACACGTTCCACAAGGAAAAACAAGCAAAATAAAATTCTGAGAATACCCACGTATGTCAGTCTTTATTGATGATAATGTTGCATAATATATGTGGTGGCATGGATTATTGGCAACCCCCCCCCCTGTATTTCTGCAGAGATGCTCCCTTTCATATCACGGACGGAAAATTAATGACAGTTGAAGTCTCACACGTCACGTGATTTTTGAATTAGTTTCTCAGTTCGAGCCGATATCTAGAGCAGAGGAGACGTCCCGTTTGCTTCGGCCGACTCAACTCAGCGCTGTGTGCTAGTTAGTAAGAAAAGAAACTTAGTTAAGTAAATAAAAGTTTTTTTAAAAGAACAGTATGGCGTTGTTGGTTGATGTACGCTTTAGTTAGAAGACCGGCCAAGAAAGAAAATCAATCAAGTTTCTGTTTCTGAACTGATCTGTCTATCTCCCAACTACTTTGAATATATGCATAATTCAAAATGGCAACAATTTACTCATCGCATTATTTATTTAGATGTATTTAGATACAACAATATACATTTTGTTTGTTAAAGTAAAACTTAATAATATGAATTTCCATTGTATAATGTTCCTCTAGAAATAATAAAATCCTGATATTTTGGTTCAGAAGAAAATTAACTTATTTTTAAAAATTTGTTAAGGGTGTACTTATTTATGGGTAATACTATATTTACAAAGCATAGTCTGGCTCATGGTCACTTATTTATGGGTGATACTGTATTTACAAAGCATACTCTGGCCCATGGTCACTTATTTATGGGTGATACTGTGTTTCATTTCAGAATTTTAGACAATCTACTACATAAGTTGCAATTTCTGTCTATCAGTTGGCGCCTACACCAGAGATCTGATCATGCTGAATATTTACATTCAGAAATAGGGTTGGCTAATTGGATTTCACTAAAAATTAATAATGGTAACCCTCGGAACATCTTTATACTGTTTACCTTAATTCTTGAATGTTTCAAAAACTACTGCTGCTGCTGCTGCTGCTGTTGCTGCTGCTGTTACTGCTGCTGCTGCGTAATCTAATTGTTTTGAAAATACTCTTACGATAAATTAACTAATCTATATAGGTATAGGTAAGGTAAGAGATGTATTTTTAACTTTTTAAATCCCGGGCAACTTGCGGGTAGCTCTTCTAGTAGAACATAAAGTAACTCATAAGATTTGATACTTGAACTCATCTGTATATTTAAGGAATCCTGTATTTTCATAACAGGGAGAAAAGTTCAAATCTCGCCAAGAGCTTATTCATTATTTTCGATACGGACTCTTTAAAAACGGCCGTAGAATGATGATCTGAGGAGCTGAAAAAAAAAACAACTTAAATTAAGATGAAAATAATAACAGTTAAAAATTATTAACGGCGGTGAAAAACATGTTTTTGTTAGTATATATATATTTTTTTTTTTGTAATTTCTTCATCGGTCATTAGTTTGAAAGATTTTTATTGCAACATCCACTATAAACGGATGCTCTAAGCGCTGAATAGATTTCATTGTGTGACATTTAGATGCCTGCTTATTCAGTGGACATGATCTTGCTCTGAGAAAACTGATCTTACGGCCTTGTCACAGAGTTATCGTTCTTTCTTTATTTGAGAAGTCAATTTCCGTACGTTCGTCGCTCGAGGAGTTGTTCGGCCTTTGAATCAAATCACTCCCCTTTGAACGAGCGTTTATTGTTATTTGTTTTCTTCTTCTTCTTCTTCTTCTTCTTCTTCTTCTTCTTCTTCTTCTTCTTCTTCTTCTTCTTAAGGCTGTGTTGAGTTATTGGCAACTGATTTTCACGGCTAGCGGCAATCTATGATTTTAACCTCCGGGATAAATTACGATAATTGTCACCGCCAAGTATTTCATCTATGTATTTACGCAACGACTCCACCAAGAGCAGGATGTGACACAAGGTAAGTTTTTAAGTTGAGTACAACTGGTTTGCATTCAAAGTTTTCTTTCTCTTAGATTGTTGCTTTACCAATGCTAAAGAATCCTGTGAATGGGAGAGGAGAATAGATGGATGTATGTCATTTCCAAGGTCATTAGCACGAGATAAAATACAAAAACAATCATTAAAAATCGTTTTCAATGCATTTTATAGCAAAAATTGTTTCCAATACATTTTTATAATAAAACTCGTTTCCAATGCATTTTTATAATAAAAATTATTTGCAATGCATTTTGTCATAAAATTTGTTTCCAATTCATTTCATAGTAAAAATCGTTTCCAATGCATTTTTATAATAAAAATCGTTTCCAATGCATTTTTATAATAAAAATTGTTTCCAATGCATTTTTATATTAAAAATCGTTTCCAATGTATGTCTATAGTAAAAAATCTTTACCTGTTCATTTTCATAGTAAAAACGTTTCACAACCAAACATTACCAACAAATAGGTAATTTCTAAGAATTTTCTTTTCCTCGATTTCATATACTAATTTGCGATTAGTCCTTCATATATATATATATATATATATATATATATATGCAAAAGTAAATTCTTTAAAGACCATTTATATTTCTTTCTATCATTCATCTTCTTCATATATCTCTTTCTCTCTCTCTCTCTCTCTCTCTCTCTCTCTCTATATATATATATATATATATATATATATATATATATATGTGTGTGTGTGTGTGTGTGTGTGTGTGTGTAAAAGCAAATGGTACTGTTTGAGTTTGAAAAAATCTTATTGTAGCGTAAAATGATTTTGAGGCGTCACTTTTAATGTGACTCGGTTATTTAACATATTGAATGATTGTTGTCAACGATTATCACATGATCATTGTCAATCACTTGTTGAAAGGAATGACCAGACAATGTCAGCCAGTAATTGATGCTAATGGATGGATCATACCAAATATTAAGTGGTTATAACTTGTCCTAACTTATAAACTACATCAATTATTATCAATTGTCTTAATAATGTTGTTATGTCAGCCATCTTTATTTTCCCAAAACTATAATATATATGTGTGTGTGCGTGTGTGTTGTATAGTCCACGTTTGCTTCTTTGTATCTCTGATAAGTCTAATTTTTTGTTTATATATATATATATATATATATATATATATATATATATGAGAATTACAACGAAAAATAATTATTTTTCCATGAATATATAATACGAGTCCACTACTGCTCCACCAGGGTTACGCCACAGCCCGCTCACTCCTATCTGAAAATTAGTTTTAACATAGTCTCTAACACAATAACTCCGTTTTCACTCTCACTCTTACACAAATATAGAGAGAGTGAGAGTAATATGCAGAATGACGGTGAGGGACGGGTCAGTCTTTGACTTAATTGCTAATTACGACTAATTAAAACCAATTAAAGTGAAAAAATTTTCAAACATTAAGTAGTTCTGAAAGCAAGGAATATTTTAGTATAAATTTTGTGTCAATAACCTGAATAGAAAAAAAACCTTAGGGAAATGAAAGGTGTTTATCTCAGCTTTAGTATAATAATAGATAGATTGACATGTAAGACATTTATATAGATATAATAATAATAATATATATATATATATATATATATATATATATATATATTATATATATATTTGACTATGTTTGACTATGCCTGCCGAGGTACCGGTTTCGATTTCTGTCGGAGTGAGTCGTTAGTATATATCGCTGATGAGACTTAATAAAGTCGAAACAGTCTGTACGATATTCTACACACCGGGCGATCCTTTGCCGGGATTACACTTGTCAAGTTCATTTTCTATAAGAAAAAGTATCGAATTTTATGCGATACATGCATTGTAATTGCCTTCAAGTAAAAATTTAATATATACTTTATTCAACAATGCTTCTAAAATAAACAAACATCCAAAAATCTTGTTCACTTCGCCGAAGGGCATGAGGCCTGTTTGCTGTTATTATTCTCTCAACGCCCCCCTTACCTATTATGGTAGAGGCGTGTAGTATCATTTGACAAGCTTAATTTCGTAGGGATTGTTAGCTGTGTACTGTGGCCAAGGCGGTATATTGTTTGACTATGCCTGCCGAGGTCCCGGTTTCGATTTCAGTCGGAGGGAAATCGTTAGTATATATCGCTGATGAGACTTAATAAAGTCAAAACAGTCTGTACGATATTCTACACACTGGGCGATCCTTTGCCGGGATTACACTTGTCAAGTTCATTTTCTATAAGAAAAAGTATCGAATTTTATGCGATACATGCATTGTAAGTGCCTTCAAGTAAAAACTTTATATATATATATATATATATATATATATATATATATAAGTGGTTAAGAATTAAAAACGTTACCTAAAGAATATCTATAATTTCCATTATTTGATGAAAAAGTTCGAACTACACAAGGTGTCCTATCTTGAACAAATCTTGGAAACAGCACCCCCCACCACCAAAGAAAAAGTGACTATACGGTCATTTACCTTTTATCATACAAACTATCCAAGTAAGACGAACAAGACATGCTATATACTACTGGAGAAGCAAGGACGAACTCATAAATGACGTTCTCTTATAGACACTTACATATGGACATACCAGTGTAGGCCGACCGGTAAAAACCTACATTAAATCAATCTGGATACTACGTAGAAGATCTGCCAAGAGCACTAACTGATTGTAACGGATGCTGAGAGTGACTGGTGAGAGAGAGAGAGAGAGAGAGGGGAGAGAGAGAGAGAGAGAGAGAGAAAGAGTCATTGGAATCTGTACTGTCAGCACGACCGGATGATGATGATGATGATGATGATATATGGGAAAGCGTGATGATTTTTCACTCCTCGTAAGTTTTTCACACTTGTGACAAGTCTCCTCGGGTCTCCAGGACTCTTCTGAGTATTCTAGCTGATCGTAACAGTGTTGTGGTTTGAATGGTCTCGATTCTTACTCTGATTTTCAATTCACCCAAATTATTTTCCAGAGCTTTGGGGACAGTTCCAAGGGAATCAATTACAATTGGTACGACCTTCACCTTCATTTTCCACAGTTTATTATTATTATTATTATTATTATTATTATTATTGTAGTTGTTGTTGTTGAAATACAATATCTTCATTAGTAGATTTTATTTGAAGCGTCACAACGGACAAAGCCTGAGTCCGTTTTGTTCGATCTCTTTATGAGTTAAAGATGAGAATAAAAAGCACAATTCATGAATCTGATCACCTCGTCTTCGAAATCCGATCAACGTTGCACGAATTTTAATGATTTCTCAGAAAAGCAATGAAAAATTTCAGTCATAGATACAGAAAATGATTAACTAATCATGGCAGTGAATGTGATGGTGTCGGTGGTGGTGGTTGGTGGTTGACGACATTTGAAGGATTTAACAGCCTTTCCACCAAGGAAAAAGGAGAGATTAAGAGACTTTTATAGCAGACATGAATGACCGGTTGACATGAAAAGAATTAAGTGCACATGCGTCGTCCTAGACATGTGTACTTAAAATTGCTTCTTGCACGTTTGAACATACATGTACGTGATGTGGGGCGGTATTAGTAAGTCCGTTAACTCGGTTCGTTTGATAATCGAGGTAGGAAAATTATACATGGGTAAGCAGGAAGGACATAGGTTTCTTTGATTTAATGGCATATCAACCTTAATGGGTTATTTAATGTCAAAGTCATTTC
>CM042147.1:34763583-34781083 GCA_023376005.1 Doryteuthis pealeii | reverse complement strand
AACACAGAACTTTTGCTGTTGAGAGGATTTCATATTCTAAAAAATTTTAAAACCTACCCTACTATGCACAGTATGAAATAAATAGCCACAAAAAGTAGAGTTTTAAAACCAATCAAAAGTGTTCGCGCCTAAATATAAAGTCATTCCAGCATGACTCGCCATATACTTATTTAATTGGCGATGAATTTCAATCGGTTTTATACCTTTTGCGTTAAAAAAAACGAATAACTGCACGAACTTCACACTTAGCGGTATCATCAATCAGAAGTTCCATCAGAAACGACTGCCAAGCCAAGAATGAGGGTGTCATCGATGCATGTGCAGGGGCAGGTGCAAGCACAACAAACACAGTCGTGTTGCAAATCGTCGCACGAACAGTTTCCCTCCGATTGCAGCGAATGGTGAATAATACTTATTTTTCTTTCGTTGGATTTACCGAATTTTCTTATTATTGTTAAAATCAACCGTCTTTCGTACAAATTGACATGAGAACTAATTTACTTATATTTGTCTAAAGTTTTTAGATGAGTGTATATAATAATAAATTTGAGGACAACAGTCCGAAAAATTTAAATAATACTAATTTACTGATAGTTTTAAAGTTTTCTTATTTTCATGGTCTTTATTGAATCAAATTGATTTTTTGCTGATTAAAGGCATTTTGTTTGAATATTCCACTCGCCATCTTGTCATCTTGTCTCCTTTCCCGGTCGGTATTCGCTCATCTCGCCGTTCCACGTTGTTTTATTTCTTCACAGCGGGATGAACATCAAAGATATTTTATTTTTGCATAGTTTTTTTTTATTAATCTAGTCGTTTTCATTACATTACATATTACCGACCGTATATGCCGGAAGTGGTCTGGTCCATAGATGGAAATGATCGATCTCTCTCTCTTCGACTAAATAATCTAAAATGTTAATGATAATTCTAACCTCAAGAACACCTCGGTCACTTGTTTTAACGAAATTAGAGGCGTCAGTATTGCAGAAGTAGAATGAACTTGACTGACCTCTATCAAGTGGAAGTTACATTATTAATGAGCCTTTGGTGATTCTAACAAGGCAAACGTTACATGATTAATAGGTTACCTATCAATTATGTAAGGTAGGATAGAATTTTAAAAAGTACCTGGTAACTCTGTAAAAAGAGTCATGGAAAATACCCAGTAATTATAGACAGATGGTCACCTTTTGCTGACCGTTTTAGCTAGTCTTAGATTGATCAATCAAATTGTAAGAACAGGAAGTAGAGTAAGTTTTAGAATCAGTTTTAGCTGGGTACCTAAAGAAGAGAGGTGCAAACGGTATCTCATCGGTATAGCTATTTCTCTCTGCGAATGCGATTTAACTTAAAATAAACTTGAAATAAAGATGTCAAAATATTTAAGGTCTGTGTTCGTTGATAAGAACCAGAACTTACACAAAGATAAAGAAACGTTGAAGATCAACCCAGAAGGAAGATCAAAGAACAGAGAAACCTGCCCAGATAGCAACATAGAAGAATAGCCGGTCCAGCCAGTATAAGTAAGAAAAGATGTAAAGAAAGCTATGCAACACAAAAAAAGTCGAATCCACATAAAAGTAACTCGCGTTTTCAACGGATAGACAAAATTGGACAACTAACCAAAGCAAAAATACTAGCTAGAAGCCCTGCTGAGACAATTCGCCGCCCACTCTCTACCCTAAGTTTATGTTAACTTGGACCTGCTGCTGACAATAAAACTATATTTACTATAAATTGTCGTAGTATATAGACGTCTTATTACATAGACGTTACATATTTTATGAGAGGCACCCGTGGTTGTGTCTCTCATATTTAATCATATCTTCGAGTGTACTGACTTCTTTGTGAGTCTGTAGTTTTAAACTTCATCTGTAGTTTGCCTGGTATTTATGGTTCTGGTTGGTTCTGTAGTACTTCTTACTTCTTCATTACTTGGTTTGTGTAGCTATCATAGCTCTTCTTACTTCTTACTCTTCTTACTTCTGAGTATGACTGTCGATTCTATCTACTTCCTTCTTGGTCGTTTCCCTGGTTCTGCTTTTTCTTCAGTTTAAGATTGTTATTTTTTACATACAGATAAAATACGGAGACTGAAATGATAATGCAAGACCATGTTGTTTGAAAAATTAACAAGGTTTTATTTAAGATAGGTAGAGAATGCTTCTACCCTAAATGTGACTTGACTAGCTCAACCGTGCTGTGCACGTGGTAAGCTACGTCCGCAGTCTAAAACCCAGTCCAAAAGTAACATGGCGGAAACCCCATTTCCAAGTTTCCCATCAGTCCCGTACTGATCAAAGGGGAGCAACTCTATTTTTGTTAGGTCTTCCTAAAAAAAGATGGATCTGTGTTGTTTGTTTGCTTTTGATAACAACGAAAACATTTCTTCTGTGAATCACAATATTTATTTCTTAGATTTGAGACCCAATAACCACGCGAAATGCAAACCCGGCTAAGAAGTCTTTACATCATGATGACTAGCAGCAGCCTTAATTTTATTTCTCATTCTCGCCTCACAAACAGGATTCGGAGGTCAAAATAAGGTTACGACCCATCATTCAATATCCCTGCTCCAACGGTCAGGTCTGAAATCAAATGATATTTTCCCGATTTGAATTCAAATCTAGTTTCTACAGTAATATTGCATACTTAACAGGGTACCCATACAACAGTCGTCCGAGACCTTTATTCACAGCTATGTTTTCTAGACTATTACGGGCCATTCCATCTGATTCCAGTAACTCCAGTGTTTTCTAGTCGATTTTGATCAGTCCATATGATTTTGTGTCTATCCAGAACTGATGATCTAAGAAGCTGCATCTGCAAACCAACCAGATTCTGGTCGACGCTATACTCTATTAAGATAATCCAATCACAGCCAAACTCTCAAGTTGATGTCGGGGTCATCACCTATCAATTGAACTTATTTAACATTAACGGTTTCATTTTGTGGACAACCGTTTAAATCTTTTAAAATTATCTACACTACCTCTTTAATAATAAAGACTGCTAATCTATTATTCAACAATTTTTGTTTGTATCCCAGGCGATGTTGTGTCAACTTATATTTGTCTTTATACGTGCGTGCATGTGTACGTGTGTGAGTTGTTTGATTGATTGAATTGGGAAGTCGATTTTCATAGAAATGTATGTCTCATCATGCAAATCCCTGGATTTATGACATACACGCATACACACTTATCGAATTAAGTAACTCTTGACACGCGTGCACATTCTTAAAAACCATTTATCTTCTTTCTATCAATCATCTTGTTCATCTCTCTCTCTCTCTCTCTCTATATATATATATATATATATATATATATATATATATATATAGTCAATCGGAGTTCGCTTCTAGTCAGGTATAGTTGTTGTGTCTAGCCACACTGAAGAGGCGTGAAACGCCGAAACACGTGTCTGTGGATGACTATATATATATATATATATATATATATATATATATATATTATATAATATACCAGCGTTATTTATTTATTTCTCTCTTTCATTCTATCTTAGTATGTTAATATATATCTTTCTTTATTCTTTTTTTTTAATTTACATTTCACTCATCTTTTCATATCTATCTCCATTTATTTATTTGTTTATTTATCAGTGTGTTCATATATCTTTCTTTTCATATCTTTTTTCTCTTTCATATGTTTATTATCTATCCATCTATCCATCTATTTTTACTTTCTCATCTCAGTCGTTTCATATTTATGTATGTATCTATTTCTCATTGTGTTCATACCTATCTTCCTTTCTTTTCTTTTCTTTCAATCTATCTATTTATCTATCGCGGATCAAAGATTCCTCTAACAAAGAGAACGTGCCGATTTGATGCAGCATGTATGTCTTGATGATATTCAATCGCAACAGCTGGGCAGCTCCATAGACAGCTACTAGCAGCGGCTACCCGGCGTCGCCTGGGTAAAGGGGATTTTTTAAAGTTAATCCCGCAGATCTATTATTACTGAATCGTGAGTTGAATCCTCGTGTAATGCCCCATTTAAATCACTATGTAAAAAAAAAATAACCTTCCATTGATCCAACTACTCTAAAAATAAATGTGAATGTCTACTATCTAAATATTAAATGAAAAAAAAATCCATGCTGTATCATTTAAATTATTTTTTTTAATTATCTTCACTAATATAAATCAAATTTCTATATTTTTGCTCAATAACCAAGCCCTGGTGATATTTAATGTGTATATAATATTTACTTTGTCGTTAATTGTTTTATTTTCGAAGTTTCCTCCGGACATACATATACACAACTGCCCTTTATATATGTACAAGAAGTGGCTACCCGGCGTCGCCTGGGTAGGGGGTAAGGTAGTCTCGCAGATCCATTATTGTTCTTGGTTCGTCGCAGCATGCCCCATTAAAATCCCTATGTAAAAAAGAGCTTGCGTTGATCCAGACACTCTGAAAAGAAAAATTAGTCTCCTATTCATGATACTAAATGAAAAAAATTCCATGCTGTTATCATTTAGATTTTATTTTTTAATTATCTTCACAAATATAGATTAAATTTTCATTATCTTTGCTCAAAAACCTAGCCTCGGTGGTATCTAATGTGTATATATATAATTTACTTTGTCGTTAAATGTTTTTATTTTCTAAGTTTCCTCCGGACTTACATATACAACTGCCCTTTATATATGTATATATAGATGGATAAGCTTGTCACCGCTGACATCTGAGAATTATCACCGGACAACGAAAGCCAAATTTCCATTAAGGCTTTGCACAAGATGTGCACTATTCCACTATCAACAAGGGTGGCGCAACTACAATGGTCCATGTTTGGTCATGTGCTACGGATGCTCGAAGAAGCACCTGCACAAAAATATCTGGAATTTGCGGAATAGAGTCAAACAACCACCGGAACATAGGGGTCGCCACTGCACAAACTTGCTTGGTGAGCTGCGGGCGGACCTCCAAAATGCAGGACTGGGAGCCCTAAGATGTACAAGCGACCGATGCCCCCATATATCCGGCCTTGTGTCACATCTTACCCGTGGCGAACCTATACCTGTCAAACGAGGTGCCCAGTTGAACAATTTTGACAATCTTGTCACTATCGACCACTTCTCAATATTTTAAGAAATAGACCGATTTGAGAAATAGACTTCGATGTGGAGGCGCGTGGCATAACCGTTATCGTAATAGAAATGAATTCGACGACGCGAGTTCAAAACCCTAGACAAGACTTTTTGCGTTTCGCAATGAATTCAATTGAAATTGAAAGGCACGAATCCATCACTTCACCTCCTAGATATAGGTAATGGAATGGGTCATTTAGCCTTAGTTCGACAACTGGTCTAGGAGAAGGGAACTCTAAATTCAAGGCAGCTTAACTCTGCTTAAAAACATGATCTTGTGCGTAACGGAGGGGTTTGGTAAATACATACCACATTGATTGTCATCCTCAAGTTGATGACACTTTGCGAGATATTGTAATCCATGTTAGCTGATTTTTGACGCTGGCCTCCATGATACATTCTTATCATTTGGGCACTTTTCAGAAAGGTGTAACTTTGAGCATGTCATGCTGTTAAAGGGAAACAAAAACTACCTGTGCGGAAGAGCCAGGACAATCACAGAAACCCATGTTTCGCACTGCTCAACTTCCGAAATGATCCCCCCTCCACCCAAGGAATGGGAAGGGGATTTTTAAAAATTGACAAAAATGGTAATGATTACTGAAAAGAAAGAACCTATTAAAAAAGCCAACCGACTGTTACGGTGAAAAGCCCTACGGAAAGCTACGCATATTTTTGCGTCCAAAGCCCTAAACAAAGTGATAAATAGAGAGTAAAGTCGTCGGGTGACTAAAGTATTAGCCAGACGGTGAGGGGTCATCCCTTTTAAACTAGGGCTAGACCAAGGAGATTTTTTGGTATCTGATGTGGGCGCCACACCTACCATCAACTCCTCACATTACCGTACAGATCCTGTGCTACTCATATGTGAGTTGGCGAGGGTCGGTATTGAAGCTTGGTACTTTGTGGTTCCTAGTCGGACGCTCTATCGACTGAGCTAAACTGGGGTATTTATGAGTAATCAGTGACATAGTTTCGGTATCAGACAGACACCGAATCTCCATTATAATAAGATTTACTTGTGCTCAGTCCACATTTAATAAACCCTCATTCTCAATTTAGAAAAAGATAGTACTTGAGGACAATATGTAAGTGTTTCTTATTGGGTTGTGTGGTGACTAGATACATGGTCCCTCAACGTCACAAGGATATATATTTTAACTCCCTGCCAACGAGGACTGCTCTAGTGAATAAAGAATTATTGTGATAAGATATTCACACGAGATACACAACCCAGAAGGTTTTCGAAGATGTAGACGCTTAGAACGGTTACTGGAAAATTAAGTACGATGATTCGTAAACGTGCTAACTCTGATATATCGAAACGACTGTCGTTACACTCAACTCCCATCTGATATCCAGCCCCATAAATGAAAGTCAATTTCAAAAAAGATTAGAGAGTTGTGATTTACGGCATGTCAACCTGTGGGCTTATTTTATGCCGAAGGACGATTTCGTTTTTTTCACTCTGTGCTGAGTATTCATAATTTTTTTAAATTGAATTTTTTAAACATATTTAAAACTCATTTTTTTATCTCTTTAACCCATTGATGGTACCTAACAGTTACTACCACTCGGGCAGAGTAATGTTGTGAAATGGGTATGACAATCACCCCAAGAGCTCCAGAATTGTAACTT
Organism: Doryteuthis pealeii; assembly: GCA_023376005.1. Classification (NCBI taxonomy): domain Eukaryota; kingdom Metazoa; phylum Mollusca; class Cephalopoda; order Myopsida; family Loliginidae; genus Doryteuthis; species Doryteuthis pealeii. The sequence goes on along the minus strand of CM042147.1, from coordinate 34,774,323 downwards.
TCACTACTAATGCAGTTTAACGTCATACCAAGCACTCTAATACCCTCATCCGCCGCCTTCTTTAATGTAAATGATAAAAATGGTTTGATTTGCCATAGAGAGCAATAGGTCGAGCTAATCATGATAGGTGTCTGAAGAGCCTTGACGTGACCAGCCTAAATAAGGCCAAAGTGGAGGTGTTGCATGTCTGGACTGGTCAGCCCCACCAAGCATCCCGAAGGTCGCATAAGTCAATAGCCAACAAGTTGTTCCAGTTGGGGATTCTTCTCCCTCTACATGAGTTGCAGTCCGGTGTATTTTTAATAGCCACAGCTGGACAGGACTATTTCAAAAAGATGTCCGCAACCCATAATTGAATGATGAGAGGGACAAGAAAATTTCCAAGACTATATCATAATTTGGCACTAGCTTCAACTGGAAGAGCGCGAGAATAGACTCGTTTTCAACCGGCTTCAAGAGAACTTGGTCTAGATCTCCGTTCTCATCATTACTCACCACCCACTCACTGCTACAAGTGAGCAGCAATTTCCAAACAAGCTAATAAGTCAGATGGTGGAATAACAGATCTGCTTGAACGCATGACAGTAGGTCGAATCGGACTACAAAGAATCGGTCACGGCACGTAACTCTGCCAAAGTTAAAGGAGTGATGTTGTTAGAAAACGCTCTGCACAAGGTAAGGTGGTTATGTTAAGCAGAAGTTTTTTTTTATAATCAATCAACCTGGATAAAACGTCCAAAGCATTTACAATTGCTTATCGGAGTATAATCAACGGCAACAAGTAAGAGCCACAGGAGGGGGAGAAGAAAAAGAGAAAGGGTAGTGAATAGATAAAGAGAGAAAAGACGTACGAAATAGGGAGAGGGGAAGAGACGAGGAAGAGTGAAAAAGAAGAAGACGAACGGAACGTGAAAAAGAAAAGGAAATAAGAAAGAGAAAAGAGAAGGAGTGGGAGAAACGAGAAATAAATTGAAAGAAAAGGAAAGACAAAATGAATCGAATAACAGAATATTTGAATAATAAGAAAGAAGGAAAGACGCAAAATGCGGAGAAGGAAGAAGATGAAAAATGGTGGGATTATGAAGAGACGAAGATGGGTGGAGGCGAATAAAAAAAGAAATGGAGATAAAAAAGGAGAGATAAGAAACAAAAAACAGAGAAAGGGAAAGAGATGAAAAGAAGCACATAAGGTAAGAATCGATAGAATTAGTAAATGTGAACTAGAAAGAGAAGGAAATATATAAAGATTACTGTAGAAATGGAAAAGGTCGGTTGTGTTGGGTTGCAATATCAACCCTTTTTGGATCATTTAATGACGAATCAGTCATTTCATATTCGGTTACTTACCAGTATATGACCTGGCGTTAAACGGTACCTATCTAGTAAGTGGAAAGGCTCGCAATGCTTTAACTCTTACTGCAAATTACTTCCCGCACGCTCTCGATGTCGCAGGGAAGTAAAGTTGGTGAATATACCGCTTGGATGATTGGCAAGACTGGTCGTTCATCTATTGCAAAGTGCAGTAATTTATTGTGGCTACGGGACTTGAAAAGAGAAAGAGACAGAAAAAGAAATAAGAACAAACAAAGTGAAAATTTGGAAGAGTAAATCACTAGTGAGGGTGACAGTAATTTGACCGAAAATGACCCCCGGAGAATAGATTTAATAAAAATGGAAGTTCCGGGTTTGGACCGAAAATGGATATGATCCCGGAACGAGAATGGGAGAGGAGAAAATCTGCGCATTTTTTCGCCGGGTTCGTGGAAGACAGACTGGCCTTCCTGGTTCCCCTATGGGTTCATAAGTAGTAGGCGAATATGATTGACTGACCGGGGTAATTTGACCGGTGTCTTTTCTCCTCCTTCTCTCTGAAAAAGAACCACATGACTTAAGAATAATCCAAAGCCCCTTGGGGCTATACAACCTGCGTGTGTTATTTTGAACAGAACGACTATTACTACTACTAACTAACGGTGACTACTACACTACTTGAGTTGGTGCTATGGGCAACACATATACGTTACTGATAAGATATATCGTTCCTGGGAGGTATGCTACATGTAAGGATCGAAGTCACCACTTTCATGGGCTGATTGCACAAGACACAAAGATACATTACGTATAGTGTTTGTTTTTTATTGTAAGACAAGTAGAGTTCGCGAGAGGTGTAGAGTCACTGATGACGTGGCCTGAAGTAGACATTAACTTCGAGATTAGATGGGAGCCGGTGTCTTACCTGACCTTGAATCCATAAGGCGGCAAAGAAAAGGGGTGGAAGAATTGAGCGAGGGATATGAAAATATAGTAGACATAAATCGCCCGCCAGAATTGATAGTTCAGAAACAGGAAAATAGCATACGATGATACATGAAGGAGATCAACAACCGAGCAACCACAGGAATGGTGGATCACACACCAGGAATTTCGAACTGCTAACCACTCAGATGACACATACGTTCATATGCGTACCCAGTATCAGAGCGTATCACCGCCTGGGAGAAGCATCTTTCACTACCCTGTAGCATTCCATGCAAGAGGAGGTCGTATTTTAGTTAAGCCCCGTCGCCCACGACAGGATGTAACATAAGGTCTTTTTTTAAGCGTATAACTCTTTGCCTACTCTCTGCACCACAGCGATCATACCCAAGCAAAAGTACAAAATACTTATGGTTAGTTCATTATAATTGGAGAAGAAAGATTCAAATTACAAAATAAAACCAGGACTTAATTTGAATAGAATAGTTCAGAGGTGAATAGATAGTGGACTTTGAAATACCCATCATACAGGTAAAAAATACTAAGGTACAGCCTGGGGGAACAATTTGATAAACAAATACTTAAGCGGTTGAATCAGTGTTTTCCTTTTAGGCTAAAAAACAGTTTGCCATACTATTACGAAGAATAGGGAGAGAAGAGAGTGATTCCCACTTTCCAGGGGTATCAGCGCGAGATGAACGAAAACAGTTAATCACCAAGATTTAACACGTGTCATCGGCGTCATTTTACGACCGCGATACTGCTCCAGACCACGCACACTTGCGGTTGGGTGGGAAGATGTTTACATGATAATTTAATGTGGCGCCCCTGCCACTCGCTGGAAGGGAACAGCTCCACATCAAGCCCAATTCTTGTCAACTGAATAAAGGCGACCGCAATCTCTCTCTCTCTCTCTCTCTCTCTTATATATATATAATATATATATATATATATAATATATATAAATATAGTGGAGAAAAGTAGACAAACACGGGAATGTTATGGAAACTGGATGTTTATTGTCGCATGCAGCGTTTCGGCATTTTGAACTTCTGTACAGCCACAAATATATTCTGCTTCAATGAAAGGGCATTTCAAAATGTGAAACAGTGAGGTGTCAGTAGGAGGCAGGGGTGGTTGGGGTGGGTAGTGGGATTTCTTCCTTTAGATGGGGAGTGTTTATATGGTGACAAGGGTGTGGGTCAAGATGTTTGATTGATGGGTGTGTGGGTCAAGAAGAAATATATATAATAGATTAAGTATAGGTATATTATAAGTATAGTACTATATATGATAGAGTAAACCAATAGACGATGTGTTATGATAGGCAAAGCAAAGTCGAAGAAAATCAAGTGATTTGTTCTCGATTTGGTTTAGCCTTACAATTTAATAGCAATCCCGCCTAATTAATTAATATTAATTAATTAAACTGTTCAAAATTAGGTTTCGACTGTCAATTAAGCAACATATTCTCGCACCAAGATATATTAGTATATCTAATATATAGTAGCAGATAATATAATATATACGTATTATAATAAAACTTGTTTTCTGATTGATGAAACAAAGAAATATCATATATGATATATATATATATATAATATATACGATATATAGTATATACTAGACAAAGTGACGCTGTTGGTCACCCATTCATTTCTCAGTAGATAAATTGGGATTATATAGGTAGTTGGCCAAAGTTGACGCCAAATCCGTATTTTACAAAATAAATACCCGCACCCAACCGCGATGAAAAATAGATCAAAACAGAGAATTATTCGCGATTTTACATGAATTTTCAGTGTTGATTTATAAATTTGAATTGATTAATAATGCAGAAGTCAATTTTTTTATTTAATAACTGTAGCCTTTTTTTCAAATCTACTTAATTTTGACTCGCACCCTCCCGCTTATTGTTGTGGTGCGCAAAAGTATCGTGGGATTTAATATATAGAGGGGAGAACTAACTACAGTATCAAATCTTAAAAAAGAGCAAAAGACTGACGTTGAATAGAGTGAAAACAATTGTTTTTTAGATGGTCTTGATTTTTCTGCGTGTTTAGGAGCCAAACAGACAAACAGCCATTTCATTTAAAAAGAATAGTTCTTGAATTCTTCTTGTAAGATGAGTGTATTAGTGATTCTTTTTGTGTATTGGATTTATAAGGAAGAGAAATTTGCTATAAGCTGCAGCCTTAATCGCTAGAATAACTGTATTTTTATTCCGGTAAATACATAAACCGAAGCGACAGGTTTGCATATATGTTGAGTCAAAATTGACGCGTAGGAAAGATCATAGTAATAGAGTGTAACAGGGGTACAACTGCAAATAGTATTCACCATATTCATATGTATTCCTTTTAAGAAGAAAACAAGCATTTAACATTATTAAAATCGATATATTAATGGGCAAATTGTTTGTCTAAGTTCGAAAAATTAGAACAATAAAGCATCGAGTAAACAAAAGCAAAACTAATATTACATTAGATAGTATATTTAGTCTTTTAAGTACAGTTTAGAGACCTTAATTAGATTCGGTGAAGTTGGTGCTTAAATATGATTGTAAACAAGCCCGCTTTTATGTAAGCGTCGCTAGACAGAAATATAAAGTGTTATTTTCTTTAACTGTATTTGGGAAGTTTTAGACCTGTATAAAGCAGTTTCATCGTGAAATCATAACACAAAACAGCAAAATACACAGTCATAGAGAACGAATAATTCAGAACGTTAAATGAAATATGGTGTTTTTTTCTGGTTTTTGTGTCTAAACACGCATGAAAAAGACATCCTAGAAAAATTATTGTAAATTTTGTTATTACAAAAAAAGACATGACCGAGAGAAATATCACATTGACACCTATTTTGCTATATAGGAGAGTCGTTTGTTGATGAAAAAAAAGATTTTTTTAAATCTGGGAATTCATCTGATTTTGGATAAAATGTGATATGTTGACTTATTAAAGTTTATAATACAAAATCCGATTTTTTTTACATGCGATATTTTTCCTGATTGAAACACGCAAACTGATTCAGTTATGAAAGAGTAAATCGAAAATTCTTTAAAATAAATATCCACAATTGCCTGCGAGAGGGTAATTCCTCCACCATGTTCTCTAATAATATAAACGTCTCGCTATAGGAAAAGGGTGATATATCAGTATAATAAGGTGGTAGTACTATATATCTATAAATAATCATAGAGTAACGAGTATAGTATAGCTTCCATTTAACATCACGCCGTCGCCAACGCGTAATAGTAAGGTCATTAGAGGTATTGAGTAGTAGTATATAATATATATATATATATATATATAGTAGTAATAGGGATACTGTACCTAGGATCACGGGTTTTGCTTGAGTTTGTGAAATACGAATTTTATTTGTTTGGTAGTAATGCGCCAGATGGTTCCCCACCTGAGCTTGGTTTCGGTGTGAATCTTAGTTCTTCCATTCTCTTCTTGCGTCTTCTTCTTCTCTCTCTTCTTCTTCTTCTTCTTCTTCTTCTTGGCTCTATTTGTGTCTTATTTTTATTTTACGGTTTGGGTTGGGTTTTTTTGGTTTTTTATTCGCCTCATAAACAGGTGTTTTTGCGTCTAGATTTTACCAGTTATTGTTGCGCCTAAGATTGATTTTTTTTTAATCTTATTTTTTTTTATTTTTCTATCATGACATAAATAATGTAATAGTGGGTGTACAGCGAATTTCGGCTGTTCACCTTAATCTACAAGTTGAACATATTTCAGAGAAATGAATTCACGGGGGGGATGATTGATAAATATCTCCTACCGCATGCGGCGTGTCATATTGGGAGATAGAAAAATGTGACATGTAGAAAAGTATGATTTGGTTTCTTTGTTTGATGGTATATCAACCTTTTCTGGGTTATTTAATGCCAAAGCCATCCTTGTATGTAGAAACACTTGTTTACTTTTTATTTTACTTTTATGTTGGGGGTTGAGAGGATTATGCCTTTCCTCAGGTTATTGTTCAAAAGCTGAAACGATAATACGTTGCACTGGCGTTCTAAAATAACTGTGCGGCTTACGTACGCATGTCCAGCACTTTCGCCCAGTTGCCGACGGGGAAGGACCATCAACATGTAAAAAAACAATATAAGTTCGTTGGTGGTACCTAAGTCGTATCACGCCAATCGACGAGGGAATCTAATCCCCTTTTCACGTAGGCGCTAGACAAGGATATTGTTTTTGCGTCTGATGCGCGAGCGCCACACCTACCATAGTAGCTCTTTAGTGAGGTTGTTTTTTCCTGTATCACAGTGCTAACTCGTTTACGGTTGAGTCGGCGAGGCCGGTATCGAACTAGGACCTTTGTGGTTTGCGTAGCCCGAACGCTCTAAAGACCGTACTGAGCCCAAGAAGAAAAAGGTCTTTATTCACGAAATATGAAATCCAGAGGCGCGCACTCTAGTGCGTTGAATATACGAAAGGACATTGGATCTATCATAGTTCTCTCCCCAGCTATGGTGAAATAGTAAGGCAACAGGTTCCGCCCTTTAGTTCTGATTAGGTACACCCGTCTAGGATAATGATGGTTGTATTTCCAACCAGCTTTACACCACGTTAAGAACTGACCTTGGTGTCATCAATCCGAAAGCCCAAAGCGGAAGGTTGGTGGTAACTTTATACTGGTATTGCTTCCGGATCGTGTAATGCGGTTATCGACGTCGGAAATGGAAGACCTGAGACCTGAAGTTCAATCCGGGACGAGCTGCTTGCCGGTTAAAGTTTTGCGCCTAATGTCACTATCGTAAATACCTGATACATGTATCAATTAGTATTTTTTCCCGATTGTTTTGATTAGTGATATAAAACAACCTCTCAGTTAATGTGTCCGCTGGCCTTTCTTCACACCCATCGATTAAACTAAAGATTTTGTTTGAAGTTCTGTGAAGCTGAACGATACGACAAGAGGCTCCAGAGTTCGACAGAAACTCTTGAAGAAGGTCGTGAGGGCACATAGGCCGAAACGATTCGTGTATATAACAAGCTAAAACGTTTGAGTCCTAAAAATCTAATAACAAATTATCAAGCCTCACATCAAAAATCAGACAGAATGAAGTATTTCTCTTCGATCCCATCCAGCCGTGTGGGGTATCTTATAGTATCAATTGCCCCCTCTGTCAACTCTCGTCTGTCTGTCGCTTCTGTCCCGAGGATGCAGTTGGAATAAGGCGTCCATAAGAGCCACCAAACTTTTAGAGAAGAGTAGAATTGTGGTTGGTGTGGTTGTTGGGCTTGGTTTTATGGCTTGCCAACCCTGTTGGTATTCTTGTGCTGAAGACGTTTTACATAATTCATCGTTGTTTGGTATTCATTTTTAAACTCATTTTTTCAACATTTCTTAAAAACTCATTTTTGGTATCTATTCAACCCATACATGCGGACCGCCTGAAGATAGGTACTAGTACGGCCAGGTCAAATGGACGTGGAAGTAGGCAGTGAATGAGTACTCTCCAGAGCTCTAGAATTGGAACTTCACTCTTAGATTCATCAAGTATAAGCCCAAAATACTGAACCCTCAGCCATTGCTTTTGAGTTTAAGCACGATAAAAAGGGTAGGAGGTTGCATAGCAGAGCAATTGAGAAATGGGGTCCGGGACAACCAATCATATAGGTGCGGAGGCTTTGACCAGTGATTGGATCGGAGGAGGCAAGGGTGATGTGTTGTGCGATGGTCATACTGCCCAGAACTCTAGAATTCCGTGCTTGACCGTTCACAGTTTGCCAACCACCACGGGCTCACAGGTGGTCCCATTTTAGAGGGGGTCCCACTCTTGCTTGTATTGTAGATAGGAATATAATAGTATATGAGCGAGGTAGTTTTAAAACTATTTAATCTTCACACCAAAATAGATTCCGCCTTATAAAGTGATTAGTATCAATATTTTTACTATAAACCAAAAAGTTGAAATTGGAAGTATTTGACTCATAACGGCTCACGATAAATCAAACTGCGAACAAGTAATTAGGCCAATTAAAATATGCATACTCGAAATAAAGAAGGAAATTTGCTTTGCACATAACCAATGGCACATATCAATATTACCTTCCGATTATAGTTGGTTGTTTTCTCCTTTCGTTTCTGTCTTTCCTTTTCTAATTTCCTATCTTGATGTTCCATCTTATTATTATTTAACTATGTTAATTCTTAATTATATGGGAGAATTCCGCGTTCCGGTTTTGTCTGTAACAAAGATTACGTCAGTGCTAGGCAATTACCAGTCAAAATCGTCATAACATACACTCAAATTTGAACATGAGCAACATTAGAACAGTCCTCATTGTCTATTAAAACAAGTTTTATAAAGTACATGACTGGTCATGATATAGCTAATATATAGTGAGTGTTTTTATTTTAAAGTACATGATTTACAAGTTTACATTTCAAGATGTCTTATTTTTTAATCCTTTTAAAATGGATTGCTGATTTTATTACTTAGCGTGAACATAACTCGCTGACATTGAATTTTTTATACTCACACCCACCACTCAGGCAAAGGGTCAAAAATCTATTTGTACTAAATTCGCCGGCAGAGGGCGTTTTTTTTGATTGAGTTATTATAATGGAGATTGTGTTTTTTTCTGTCTGTAACGGAAATTAAGTTAGCTACTAAAGTCACATTCCTTTAGTTAGTTAACATCACATTCCTGCATGATTTTATTTTTATTTAACTCTTAATGCCTATAACACTTCATTCACCCGGCGGAAGTCACATTCATTTTCCTAATCTACCCCAAATGATAGCCTTTGTTCAATGTAATATAAACATATTTAGAAGTCTTTGATTTAAGAGAAATAACAGGTAACTTAATTAAAAAGCCATTTAGTCATTTTTTGATATACTGTTATAGAAGTGCGCTATTGGACTTTGAAAAATTCTCTACACGGATGTTAAGAGTTAAACCTCAATGTATTAATAAAATTGTTTTACAAATTATTTTACTGTTGACCATAGCTACAATGATATTCCACGTACGGCCACTTTACATGTCAGGCACAAGGCCCTATTAATGTGGACAAACCCACACCGAGAACTTCATAGGGGTGGCAGGTGAAAAATTGCGGTCGACCCATCGCATTACCCCTCAAGGGGCGCCTCAGCACTGGGCAATAAACCAGCCCTGCCCCTTTAAATCAAGGGGGCAGGTGTTGCCTGGGGGATGCCCGCCTGGGAATTGACGCTGTTAATTATATGCAAAGTCCAAGAGCCGAAGCAAACTGTTGACCATAAGTTACCATACTAATAGACATGCAATTGTATTTATATATACAGCGGTTTACAGTGTGAATGGAGCAAAGGCTAATTTGCATATTATATAGTGATAAATTTGATTTTAGTAAAATAAGTGTGCTAGTATTGATTTCTAATTGTTGTGTTTTTATCCTTTTATCTGCATGTCTTATTTATAGTTTCATTTATCCTTGTCTATTTATTATATGATATTTTTATTACATAAAACTAAATACGACGCGTAGGGTTGATTACTGCCTTAGTCATTTATGATGGAGATTCGGCTTCCGGGTTTTTGAAGCTGAACAAAAACTAGCGTCACTGCTTACGTCACTGATAGCCGAAATCGTCATACTAGATAAGTAGATATATAAATAGAATAAATATCAGCTCCAAAATTTGAAGCATGCAACATTGAACAGTCCTCAATTTTTTTTTAAAACAAGTTTTAATAGATACATCCTGTATCATATATTTATATATAGTTGTTTCTATTTTAATAGATTATTCAATAGTTAAAGAATTTAGTTTCGATTCAAATTGTTTTAGTTTTGATTTTTTACTGCTGCTTAAATAAATTGATGAATCTTCATGATTTACTGGTTGTCAAACTGCTCCGACATTTAATTTTAACTTCCAACCATCACTCAGCAATATCTTTCAAAAATTTTTATTTATATGAGCCCGGGGGTGTTTTTATTGCTATTATTAATAATGGAGAGTGTGTTTGTCCTGTCCTGTAACGGAAACTATATCCACTACTTAGGTCACAATACCCTTCTACATTCTCATGATATTATTTTTATTTATACCTCAATTATTAATAAATTGTTTTCCACGTTATTAATCTGTTGGCTATACTAACGTACTAATAGAGCATGCAATTGTGATTCATATATATCAAACAAAATAGCGGTTCTAGTGGTGAACGGGGAAGAAGCGCTAATTTGCATAAATATTAATGGCAATTTTATTAATGACATTCCTATTTTAACAAAATAGTTGAATTAGGAAAATTAGCAATGAAGACGAGAAGTGATGGAAGTAAGTTCACGTTGTTCTATTTGTTGATTACACTCTGCTCTGTTTCAAATGTTTTTAATCATGCCATTCTTTATTTAGTTTCATTAGCCTTTCTAATTTATATATATTTTCTGACATTAAATTTAAATACTGTGCACCGGAGATTTTTTCTAAGTCATTTTAAAAGTTTGAACATGTATCTATTTTCT
>CM042147.1:34756891-34763483 GCA_023376005.1 Doryteuthis pealeii | reverse complement strand
GAGTAATCTAAAGTATAGGTTCGTGTGGTCTATGCATAGATGATGTGTGCTGGTTTGTCAATCCGATGTTTAAGTGTCGATTTTGGAAGATGTGACGTATTTGCAAAACAAGCTAAAGTATGCTGAGAGATGCTGGGTCACTCGAGAGAGAGTCACGCTCATTGGGCAGAAGATTTACTCGGAGGAACTGGTTCTTTGTTCGGCTGAAAAAGTTCCTATCAAATGAGGAGAAGGTGGCGGGATTGGTGCTACATCTTATAGGACACAAGATAAGGCACAACAAAGTGCCCACCCCTTTTGGCTTTTTACTTAGGATAGACAGGAGGCTCGAGAGTCCCCTGTCGGGGATCGAAGTGCAGCTGGGGTCACGGTCAAGCCCATTGCCCCTTAATGCTTGTCCGCACCCGATTTAGCTTATGGGCCATACGTCCGCAACCCTTTTTATCATATTAATGTGCTAGAAAGGCTGTGCTGAGGGGGCCTTAATGTTACTATGTGGTGATTAAAACTCTGATTGACCGGTCAGTTTCCGTTCTGAGTCGTGAGTACCTTCATCAATCATTACTCCGGTCACTCCTACTCCAGAGTGGTGGGTACCTTCGGTTTGGTCCCATCAATGGTTAAATAGAAAATAAGTTTAACAGGACATGTTGTTAAAAAAACTGAGTAAAATTTGAGTACCCATAGAGATATGCATAAAAAACCGACTACGGGGCATAAAATGACAACAAGGGGTTGAAACATGCCGTAAATCTACTAACCAGCCAACGGCAGCAAGTGGTTAAGGGGTGTTCCGATAGTTGTCGATGTAGTCACAAAATCTCCTATCCAATTTTGGCCCCGGGTCAGAATGGATCTGAAAGATTATGTTACATACCAGCACGATGGTCATATTGATGGGATATACTCACAAATGTTTTTTACTAGACAGTGGGAGAGAGGTAGACAGATTAGAAGATTGCATAACTTTACTTCTTTCTTCTTCGTGTTGGCCTTGATCATGAGCCGAGTTCAGACTTTTGTCGATCCTTCTGTCCCTCTAGGGTTGCCATTTTGACGTCCTATTACCTATATCGTCTTGTTGTGTTGTATCATTCGCTAATTCATTTTCTTTCTTGGCCAGTTTCTAAACTAAAGCATTGCACATGCAATCCCCTAACGCCAATAGTCTGTGGTTCTTTTTTAGAAAAATCACCTTTTATTTCTAATTATACTTTCTTCTTTGCTTTTAACATCAATTATTAGCCACAGCCTCAGGTATTTATGTGCAGTGAGTTGAGGTCGGTCTCCAGATCTAGCATCACTAGGCGACGTCTCCTCTTTCTTCATAATGTAATAACATCCTCAGGTCATCGTGATATCTCAAAGATAGACATAATTCCTAACCCAAAATAAACACGTCGCTCATGCGACAGACTCATACTGTCATGCTTTCGTCAGTAATTTTCTCTGATCTTACCGTGATATGAAAGTGGACCACCTCCCTATCTACGCAGACACGTTAATCACGAGGAGGGAGGTGAGGTTGCCAATAACTTACTATCTATATATATTCCATCCTACTATATATCTTCACAATATATTATGCAACATTAAATACCAATAAAGACTGACATACGTGGGTGTTTTCTCAGAATTTTTATTTTTGCTTGTTTTTTCCTTGTGGAAACGTGTTCGTCGCCATGTACGGTTAGATCAAAGTCTGCGACAACTAATATTGTCTTTAAAGAATACACTATGTGGGTTGAACCATTTATCAGGCGAACTCTGCAGGCCACGATGAAAAATCACGACATTAGTAAGTCTCTGCTGTTTCTTTTACAAAGATGGCTTTTGTCATTAAATAACCCGCTACGGTTGAGATGCCATTAACAAAGAAACCAAACAAAAACAACCAAACGAAGCAACCAGTCTAGGACAAACTCAAACCAGCAGTGCTCCGTTTAAAAATTGACCTTGTGTCACATCCTGGTCATTGCATAAGTGAATACCCACTTGAAAACTATTTAAGTTAATCACAACATCAGTCATAGCAGAAATAATATTTTGTTATATGAGTAGTGCTGTATCTCTCTCTCTCTCTCCTTCTCTCTCTCTCTCTCTTCTCTATATATTTATATATATATATATATATATATATATATATATATATTATGGACTCTCTCGTCGATTTTCGACGCATGAGGGTTCACACACATAATGAACACCCACACAGTGATTTGTTTATAGTGGTGAAGGCTTGTGTTGGACCATCCACACTTTTTGGCACAGTCGATCGATAGGAAAGAATTGGTGCATCAAGGGTTGCCACAAACCCAATCAACGACCAACCTCAGGAATTTTGAATTCAGAGTTATCCCACTCCTAGACTGGTTACCTACCCAAGGCTGAAGGGCCCAGTCTGCCCAACTATTTAACCCTTAGCTGGAGGGAGAATATATGGATTCATACCTTTCCCAAGGGTATTAACGCTAATATATATATATATATATATATATATATATTCCTTCTCATAGACTGATTGCCTAAGCAATATTAAAGACCACCTACTATTTACTTATAGCTCGAGGGAGAATAGTGGATTCCTACCTTTCACAAGGGTATTTGCGCATTATGAAATGCAAAAAGCGCTTTATGACATGCAAATAGCCAGGATTTGAACTCTGGACACCGAGTCCATCCTTATGACAAATACCCATTTACACAACGCGCCTCCAATGTTCTAAGGATTCATAGCCTTTGACTACTTCTACGTGAATGGGGCTTCCATTCCATTGTACGTAAGGAAAAGCAGAGAGAGAGAGAGAGAGAGAGAGAGAGAGAGAGAGAGAGAGAGAGAGAGGGGGGGGGGTGATAGAAAAGGGAGATTGTGGGAGAGAAACACACCTATATGTGGAGAGGTTAAGACAGGGCGAGAAAGAGAGAGCGTGACAGAAAAGGAAGGAGAGATAAAGAGAGTGAGTGAGAGATATGAAGAGAGAGAGAGAGAGGAGAGAGAGAGAGAGAGAGAGAGGAGAGAGAGAGAGAGAGAGAGAGAGAGGGGTGATAGAAAAAGGGAGATTGTGGGAGAGAAACACGCCTATAGTGGGAGAGATTAAGACAGGGCGAGAAAAGAGAGCGTGGACAGAAAAGGAAGGAGAGATAAAAGAGTGAGTGAGAGATATGAAGAGAGAGAGAGAGAGAGAGAGAGAGAGAGAGAGAGGAGAGAGAGAGAGAGAGAGAGAGAGAGAGAGAGGGTGGATGTGAGAGATGGTGAGGAGGAGATAGTGAAAGAGAAATAAGGCGAGAGTGTAAGATATTTGAAGACCAGGTATGGGAGAAGAGAGAGAGAGAGAGAGAGAGAGAGAGAGAGAGAGAGAGAGAGAGAGAGAGAGAGAGGGGGGAGTGGATGTGAGCGAGGTGAGAGGGAGATGTGAAAGAGAAATAAGGCGAGAGTGTAAGATATTTGAAGACCAGGTATGGGAGAAGAGAGGAGAGAGAGGAGAGAGAGAGAGAGAGAGAGAGAGAGAGAGAGAGAGAGAGAGAGAGAGAGAGAGTATCTGAAGAAGAATGGGTCAAAACGTCAAAACGTACATTTTTAAAATCACTGGTACAAAACCTCGTTCGTTTTATCCGGTCCAGCCAAGAGCGACTCGTGACGTCATAGCACTCAGTTTCCGGTGACAAACGACGGTCAAAGTTCATTGGCTGCATCTGCGACAAAGGCGCCAAATCATTTCTTATTGACATCCAAATGGCTTCACCTTTCGACTCTATCGTGTGAACTCCTATCAGTCTCATGTGACCGGGCACATAACTTTAGATTGATTTAGAAGTAGGATAGTCGTACGGGAAATTACGTCTAGTTTGGAATCTTCTTTGTTTTAAAAATATTGCCTCGTTATTAGGATTTAGATCAATCATTATAACATTATATATACTAGCAAAATATATGCACCCTCCGGGTGCAAGTATTTAAGTTTTAATGTAATAAAATATTAGATTAAATTAGAAATACTAATGAAACTAAATAACAATGCAGATTTAAAAAGTTGAAACAGAGGTGGGTATAATCGAAAAATAGAACAGCTGAAACTTACTCTTCCATCACTCCCGTCTTTCATTACTAAATTTTCCTAATTTAACTATTTAGCCAAAATAGAAAGTCAAGAACAAAATTACAATTACAGTTATTTCTTCTTGTTAATATATTTCGTTTAAGATTTATACCCGAGATTTTTAGTCATATTCATTAAGACACAACCAAACAATTAGAAATCAATAATACTATGCACATATTTAATAAAATAAAAATGTTTATATCAATATGCAAATTAGCCTTCCTGTTAACACTGTAAACCGCTATTTTGTTGTATATACAAATACAATTGCATGGTATTACTATGTAGATAAGGCCAACAGTATTAACGTAAAACAATTTTATTAGTAATTGAGTTTTAGATAAAAAATAAAGTCACGGCGAATGTAACGTAAATAACTAAGGGAATTGTGACTTGAGTAGTAATATAGTTTCGGTTACAGACAGAAAAACACACAAATATATATATATATATATATATATATATATATATATATATGTGTGTGTTAGGGTAGGAGTCAAGACATAGAGTCAACGGTGCTTGATAACTGACAGTTTCTCGCTATGCGATTTTCAAAACAAGTGAATTATTTATGTTGGTGCTTTTGCTGTTGTATGGTGCATTATTTGAAAATTGCATAGGCAAGAAACTGTCGATTAAGAACCGCTGTTGAGTTCATGTCATCTCTATCATATATATATATATATATATATATATATATATATATATATATATATATAATTGAGTGTAATTGAATAAATACGGGAAATTCTGTGGAAAAAAAGCAAAATAATATTTTTTCAGATTTTTTCCATAAACGTAAACTCAACGTCGTTTGAAATTGTTTTATAGCAAAAAAATATTTTAATCTCTCAAAAATATTTGTCTTAGGGCTATTCAAAATGTCCGTAAGAAGTGCAAACCAACTGGAATTCCCAAAATAATATATGATGTGTACGGGGAGGTATGTTTTAGTCAAAAATATTTACAAATGGGCTAAACATAGGTTTTTGACAATCTTTTCGTTTTCTTTCAACTTCACCCTGTGATTATTATTATTATTATTATTATTATTATTATTATTATTATTATTATTATTATTATTATTATTATTATTTCGCTTTTTTTTCCTCGCAAGAGTTGAAACTTAAGAAGTGTGTTTGAATGAATGTATGGAAAAGCACGCATATTTTATGGCTTTAGGTCATTCGCTTCTTGATTTGGCTGAGAACTTTTCAGTAATGTTTGTATAAGCAACACATAAAGCAAAGATATTCTATTCCTACTGATATTAAACACACATACATGATGCAGTCTATAAATTGAAAAAAACAAAAACAAAAAAAAAAAACGAAAGTAAAAAAATAATAGATGTAATAATTATAAAAGCTCACATTAAATAAAATAGCATCTAACTTATATTATATTTAGCAACTAATAAAAATACAGAATCAACTATATTATATGTGTTATAATAGTTTATCGAGTCATAAACATATGAAAATAGCATAACACTATAGGGAAACACACATCAACTCTTTTGTAAAGAAAAGGTTCCTGACACTGTAGTCAGTAAAGTAGATCATGCCGATATGTCTTCAATGACATGAAATGATCTATCACTATTGATTTCCTTGAAAAAGTTGCAACTATTTCTATTGCTAACTTTTTAGTCAGACCGACCTGTCAGCTGGAACTGTAGAATTCTTCGAATGCACCTCTGCAGATGGGTAAGTGCCCCTCCCTAATGGGGCCACCTGTTGGCTGTGGGTGGCAATACGTGATGCTTAAGTACGGAATCCTGGTGTCTGAGCAGTCCATGACTTGCAACTCCACTTTGATCCTGACTTAGGCTAAACGGTGGTCAGAGAGGCGATCTCCATTCAATCGGATAACAATCTAAAGCCATGGAACCTATATGATTGTCTCAACCCTATTGCCCTTATGGCAACTCCACAACACTTTTTTTTATTATATACGTGCTAGCTGAGGATTTTATGACGTTAAACTTCATCTAATGCTGAATTTTCACTTTTGGAGCTGTGGGGAGTGTAGAGTACCACTTCATCGCCATTACTCCCATGTCCACTCTGAACCGGAGTGACAGTACCTGTGGTTTAAATAGAAAACCTGAATTTAAACTCAATTTTAAAAGAACGTTTTGTCAAATTCATGTCTTCTATATAGAAATTTGAATACCCATCAAGAATGAATAAAACAAAATGTCTTTGGCATAAAATAATCCATCAAGGGTTGATATGCCGTACAATCCAACCTTAGTCAAAATTCACCTTACTTAAGATATTTATTTGCTATCAGGAATTCCAAACAGTCTACACATACTGAAAAAAAAATCGAAAAAAAAAAACCCAAAACTTTTAATTTCTTTTTTTTCAAATAATCCACTTCTTTATGAATGCATCCAAGCTATAGTCGGTAAGTTGCTATTCTATGGCTGCCTCCTTGGACACTAACAAAAATGTTTTTGAGAAAAAAAAAAGCTAGATGGTAAC
>CM042147.1:34734391-34751891 GCA_023376005.1 Doryteuthis pealeii | reverse complement strand
ATCGGGAACCTTCACGGAACTTCGAACCGAACCCTTTATTCAATCCACTTGGGTTGGCTGTTCTCATTCCGTTAACCATGATCGGGCACAACTGTTAGGCTGTGTTAGATATTCTATGTTATTATCGCCCTTAGTCAGGATTGAACCTGCAGCCTAGAGATAATTGTCACAGGGAACTGTATTAACTCAACCCTTATATCCGTTGCGCCATATGTCCAACTAGAAATAAAGAACAATAAAGATGAGGACAATAGTCAGAATAATCTAAATAATACAGAAAAAGAAGGATTCTTCGATGAGAATGAAAGGGTAATAAACTGTAGTCTTCGACGCTAGTACGGTCAAAGGTCAGTCAACAAGGATATCATTTTGGTTGGTATTTACCCAACCCGTTCGCCGCAAGGTTTCAAGTACGGGGTATTCAGGAACTTACGCTTTACGAGATTGGACTGGACCATAACGTCACGGTAGCAAGAAAATACATATACTGTGCGAAAGGCAAATATCATGTTAATCACAGTACAGTAACCAGGTTGTTTAAGAAATTTGCTCGTGTTGCAAAAACTATAATAATTAGAAAAGATAAGGTAGGCCTGAAACCGTGGATTCTGAAAAGGAATAGAGGAATATCCAACGATTAGTACTCGGAAAGTATAAAGTGTGCTCGGAATTTTATAGTCCGGTGTGGTTCGTCACGATCACCACCTCGGAGCTGCCGGGTTGTTCCCCACTTTACCAAAATATTGCTGCACTTTTGACTCATCCTAGTAAAGATTTTCGAAATATTTCATGAAATAAAAACAAATGATTTGATACTTAAGATTATGAATTGTTGTTGTTGTTGTTGGCATCCTTCCGTCTACTAAAGACGATGGCGTAGTGTCCACTTTTTAAAAACTTTTTATCTGCAACTGCATCAGTGGCTGAACAGACCAATTTTTGAATGACAATCTCTGGTGCAGTGATTGCAAACAAACGGTGATGCTTGCTGGAGTTGCTGTTGTCTCTCCCTCCTTATGGCTCTCTTTTCTGTGGTGGCTTCTTTCCCCTCTTTTTCACTCCTTCTCTTTCCTTCTTTGACGAGGAGGCGCCAGGTCTCACGGTCTTTTGCACAAGCCTCCCATGTGTTGGTATTGATGTAGAATGTCTTCATGTCTCTCTTGTAGACATCTTTAAAGCGCAGGCGTGGTTTCCCTACCGGTTGGATGCCCTCTACCAATTCACCATACAGTATGTCTTTGGGGATGCGGCCTTTTTCCATAATCTTTGTCCATCTTCGTCAGGAGGATGGACAAAGATTATGAACATATAAAAAATCAACAAAGTTTTCAAATATAATAACAATTATTACATCTATGCGTCTCATTATTTGTGATTTTTCCTAAAGTATTTCTGTAAACCTCTACGAAGGGAGAAGTAAAATCATCTACAGTTAACTTAGACTGTCTGACAACCAAGGCTCAAAAGTATACGTCTGTTTTCCTTGGCGTCTCTACTTTTCAAAATCTTTATTCTGATTTTCACGTGACTATCCACAAGGAAAATCATGGGAGAATTTGACCATTGACCCACAATCTGTTAATCAACCCCCTCCTCGATGCTCGCCACACCAAGTAACCCAATAAGGAATACGTATTCTTTTATTGGCACGCCATTTTCCCCCTACATCAGCTTCAATATTCACACAATCTCTTCACGTTTTTTGCAGGTGGCCTTTTGACCTCCTCATAGGAATACTCATGGGTATACTCATGGGAGTACTAACATCGTTTTAAAAATGAACTTATTGCCTTTTTATTGCTTCTTATATAACAGAGGAACACTAGATCACTGACCTTGGTTTGATAACTCCGGAAACAAAAGTGAATAAAATGTTTATGGTCTTTACCGCGACATTAAATTCGCGAAGAAAGAGGAAAAAAGCAATGTTTAGATGAAAAGAATGTATCTTAAAGAAAGAAATATATATATATAAAAAGAAATGTAAGTTTCTGTATGAAAGCTATTATGTAAATTATCGGCTATTAAATATCGACTATTCGAAAAATTCATTGAAAAAAGTATTAAATGCCAAATCCATCCTTGTAGAAGTTTTGGGGGGTAGCCTAAAAAAAAAAACTTCTACTTCTACAAGGATGGATGAAGTCACCCTGGCGCAACACCATGAAGCTAGGAGGTCCAGAAGAACGCAGTGGCAACAAAGCGCGGCACATCAACATCTTCAGGGACAGCTTTCACATGCGACATCTGTGTTCGAGAATGTTTTTCTAACATTGGACTTTAACAGCCACAATAGATAACACAATAGATATGAAGATGGGATGCGAAGTATAAACAGCCTTGTCCAGGATTTGAATTCGCTTTATCATAACACTTTTTTTGGCTCAACAATTCTCAGTTTATTTGTTGGTTGGTTGGTTGGTTGGCTTTACCAAATGCCTTCTTTTGTATCAAGTAATTATTTCTATTAAATAATTTGTAAAGAATCATAGTTTCAGGTAACTATTTCTAATGCAAATAATTTCTAATACTAATGCTAGTTAAAGTAGCGAAGACATGAAGTCAGCGGCGCATTCTAACTGACAGTTTCTCGTCTATGTAATTTTCAAACCAAGTGAATTACTTGTGTTCGTATTTTTCGTTATATGCTATTGTGTGGTGCATCATGAGAAGAGTCAAACATCTAAGTCATGGTGGGAAGGTGGTTAAGTTTATCGGGAATGTTGGAAAGGCGGTGAATAACTACTCAACCTTGTCATACATATACATGGTCTGTCAATGGTTATTTCTTATAACTCCAACATAAACAAAGGGGAACTACTCTTGACTGATAAATTATTTATTTCCCCATTAAACCAACCCTAAACCCTAACCCTAACCCTTACCCTAAACCCTAATCCTAAATCCTAACCCTAGTCCTAACCCTAAACCCTAATCCTAACCCCGTCTACATTTTTCCTAGTAGATCAATAAATAATTTATCAGTCAAGAGTGGTTTGTTTATGTTGGAGTTATAGGAAATAACCCTGTCAATGATATTGAGGACTTTTACTTATAAATACAGCAAACTGTAACACACACACACACACACAACTACACACACACACACACACACACACACACATATATATATATATATATATATATATATATATATATATATAATCAGCACAAAAATCCACAAAGAAGAGAAATATAACCCCCCAGAAAAAAGTCATCGTCCATTATTATATAATCTCTATATTATTATATCCGTATTTTTCTACCTCTCCAAAGAAAGAGAGACTAACCTTAATATCCTAACAAGCCCTCCATCATTCACAATAACTAGCCTATGTTTAAAAAAAAAGAAATAAATTTTCTTCTAAAGTATTTTATACAAATCAAATTTCCATCTTTCTGCCGAGCTAAAAAAGTTTATACTGTTAAAAGTACATCAGGAAGAAGATAGTAATCGTTTATGTGAGTCTCAATAAAGATATAAGACTGCATGAGAAACGCTTTTATTGTAGGAATGTACAAAAAAGTAGATTTAGAACACCAGAAACACATAGCCTAAAACAAGGGAAGTAACTCTAGAAAAGTCATTTCGTAACAAACACAAGGGGAGTAACTCTGATAAATTTGATCTAGTCCTCTACCTTAAAAAAAGTGTGCGCAGTATTTTGATAAGAGCTTTTCCAAGATATATCCAATTTTAATAAATTTCTATTAAAAAGAATTCTTTAAATTTAAAACAATTACAAAATATCGGGGAATTGTCCAATTTCAATGAAATTTTCAGCGCTTTATTCATTAAGAAATACATTTTATAATAAATAGCTTATTAAAATAAATAAGAAAAACAGAATTGAAAAAATGTTTTTAATCAATTAATATTGATTCAACATTTGAATATTTGAATTAAAAGATTTTCTGTTCCTATTTTTTACATTTCTAGTAATATTACATTAAAAAATTGAAAAAAAGAAAAAAGAATGTCAACACTTAAAAAAAAAAAGTTACTTGAAAAGTTAAAAGTCATTTTTTTTTCTAAGTTTTTTCTGAATTTATTGTTTTGTCTTTTCTTAGTTTGAAAAACAATATTCTTCTTCGAATTGATGCAAAATAAATTCGTTCTTTGATTCAATTGGCCTATTTTTATTTACAGTGAATTTTAAACATTTGGAAGGTAGGATGTTGTATACAATATTTTTGTCATGATTTATCTGATTGTTTTGTTTATTTTTATTGAAAAGGAAGGAGACATTTTCAGATCTGGTGACTCCAGATCAAAGAGCAAACATCAACGCATTTTTAAAGCTAGTCTATTTTGCATATTTTAAATTAAAACTTGGTGATTAAGACATCTTGGGCCCCTAACAAGATATTCAAACTGTGTGTTGAGAGTTTATGGATATGGATCAAGAAAACGCGTGATAAGTTGGTATTTGGTATACCTATGATTTGGTGAGAGCCAAAATATCATTGCACAGACTGTTGCTTTTGTTTAATGAAAACCTTACCTTATAAAAAGAAAAACAGATGTAAAATTGAATATCCTAGTCTACCACCAGCTATACACCCAGTTCCTCATTCCGCTGAAATTCTAATGCCAGTTTTCGTTCGACCTTTCTCTCTTGAAGATCGCAATTATGATGAAGAAAACAGTAACAGCAATAATTAAAATTTTGAAAGTGAAGATGACTCATCTCATCGGTAATTCAATCAACATCAGTTGAATGAATTGGCACAAGTTTTGGGGACTGTCAAAAAAGGCATCAGAATTTATAGCACAAAATAATTCCTAAACTGAATGAGAAAAACTTGCTTGAAAAATGAGCGAAGTTATCCTACTTTTGATTGGGAGAAAGTGAATTTCTGCAGTACTTTCGAAGTGGCAGTAGGTTTATGCATTGCCATGACATACAGGGTTTACTAGAGGAATTGGGAATTCCTATCTACAACTCAACTGAATAGCGACTTTTCATCAATATCTCAAATCAGAACTTAAAGTGTATCCTCTTCTACAATGGTAATTTATATGGTGCAGTCCCAATTAGGCATCCAGTTTGTATTCATGAAAAATATAAAGACATAAAGAGAATCGTTTAGATGTTGCAATATCACAAACACAGTTGGATAATCTGTGTTGACCTTAAAATGATATGTTTCCTTCTTAGTCAGAGCATAAAGGGAAAGTGCTTATAGATTAAGCACTTTAGAAAAAGACTATACGGGAAATTTTTTATCTTAACTACTTCCCTCACAACCTGCCACCTGGCATAAAATAACCCTGGATGGGGTTGCATGCCGTTAAAAACAATCAGTCAATAAATATTAACTAATTGCATACAATTTGACTTGCAGTAACTATATCCTTTGTTGAAGAAGATGAATTTTTACAAACATTACAGACAAGCATCTTTTAAATTATTTTTCATGGTAAATGTTTAAAACATTCTATAAAAAACATTCTATAAAATAAGTACAAATGTGTTACATGCAGTATTTTAATGTTTCTTGAGACCAAGTGAAGGTATCCTATTACTCAAAAAGTTGATGTAATAGAGAAAAACTGGGGTAATTATTTGATTCTGAGTCAAAAATTTAGTCAAAATTCAAATGTAGGATCTAACTCAACAAAGATTGTGTTGCCCAGATTATTTTCAAATATTTGTAAATTTTTAAAACATTTAATAAAATAAGCACACATTTTTTATATGCTGCATTTTTATGTTATTTTTAAAAGAAAAATTGAGGATATCCTGTAGCTCAAAATGTTGATGGGATATAGAAAAAAGACTGGGCTCATTTTGGGATTCAGAGATTAAAAAATAGTCAAAAACAAATGCCAGATTCAACTGAACGAAAATTGTATTCCCTAGTGTAATTTATGCGAAAAGGGGCACTCTAAACTCCCCAGAGCTCCAGAGTGTTTTTCAAACTTTATTGAAAATATAAGAATGTAAATTTAAAGTGTAGATAGAGAGATACTGTCAGGACTTAGATAGATAGATAGACAGATATATACTGACAAGTTTAAAGAGTGCTTTTTTAAAGATTTCATTGAAAATATAAGAATTTAAATTGGAAATGTAAGCATATACATACTGTCAAGATATATATATATATATATAGATAGATAGATAGATAGGTAGATAGATAGATAGATACTGACAAGGTTAGTGAGTGTTTTTTGAATTTCATTGAAAATATAGGAATGTAAATTTGAAACGTAGATAGATAGACACTGCCAATACTGAGATAGATTGACAGATATATAGATACTGACAAGACTGAGATAGATAGATTCATCGACAAAGTCTAAAATAAATGGTTTCTAATATCACCGAAATGATCATTACCAGAATCTCCTCCCTCTCTCTCTCTCTCTCTCTCTCTCTCTCTCTCTCTCTCTCACACACACACACACACACACACACACACATATATATATATATATATATATATACCCTGTTTAGACTATTGAAAAAATATTATCTTAAGTGGAGAGATTCATTGATAGGCAGAAAACTCGAAAGTTTGACGCAATATGAATACAAATGTCAACAAATGTCCCTTTTAATGTATATCTTCTTCTTGTTCTAAGTTTGCACGTGTTTTACGCGATGGAAATCTCGCAAACTTCTTTTCGGATGAACCGAATAGCTATTAGATTAGTGAATGTATATAATCAACTCTTTTCGAGAATGGTGCGTGTGTGAGAATGTCCCAGTTTCATTAAATCACATTTCCGGAAGTTTGACTTAGTCTGTCGCTACTGGAATCACTTATGCTTTTATTCGTAGTAGGAATAATAGAAATAATCTATTTAGTATTGATTTGGTTTTGGTGTGATTTTGCTGCATGTCAACAACCCTTGGGTTATTTTATGCCGAAGACGTTTTTGTTTTATTCATTCTTGCTGGCTCTCCAGTTAAAAAAAATAACATTTTTAAACTCATTTAAAAAATATATATATTTAACGCATAGATTGGACCCTAACAGGTACTACCACTCTGGTTTAGAGTGGACCTGATAGTAATGGCAATGAAGGGATACTTCACACTCCCCAGAGCTCTAGAATTGGAACCTCACCACTAGATGAAGTTTAATGTCATACCCAGGACACTTAACTTTGGTATAACAACCGATCTAGGAGAAGGAAAATTCTTAATTCAAATTAGTCACATAATTGATTGGTAGCCTATTATGTGAGGTAGTGTAAAATTCAAAAGTTAAAGGGAAATTCTGTTAGAAAAAGAGTCATGGAAAATACCCAGTATTGATAGTCCAATCGTGAGAACGTGAGACGCAAAATATCGTCTCTCTGGCGAGCACATTTATCCCCACGCGTATTGGTTATTTTTGAAAACTTGATTAAAGATGAGAAAACTTGATTAAAGATGTGAAAAAAAAGTCATAATAATTCATTTGTAAGAACAAGAGAATAGACAAAGCTAGCTGTTGTTTGATTGGTCAATTCAATTGGACACATGGCGTAGTGGATATAGGCGTAGTGGATATAGGCGTTGATTTAAGACACTTCTAAATGACTAGGCTGCAGGTTCAATCCTGGTCAAGAGCCACAGTAGTATAGAATAATAATAATAATTTGCACAACTTAACACTTGTACCCAGCTATGGTTAGCGGAATGAGAACAGGATACCCCCGTGGATTGAATAAAGGGTTGGGTTCAGAGTTCTGTGATGGTTTCCGTTTACGAAAAAAGGTGCCCGAATTCGAAAAAAGGTTCCTGAGTCCGACAAGGTTCCTGAGTCCGACAAGAAATACCTGAAGAAGGCCGGAGGGCACATCGACTAAAACATTGTACAGATAACAATAAAGATGAGGTCAATAGTCCAAATAATCCAAATAATACATAACAGAAATCCGTTTGAAGTTAATAATAAGATTAATAATAAGACAAAAAGGGGTGTCCTGGGTTTGATATTAAACTGCATCTGGTAGTGAGACTCAAGTTCTGGAGCTCTGTGAAGCACACATTCATTAGCAGTACTCCCAGGTACATTCTGACCTAGAGTGGTAGTATCTGATAGAGTCCCGTTTACAGGCCAAATAGACTTATTTTATTAGTATTTTAAAGTGTTACTAAACTCGAACGTGAATTTGAAAACCCAGTTTACTCAAAATCCTATTTAGGCATAAAAATAACAATATTAAAAATAACAGATGTTCTTACTTTATTACCTAACACTGCAGGGTTCATTTAGTATGTTGTATATGAGACTGGTTTGTGGTCAGCTTAAAACATAGACGAGATGCCATGCTGCTGCAAATCTTGAATAATTGTAATCTTTGAGATCTGAATTTTCTTTGGTTCATTCTAATATAACCAGGCATCAATAACTGACTTCTCATAATTTAAACTTATCATAGAAGGAAATTACGAGAGAAAGAGAGAGAGAGAGAGAGAGAGAGAGAGAGATAGAGATAGATAGATAGATAGATAGAGAGAGAGAGAGAGAGAGAGAGAGAGAGAGAGAGAGAGAGAGAGAGAGAGAGAGAGAGAGAGAGATTTGATTTGTTTAACGGCATGCCAACTTCTTATAAGCTATTTAATGCCGAAACTTGATATAAATAATTTGCACATGGTTATGTGGTTTCAAGTATTCCTATCTAATACTAATCATTTTTAAACAGGCTTTTTTGGTCCACAGATGTGACCCTAACAATTATTTACGTTCTGGTTTAGAGTGGACTTCTGAGTAGTGATAATGAAGAGGTACTCCCCAGGGCTCCAGAATTGGATCCCCACCGCCTGATGCAGCTTTAGTGTCATACTAGAGACACCCTTCTTTTTTTTTGGGGGGGGGGCTTTACTGCAAAGAATACACTATTCTAAGCCATGCTGACAGAGCGTATAGATAAATAGATAGACACAGACTGGCATAGATAGATATTTACAAACAGACAGAGAGATAGATAAACAGATATATAGATATATAAATAGGAACAGACTGGCATTGATATATAGACAGATCAGAACAGACTGATATACAGAGTGTCCACAAAGTCTGGGTACATGGGGATTAACGCATACTTTTAAAACAAAACAATTTTATTTGATTATAATTTTGTGATAAGACCATCCCTCTCGTCCACTTAAGAGTACTAACTCGATTCTTTCTTCTTTAGACATCATTCGATCTGGGCAGAAAAATAACATAAATAAATTTAGAAAAGTAAAGTATTTTTATTATCTAATTTAAACAAAACTAAAAAAAGAAAATTATTATTTCTTATATTTAATCGTTAATGTTATGATTTTATTTACTGCTAAATTACCATATCTGCCTTCTCGGAAAAATAACATAAATAAATACAATAGTGAAATCTCCATGTACCCAGACTTTCTGGACACTCTGTAGATTCATAGACAGACCAGAACGGACTGATATAGATACATAGACAGACAGATAGATAAATAAATGAATAGATAGATAGACATGAATATTCTGAAATAGATAGATCGATATATCGATAGATAGATCTATAGCTAAATATTAACTGCTTGTGAGAGATACATAGGAAAAGATAAGTTATAAACAGCCCTTAAAGAACAGATACGAACGTAAGGACTGATTTAAACAAACTTCGATAGGCAGAAAAGAATAAAAGACGTAAACAAATTGATAGATATTTCTTCTACGTGAATATTGAAACTTTATCAATTGCCCGGATGAATTATCTGTGAAAAGAACTAATCAATCCGTGGCAACAGCTATTAACAGTTGGCATTTGCTGCTGCAGGCAAATTTTCTCATTAGAAATGGCAGACATTCTCGCCATTGAAATGGATCGAATGTGTAAATACCTTTAGGCAAGAAATTCTCCACCTGCAATTTTCTTTGTCATTTAAATTGAGCGAATCAATGGATGGTGTCATATAGAAATACCTCCGACATCTAGAAACGGTGAAAGTGGATTTAGGCAAGTGGTAATGGTAGCTCCATCTAGCTCAGGGATCGGCAATCCTTTGGAGAGAGAGAGAGAGAGAGAGAGAGAGAGAGAGAGAGAGAGAGAGAGAGAGAGAGAGGACGAGGGTGATAGAAAAAGGGAGATTGTGGGAGAGAAACACGCCTATAGTGGGAGAGGTTAAGACAGGGCGAGAAAGAGAGAGCGTGAGAAAAGGAAGGAGAGATAAAAGAGTGAGTGAGAGAGAGAGAGAGAGAGAGAGAGAGAGAGAGAGAGAGAGAGAGAGAGAGAGAGAGAGAGAGAGAGAGAGAGAGATAAGAGGGAGTGGATATGAGAGATGGCGAGAGGGAGATAGTGAAAGAGAAATACAGCGAGAGTGTAAGATATTTGAAGACCAGGTAGGGGAGAAGAGAGAGAGAGAGAGAGAGAGAGAGAGAGAGAGAGAGAGAGAGAGAGAGAGAGAGAGAGAGAGAGAGAGAGATGGGGGGGGGCAAACAGCTATGCAGCGTCTCGAAGGAGGACCATGTCACAAACTCTTTATACAAAAATACCAATAAAATTTGGTGTAGTCGTGAGGGAAATTTGGTAATCAAAGAGTTAAATGACTTTTAGCATATTTCATTCTCAGAAAAAAATGTTTCCAAGTATATATACTTCCAAATAATGCATTCATTGGCTAATTAGAGTCCAGGTGTTAAGTTGGTGGGCCGGAGGAAAATGACTCGAGGGCCGGGCGTTGTCGACCCTAACTAATATCTTGATATATTTTTTAAGGTATGATCAGTTACGATCATGACTTGGACCGGTAAACCCCGTGAGTTTGCTGTTGAAAGTTTTATTTATTTAAGACAGGTCCATCTGTAATTGCCACACACATAGCTTTTCGCACCCATTTTATGTCACGTCAGAATGATGCTGTTCCAGATAGAATTTTCAATCTATAGCCGGCAATATAGGTAAATATTTTTTATCATTAAATGAATTATTCAGACAATAGTGGAAATAGTTTTTATTACCTTCATATGTATTAAAAACTCCTTAGCCATGAGTATTCAATTAAAAAAAACACAATTTTGTAAACCCAATTTTTAAACTCATATTTTCTATATAACCCATTGATGGGACTCTGTAATTCTTTACTACCACTCCGGGTCAGAGTAGACCTGAGAGTAATGGCGATGAAGGGGTACTCAACACTCCACAGAAATGCAGAATTGGAACTTCACTATGAGATGCAGTTTAACATCATACCCAGGCCACTAAGCCGTTCAGCCACCTCCTTCTAGCACATATATGATAAGAAGATTTGTCGGATTCCATAGAGGCAATAGGGTCGGGACAATCATATTGGCGCTAGGGATTGTCATGACCATCCGATGATTGGAGGGGTCCCTCGTATTGGAAACTCCATGTTTAACCCATTTGTAAACAATTTCTTTTTACTAAAGTATGCTTCTACTTACCCATCACACATTATTCTATAAATTTCAGATAGTTTGTACTTCTCAACCAGAATAAAATTGATGACATACCTCTGTTCAAGCTCAGAACGCTCTCTTTGATTTGCCGTCATTTTGAAATGACTAAAAACAGCCTCGACCAGGATGCACCACAAGATATATAAATGAAAGTTTAAACACCCAAGATTGTCTGTAATCCCACATGAAAAACAAAACAAATGAACTATGTATTTATGTTTAAATAAATTTTTATACATGATGATGAATCTAAAATAATTGCGTCTATCTTTTGGTGGGATTTTTATTCGTTGAATTTCTTCTTTCGTTGCAGGTAAATAATTCCACTTGAACTGATGCAGGACACGAATAGACAGGCACCAGCAAAATAAAAGGTTGAATCGAAAGACTGGGTTGCATCGTACAACACACCTAAACAAATAAATAAATAATCTATTAGAAAAAAAGCACAAAAATAATCCGACTGGTCATCATAGAGAGAACAAAATTTAATCGGTAGAACTATGTACGATACGTTGCCCATACAATCAAGTACACATTTACAAATAAATACCAAGGATTTTGTGTAAAATTTATGTATAAAATAATCAAAATGATTGTTTAATTGATAATTAATAGATGCACGCAACATTTTATTTGAGAGTGACAGAACTAAGTTTCTGTTTCAAATTGTTTTATTCTTTTTAGTCCTTTAATAAATTTGATGATTTTGCTTACTTATAATACAAAACCTCTGACATTGAATATTTAACTCACAGACAATATCTTCAAAAAATTAATTTTTACATCGCCAAGAGGGTGTTTTTTGCTTGTTGTGATAACAATAATCAAAATAATCTTTTGTAACCACATTATGAATGATATTTAAAATAATTTAGAATAGCTATAAAACGACTAAGATTATATTATGATAAGAATACGAAAGAGTTGAAGAAAAATGAAGTTTAATGGCTGAAGAAAAAATGACACCAGATACCTGCGATAATTGGAAATATGGTATAAGCTACACCAATCAAAAGACACAATGGAGAATATCCTTTATCGATGTTTTCTTTACCCAAAATGGAAGCCACAAGAACAACTCGAAGGGTAGTGCTAAATCCTACAAAAAAAAAAAAAATTTCCTTCAGAAGTTTTGAAACGAATAGAAGAAAATATAGTCCTTAAGTCCCCTGGGATCACTCTCCTTGGAAATAACAGTTAGAGGAAGAAAATAATCTGGCCGGGGATGGGGTGGTGCATTTTTAGAGCTGATGTGGCTGCTGGATCAGCTTTGTCATTCTTTCTCATTTCTATTTGGCTTGGAATCCTGTGTAGTAGGATTTTCAAAAAAATATATATGATGTTTATACATGCAGTCTGAATTAGGAAAAGTTCTACAAGCTGTTCAATCTAAATTATTCAAAACAAAATATTGAATACAACACGTTGTCAACAACATTCAGATAAATGATATGAAGTAATTTTATTTACTTCTAAATACTCACCATGGAAAATACCGAACAGAGATGCGAACCCGGCGAAAAGAGGGAAGGAATCACAGAATGTAAAGGCTACACTGATAACTGACATGCCAAATAATGAAAAGGTCAGGGTGTAGCTTGTAGGGATTTCAAGAATGTCAGCAAGAAATCCAACAACAATTTGGCTTGATGCAAGCACTCCCCCATAGATGGACATTATCCAAGCTCCTTGTTCACGGCTTAGTTTGAACACTCACAACTTTTGGTGGAAGATACAACAAAATAACTTCACTGGCTGTCGAAAAGATTACAAAGAAAACATTTTAATAGGGAATAATTTTGTAGCACATTATTTTAACAAGTACTTTTATAAATATAAAATAATTATATACTTTTACAATTCTTATATTTATCATATATTTCGTCAATAAGGATCTTGTAATTAACTAAATCACAAAGAAAGAATATTTTCTTATTTGTATTAAAGATGTGAAAAAACGCCAAGTCCATACAATATATTATATATATATGTGTGTGTGTGTGTCTGTGTGCGTGTGTGTATGTGTATATATATGCGTGCGTGTGTGTGTGTGTGTGTGTGTGTGTGTTCCATATTGTGACTTACCTCCCCAAAGAAAGTAAACAAGTAGAAGCCATTGCATTCCTGAATTCTTCAGAACCTCCGGATCAAAAATGGCTAAGCGGAGATAACGGAATTTACTCGCTAATTTCTTTGCTATGTTTGTTGGAGAATCATTTTCAGAATGTCCCGGATGTTCAGAATCGTCAGCGTGGGTTGTCTGAAAAATCAAAATTGGAGTTTTGGATAAACATTACTGAACCATACTTTCGTCGTAAGTATTTTATATAATCTCTAAACAATTTTCAATTATGACACAATGGGTAAATACCCACATACACACATACTCACTAGCACACACACACGCACATACTTAAACGCGGGCGCGCACGCACGCACGCACTCGCCTAACTAGGTCTGCTGATTACTAGAGGAAGAAATAAGGGATTCATGCATATGAAAGGGTATTAGTATGCTGCAAAAAACCCGGAATATATAGAATATGGAATGTATATTCTGGAATATATGGATTCTCGGATCAAATATTCTTCTAATAAAAAGACTGCACTTATATGATGTAACCTGTTTGTCTTTGGTGATATACAATCGCAACAACTGGGTAACTCCAAAGAGGCAGTTGGGGATAAGTTTGATGCTTGCCACCGCAAACATCTGACACCGGTGGCCAAACAGCCTAAACTCCATCAAGAATTTGCACAAGTTGGGCAACACTATTCCACTATCAACAAGGGTGGCGCAAGTACAATGGTCCATGTTTAGTTATGTGCTACGGATGCTCGAAGAAGCACCTGCACAAAAATTGCTGTGCACAACTATTCGGTACAAAGGGACCGCCATTGCACAAAGTTGCTTTTAAGATGAAAGCGGACTTCCAAAATGCTGGACTGGGAGACCTAAGATCTGGCAAGAAAGCGAGGAAACTAAGAACCCTCGCACAGTAGAGGAAGAAGTGGCTTTAAATGAATGTTTTGAATGCTTCTGTAGGATGTTCCAAAATACTACAGCAACAGAATACAGTAAATTAACAGACATGCCACGCATTCTATTGATTAATTACGTCTTATCTAGGAGAAGGAAAAGCGGAATTCAAACCTGTTAAACTCCGCTTAAGAAATTGAACTTTTGTCACATCATACTCATAGGGAGGAGTTGGTAAGTACGTATAAGCCACAATTGGGAGGCAACCAATAAACATTGAAGAGCAGTAATCATATAGAATATTTGCTTGTGTTTCTTTGTTTCAAAGTGAGTCAGCTGAATTGATATTTACTATGTTTAGCCTCTAGTGTGAGACATTTAATGAGGATCAATATCACGACAGGAGTAATGATATGCGAGATTATATTTCTCACCATCAGTTCTCAGCAAAACATTGATGTTCGTGGTAACCAAATCTATATCATTTATTTGATTAATATCATTTGTTAAAGAAATCGGCTTTATCTTTTAGTGAATATTTTTATTTGTTATGGTAATTTAGCACACACGCATGAACTCTTCCAACTTAAGCAGGAGTTTATATTTCAGCAAATAGCCGATAAGACAATCTCGCGTGTACCGACTCATTGGTATATATTTGTACTACTGTTCTCTGTTAATATTTATTTAACTCATTTCCTCTCTTGTGTCCTTATTCTTGTCCCTAACCAAGCCACAACATTATTAAATATCCATCCCAGAAATGAATGAAGAGAGAAAATCTGTGATATTTACATTTGCATTTTCTTTATTTTTCCTTTTTTTTCGTCGGATTCGAACCCTGGATTTATTTCTCCTTTGACTGTTTCTTCTGAAATAAAACGCGTTGAATTAATCTTTAAATCCGGAATTGAAGAATTTTCATGGATTGGCATTTGTTTTGTGATAAACATAAAAATAATCTGTGCCATATTTTACTCACCCAATCGGAAGCTGAATCTCTGGAATAAGGTAAACCATGGGAATAAGGTAAACCATGGGAATTATCTAAACAATCAATGTATTTAATTTCAAGTGGGAAGTCGGTTTAGCTCAGTCGGTAGAACATCTACTTCGGACTCACAAGGTTCTGTTTCAATACCGGACCTCGCCTAAGCAGCCTGGGATCTGTGTAATAAAGTGGGGAGCGGAAGGCACGTGTGGCGCTTCACCGCAGGTGATTAAATGATCTCCCTTGTCTAGCGCTAGTATAAGGGGTTAGACATCTTCACTGTTCGTCTAACACTGACACTCGGTCAACATTTTACTTCATGTTATATTCAGGTGAAACTCTTTTAATTTTATCGACAATTATTTCTTAAAAGTGTACTTACCTTCTGTCTTCTTGTTGTTCTTTTTGATTGTCGTAAGCGGCCGACACAAGGCGCCAAATACGATAAAGTTCAAAATCAATCCACTCATTAACAGAAATGTTCCCCTCATACCATAAAAGGAAATACTTCGTTGTATTAAATAATTAAGGACAAATGCGCCACATCCACCTCCGCTGCTGGCAATTCCTACAGCCAATGTCCGTCTCTTTTGAAAAATAGGTCCCAACGATGGTGTTACCGACAAAATATGCAATTCCAACGAAACCACCTGAGAAGGAAAATGGAAAAAAAATGAATTGGAAAAGAAATGATTCAATAGATGAATTTTGGGGTTATGAAAAATATGTTTAAATTCTTAAATAGTTTATAAAGTAACCAAAAATTAAAATTGTCGGTCTGTGTATAACGAGTTGGCGCCTACACCAATGATTTGAAAAAGGCCCTGGGTAATTAAAATAATAAACAATAATGGGGCTCGTGTGGTCATCTTTACAATGGGGAAGCAAAGAGACGTTTCAGTGAGAGAGGGGAAAGGGGAGTTATAACACGTTGAAATCAAGTAACAGCCAGAGTAATTATTCTAAAAATTAAAAAATAAGTTTTTAATGAAATAACATATCCGGCCAACATTTAATCCCTTAAATATTGGCCGGATATGTTATTTATATTAAATTTCAAACATTTTTAATGAAATAACATCACTTTCTTTAATTCCTTAATTTAATTGAAAATTGAAAATTTGAATTTTTATCAATTTGAATAATTTAAGCATTATCTACTACAAAAATGGCAATTTCTATCTGTTTGTGTATAACAAGTACCATAAAAATCTAACATATGGGAGAAAAGGGGTGTTTCGGTATGGATAAATGTATATAATTAATGATATTTGAATTACGATATAAGGCTTGAATTAAGCATTATAAAAGTAGATACAAGACAGGCCTTTGAATGTTAAGCATCTGAAGACGGTGACGTTATGTCGCCATTCATCTTCCCACAAGGCCTCTGACTCAACATGAACGCCTATATCAAGTTCCTGGGGAATATAGAGTTGTCCTAGATGGAGAGGGTGGCTGCTGAAAACTATATCTGGCAACAGGACACTGTGTCATACCACACAAGCAGAAGAACCCAGTGTTGGTTTTGAGAAAATTTCTTTGATCACATCACCACTAACATTTGTCCACCTAACTCTCATTATTGTGAAAAAGAAAACTCCGTGTAAAACAAAAGATGAACTGAAGCATCATTTACCAATTTAAATGAGGAGATCATCGGAAAGTCTTGCAGGGGATTCCGAATTCGTCAGGGGGCCGTAGCTGAAGCGAGTCATGACTTATTTGAATGAAATTAATCTATAGTGTTTCAAGATATTTTGGTAAATATGTTTTTAAAAAAGAAGAGATATCAATGTAATTTTCATTTCTGAGTGATTTAGACGATAATTTACCCATCGGGCCCAGTAATAATGAGAGAGAGAGAGAGAGAGAGAGAGAGAGAGAGAGAGAGAGAGAGAGAGAGAGAGAGAGAGAGAGAGAGAGTTTTACAAAACAAAAATCCCATTTCCCTCTTACCTGTGAAAATTCCGTATGTGATATAAAGAATTTCAATTTTTTCAGCAAATACGCTTGCAAATGTTGACACAGCACCAAAGAATCCGGCAAAAATAATAACTTGGCGATGACTTGCATTAAACATCATTAAAAGTAAAACTAACGGACCTGGTAAATGAAAAAAAAATT
>CM042147.1:34710169-34734191 GCA_023376005.1 Doryteuthis pealeii | reverse complement strand
AATTTTTGTTGATGTTCTCGAATATCTGTCGGAATCTGGCGCCACACATCGACAAGCTGGACTGAAAATAGGCCAATGTCTTATTTTTAAACCGTTATTTTTAATTTCTACACTCATTTACAAATAGGGCAATGTCCGCTGCTTGGCAAATAACTCAATTGTTGTATAGCCGTCAAATCTGACTATATATATATATATATGTGTGTGGAGAGAGAGTTCTTGAGAGAACGACGAAAAAGGTGGAAAGCATTCGTATAATACTCCCACGTTTTTAAGTAGTAACCTTTTTACTAACCGTGATACAGCGGGAACCGGTGACAATTTATAAAGAAGAACAATTCTGGTTATTTTATATAACTCCAACCTAAAAAGGGGAACCACTCTGGATGAATTTTATCTGCTAATTAATCTACCCATTATTTCCCTATTAAACTAACCCTAACCCTAAGCCTAAACCCTAACCCTAACCCTAACCCAAACCCCGTCTTCTTTTTTTTCTAGTAGATCTATAAATAAATAAATGATTTATCAAATTCATTCAGAATGTTTCCCCTTTTTTAGGTTGGAGTTATAGGAAATAACCG
The DNA here is from genome assembly GCA_023376005.1 of Doryteuthis pealeii. Lineage (NCBI taxonomy): Eukaryota > Metazoa > Mollusca > Cephalopoda > Myopsida > Loliginidae > Doryteuthis > Doryteuthis pealeii. The sequence continues at coordinate 34,733,607 of CM042147.1, read as the reverse complement.
CAATTTTTTCCTTCACCGATAAAAAAAAACTACTCTCCGTTTTCTTTCTTACGCGATTGAAGATGTAGCATCCGAAATGTGTTTTTTTTTTTTTTTTTAGGGGGGTTGTAACAACGTGTCTGTTCTTTTGTCACCGAGTGACAACCTCTTCGATAACTTTCGTCAACCTTCGATAATCTTCGTCAGCCTTCGGCAACGTTCGTGAACGACAAGGTCATTACTGATATTCCTCTATTAGTTTATAAATCAGAGAAAATTTTCTTTCTTTCACTTATAAAAGCATGCAGGAATTTGGCCCAATTTCTGATACGCTCTGAAAAGGCCACAAATATTTGTTACCGACTGACTATTCATATTGTTAATAGTCAGTCAGGTGAGAAAGAGTTGTGTGATTACCTAGAAATGGTGCTAGGGTCTAAAGGACCCTCCGAATCTATGATACGGGCCCACACTCCACTACATGTCAATTTCCATAAAGTAATATTCTTATAAAACTAGCGTGACCTGTGAATATACCACAGTATGATGTTTTAGTTATTACCAAGTTTGATATGAATACTTTAAGAGCTATTGCAAAACTTTCAATATGTACAACGTATAATTATCATTATATAAATCTCCTTCCCCCCCCTCTCTCTCTCTCTCTCTCTATATATATATATATATATATATATATATATATATATATATATATTTCCATTCTATTCCATTGAAACAGATTAGTTTAATCGCTTCCGCTCGAGCTCCCCCCATCTCTCTCTCTCTCTCTCTCTCTCTCTCTCTCTCTCTCTCTCTCTCTCTCTCTCTCTCTCTCTCTCTCTTGTACCTCCATGTATCAAACTTTTAACTTTTAATGCTATTTCCTCAAACAATGGTGCAATAAGAAATTTAGGTTTTGGTATCAGTATTTATTATACCAACACAGAACTTTTGCTGTTTGAGAGGATTTCATATTCTAAAAAATTTTAAAACCTACCCTACTATGCACAGTATGAAATAAATAGCCACAAAAGGTAGAGTTTTAAAACCAATCAAAAGTGTTCGCGCCTAAATATAAAGTCATTCCAGCACGACTCGCCATATACTTATTTAATTGGCGATGAATTTCAATCGGTTTTATACCTTTTGCGTTAAAAAAACGAATAACTGCACGAACTTCACACTTAGCTGTATCATCAATCGGAAGTTCCATCAGAAACGACTGCCAAGTTAAGAATGAGGGTGTCAGCAATGCATGTGCAGGGGAAGGTGCAAGCACAACAAACACAGTAGTGTTGCAAATCGTCGCACGAACAGTTTCCCTCCGATTGCAGCGAATGGTGAATAATACTTATTTATCTTTCGTTGGATTTACCGAATTTTCTTATTATTGTTAAAATCAACCGTCTTTCGTACAAATTGACATGAGAACTAATTTACTTATATTTGTCTAAAGTTTTTAGATGAGTGTATATAATAATAAATTTGAGAACAACAGTCCGAAAAATTTAGATAATTCTAATTTACTGATAGTTTTAAAGTTTTCTTATTTTCATGGTCTTTATTGAATCAAATTGATTTTTTGCTGATTAAAGGCATTTTGTTTGAATATTCCACTCGCCATCTTGTCTTCTTGTCTCCTTTCCCGGTCGGTATTCGCTTATCTCGCCATCCTACGTTGTTTTATTTCTTCACAGCGGGATGAACATCAAAGATATTTTATTTTTTCATAGTTTTTTTATTAATCTAGTCGTTTTCATTACATTACATATTACCGATCGTATATGCCGGAAGTGGTCTGGTCCATAGATGGAAATGATCGATCTCTCTCTTCGACTAAATAATCTAAAATTTTAATGATAATTCTAACCTCAAGAACACCTCGGTCACTTGTTTAACGAAATTAGAGGCGTCAGTATTGCAGAAGTAGAATGAACTTGACTGACCTCTATCAAGTGGAAGTTACATTATTAATGAGCCTTTGGTGATTCTAACAAGGCAAACGTTACATGATTAATAGGTTACCTATCAATTATGTAAGGTAGGATAGAATTTTAAAAAGTACCTGGTAACTCTGTAAAAAGAGTCATGGAAAATACCCAGTAATTATAGACAGATGGTCACCTTTTGCTGACCGTTTTAGCTAGTCTTAGATTGATCAATCAAATTGTAAGAACAGGAAGTAGAGTAAGTTTTAGAATCAGTTTTAGCTGGGTACCTAAAGAAGAGAGGTGCAAACGGTATCTCATCGGTATAGCTATTTCTCTCTGCGAATGCGATTTAACTTAAAATAAACTTGAAATAAAGATGTCAAAATATTTAAGGTCTTGTGTTCGTTGATAAGAACCAGAACTTACACAAAGATAAAGAAACGTTGAAGATCAACCCAGAAGGAAGATCAAAGAACAGAGAAACCTGCCCAGATAGCAACATAGAAGAATAGCCGGTCCAGCCAGTATAAGTAAGAAAAGATGTAAAGAAAGCTATGCAACACAAAAAAAGTCGAATCCACATAAAAGTAACTCGCGTTTTCAACGGATAGACAAAATTGGACAACTAACCAAAGCAAAAATACTAGCTAGAAGCCCTGCTGAGACAATTCGCCGCCCACTCTCTACCCTAAGTTTATGTTAACTTGGACCTGCTGCTGACAATAAAACTATATTTACAATAAATTGTCGTAGTATATAGACGTCTTATTACATAGACGTTATATATTTTATGAGAGGCACCCGTGATTGTGTCTCTCATATTTAATCATATCTTCGAGTGTACTGACTTCTTTGTGAGTCTGTAGTTTTAAACTTCATTTGTAGTTTGCCTGGTATTTATGGTTCTGGTTGGTTCTGTAGTACTTCTTACTTCTTCATTACTTGGTTTGTGTAGCTATCATAGCTCTTCTTACTTCTTACTCTTCTTACTTCTGAGTATGACGGTCGATTCTATCTGCTTCCTTCTTGGTCGTTTCCCTGGTTCTGCTTTTTCTTCATTTTAAGATTGTTATATTTTTACATACAGATAAAATACGGAGGACTGAAATGATAATGCAAGACCATGTTGTTTGAAAATTAACAAGGTTTTATTTAAGATAGGATAGAGAATGCTTCTACCCTAAATGTGACTTGACTAGCTCAACCGTGCTGTGCACGTGGTAAGCTACGTCCATGCAGTCTAAACCCCAGTCCAAAAGTAACATGGCGGAAACCCCATTTCCAAGTTTCCCATCAGTCCCGTACTGATCAAAGGGGAGCAACTCTATTTTTGTTAGGTCTTCCTAAAAAAGATGGATCTGTGTTGTTTGTTTGCTTTTGATAGACAACAGAAAACATTTCTTCTGTGAATCACAATATTTATTTCTTAAGATTTGAGACCCAATAACCACGCGAAATGCAAACCCGGCTAAGTAGTCTTTACATTATGATGACTATCAGCAGACTGAATTTTATTTCTCATTCTCGCCTCACAAACAGGATTCGGAGGTCAAAATAAGGTTACGACCCATCATTCAATATCCCTGCTCCAACGGTCAGGTCTGAAATCAAATGATATTTTCCCGATTTGAATTCAAATCTAGTTTCTACAGTAATATTGCATACTTAACAGGGTACCCATACAACAGTCGTCCGAGACCTTTTATTCACAGCTTATGTTTTCTAGACTATTACGGCCATTCCATCTGATTCCAGTAACTCCAGTGTTTTCTAGTCGATTTTGATCAGTCCATATGATTTTGTGTCTATCCAGAACTGATGATCTAAGAAGCTGCATATGCAAACCAACCAGATTCTGGTCGACGCTATACTTGATTAAGATAATCCAATCACAGCCAAACTCTCAAGTTAATGTCGGGGTCATCACCTATCAATTGAACTTATTTAACATTAACGGTTTCATTTTGGGGACAACCGTTTAAATCTTTTTAAATTATCTACACTACCTCTTTAATAATAAAGACTGCTAATCTATTATTCAACAATTTTTGTTTGTATCCCAGGCGATGTTGTGTAAACTTATATTTGTCTTTATACGTGCGTGCGTGTGTACGTGTGTGAGTTGTTTGATTGATTGAATTGGGAAATCGAATTTCATAGAAATGTATGTCTCATCACGCAAATCCCTGGATTTATGACATACACGCATACACACTTATCGAATTAAGTAACTCTTGACACGCATGCACATTCTTAAAAACCATTTATCTTTCTTTCTATCAATCATCTTGTTCATCTCTCTCTCTCTCTCTCTCTATATATATATATATATATATATATATATATATATATATATATATATATATATATATATATATATAGTCAATCGGAGTTCGCTTCTAGTCAGGTATAGTTGTTGTGTCTAGCCACACTGAAGAGGCGTGAAACGCCGAAACACGTGTCTGTGGATGACTATATATATTATATATATATATATATATATATATATATATATATATATATATATATATATATTACCAGCGTTTATTTATTTATTTCTCTCTTTCATTCTATCTTAGTATGTTAATATATATCTTTCTTTATCTTTTTTTTTAATTTACATTTCACTCAATCTTTTCATATCTATCTCCATTTATTTATTTGTTTATTTATCAGTGTGTTCATATATCTTTCTTTTCATATCTTTTTCTCTTTCATATGTTTATTATCTATCCATCTATCCATCTATCTTTTTACTTTCTCATCTCAGTCGTTTCATATTTATGTATGTATCTATTTCTCATTGTGTTCATACCTATCTTCCTTTCTTTTCTTTTCTTTTTTCAATCTATCTATTTATCTATCCGCGGATCAAAGATTCCTCTAACAAAGAGAACGTGCCGATTTGATGCAGCATGTATGTCTTTGATGATATTCAATCGCAACAGCTGGGCAGCTCCATAGACAGCTACTAGCAGCGGCTACCCGGCGTCGCCTGGGTAAAGGGGGATTTTTTAAAGTTAATCCCGCAGATCTATTATTACTGAATCGTGAGTTGAATCCTCGTGTAATGCCCCATTTAAATCACTATGTAAAAAAAAAATAGACCTTCCATTGATCCAACTACTCTAAAAAGAAATGTGAATGTCTACTATCTAAAATATTAAATGAAAAAAAATCCATGCTGTTATCATTTAAATTATATTTTTTAATTATCTTCACTAATATAAATCAAATTTCTATTATTTTTGCTCAATAACCAAGCCCTGGTGATATTTAATGTGTATATATATTTACTTTGTCGTTAATTGTTTTATTTTCGAAGTTTCCTCCGGACATACATATACACACAACTGCCCTTTATATATGTACAAGAAGTGGCTACCCGGCGTCGCCTGGGTAGGGGGGTAAGGTAGTCTCGCAGATCCATTATTGTTCTTGGTTCGTCGCAGCATGCCCCATTAAAATCCCTATGTAAAAAAGAGCTTGCGTTGATCCAGACACTCTGAAAAGAAAAATTAGTCTCCTATTCATGATACTAAATGAAAAAAATTCCATGCTGTTATCATTTAGATTTTATTTTTTAATTATCTTCACAAATATAGATTAAATTTTCATTATCTTTGCTCAAAAACCTAGCCTCGGTGGTATCTAATGTGTATATATATATATTTACTTTGTCGTTAAATGTTTTATTTTCTAAGTTTCCTCCGGACGTAAATCTACAACTGCCCTTTATATATGTATATATAGATGGATAAGCTTGTCACCGCTGACATCTGAGAATTATCACCGGACAACGAAAGCCAAATTTCCATTAAGGCTTTGCACAAGATGTGCATCACTATTCCACTATCAACAAGGGTGGCGCAACTACAATGGTCCATGTTTGGTCATGTGCTACGGATGCTCGAAGAAGCACCTGCACAAAAATATCTGGAATTTGCGGAAATAGAGTCAAACAACCACTGGGAACATAGGGGTCGCCACTGCACAAACTTGCTTGGTGAGCTGCGGGCGGACCTCCAAAATGCAGGACTGGGAGCCCTAAGATGTACCAAGCGACTGATGCCCCCATATATCCGGCCTTGTGTCACATCTTACCCGTGGCGAACCTACTGTCAAACGAGGTGCCCAGTTGAACAATTTTGACTATCTTGTCACTATCGACCACTTCTCAATATTTTAAGAAATAGACCGATTTGAGAAATAGACTTCGAGTGTGGAGGCGCGTGGCATAACCGTTATCGTAATAGGAAATGAATTCGACGACGCGAGTTCAAACCCTAGACAAGACTTTTTGCGTTTCGCAATGAATTCAATTGAAATTGAAAGGCACGAATCCATCACTTCACCTCCTAGATATAGGTAAATAGAATGGGTTATTTAGCCTTAGTTCGACAACTGGTCTAGGAGAAGGGAAACTCTAAATTCAAGGCAGCTTAACTCTGCTTAAAAACATGATCTTGTGCCGTAACGGAGGGGTTTGGTAAATACATACCACATTGATTGTCATCCTCAAGTTGATGACACTTTGCGAGATATTGTAATCCATGTTAGCTGATTTTTGACGCTGGCCTCCATGATACATTCTTATCATTTGGGCACTTTTCAGAAAGGTGTAACTTTGAGCATGTCATGCTGTTAAAGGGAAACAAAAACTACCTGTGCGGAAGAGCCAGGACAATCACAGAAACCCATGTTTCGCACTGCTCAACTTCCGAAATGATCCCCCCCTCCACCCAAGGAATGGGAAGGGGATTTTTAAAAATTGACAAAAATGGTAATGATTACTAAAGGAAAACCTATTAAAAAGCCAACCGACTGTTACGGTGAAAAAGCCCTACGGAAAGCTACGCATATTTTTGCGTCCAAAAGCCCTAAACAAAGTGATAAATAGAGAGTAAAGTCGTCGGGGTGACCTAAAGTATTAGCCAGACGGTGAGGGAGTCTATCTCCTTTTAACTAGTGCTAGACCAAGGAGATTTTTTTGGTATCTGATGTGGAGCGCCACACCTACCATCAACTCCTCACTTTACCGTACAGATCCCTGTGCTACTCATATGTTGAGTTGGCGAGGGTCGGTATTGAACTTGGTACTTTGTGGTTCCTAGTCGGACGCTCTATCGACTGAGCTAAACTGGGGTATTATGACGTAATCAGTGACATAGTTTCGGTTACAGACAGACACCGAATCTCCATTATAATAAGATTTACTTGTCTCAGTCACATTTAATAATACCCTTCATTCTCAATTTAGAAAAAGATTAGTATAAGGAAATAATTATTTTTTACTTATTGGGTTAGTTGGTGCTAGATACATGTCCCCAACTCACCAAGGATATATATTTTAATCCCTGCCAACAGGATGCTCTAGTGAATAAAAAATATATGTGAATAAAGATATTCACAGAGATACACAACCCAAAGTTTTCGAAGATAGACGCTTAGAACGGTTACTGGAAAATTAGTATCGATGGATTCTAACGTTTAACCTGATATTCGAACGACTTCGTTACACTCAACTACCCATCTGATATCCAGCGCAAATGAAATATTTCAAAAAGATTAGGTGGTTGGATTTTACGGCATGTCAATCCTTGGGTTATTTTATGCCGAAGACGTTTTCGTTTTATTCACTCTTGCTGAGTATTCTATATTTTTAAATTGATTTTTAAAACATATTTAAAACTCATTTTTTTATCTCTTTAACCCATTGATGGTATCCTAACAGTTACTACCACTCCGGGTCAGAGTATGTTGAATGGGTACTTTACAATCCCCAAAGCTCCAGAATTGTAACTTCACTACTACATGCAGTTTAACGTCATACCAAGCACTCTAATACCCTCATCCGCCGCCTTCTTGTATGTATATGATAAAAATGGTTTTGGATTTGCCATAAGAGCAATAGGGTCGAGCTAATCATATAGGTGCTAGAGCTTGACGTGACCAGCCTAAATAAGGGCCAAAGTGGAGTGTTGCATGTCTTGGACTGGTCAGCCACCAGCATCCCGAGTCGCCATCAATAGCCAACAAGTTGTTCCATTGGGAGATTCTTCTCCCTCTACAGATGTGCAGTCGGTGTATTTTATAGCCACAGCTGACAGGACGTATTTCAAAAAGATGTCGCAACCCATAATTGAATGAATAGAGGGAACAAGAAATTTCCAAGACTATATCATAATTTGGACTAGCTCAATGGAAGAGCGCAGAGAATAAGACTCGTTTTCAACCGGCTTCAAGAACTTGGTCTAGATCTCCGTTCTCACTCATTTACTCACCCACCCACTCACTGCTACAAGTGAGCAGCAATTTGCCAAAGCCAAGGCTAATAAGTCATGGTGGAAATAACAAGATCCTGCTTGAACGCATACAGTAGGTCGAATCGGACTACAAGAATCGTCACGCACGTAATCTGCCAAAGTTAAATGAAGGTGATGTTGTTAGAATACGCCTGCACAAGTAAGGTGGTTATGTGTAAGAGAAAGTTTTTTTTATAAATCATCACCTGGATAAAACGATCAAACGCATTTACAATGCTTATCGGAGTATATCAACGCAACAGAAGTAGACACGAGAGGGGGGAGAAGAAAAGAGAAAGGGAGTGAATAGATTAAAGGAAGAGAGAAAGAGTTAGAAATAGGGAGAGGGGAAGTAGACAAGAGGAAGAGGTAAAAAAAAGAAAAGAGAGGAACTGAATAAGAAAAAGAAATAAGAAAAAGAAAAGGAAGGAGAGAAATAAATTGAAAGAAAAAGGAATAACAAAATGAATAGAAAACAGAATTTGAATAATAAGAAAGAAGGAAAGAGCAAAGGAAGAAGATGAAAGAAAATGGTGGATATTAAGAGACGAAGATGGTGAGCGAATAAAAAGAAGAAATGGAATAAAAAGGAGAGATAAGAAAACAAAAACAGAGAAAGGAAAGAGATGAAAAGAAAGCAACAAAAAAAGGTAAGAATGATAGAATTGTAATATGTGAACAAATAGAGAAGGAAATATAATAAGTATTCTGTAGAAAGGAAGGTTGGTTGTTTGGTTGCATATCAACCCTTTTTGGATCATTTAATGACGAATCAAGTCATTTTCATATTCGGTTTCTTACAGTATATGCTGCTTAAACGGTCACCTATCTAAGTAGTGAACAGGCTCGCAGCTGCTTAACTCTATACCTGCCAAATTTTCCCCACGGCTCTCGATGTCAGGGAATAAATTGGTGAATATTACCGGATTATTGCAACTGGTTCTCTATTGCAAAAGATGTAGCGTAATTATTGTGGTCTACAGGGATTGAAAAGAGAAAGAGAAGAAAAAGAAATAAGAACAAACAAAGGTTAAAATTTGGAAGAGTAAACACTAAGTGGGGTGACAGTAATTTGACCGAAGAATGACCCCGGAAATAGATTTAAAAATAAAAATGGAAGTTCCGGGTTTGGACCGAAAATGGATATGATACCGGAACGAGAAATGGGAGAGGAGAAAATCTGCCTTTTTTCGGCCGGGTTTCGTGGAAGACAGACTGGGCCTTCCTGGTTCCCCATATGGGTTTCATACAGTAGTAGCGAATATGATTTACGACCGGGTAATTTGACCGTGTCTTTTCTCCCTTTCCTTCTCTCTGAAAAAGAACCCATGAACCTAGAAATAAATCCACAGCCCCTTGGGCTATACAACCTGCGTGTGTTATTTCTGAACTAACGACTATTACTACTACTACTAACGGTGACTACTACTACAACTTGAGTTGGTCTATGCAACACATATCGTTCTGATAGATATATCGTTCTGGAGTTATGCTACAAAGGATCGAGTACCACTTTCAGGGCTGATTCACAGACAAAACAAAAGATGACAGTTCACGTAGTGTTTTTTTTTATTGTAAACAAGTAGATCGCAGAGGTGGTAGATCCACTGTGAGTGGCCTAAAGTAGACAGTTAACTTCGAGGATTTAGTGGGAGCCGGTGCTTTTAACCTGACTTGACCATAGGCCAAGAAAAGGGGTGGAAGAATATGAGCGAGGGATATGAAAATATAATAGACATAAATCGCCCGCCTAGATTGATAGTTAGAAACAGGAAATAGAAACGATATCTGAGGAGATCAACAACCGAGCAACCACAGGAGATGGTGGATCACACACCGGAATTTCGACTGCTAACCACTTCAGATGACACTATAGGTCTCATATGCGGTACCCAGGTATCAAAGAGCGTATCACCGCCTGGAGAAGCATCTTCACTACCTGTAGCTATCCATGCAAGAGGAGTCTGTATTTAGTTAAGCCCGTCGCCACGAGCAGGATGTAACATAAGGTCTTTTTTAAGCGTAGTTAACTCTTTGCCTACTCTCCCACCACAGCGATCCTACCCAAGCAAAGTACAAAAACTTATGGTTAGTTCATTATAATTGAGAAGAAAGATTCAAATTACAATAATAACAGGACTTTATTTGAATAGAATGAGTTCAGAGGTGAATAGATAGTGGACTTTGAAATATCCCATCATACAGGTAAAAAATACTAAGGTACAGCCTGGGGGAAAATTTGATAAACAAATACTTAAGCTGGTTTGAATTCAGTGTTTTCCTTTTAGGCTAAAAACAGTTTGCCATACTATTTACCGATAGATAGGGAGAGAAGAGATTGATTCCCACCTTTCCCAGGGGTATCAGCGCGAGATGAAACGAAAACAGTATCACCCAAGATTTAAACACGTGTCATCGCGTCCATTTTCTACGGCGATAACTGCTCCACCACGCACACTTTGCGGTTGGTGGGAGATGTTACATGATAATTTAATGTGCGCTCCCTGCCTACCTCCTGGAAGGGAACAGCTCCACATCAGCCCAATTCTTGTCACTGAATAAAGGCCGGACCGCAATCTCTCTCTCTCTCTCTCTCTCTCTATATATATATATATATATATATATATATATATATTATATATATATATAGTAGACAAACACGGGATGTTATGGAAACTGGATGTTTATTGTCGGCGATGCAGCGTTCGGTCATTTTGACCTTCTTCAGCACACAAATATAGTTCTAGCTTCAATGAAGGGCATTTTCAAAATGGTGAAAACAGTAGGTTGTCAGTAGGGGCAGGGGTGGTTGGGGTGGGTAGTGGATTTTCTTCTCTCTAGATGGGGAGTGTTTATATGGTGATGCAGGTGTGGGTCAAGAATGTTTGATGATGGGTGTGTGGGTCAAGATGAATGAATATATATATATATATATATATATATATATATATATATATATATATATATGATAAGTAAACAAATAGACGATGTTTATGATATGGCTAAACAATCGAGAAAAATCAAGTGATTTTCTCGATTTGTTTAGCCTACATTTAAATAGGCAATCCCGTAATTAATTAATTATTAATTAATTAACTTTCAAAATTAGGTTCGACTTCAATTAAGCACATATTCTCCCAAATATATATATATATATATATATATATATATATATATATATATTATATATATATATATATATATATACAAAACGTGACCTGTTGGGTCACCCATTCAGTTCTCAGTAGATAATTGGGATTATATAGGTATTGCCAAAGTTGACGCCAAATCCGTATTTTACAAAATAAATTTACCCCACCCACACCCGATTGAAAAAATATCAAAAATCAGAGAATTATCCGATTTTAATGAAATTTTCAGTGTTGATTTATAAATGAATGAATTTTATAATGCATCATTTATTTTATTTAATAACTTAGCCTTTTTTTCAAATCACTTAATTTTGACCCCCCCCCTTATTTTTGGTGCGCAAAGTATCGGTGGGATTATATAAAGGGGAAACTAACTACAGTATAAATTTAAAAAGACAAAAGACTGACGGTGTGAATAGAGGAAAACAATTTTTTTAGATGGTCTTATTTTTCTGCGTGTTTAGACCAAAAAGACAAAGACATTTCATTTAAAAGTTATTAATTCTTCTGTAATGAGTGTATTTATTATTTTTTGTTATTGATTTATAAGAAGAAATTGCTATAAGCCTTAAAATCCTAAATAATGTTTTTTATTCCGTAAATACATAAAAAGCGGACAGGTTTGCAATATATTTGAGTAAAATTGACCGAAAATCATAGTATATAACAGGCACTGCCAAATGTTCACTCATTTTCATTTTAAAAACAAATTAACATTAATTAAATCGATTATTTAAGGGCAAATTTTTGTCTAAGTCGAAAATTAGTAGCATAAAGCATCAGTAAACAAAAGCAAAATAATATTACACATGTAATTTATTTTTAATACATTTTAAACTATTATTTTCGGTGAATTGTGCTTAAATATATTGTAAACAAGCCCGCTTTTTATGTATATCCAGAGAAAAATTTTTTTTTTTAATTATTTAGGATTTTTAGACTTATAACAGTTTCATCTTAGAAATCAATAACAAAAAACAACAAATACACTCAATAACAGAAGAATTAATAACTTTTAAATGAAATATGTTTTTCTTTTTGGTCTAAACACGCAAAAAAGACGATCTAAAAAATTATTGTAAATTTGTTTACAAAAAAGAAATGACCGAGAGAAAATATCACATGACCTATTTTTGTATAGGAGGTCGTTGTTGATGAAAAAAGATTTTTTTAAATCTGGGAATCATTGATTTTGATAAAATGTTATATGTTGACTTATTAAATTATTAATCAACGATTTTTTTAAATGAATTTACTGATTGAAACAATCAAACTGATTCATTGAAAATAAATCGAAATTCTTTAAAATAAATATCACCATTGCTGAGGAGGTAATCTCCCACCATTTCCTAATATATATATATATATATATATATATATATATATATATATATATATATATATATATACATTACATCACGCGTCGCCACGCGTATATATATATATATAATATATATATATATATATATATATATATATATATATATATATATATATATATATAACGGTTTGCTAAGTTTGTGAAAGAATTTTTGTTTATATTCTAGTTCCCACTGAGCTGGTTTCGTGAATCTTACGTTTCTTCTTTCTTCTTCTTCTTCTTCTTCTTCTTCTTCTTCTTCTTCTTCTTGGCTCTATTTGTGTTTATTTTTATTTTAACGGTTTGGTTGGGTTTTTTTTATTTCGCCTCAATAAACAGGTTTTTTTGCGTCTAGATTTTACTCAAGTTATTTTTGCGCCTAATATTGATTTTTTTTTATCTTATTTTTTTTTTATTGTTTCTATTCATACATAAATAATTTAATAGTGGGTGTAAGCGAATTCCTGTTCACTTAATCTACAAGTTGAACAAATATTTTCAGAGAATGATTCACGGGGGGATGATTGATAAATATCTCCTACCGCATGGCGACGTTCATTGGGGAGATAGAAAATGTTTGAACATGTAGAAAATATGATTTGGTTTCTTTGTTTTGATGGTATATCAACCTTTTCGGGTTATTTAATGCCAAAGCCATCCTTGTAGTAGAACACTTGTGTTACTTTTTATTTTTACTTTTATAGTTGGGGTTGAGAGGATTCATGCCTTTCCTCAGGATATTAGTTCAAAAGTGAACGTAATAGTGGCACTGGCGTTTAAACTCGCTTACTACGATGTCCAGCACTTTCGCCAGTATGCCACGGAGACCAATCTAACATGTAAAAAAAAACAATAAAGTCGTTGTGGTAGCCTAAAGTCGGTATCAGCCAATCGACGAGGGAATCTATCCCCTTTTCACTAGCGCTAGACCAAGGAGATTGTTTTTGCGTCTGATGCGGAGCGCCACACCTACCATTAGCTCTTTAGTGATTTGTTTTTCTGTATCACAGTGCTACTGATACGTTGAGTCGGCGAGGGCCGGTATCGAACTAGGAACCTTGTGGTTTCTAGCCGAACGCTCTACCGACTGAGCCAAGAAGAAAAAAGTCTTTATTCACGAAAATGAAATCCAGGAGGCGCACTTATGCTTGATTACGAAAGACATGGATCTACATATTCTCTCCCCAGCTATGGGTAAATAGTAAGGCAGACAGTTCCTCCTTTAGTTCTGATTAGGTAACCCGTCTAGGATAATGAATGGTTGTATTCCAACCAGCTTTACAACACTTAAAACTGACCTTGTGTCACATCCAACCCAAGCGGAAGGGTTGGGTAACTTTATAGGTTATGCTTTCCGGAATCGTGTAACGGTTATCGACGTCGGAAATGGAGCCTGAGACCTGAGTTCAAATCCGGGACGAGGCTGCTTGCGTGTTAATTTGCGCTAATGTCCTTTGTAAACCTGAATACATGTATTATTTAGATTTTTCCGATTGTTTATTGTTATATAAACAACCTCTCAGTTAATGTGTCCGCTGGCCTTCTTCTACCCCAATCGATTAAATAAAGGATTCCGTTTGAAGTTCTGTGAATGCTCCCGATTACGACAAGAAGGCTCCAGAGTTCGACAAGAAACTCTTGAAGAAGGTCGTAGGGCACATAGGCCGAATGATCGTGTATATAACAAAAAAAATTGAGTCCTAAAAATCTAAATAATACAAATTATCAAGCCTCAACTCAAAAATTCAGACAAATGAATATTTCTCTTCGATCCCCATCCAGCTGTGGGTAAATCTTATAGTATCATTGACCCCCTCTGTCAATCTGTCTGTCTGTCTCTGTCCGAGGATGCAATTGAAAATCTGTACCAAAACCAAACCAAACTTTTCGAAGGTAGAATTTGGTTGGTTGGTTGGTTGGTTGGTTTTTATGGCTTGCCAACCCTTGTTGGGTTATTCTTTGCTGAAGACGTTTTTACATTATTCCTTCTTGTTTGGTATTCATTTTTAAACTCATTTTTCAACATTTCTTAAAACTCATTTTTGTATCTATTCAACCCATACATGGGACCCTAATAGGTACTAGTACACCAGGTCAAAGTGGACGTGGAAGTAATGGCAGTGAATGAGTACTCTCCAGAGCTCTAGAATTGGAACTTCACTCTTAGATTCAATTCAACGTTATACCCAAAATACTGAGACCCTCAGCCATTGCCTTTTAGTTTATACACGATAAAAAGGGTAGGATGGTTGCCATAAGAGCAATTGAGAAATGGGGTCGGGACAATCATATAGGTGCGGAGGCTTGACCAGTCGATTGATCGGAGGAGGGCCAAGGTGATGTGTTGCATGTCATAAACTGCCCAGACTCTAGAATTCCGTGCTTGAACGTCACAGTTTGCCAACCACGCTCAACAGGTGGTCCCATTTTAAGAGGGGGTCCCACTCTTCTGTATGTAGGATAGGACATAATAGTATATTGAGCGAGGTAGTTTTAAAACTATTTAATCTTCACCAAATAGATCTGCCTATAAAGATTAGTATCAATATTGTTTACAAACCAAAAAGTTGAATTGGAAGTTATTTGACTCATAACGGTCACATATCACTGCGAACAAGTAAATAGGCCAAATTAAATATTCATACTCGAATAAAGAAGGAAATTGCTTTGACATAACCTGAATGGCACATATCAAATATTATCCTTTCGATTATGTTGTTGTTTTCTCCTTTCGTTTCTTCTTTCCTTCTTCTATTCCTTCTTGATGTTTCCATCTTATTATTATTAATCTATTAATCTTATTATAATGGAGATTCGCTTCCGGTTTTTGTCTGTAACAAAGATTACGTCAGTGCTTAGGTCACATTACCCAAAATCGTCATAACATACACTCAAAATTTGAACATGCAACATTAGACAGTCCTCATTGTTTTTTAAAACAAGTTTTAATAAATACATGACTGGTATTATATATCTATATATAGTTTGTTTTATTTTAATACATATTTAAAGTTTACATTTCAAATTGTCTTATTTTTTAATCCTTTAATGAATTTGATGATTTTACTTACTTAGGGTACAAACTCGCTGACATTGAATTTTTTACTCCCACCCCTCAGGCAATATGTTTCAAAAATCTATTTTTACATCGCCCAGAGGGCGTTTTTTATTTTGTATTAGTTATTATAATGGAGATTGTGTGTTTTTCTGTCTGTAACGGAAAATATATTACTACTAAAGTCACAATTCCTTTAGTTATTAACATCACATTCTCCATGATTTTATTTTTATTTAACTCTTAATGTCCTATACCACTTCATTCCACCCGGCCGGAAGTCACATTCATTTTCCTAATCTACCCCAAATGATAGCCTTTGTTTCAATGTAATATTAAACATATTTAGAAGTCTTTGATTTAAGAGAAATAACAGGTAACTTTAAATTAAAAAGCCATTTTTAGTCATTTTTTGATATATGGTTATAGGAATTGCGCTTTGGACTTTGAAAATTCTCTACAGGATGTTAAGAGTTAAACCTCAATTATTAATAAAATTGTTTTACATTATTTATACTGTTGACCATATCTACATGATATTTTCCACGTACCCCACTTGTACAGGTCAGGCACAAGGCCCTATTTATGTGGGACCACCCACAAGCCGAGACTCATGGGGTGGCAGGTGAAAAATTGCGTCGATCCCATCGGCATTCCCCCTCAAGGGGGCGCCTCAGGCACTGGGCAATAAACCCAGCCCTGCCCCTTTAAATCAAGGGGGCAGGTGTTGCCTGGGGGGATGCCCCCCTGGGATTGACGCTGTTAATTATAGCAATGGTCCAGAGGCCGAAGCCACTGTTGACCATATCTACATACTAATAACATGCAATTGTATTTATATATACAGCGGTTTACAGTGTGAATGGAAAGGCTAATTTGCATATTGATATTAAAAATTTGATTTTAATAAATATGTGCTTAGTATTATTGATTTCTAATTGTTTGTTTTTATCCTTTTATCTGCATTCTTATTTAGTTTCATTATCCTTTCTAATTTAATATAATATTTTATTACATTAAAACTTAAATACCCGGAGGGTGCATATACTTGCTAGTCTATTAATAATGGAGATTCGCTTCCGGTTTTTGAATCTAACAAAAACTACGTCACTGCTTACGTCACTATACCCGAAATCGTCATAACTAGAATAATAGATATATAAATAGAATAAATACACTCAAAATTTGAGCATGCAACATTAGACAGTCCTCATTGTTTTTTTAAAACAAGTTTTAATAGATACATCCCCTGTATCATATATTTATATATAGTTTGTTCTATTTTAATAGATATTCAAAGTTAATAGAATTTAGTTTCGATTTCAAATTGTTTTATTTTTTTTTTACTGCTTTAATAAATTTGATGATTTCATGATTTATGGTTCAAACTCTCCGACATTTAATTTTTAACTTCCACCTCCTCAAGCAATATCTTTCAAAAATTTATTTTTATATAGCCCGGGGGTGTTTTTTTATTTTGCTAGTTATTATAATGGAGATTGTGTGTTTGTCTGTCTGTAACGGAAACTATATCACTACTTAGGTCACAATACCCTTCGTTACATTCTCCATGATATTATTTTTATTTAAACCTCAATTATTAATAAAATTGTTTCACGTTATTAATACTGTTGGCTATATCTACGTACTAATAACATGCAATTGTATTCATATATACAACAAAATAGCGGTTCATAGTGTGAACGGGAAGGCTAATTTGCATAATGATATTAATGCAATTTTATTAATGACTTCCTATTTTAACAAAATAGTTGAATTAGGAAAATTTAGCAATGAAAGACGAGAGTGATGGAAAGTAAGTTTCAGTTGTTCTATTTGTTGATTACATCTGCCTCTGTTTCAAATGTTTTTATCTGCATTCTTATTTAGTTTCATTAGCCTTTCTAATTTAATATAATATTTTCTGACATTAAAATTTAAATACTTGCACCCGGAGATTTTTCTAGTCATTTTAAAGTTTGAACATGTATCTATTTTTCTACATAATCACCATTTCGTCCGATGCATTTTTGTAGGCGCTGTGCAGCCATACGGTTGAGGAAGCCTTGAAACTCGTCGTCGTTGAAAACTCCCTGTACCACTTGCAGATGTTTTTGAAATCCATGCACGGCTCTTCATACACTTCCGTTAATTGGCGATGAATTTCATTTGGTTTCATACCTTTTTGCGTTCAAAAACCGATTAACTGTGCGAATTTCGCTCTTAGCGGTAGTGTCAATCGAGAAACAAATGCTAAGGCAACACTAGGCGTGGCAACGAGATGCGCGCAGTGTAGGCGATAGCGCATGCACAACACTTCTGGGATTACCCTCTTGTATATATTGATCTGTTGAATGATAAACTTTACATCAGTGATATATATATATATATATATATATATATATATATATATATATATCACTGATGAAAAGTTTATCAAGTCATTTTGATTAACATCAGTCGATACCAAGATCGAACTGTGGAAAAGTTAAAATTGGCGCTTTGTTTACTTTTTTATCTTTGTAGGTCATGAATTATCACGTGGTTCATATAAACGCTTTGACAGGCCACTTCCGGTCTCATGGCAGATTTTATCGATGGACGGCCGTCTGGTTTTAATGAAAATCACTTCCACTATCTCCGACTGTGAATGACATTGTTATCAATTAGATTTATGCGGAACTTGGGTGGAGGACACTTATGTTGTTGAAAATATTGACAAATGAAGCTTTGATGTCAGATAAACGTTCAAGAAACCATAGTTTTAGTCCTGCCAATGTACGTTTTTGTTGTTCTTGTTTATTTTATTGTTGCTTTTTTCCTTGCTTTCTTTCTTTTGGTGAAGATACGAGCGTAATCCCAAAAGTAAGGTACCCAAAGTTCTGTGGACGGAGGAAAACTGCTGGTGCGACTATTGGCAACACTGTTGTATTTGTTGTGCATGCGCTTGCGTGTGGCTGTGTCGGTACCCCCCACGTGCTTCACTGCTACGCCCAAGTCTTAGGTTGGCAGTCATTTCTGATCCCAATCGACGCTATCGCCAAGTGTGGATTTCGCGCACTTATTCGGTTTTTTGAACGCAAAAGGCATGAAACCGATTGAATTTCATCACCACATATCGGAAGTGTATTGCGAGTCGTGCATCGATGTCACAAACGTCTGCAAATGGTGTAAGAAGTTTGCAACGACGAGGTTCAGCGCTTCCTCGACGAACTGATAGGACATGGGCATACAAAAACTGCCACAGTGCCTACAAAAATGCATCGACTGAATGGTGATTATGTAGAAAATAGTATCTATTTTCTACATAGTTTGTACCTGTATCAGGTACAAACTTTGAAATTACGTAAAA
The DNA here is from genome assembly GCA_023376005.1 of Doryteuthis pealeii. Taxonomy (NCBI): domain Eukaryota; kingdom Metazoa; phylum Mollusca; class Cephalopoda; order Myopsida; family Loliginidae; genus Doryteuthis; species Doryteuthis pealeii. The sequence continues at coordinate 34,714,473 of CM042147.1, read as the reverse complement.
ATCATTGGCAATAAACAATTAACGTTTCTGTGATTTCTAAATATTTTGTAGACCTTACCTTTGGCATTACCCTCGTACAATCTCCCAGAGGACATATAAATTAGTAAATATTTATAGTTTATAGGTTTTGGTGGGATTAGAGAATGTCAAAAAATACATATTGAAGATGTACCTGACTACATTGTCAGTGATGTGATCTAATGTTCATTAGGTTTTTGGGGTCTTTCCTCATCATGCACATTTACCTAGGTGTCCCTGTTGGTGTTGATCAAGCACAAGCTTATGGTTAGGTAAAAATGTCTAAACAGCACGACGAACTCTGAATGGCCGACGTTGAGGCGTTTTATGCTGTGTAGAGCCAGCGAAAACACCAATCAATGGGTCTCTTTTTAATTAATATATTGGGGATCTTGATGTTTTTATAATCTATACATATATAAAGCGCAGTTGTGTGGATGTATGTGTGAGTATGTTAGGAAGAAACTATGAAAATAAAACAATTAACGACAAATATGGGTACACATTCACAATCACCAGATCTTGCTTTTTGAAATAATGATTTGATTTATAATCGGGAAGATAATTAAAAATAGAATTTAAATGATAACTGCATGGAATTTTTTTAATTTGATATTGTAAATAGTAGACATTTTTTTTCAGGGTGGCTGGATCAACGCATGGTCTTTTTTTTACGAGGGGATTTTAATGGGGTATCCTGCGGGGATCCAACTCACGATTCAGTAATAATGGATCTGCGAAACTTTTTTTTTTTAAACTCTACCCAGGAGACGCCGGTAGCCGCTTCTAGTAGATCATGAATCGTGAGTGTCTATGCCATATGTTGGGGTCATGTATTGGTAAATAATATTTTTGATAGATTTTTTCCTTATTTTTCGTCGTTTATTTGATCCATATAATTATTAGTGTTAGATAAGAATACTTGAAACCACACAACCCAACTAGTCTGAGCTGTGTTTGTTGTGTGGCTGCGTCCTTTCTCCCGCCCATCGTTTATATTGGTAGCAAACAGAGAGAGACCTGTTGCAGTCCAGAGCAGCAGTGGTTGTACTGTAGAGCTGTGCCGGGGGCTCACATAACGCTGATACCCTGGGGAAAAGGGATGAATCCTACTATTCTCCTTCCAACTATGGATAAATAGTAGGGCAGATTGGATTTTATTCTTGGGTTGTTTTGTTTTGTTTTGTTTTTGTTTTGTTTTTACTTTGTGGAGCAGATCCATGTATTTACGGTTTCGACTAAACTCGGCGGCCAAAATATCTTCTATTAAAAACAAACACAGTATGGGTTGGTTGGTTGGTTGGTTGGATTTTACGTCTTATCAACCCTTGTGTTATTTTATGTCAAAGACGTTTTTATATTACCTATTTTTATATCACCCATTCAAAATTTTCAGAACTCATTTTTAAAAACATTTTAAAACATTTCTTGATCTACTTGACCCATAGATCGAGTCCTAACAGGTAATGCCAGGTCAGGTGAGAGTGGACCTGGGAGCAATGGTGATGAAGGAGTACTCCATACTCCCCAAAGCTCCAGAATTGCAGCCTCACCACTAGATGGAGTTTAACGTCATATCCAAGACTCTAAGATACTCTTTGCCTTCTATCGCACGCGGTTGAGAAAGTTCTTGTTCTGAATAAAAAAAAATGTAATCACAGAATACATCCGTTAGTTGTCTCTCTATGAAGTAAATGGCGGTCTTGAAAAATCAAATCAGACTAGCATCTTAAAGACACAGTACAAACCAGAGTCAAACAATAGAATTTAATAGAAGACTAAGAAAGACCAGTTAGAAGAAGAAATGTCCCAGCTGCCGACAACTGATCAGAAACAGAAGTTAGAAGAAATTGTCCAACTACAAGAAATATAAGATAAGAAATACAGCCATGATGCCAGCTACTCAAGTAATTTATAATTAAAATGAGGAATTAACATGAATGTTTATAAGGAACAGCTGACAGGTCTCACACCTGATATACTAACTGAAAAAAGATAATTATTATTTACTCCTTTTGAGTTTTCACATCAGTATTAGCTGATGGTCTTTCACTGGAGTCTGACTGACAGCAAGTCTCCTCAGGTCTCCAGGACTCTTCTGAGTATTCTGGCAGATTGCAGCAGTGCAGTGTTCTGAATGGTTTCAATCCTTCCTCTGATTTCCAAACTTTCCAGACCCTTTTCCATCCTTTTGGGACTGTTCCAAGTGCACCAACTACAATTGGTATCACTTTCACTTTCATATTCCATAACTTTTTCAGTTTTCTGGCAAGTTCTAGATATTTGTCCATTTTTTCATTTTCCTTTAGCTTTACCCTGTGATCTACTGGCACTGTAAAATCCACCAGTTGACAAGTTCTTTCTTTTTTGTTTATCAATACTAGGTCTGATCTTCCTGGGATAAGGTGATCAGTTTTTATCTCAAAGTCCTAGAGAATTTTATGCGTTTCATTCTCAAGAACAGATTCTGGTTTATGCATATACCATTTTGTTGTATGGTCAAAGTTTTTTGCATAATTCCCAGTGGATCACCTTCCCAACCCAGTCATGTCTAGTTTTGTATTCTCGTTGTGCTAGTTTACTACATTCGCATTATTATTATTATTATTATTATTATTATCATTATTATTATTAAGAAATATTTATGGGAGTATAACTACGGATACACTCATATCGCATAATAATAATAGAAAAGAACTTGTCATTTATATACTAGATTCAAAGGGGTATACAACACTACTGGCTGATTCTCCGATCTTCTTAAGGCGTATTTCGTTGCTGGTAACGTTTTCCTTTTTCCTTATTTCTTTTCTTTTAAATCCTCATCTGCTCAATGATCTAAGCGACCTAGATTTATGTGGCGAGACTGCTTGCTTGAACACTCCATGAAATAATGTTAATGATCACGAATCCCGATAACAACAACTGATGGTCTGTTTTTCAAGTTAATTTACCGTTGCCGACAACACGAAGACACGGAGGCAAAAGAGTTATTGACAGGAAAAATGAAAGAAATGAAAGAAATAATTATTTCATAGCCAAAACAAACGCGTACTTGTCTCTACTTGTTTGCTTTTTTCCAAAAGCAAAGCTCTCACACACACGCGCACAAGATACACACCTACACGGACACACACTGGTGATGAACACATGCAAACAGACTCACAGAGACACACACAAAGACAAATGTTGCGCGTACGAAAGGTCCGAGATTTAATGCGTTCTTCCTGGTTTTTGTTTTGTTTTTTGTTTTTCATTTCAATGAAAAAGAGACACACAGACATATTGTGATAGCTGTCAAATCAGTGTACAACTTTTAGATAATCAAAGTTGACGTAATTTTATTTGGAGATTTAAACATCGAAGATGAATAAGAAAAGAAACACTTTCGGTGTATTGTTCCTTTTTTTATTCTGATTATAAACACATTATTGTAAACGGACAGAATGTGACACAAGTTCAAGTTTTAAGTGTAACGAAACTGGTTTGAAATTCAATTGTATTTCTCTTTGACTAGAAGAAGAAGAAGAAGAAGAAGAAGAAGAAGAAGAAGAAGAAGAAGAAGAAGAAGAAGAAGAAGAAGAAGAAGAAGAAGAAGAAGAAGAAGAAGAAGAAGAAGAAGAAGAAGAAGAAGAAGAAGAAGAAGAAGAAGAAGAAGAAGAAGAAGAAGAAGAAGAAGAAGAAGAAGAAGAAGAAGAGAAGAAGAAGAAGAAGAAGAAGAAGAAGAAGAAGAAGAAGAAGAAGAAGAAGAAGAAGAAGAAGAAGAAGAAGAAGAAGAAGAAGAAGAAGAAGAAGAAGAAGAAGAAGAAGAAGAAGAAGAAGAAGAAGAAGAAGAAGAAGAAGAAAGAAGAAGAAGAAGAAGAAGAAGAAGAAGAAGAAGAAGAAGAAGAAGAAGAATCTAGTATTAATCGACAAGAAAAGAGAACCTGCCATCTCGTGGATTTTGCTGTCCCAGCTGATCACCAAGTGAAAATGAAGGAAAGCGAAAAGACAGACAAATACTTGGACCTTGCCAGAGAACTGAAGAAGCTATGGAACATGAAGGTGAAGGTCGTACCAATTGTAATTGGTGCCCTTGGAACAATCCCCAAAGCACTGGAAAAGAATTTGGGTGAACTAGAAATCAGAGGAAGAACTAAGGCACTGGTGGGATCTGATAGAATACTCAGAAGAGTCCTGGAGACCTGAGGAGACTTGCTGTCACTCAGCCTTCAGTGAACTACCAGCTACGGCAGCTGTGAAAAACGAATAATAATAATAATTATCTAAATGTACATTAGTCGGAT
>CM042147.1:34702669-34705169 GCA_023376005.1 Doryteuthis pealeii | reverse complement strand
TGGAATTTTAGAGGCACACGGAGATGAAAGAAAAACTTAAAGAAGAATACCTCAGGAGAACAATAAAACTCATAGGAACCAAGCTTAGCTGCAGAAATCACATCAAATGAATAAATACCTTGGAAGTCTCCATTATAAGATACATTCTTAAAATAGACAAAAGAGGGACACAGGCAGATCGACCAAAGGACAAGAAAATTATTGACAATGCACAAGGCTTTACACCCTAGGGGCGATAAAGATAGGCTATATGTATCAAGAAAGTAAGGTGGAAGAGGTCTTGCCAACATAGAGGACTACGTAGATGCCACAATCCAAGGATTAGAATAATACACAAAAAGAGCAAAGAAAATTACTTATGGCAGCCTATAACAGCAGTTGCAACATATGGACAAACAGAAAAACAACGGAGACAAGAAAACGAAGATGGGAAGAAAATAATTATATGGATACTTGAAACGACAAATTGGTTACACATGAAAAGATTTGGACATGGTTAAGAAGAGAAAACCTCAAGAGAGAAACCGAATCGCTAATAATTGCGGCACAAAATAATGCCATAAGAACAAATTATATTAAAAATTGATAAGACACAACAAACAGTAAATGTAGACTGTGTGGTGACCGAGATGAGACCATAAACCATGTATTAAAATAATGTGCCAAACTAGACGGATCACCCAATCCCAGCCAGGAGACCAGACCTACTGTTGATCAACAACAAAAAAGAGAACGTGTCAACTGATGGACGTTGCGGTTCCAGCAGATCACAGGATGAAGCTGAAGGAAAACGAAAAGATGAATAAATTCCTGGACCTTGCCAAAGAATTGAAAAGGCTGTGGAATATGAGAGCGAAAGTGATACCAATTGTAGTTGCTGTACTTGGAACGGTCCAATAAACTTGGAAAAAACTGGAAGAACTGGAAATCAGAGGAAGAATTGAGACCATCTAGACTACTGCACTGTTGCAATCGGATAGAATACTCAGAAGAGTCCTGGAGACCTGAGAAGACTTGTTGTTACTCAGCCTCCAGTGAAATACCATCAGCTAACGCTGATGTGAAAAACTCAAAAGGAGTGATAATAATGAATTTACCATACAACAAAATAGTATATACACAAACCAGAATCTGTTTTTGAGAATGAAACGAATAAAAATCTCTGGGACTTCGAGGTACAGACGGATCACCTTATCCAGCCAAAAGTTCAGGCCTAGAATTGATTAACAAGAAAAGGTGAAATTGCCATCTGGTATATTTTACAGTCCTAGAAGATCATAAGGTGAAGGGGAAAGAAAACGAAAAGATAGAAAAATACCTGGACTATATATATATACACATATATATATACATATATATATATATATATATTATATATATATATATATATATAGAGAGAGAGAGAGAGAGAGAGAGAGAGAGATTTAACAGTCGCCTGAGAGGATGGGGTTTAAACTATTTTACTAACAATTTTTGGTTATTTCCTATACCTAAAAAAGGGGAACCACTCTGAATGAATTTTATAAATTATTTATTTATTTATTTATTGATCTACTATAAAAAAAGAAGACGGGGTTAGGGTTAGGGTTAGGGTTAAAGTTAGGGTTAGTTTAATGGGAAAATAATGGGTAGATTAATTAACAGATAAAATTCATTCAGAGTGGTTCCCCTTTTTTAGGTTGGAGTTATAAGAAATAACCAAAATTTTTCCTTAGGTAAGATATCTAAATTAGCCATATTTTACTATAAAAGAGAGGTATTAGTTAATTTACGTATAATTAATAGAAATGATAATACTCAAGTTATGGTCTTCTAAAAGTTTCCCCATAGGAGGTTGAACCCCCATTAGGATGTCTTAATATTATTGAAATTTAAGTTTTGTGAATATGCATCACACCTTGTCATGGTTTAAATTTCATATCAATCGAGGAGAAAAATTTCAACCCGGGTTTGTGTCTCCCAGGAACCTCCTTTGATTAAAACGAAACATACTTATCCAAGTACTCTGAGTAATGTAGTTTCACAGTATATATATATATATGGTTATCTCCTAAACCCTTGGGAGAGCTCGTGAACAGTCATACGGGAACGACAACTTTGAGCTCTCTTAGTTATTTATAAAAATCCTTGTATGATTCAATAAGTTTGCACCTACATGAGCATACAGTATGGATGTACAGTGAGATTTTGATGATCCCAAATAGAATCATCCTTTACTTACCAGTCATTTGTATTATTTTACCTTAGTGTGTATATATATATATATATATATATATATATATATATATATATATATATATATATATATACCTTAGTGTGTATATATATATATATATATTTTTTTTCAGACTTCAAATTCTAAATAGACCGATAAACAAGGACTATTACTCGCCTTTCTCCTTATTCTGAGATAAAATTTCTTATCACCTTCCACATACCAACAAAAGCCCAGCAGATGATCTAATTAATAGATCGAAACACTGCAGCGTCGGCCAATAAA
>CM042147.1:34677669-34697669 GCA_023376005.1 Doryteuthis pealeii | reverse complement strand
TATGTAATAAAAATATATAAGTTGTTTAATATAAAAGAGACGAATAACTTTCGATGTTTCCCTTCTAAAAGTTTTAACGAGATCTCTCTCTCTCTCTCTCTCTCTCTATATATATATATATATATATATATATATATATATATATATATATATATATATATATAAGCGGAGTAACCTATTGACTATATCAGCAGGACAACGAGGGAGTCTATCACCTTTTCACAAGTGCTTGACCAGGGAGATTGTTTTTTGCGTCTCAGATGTAGCGCCGCACCTAGCATCAGTTCCCCATTTTACTGCACAGATCCATGTGTTGATATATATATATATATATATATATATATATATATATATATATATATATATATATATATGTGTGTGTGTGTGTGTGTGTGTGTGTTTGTGTGTACTTATTTCCTTACCTTTTTACTCGTGGCTTCGAAAGATCAAAATACTACCGCTACTACTACCGAAATGACGTATGGTAAATCCATGTATAATCAAATAAAGGTGTAAGAAGAGTTGTCATGTGAGCGTTTTGTCATGTTCACAAAGGTATGCACGATGATCACGCAATTTTACACCTGGAAGTTTACCTGAATAATTAACTGGGGTGGCTTATCATAAAACAGATAGATAGATAGATAGATAGATAGATAGGAAGCAATTTATTAATCGGAAATCAGCTAAATATAAATTGATGTAAGGTACCAAGATAAACGTAAACCTATCGATACAAAAGTTGATTTTAAACTAAAAAGGTATATCAACCAAGTATTCTTATTCTAAACAATTTACGGCTAACATACAAAAACGAGCCGCTTAAGATAGTAAACGTGTGCGAAATCTATCTATCTATCTATCTATCTATCTATCTATACAACGAGTGTATTTCAATCGATGACTCATAGATTTTTGTAATTACTCATAACTAAGGACCGGTTTAGCTCAGTCGATAGAGTGTCCGCACGTAGTTTCGGGTTCATTATCGGCCTTTGCCAACTCAACGTATGAGTAGCTCGGCTTGGATCTGTGTGGTAAAGTGCGGAGTTGATCGTAGGTGTGGCGCTCCACTTCAGAACCTGATCTAGCGCTAGTGAAAAAGGGATAGACTCTTTAGCTGTTCGGCTGATACCAACAATAGGCCTCTCCGCCTATATTACTCTACTACTATAGCATGTTGTGTGTGGGGACATTCCCTCTTCTCTCAGCTGTCTTTGTTTACCTGGACAACACCATATAAACGTGATCGTTTTTCGGTTTAATTCACTTCATTACTGAGATTTTCCAGTTTTATATCTTTTCTCATGTGAGTTTTTACAAAGTGGAACGGGCCAACAAAAATAAAATAAACACTCACTTACTCACTCACTCACTCACTCACTCACAGGGGCGTTGCTAGGGTCTCTTAACTTCATCTCGAATCTAGGATACGGGTTCCTTACTCTACTACATGTCAATTGTGTATATGAAACCCACACTTCTCGAGCCCCTAGAATGCTTGCTCCTTCTAGCCAGGGATTCGATATTAGTACGCACCGATCTCTCTCTCTCTCTCTCTCTCTCTCTCTCTCTCTCTCTCTCTCTCTCTCTCTCTCTCTCTCTCACACACACACACACACACACACAAACACCCATACACTCACTTAAACACACACACACACACACACCAAGACAAACGTTTCGCATAACTTACAGTCAAGTCAAGTTGAAATCCCCGAAGTTAAGCAGCGATGAGCCTGCTCAGACTGGAAAGTTGAGAAGAAAACAAGGAATTATATTGGCTATTTACTCTGACATTCAATTGTTGTGTCAAAAAATCAACAAAGTTTGGTGGTATCGTATGATGCTGCTAAAGAGCTCTGAGTTTGTGGTAATGATGATTTGGCCCCGAAACTACATTTAAACCCAGAGTCATCCTGTTTGTGACACAGACTTTTTTCAAGCATGTGTATACACAGTAGCATGTTTATATAATATATAATATAATATATATATATATATATATATATATATATATATATATATATATATATGCATTTGTCATTGTTTAGAGAATAGAAGGTCCTAAAGAAAGGAAACATTCCCACCACCAACTTATCTGGTCTATTGTATATATATATATATATATATAGAGAGAGAGAGAGAGAGAGAGAGAGAGAGAGAGAGAGAGAGATACTACAAGATCTGTATTGAATGTAATTATATATATTTACCAGATTAAAAAATGTTTTTAAAAATCGCATTTCAATTGTTTTCCTTGCGTTATTGTAAATATCATACAACCTTAGTTGAAGTAAAAAATATCATTTTTTGATAATATCATTATATTAAATAACATTTAATATTTAATATATAATTCAATACATAGCATTTAATATATGATTAATTTTTAATATATGATATCCATATTTAAAATAATATTTTATATGATATCTAATATACAGTATTCAATATATAATTTAATACGCATTCTTCATAATGAGATAAATGTTAAGTATTCTTAATGAATATGCTTTTTTTTTCCTTTTTTTTCATACAAAAAAAAAAACACCTGTACGGCTTTTTTTCGATATTTTCAAAATCAAATACCAAAATGTCCACGCTCCGTTCCACACGAGTGTTTCGTGTCAGGTGTTTATTCCACTTCCGTCCATGCTTACATTTTAAGTCTTGTCTTAAAACTTTACAGCGATGGAGGACATAGGAGTGTCCCAAAATTAGGTTCGTATTTTTGCATCTATTATACATTAGACCTATCCGTCAAGTGGACCACAATAGAAAAAAGATGTGTTCACAACATACATAAAATAATTTTCGAAATATTTTTTAACAAAAATTGTTTTTTTTGTTTTTTTCAACTTTGCTCACTGCTGTTTTTTTACTGAGCATACATGTGCTTTCTATACAAATCTGTCTTTGTGTGTCTGTCTGTCTGTCTCTATATATATATATATATATATATATATATATATATATATATATATATATATATATATATATATATATATTAATGAAAATGTCAACAGGTGGTTTAATAAAGTTTAATAGCCTATTGTCGGTATCTGCCGGACAACGAGGTAGTCTATCCCCTTTTCACCAGCGCTAGACCAAGGAGATTGTTTTTGTATCTGAAATGAAGTAGCACACTTAACATTAGCTCCCCACTGCACCGCACAGATCCAAGCTGTGACACTCATGCGTTGAGTTGGCAATGGCCGCTATCGAACCCGGAACAAGTTGTATAAATTTTGTTTTCTATTCATTTTGCTTTTATAGCAGTTTTGAACAAGAAGATTGCACTTCACAAAAGCAACATCAAACTATCAAACGACAAAAAACTTTGTGTATCCCGCCCTGTCGGCTATGGCGTTAGAATGCACCAACTGCACCACTGCAGAGGGGTAAGACCACTGTTGGTCGTAGATGGCCACTCGTGATGCTTAAGGATAGAACCCAGGTGGTTGAGTCCATGAATTGCAATACCCCAGCCCTTTTTATCATATGGGTACTAGAAGGCGTGGTTGAGGGTCTATATATCCTGGGAATGACCTTAAACTCTATTTGATGGTGAGGTTTCAGTTTTGGAGGTTTAGGGAATGTGGAGCACCCCTTCATCACCATTACTCCCTGGTCCACTCTGAGTGGTAGTATCTGTTAGGGTCCCATCTATGGGTTAAATAGAACAATGTATTTATTTTTTTAAATTGAGTATCCATTAAAAATGAATTTATTTCAAAACTTTATTGGCATTAAATGACCCACTGAGGTTGATATGCCGTAAAACAAAACAAATCAAACCAACCCTTTGTGTATCAAAACATATTATATACAATTCATTTATTAAAATATAATTATATTATAATGAAAAGGTCCACAAGAACTTTGAATGATGTTTTTTTGGGGGTGGGGTCAGATTTACAGTAGTTGATACGTATTTTGTAATTATAGGGGATTGGTATCGAACAAGGAACCTTGTGGTTTCTAGGCGGACGCTCTACCGACTGAGCTAAACTGGCCCTCTAATATATATATATTTGTGTGTGTATTGTAGTCATGCTTTATAAAAATGAGAGACAAGAATTTTGTGTTAAGCTTTTATTCAGGTTTCTTTTTAGCGTACAAGATGTCGCAACTGTGCATGTAGCCAGTTTAAAAACTGTCCAAATCTATATATATATATATATATATATATATATATATATATATAGAGAGAGAGAGAGAGAGAGAGAGAGAGAGAGACAACTTTTTCACTTTTGTTTAACTTTCTTTCTTTTTTTAAATACCTTCCTGAAATCAACCAAAGTTGGATAGCATTTACAAGGAAAACTATTCAGATCGGATTTGTTTTTAATTTTAACCTAGTTTGTCATTCCGTTTACTTAGTATTTTTCACAACATTATTTTAAAAGGTAAATAAATTTCAAAAGTATTCTGACCTCAGCTGTATACACACACTCTCACACACGCACACACATTTTCACACACACACACACACACACACACACGTGCACATATACACATACACACACATTCACACACGTGTGTGTGTGTGTGTGTGTGTGTGTGTGTGTGTGTGTGTGTGTGTGAGATGTGTCTTTAGAAGAAATGTAAAAAAAATCAACTATTCTGAACTTTTTTTTTTTTTTTGCAATCAAAATAAATCAATGTTTATTCATCCCGCGTAATCACGAGAAATCACGTGATTATGGCGTTTGTTAAAAGAACTGCTGATTACACACACATACATACACACACACAGAGACAGGCATTGAGAGAGAAAGAGAGAGAGAGAGAGTGAGAGAGAGAGAGAATAAGAGAGGGATTAGTACTGTGCGAAAGTTTCCAGCGTTTTTTTCTTTTGTTCTGTTTTTTTATTTATTAGAATAAGTTAATGTTAGGTATTACCTTTCATTCATCCTGAGAAATTACATAACTAAGGACTACTGATCCCCCCACACACACACACAGAGGTATATATATATATATATATATATATATATATATATATATATATATATATATGGCGAGAGAGAGAAATGTATAAAAGTTTCCATCGCTTTTGTTTTTTTCTTTCTTTTTTTTAAATTGAGATAAGTTAATATTGGTGTCATCCTATATTCATCTCGAAAATCACGAGAAATAACGTTATTATAAAAAAGAACCACTGATTACACACACACACACACACACACACACACATCACACATACACATACACACACACACATACAGATGGTTGGATGGTTGGTTGATTATTTTATGGCATATCAACCCTTTTCGGGTCATTTAATGCCGACGATATAAAGTGATTTTGATATTTGGTTTCTTACAGTAGCTGCTCTTGCTTAAATGGTAACCTTTCTAAGTATTTAACAGGGTCATCGCTGCTTAACTTCGGTGATCTTGCGGGAACCGGTGCTTTCAATGAGACTTAAATGTAAGCCACACAAACAGACACACACGCACACACATCTTTTTAAATAAAAGGGGTGTTGGATATACCACAGTACGATAATCTAATTATCACAACGTTTGATTTGTTTACTTAAGAGCTATTGCGAAATAGTTCAATATGTAAAAAGTATAATAATCCTCATTTAACTGTCACTCTTTTTTTCTTTCCTTATTTTCCTCTTTTGATTATGTTCGATTGAAACAGATTATCGTAATGTTACTTCCGCGCGCTCATCCCCTCTCTCTATCTTTCCCCTACTCTTTTTCTTTCTTTCTTTTTTCTGGGACGGTTCAAGAAATCAAGAGAAGTGACATGATCATGGGATTATAAAAAATACGTTCTGATTAAAAAGAGGGAGATTTTTATGATAGGTTGAGTGAAGCCAGGTGAAACACACCTCATTCTGAATTGGGTGTGTGTCATTTTACAACAAATTGGCTGTGTGTTATTTGGTCTAGCAAAACAGGAACCCAACAGTTAGTTAATAATAACTAGAAAATATATCAATTAACTAATATTAGCTATTAATATTTCCCTAATTACTCATGAACTTATGCTAACGTTCCTAGTGTTTTTTAGTTCCATCTTGATAAAGTACACTATAAACTAGCTGTCTGCTATTTGGTTTACCAACAAGCTGTAGCAAAATAGAAACACAACAGTTGATTAATAATAACTATCGCATCTGTGGTCATATCGATCCACGGCCTGTTTTGCCGGCTAACCTAGGTCTCTCCCTACTTTGTGTCCGTTTTTATGTGTTTGTATTATTTTTTGATCTCTCGACAGCTAGTAGAAAACACACACACACACACACACACACACACATATATATATATATATATATATATATATATATATATATATATGGTTGAGGATAGAGGGAAGTATGGATATAACAACATAGACTGTTGAATTCAGTTGATATTTCGCCTCATTGTATGAAGCTTTTTCGAAACTTTATTCATTTAAGTTTCGAAAAATACAATGAGGCAAAATATCAACTGAATTCAACTGTCTGTGTTGTTATATCAACACTTTCCCCTATTCTCAACCACATTTTGTCGTATTTATTAAAATTCTTCATCCTCATATATATATATATATATATATATATATATATATATATATATATATACAATCCGACTGTGTACAAAAAAACTCTTGGGGTTCTAATTTGTAATTACACAATTAGAGTCAGAATTATCTTGATGATCCATTAAGAGAAACGTTGATATTCTCTGACTCCTTACGTTTATATATATATATATATATATATATATATATATATATATATATATATATATATATATATATATATATATATATATGATGTTACACAGTCGCGTTTCTGAACAAAAAAACGTTGGATAGATTTACAATGACTGTCTCGCGTAATATGAAGACAGCCTCCGTAACTTCTAATCGCACGACGCATATTCTTCAGGTTAATTGGGATTAATCGTGACACAGAACCGTATGTTTTGTGAAGAAATGAAGTAATCGCCACGACTCGGCAAGTCACGTGGTGTCATGCTTGTGGACATTCGGACGTTCACGTGATCATTTGCGATTTCAGGATGGCCCTCAGACATACACAGAGATCAAACGTCACATTCCGTGACAAGCTCAGTGTTGAAGAATGATAGTTGGTAGAATAATTCGTTTCCTCGTACGGAATGTGAGAACAATTCACGACGAAGCAATAACAAGAACATTTTATTTCCTGGGTAAACTCAACAGAATCGTATATAAACATGTCATGAGATAACGAGTTGTATTAGCGAATTGCCCCAGTATGAGTCTTTACAAGAGAAAATGTAGAGACTTACATATTAAGAATACTATCGCATTCCTGCGACACGAGGTTGTTAGGGGTGCAAAGCAACTGGTGCGATGTTACCTCCGCCGAAGCTGGAAGGTAAAAGAGACTTTTCCACCTCACCTTTTAAAATTGTGCCGGTTATACACACACACACACACACACACACACACACATATATATATACAGATGGTTGGTTGGTTGTTTGGTTATTTTATGGCATGTCAACCCTTTTCAGGTCATTTAATGCCGACGATATAAAGTGATTTTGATATTTATTTCTTACAGTAGCTGCTCTTGCTTAAATGGTAACCTTTCTAAGTATTTAACAGGGTCATCGCTGCTTAACTTCGGTGATCTAGCGGGAACCGGTGCTTTCAATGAGACTTGAATGTAAGCCACACATACAGACACACACGCGTCGAGTGTTGATTTGTTTCTGACGTAAGTCGATTAACTCCACTAGTGTACTGTTTTTGTAGTGTCACATAATTGTCTGAAAATATGTTTTCGTTTTCATAAATATCAATAATAATTTGTTTTATTTCTTCTCTTCTTGTCAAAAATGCGTAGAGTTGTCTTCAGATGGTATTTATTGAATGACCCTCGTATTTATAAGAGTCTGACACATTTTGAACAGCTGTCACCCATTCAAATAATAAATCAAAATAAGGGGAATTTTTTTTTTTAAAAGCAAAATATATATTTTTCTGATTTTTCTTTCGATAAATGTAGTTACTGCATTGTTTGGGGATTGTTTTATACCAAAAAATTATCTTAATTTTGCAAAATATTTTTTGAGGCCAGTAAAAAGAAAATCAGAGTGCTCCATGCTTGAACAGAGATCTGTCATCAAATTTTTGTCTGGCTGATAAGTAAAAAACATATGAAATTTACAGAAGAATGTGTGGAATATACGGAGAAATATGCTTTAGTAAAAAAAAAATACAAATGGGTTAAACATGGGTGGTCCTCTACCTCTGTGTGTTGAAACTCACAGACTCTCCGTTAAGGAAAAGGTTATGGGTGTAGCAGTCAGTAATAAAGATGATGTTTACAGTTTTCTGTGACATGAAAGAACCCATCCCTATTGATTTCTGTGAAAAGGGTACAGTTGTAAATAGTGTTTTCTATTGCCTTAAGGAGCTGATGGTAGGTTTGGTGCTCCACCTCAGATGCAAAAACAATCTTCTTGGTCTAGCGCTAGTGAAAAGGGGATAGACTCCCTCGCTGATTGGCTGATACCAACTTTAGGCCACCCCAACGACTTTATATATATATATATATATATATATATATATATATATATATATATATATATATAGGTATCCAAAACTGGTAGTAAGGGATGATGGGATCTTTAAAATCTCACTGTATAATTATTGCATGTTTTAGTAGGTGCAAATACAAGGATTTTTATCAATCCCTAAAGAGAGCTCAATGTATAATAATCTATTTTAGATAAAATACAGAGCAATATTTACCTTTGAAAGAAAGGGAAAAACTCAATAAACCGTCATTCTGTAATAAATCTATTTCGACCAAAACTTAAAAGGCTTTTAGAAATTGAAATAAATTCCTAAAAGTCCCTAAAATTTCAGTCTCATCAGACAACCGGCACAGATAAAATGAATTGAAAACCTGAAAAATTTTTTACCAGAATCCCTCAAATTGAGTTTTTCCTTCCTTTCGAGGGTATATATATATAATATATATATATATATATATATATATATATATATATATATATGGGAGATTATGTGCTTAATTAAAGTCATACCTAATTTTGTTAATTAATTAATTATAACTAAATGAATTAGGCGTGCATATCGGTTTAAATGTAAAGCGTAAACAAATTGAGAAAAAGTCATCTCTGTATGTACATTTCAGCCCATTAGGCCTCATCAGCAGAGCTATAGACAGGGCAGTGCAATGGGCTGAAATGTACATACAGAGATGACTTTTTCTCGATTTTTTACACTTTACATTTAAACCGATATGCACGCCTAATTCATTTAGTTATAATTAATTAATTAACAAAATTAGGTATGACTTTAATTAAGCACATAATCTCCCACAAATTTTCGGCCTTCGCCATTTTCAAACACATTGTTTTACTACTTCACATATATATATTATATATATATATATATATATATATATATATATATATATATTGGTTTGTTGGTTGGTTTTGAAGGCTGTCACAATGCGAGTGTAAAGAAAAAAGAAGGTAACTATGATGTTTTTTGTTAACCTGTCATTTATTTCTCAATATTTCGGGAAGAAATTCCCATCCTCAGAAGAATACTGGAACTGAAGTTGTCTTAGCGGCTGCTACATTCGTTCTGTCTTGGGTCTTCCAAATTCTGTGACACACAGAATTTGGAAGACCCAAGACAGAACGAATGTAGCAGCCGCTAAGACAACTTCAGTTCCAGTATTCTTCTGAGGATGGGAATTTCTTCCCGAAATATTGAGAAATAAATGACAGGTTAACAAAAAACATCATAGTTACCTTCTTTTTTCTTTACACTCGCATTGTGACAGCCTTCAAAACCAACCAACAAACCAATATATACACAATGCTTCAAGCAAATTACAAAACCCTTTATATATATATATATATATATATATATATATATATATATATATATATGGTGGGGGTGATAACCAATAACATTTGTAATGCTCAGGTGACATGAATATTTTACGCTGTAACTCGATACAAAGATTGAACCAAAGAGCTGACTGAGATAAGTACTGACACGGCAATGTATGTGTATCTGCGACTAGAACGCTGGGTTGATACTAAAAGGTTAGTATGAATGTAATGTTAAATAAAGTCAAGAAGGTTAATAGTGACATACTTGACTGTGGTGCTTGGAGGGGGTAGTGAAACTGCGCTCAACAGGAAAAGAATGAGTTGGGACAGAAAAGAATAATGGAGTAGGCCAGGCAAGTTCGTTGTTCGCTACTTCTCTTCTTTAAACAGACGGGGGTTAAATCAGCGACCTTGTAAAATGACTGAGAGTCGGTTATTCTTTAACAAAACCCGGAGCATAAAATATTTATTATTACACAAGTTGTAACGACAATTTATGACAACAACATTTAAGCTCCGATCAAGGAAGGAGTGAAGGTTTATTACGATACTTATAGTTATCTCCGAAGCGCGTGGTGTAATGGTTAAAGTCATGGGAAATGGACTCGTCGCCCCGAGTTCAAATCCTGGACGTGGTAATTGCATTTCACTTAGCGCTAATACCCTTGGGAAAGGTATGAATCCTACTCTCCCTCCAGCTATGGGTAAATAGTAGGGCAGACTGGGCTCTTTAACCTTGGTTGGTCTAGGAGAAGGAAAACTCTGAATTCAAACCTGTTGAACTCCACTTAAGAAATTGACCTTGTGTCGTATCCTGTTCGTGCGGAGGGGCTGGTAAATATATATATATATAGTTATCTCCGTTATATGGAGAGTTTGGATGATTAAAAAAATAACATTCAGCGCGAATGCCGATCCCACAAAATTATAATTCAGTTGAAAATTAGACTGGAAATTGCCTTATTTCCTACCTTACTTCATTCTCTAACTTATCCTATTCTGTATTTTACCTTATTCTGTAACTTACCTCATTTTCTGCCTTATCTTATTCTCTATCTTACCTTATTCTCTCCCTTGCCTTATTCTCTACCTTACTTCGTTCTCCGCCTTATCTCATTCTCTCCTTACCTCATTTTCTATCTTACTCTCTACATTATCTCATTATTTACCTTATCTCTTTCTCTACCTTACCTCATTCTCTATCTTACCTTATTCTCTAACTTAACCTACTCTCTAACATACCTTATTTTCTAACTTACCCTATTCTCTATCTTACCCAGTCTCTAACTTATCTTATTCTCTAACTAAGCTGTTTAAAACCTGCTGTAATGAGTTATCTGTGCACGGATTTCGCTGCAAACTCACATTTCTATTAGTATATACTATTAAATATGCTGTAACTAAAAAAACAGGCATTAACTTATATGTGTACTGGCAGATATGCCCGGTTTCTGACCGGACTAAAAGGATTTTAGAAACTTCTGGGAGTGAGAGAGAAAAGGGGGAATGGAGGTATAGAAGGAAAATAATTTTCCAAATTCCTTATCCAATTAGAAAAAAAACGTAAAGACGTTCATTTTGCAGCTGATGTTACAGTTTGTTTTGTTTTGTTTTTTGTTTTTTGTTTTTTGTTTTTTTCTCGGAATTGTCTACAGAAGAAAACTGAATTCTTCTGTTGCTGTTGTAAGGAGACAAACATGATTGTCTCCTCAGGGATTGTAGGCGAGGCTTTCCGCTTCACGTGTCCGTTGGTCATGTGACAATTCAATAGTGACCTCTACTCTGAAGGGTTAGCACCTCGCTATTTTCTGTCTTCGCTTTGAACGAACAAAGTACGCATTTATCTCTACTATTAAACTAGAATTATATTACAATCCCGAAACAGCATGGAAGACCGCTAAGTCTTTAATCACCATCCTCCCCTTTTTGCATCACACTTCTTTTTGCTCATTCTCAATCTTACCTTATTCTCGACCTTACCTTATTCTCAAACTTACCTTATTATCTACCTTACCTTATATATTTTACCTTATTCTCTACCTTACCTTAATTCTCCATCTTACCTTATTCTCTACTTTACTTTATTCTTTACCTTACCTCATTCTCCGCCTTACATCATTTTCTATCTTATTCACTATCTTATCTCATTCTTGACCTTACCTCGTTATCTACCTTACCGCATTATCTATCTTAATTGTGCCTTTATTCTTTGGGACATGTATCAAGTTTTGTGCTTTACATGTATGTAATTAAATGTTAATACTCCTTGTTAATATCACTTTGTCTTTTCCTTGCCGAAATATTCAGTGTTAGATTATCCATAAATAAACTAATGTATAAGAAGAAAACGGGTGTTAGTTGAACTAATACCCGCTAATTCTTATACTATCAAAAAGTGTTTCTTCCAGATATATCTTCTGGGAGAGGGTTGCTGAAAATTATCTGAACAAATGGAGATAGACAGAGAAATATTTTTGTCTTCCTGACTTGTTAGGAAGTGGCAGCCTTCAAAAAAATGGATACCAGTCGTTTTGTTGATAACGCCTCAAATTAACAAAGTTCGTTGTTTTTATCTTTGAGGAAGCTGATTACGACAGGAAAATAAATTCTCCTCGCTTTTCTCTCACTGAAAAATTGATGAGTTGAAATTTTCATAGGGTGGTAATTTCGTGGGGGTGGAATTTTCGTAGGAGGAATTTTCGGGGTATGATTTACAGGGGTGGAATTTATATGAACCATACTATATAAACATTGCAGATTTGATTTTTTCTTATTTTTTTAACGGCATGCTAACTCCATATGGGTTATTTAATGCTGAAATTGGATTCATCTGTACATGTTTGATTGTCATCATAACTATATTTTCAATGTTCAATTGTATTTTTTCAATTCTTTGGCTACCAAATTTCCCCTACGACTGTACCAAATTTTCTTAGTATTTTTTACCTCTATGATGGGATATTTCAAAGTTCACTATCTATTTACTTCAGAACTCATTATATTCAAATAATGTCATATCATTATTGTAATCTGAGTCCCTAATCCCAGTACACAAAATAGAAATAATAATTTTTAAAAAATGAGTTTATTAATTCTTTAAAAAGTAGGTCGCCAATGAGAACTTCAAAATAGGCTTCATAAGCATGCCTTACAACGGTGCTAAATTGCGCCTTTGACGAAAGATTGTATAGCAGCAACAGCAACAGCAACAACAATAGCAGCTACATACATAATATAAAGCATCAGAATTACTGACACATTTATGTCGAGTTCAAAAAGACATGATAAGATCTGTGACAAAAAAAAAGAAAAGTTGTTATTTTTGTGTAAATCAGATAAATCTCTTGAATCCATAATTAACAACAATAATAAAGAAAATTGATTTTACAAATAAATTTGCCTAATTAATTTTTTTTGGGGGGGGGGTAGATCTAAGCCTAGTCTTCAAGTGTCAATTGCAATGTCCCTTTTTTGGCGAAAATTTCAAATTTCAAATTGTATGAAAACTAGAGCATTTAGAGGAAAAGTGATTTCTTATTTTAAATCAGCGTTGAAAAATGCATAGATTCAGTTAAAAAATATATAACAAAAAAGAATAAAAATTGTGTTTCCCCGGTGTAATTAATGATTACACCTAAATAGCTTAGAGCTATCCAGAAATAATCGCCATTCCATTGGATTATAGGTGATATATATCCCTTCATCTCGGGATATATAAATGGCGAAAGAGAGGCAGGATGAGGAGATGATAATTAGTTCTCTATTTTTCTCTGCTTGTCTACTTCGTCGACCGTCAACTCCTCTAGGCTGTTCAACTTCTTTGTTCGGGCTGTTCTGCTCTTCTGTTGTTCTATTCGGACTGGGTGTCTGTGCTTTTCTTGTTTTAATTAAGAGGCAAGACTTGTTGTCTTTTTATTAGACTTTATTAAAAACAATCCCAGCCCAAAGGATTCTCCTAACCGCGCGGATGAGAAGCGGCATCTTGAGAGAACGTCTACTCTCGGTGACTGCTTACCGGCAACTAACTAAAACTAATTTTTGTTTACACGCTTCTATTAGCACGTTTTCAGGGTCAAGTAGAGGTTACCACATGCCAATCTTTTACGGTAACGGTACTTTCCATCCTCCCCCACTATTTGAATCTTTAACAAACATTGATTCAAAAATATCTACACAACTTACACAATTCATTGGCTACCCATGAATCATGCAACATACGAAGTAATACTTAATTTACTGAGAAGACCCGGGATATCATGACAGACTCTAAAATAAAAACAAAAATTTTAAAAATTAATGTTTGTATAAATAAGTGGGCCTAATTATTTGTATGGGTAAATCTAAGCCAAATCCTCAAGCTATCCCAAGTGTCAATAACCATGTGCATCCTAAATTTCAAATTGCATGAAAACTAGAGCAATGGTTCCCAACCTTTTTCTGGCTAGCACTCCCTTGGCTTCACAGTAGATTTCTAGCCCCCCCATACACACATGTGAATGCATACTATTTTTTGTATGTTTCACATTGAAAACAAGATTAAACACAGTGATGTTTTTCACAAATGAAACCTAATTTACGTAACAAAACTAGGCATTCGTTTATAATTCGTTTATAATTCTTATGTCAATTTTATTCTGTATAAACTTCATAAGTGTTCCTTTATCTTAGTGTTTATGACATATATTATGGAATTTATTAACTGCTTCTAAAGCCACACAGTCATCCTTTCGCCGCTCTTTTTGCCTCACCACCCCCTAGATCACCGCCCACTTAGGGAACCGTTGTTATAGAAGAAAAGCGATTTCTTATTTGAAATCAGCGTTAAAAAAATACATAGATTCAGTTAAAAATATCAGATAACAAAAGAAAGAGAAAAAGAAAAGAAAAATTGTGTTTTCCCTGTGTAATTGATGATTATGCCTAAATAGCTTAGAGCTATCCAGAAATAATCGCCATTCCGTTGGACTATACGAGGTAACATCTAATTGCCTGTGAAGACCCGGATATCGTGGCAGAATCCAAAATTAACAACAAAAATAAAGAAAATTGATGTTTGTACAAATAAATTAGTCTAATTAGTTTATGGGATATCTAATCCTATTCCTCAAGCTATTCCTAATGTAAATAGCGATGGGTGTCCCTTTTTCTTGTTTTTTGTTGTTGTTTTTTGTGTTGTTTTTTTCGAAAATCAAATATTTCAAATTGAGTGAAAACTAGAGCATGTTTAGAAAAACCGATTTCTTATTTGAAATCAGCATTGAAAAATAGAATCAGTTTTTAAAATATCACATTACAAAAAGTAAATATTAAAAAATCATTTCCACGTGTAATTTATACATAATGATATGGTTTTAAGTAAATATCCCTATTTAATAATGGCGGGCTCTTACCACTTCTGAGAGGATGCACTCTATTATGAACAAAATAAAAAAAAGTAAAGTCGTCGGGGCGGCCTAATGTCGGTATCAGCCAGTCAGCGAGGGAGTCTATCCCCTTTTCAATAGCGCTAGACCAAGGAGATTGTTTTGGCATCTGAGGTGGAGCGCCACACCTACCATCAGGTCCTTACTTTACCGCACAGATCCCTGCGCTACTCATACGCTGAGTTGGCGAGGACCGGTATCGAACTAGGAACCTCGTGGTTTCTAGCCGAACGCTCTACCGACTGAGCTAACCTGGCCCCTTATGAACAAAATACGAGTATGTTATTTTAGGGAGAATGGTGTTTATAATGTTTTAATCGCACAATTTCCAAACATCCGGCGTTTATCCTATGCAAATGGTGGACTTTGTTTGAAATCTCCATGGAAGGGCAGGTGTATTAGTTCTTTTGATAAAGGCGGCGCCCGGTTGACTAATCGTCTTTAGTCAAGTGGTTGTAGCCACGTTGGTCTTGTGCTAACACTTCACGTAGTAAGTATATTGCCATTTATGATTTATATACCCTCTCAACATTCACCGCATTTCAGCAGTGACGTGATTCAAGAAAATTGAATATATAAGCCAGAAGACCAGAAATATAGTTAGTGATGAATCATTTTCGTGTACGAAATGCTAAAAAATGACCAGACAGTGGGGGGGGGGCAAAATGAAGAACAGAATATGGAAAAGGTTAGGAAAAAAAACAAGGGGAAAAGTACAGATGGAAAAGAAATAAGAGAAAATAATTACTGAGTCTTTATTTTCAGTTATATAATTTCAAGTATTCCTATCTAGTACTAATTATTTCTACTTGTACAAAATAAAAAACACCCTCCGGGCGATGTAATAATAGATTTTTGAAACATATTGCCTGAGGGGTGGGAGTAAAAAATTCAATTTCAGCGAGTTTGTACCCTAAGTAAGTAAAATCATCAAATTCATTAAAGGATTAAAAAATAAAACAATTTGAAATGTAAACTTTAAATGTGTATTAAAATAAAACAAACTATATATAGATATATGATACCAGTCATGTATTTATTCAAAACTTTAAAAAACAATGAGGACTGTCTAATGTTGCATGTTCAAATTTTGAGTGCATCTATTCTATGTTATGACGATTTTGGGTAATGTGGCGTAAGCAGTGACGTAATTTTTGTTACAGACAAAAACCGGAAGCGAATCTCCATTATTAATAGATTTAATAATAGTAATTTATTTGTACACAGTTATATGGTTTCAAGTAACTAATAATAAGTAAAAAAGTAAAGTAAAGTCGTTGGAGTGGCCTAAGGTCGGTATCAGCCAGACAGCGAGGGGGTCTATCTCCTTTTCATTTGCGCTAGACCAAGGAGATTTTTTAGCATCTTAGGTGGAATGCCACACCTACCAACAGCTCCTCACTTTACCGCACATGTCCATGTGCTACTCATACGCTGAGTTGGCGATGGCTGGTATTGAACCAGGAACCTTGTGGTTCCAGGCTGACACTCTACCGACTGAGCTAAACCGGCCTCTTTAGCTCAGTCGGTAGCATCCCCGTTAAAGAATCAATTAATAATAATCCTTATTAAACAATTATAGCTTCAAGTAAATATTCTTAATATAAATAATTTACTGCTATATGGCATCAAGTATTCCTATTAAAAACGAATAATTTTTAAACAGTTCTATTTGACTCATAGATGAGACACTAACAGGTACTACCATTCCGAGTTCGAGTGGACATGGGGGTAATGACATTGAAATCTCTACAAATCTAAGCCCCGCCGAAAGTATGTCCTATCAAATACTAATGATTTATACACAACTAGAAACGGCTACCCGGTGTTGCCTGGGTAGACGTGGGGTAAAAAAAGGTAGTCTCATAGATACATTATTGTTGAATCAGGAGTTGGATCCTTGCAGGATGACCCATTAAAATCTCCATGTAAAAAAATACCTTGCATTGATCCAGACACTATGAAAAGCAAAAATAATGTATCCTATTTAAAATACTAAATGCAATAAAAAAAAATCCATGCTGTTATCATTTAAATTTTATTTTTTAATTATCTTCACTAATATAAAAAAATGTTCATTATTTTTGTTCAAAAACCAAGCCCTGGTGATATTAAAATGTATATATATATATATATATATATATATATATATATATATATATATATATATATTGTCGTTAATTGTTTTATTTTCGAAGTTTCCTCCGGACATACAGATTCACACAACTGCCCTTTATATATGTATAGATAGATTATATGATTTAAAGTAACTATTCCCATTTAATAATAATCATTATTTGTACACAATTATATGACATCAAGTATTCCTATCCAATACTAATAACTTTTAAACATATGTATTTGACCCATAGATGAAATTTTAACAGGTACTACCACTCCGGATCAGAATGGACCTTGTAGTAATGGTAATGAAGACGTGACTGCACACCCTCCTGATATCTAGAACTGGAATCTCACCATAAGATGCAGTTTAGTACCATACCCAGAACACTCCGGGGGTGTCCGTGGTGTAATGGTTACTGTCGGAGGAAATGGACAGTCACAGGAGTTCAAATCCTGAACGAATAAGTATTTCACATTTATTACCCTTGGGAAAGGTATGAATCCAACCATTATCCCCGCACTTATGAGTAAAGTAGGGCAGACTGGGCTCTTTAACCTTGATATGGCTAGCAGTCTATTAGAAGGGAAAAGTTCAACCCCGCTGAAAAATTGTCCTTGTGTCGAATCCTGCTCGTGTGGAGGGGTTGATAATTGCATACCAGAATAGCCCTTTTTAGTGGAGCCTAACCCCCACCAATACAGAGGATATTTCTGTAGAAAAGTAAGATTCCCCTAAAAAGCGTATTAGACAAGGTGAGATATATTTATTTTGAGTAGGTTGACGAAGACTTAATTGTACTGCCCCCCCTCCCCAGTGCTTAATTAATTAGTATAGCTCTAGTCCCTGGCTGATTAGATTCTACTAACGAGAAGGGGGGGTGTAGAAATTCTTGCAAGTATAGTCAGGTAAATAACGATGTAGGTAAAATAGGTTTAATTAAAACCGTTCCATTGACAGCTCTTCTTTTCCTTCCCCCCCCCTCTCTCTCTCTCTCTCTCTCTCTCTCTCTCTCTCTCTCTCTCTCTCTCTCTCTCTCTCTCTCTCTCTCTCTCTCTTAGGGCGAGGAGTGATTAGACTAATAAGTATGTCTATGAGTAGATGTTTAAAAAAAAGACCAAAACTCTTCAGAACTTTCTTTTTTACTATCAACGCTTCGAGTTGCTTTACTGAAAATCGGGAAGAGTCCTGTGGCATAGTGGTTAACGTGCTGGACAGCGATATCGTAGTAAGAGAGTTCGAATTCCAGTCGTACTATTACGTTCACTTTCGGACTAATACACTTAAGAAAGGCATGAAACCCCTAATCCCTCCAGTTATAGGTAAAATAGTACCACTACTTGTCTTCTACAAGGATGAATTTAACATTAAGTTTCAAAATTCTTATTGGAGCGGAGGAATCCTCATGGCGTTGTGGCTAACGTGCTTCATTGCGACATTGTAGTAAATGAGTTTGAATACCAGTCGGGCTATTACGTTCACTTTCGTACGAATACCCAAGGGAAAGGCATGAACCTCCTCATCCCTCCAGTTATGGGTTAAATATTATCTCTAGTTATTCTACAAGGGTGACTTTAGCATTAAATGGCCCACGAAGGTTGATATGCCATTAAACAAAGAAATTAAATCAAACCTTTACAGAGAAATCGACGTAAGGAAAATCGATGACTTTTTCCGGATTGTATATCTATTTATCAACCCCACCATAGGTCAATATCTTAAGTGGAATTGTACAGGTTTAAATTCAAAGTTTTCCTTCTTTTACACTGGTTATCATACCATGGTTCAAGGGCCCATTCTTTTACCCATAGCTGGAGGGGGAATAGCTAGATGCATACCTTTCCCATGGTTATTAATGCTATGTGAAATTCAAACAGCCTCGTCTAGGATTTGAACTCGAGTCGCCAATTTCATTTCCTTAAACGATAACCATTACACAGTGCGCTTCCACGTCCAGATTGATATATACAAGATTGTGTCAAAAAGTAATGCCATTTTTTAGGACAGGTATAATTACCAACACAGGAACATGTATCATACATCAAAATGAAGCTGGTTCTCTGTGGATCACATCTCTACTTCTCCACATAGTCACCGTTTCTCTCAATAGCAATGTTCCACATTTGAATGAGAGCCTGTATCCCTGTCCCGTAAAATTCTGTTGACTTCTTCACTACAGATGTCACTTCCTCGTCACTGGAATAATGTTTGCCTCTCAAACCCTCTTTCATGAGGCTGAAGAGATGATAATCTCAAGGCGCTAAATCTGGTGAGTATGGAGGATTGGCAAGTTGGGTCTTACTCATTGGATTCTTGCTCTGAACCTCGTTGGGATCTCAATGTAGACCTTAGTTTTATAAAAAATAAAATAAAAATTCACATGAAATAAAGAAAATGGCATTAATTTTTGACTCGCCCTCGTATATATACAAGGTGCGTCATAAAAGTATCAAGAATGAAGCTGTATTTACCAAAATAGAAATGAACAATGAATGGAACGTTCATTTTTTCAGAATACAAGGTGTGTCAAAAAGTACAAACAATCTCGATACTTTTTTTACACACCTTATA
>CM042147.1:34632669-34675169 GCA_023376005.1 Doryteuthis pealeii | reverse complement strand
GGAAGGAGTGAAGGCTACTAAATAGCATTTCATAGTTTATAGCAGTCCATCATTATGTTGATGCTTCTATTTAGGAAGGAGTGAAGGTTTCTAATTACCATTTCATATTTACAAGCGAGTTCGAATTCCTGTCAAGCAAGCACGTTCAGACTAATACCCTTGAGAAATGTATGAACTCCCTCGACCATTAGCTAGGGCTTGAATAGTACCTCTACTGTACTTATACAATGATTGCTTTGGCATTGAATATCCCATGAAGGTTGGAAAAGAAACCGAATAATAGAGGTGTTGCAATTTTATATTTGTAAACATGTTACATAATCTATGCGGTTGCATAAGATTATTGTCAATCCCCCGTATTTCTGAAGGGATGGCCTCTTTTCATATCACGGGCGGGACTTTCCATGGAATATTACAGAAAGCCCGCGAAATACGTGAAGTCACGTGGGACCTGGTTGGCTCTCAGTTTTCAGCTTGGACGTCAGGCAGATAAGATGTTACTGCTTTAGGTGAGACTCACTGCACACGCGCGCTGTGATTAGTTAGAGAAATATGTTTGGTTAAGAAATAAAAGTTTTTAAAAATAATATGGTTTTGTGGTTGATGAATGTCTTGGCAACAATTCTGACCTAGAAGACCAGACACGAAGTCCCCAAGACTAGGTCCAGACGCTGGAAGAAGAACGTAAGATACCAAAGATGAGCAGAAGAAAATAGAAGTAAGAAAGGAAAGAAAGGGTATACAACAAACAGAGTTTGAGTGTTGTAGAGATGAGTGATAAATAATACAAGATGATATCTGTTTTAATTCTTTAAGGTTCGAATAGAAATTTTTAAAAATACTAACTGTACCTGTGGATATATCACAGTATGATGATTTAATTATTACAACGAACACTTAAAACTATACAACTGTGAGCAAATTATATTCGTATTATAGGAGTACTTGATATCATATAACTGTGTTCAAAAGACCCTTAATCAGCACATACACAAAAAAAGTAAATATAAACGTACAATTTATCTATTATTTATTTATGTGTTATGCCACCTTGGTCATTTCCGAGGAAAGGAACGTAGATCTGGATCGAATGAATGTAGAAATTATTAGATCCTTTCCTTCCACTAAGGACGATGGTGTAGTGTCCAAAAAGAAGAAGAAATAAAAAATAAAAATAAAAATTCTATCTGCATATGCGCAAGTGACTCTGCAGGCCAATTCTTGAGTGACAGTCTTTGATGCACTGAATTCACACAAACTGTGATGCTTTCTCTCTCTTTCTGGCTCTCTTTTCTGTCGAGGCTACTCTCCTCTCTGCCTCACCCCTCTCCGTGCCTTGGTTGGAGGAGGGTGAGACAAGAGAATGTAAAATTACTGAAAAACAAAATCAGGGTTTCAAGTACTCTCTGTTTAATCACGGCGTAAAATTACATTTTTGAAAGATATTGACTGAGGGGGTGGGAAAATTAAATAAATAAATAAAATTAAACCTTTAATATTAAAAAAAAATTGCTTATTTAAAAAAGCATCATATTCACTCCACTCCACTGAGATGTTTTGTTTTACGACAGTGGGGACCTCCAAAACGTTTCGAAAAATATCTGATTTAATTATTCAGACTTTTATCTTTAGAGAAAATTTTTGAAAATCATACGAGTAAAATATATTTTGTTCGGATTTCATAAAGTTGAATAAGTAAATACTAAAGATTTATTCAAATAAATCACTATTGGTCTCCACCACGGCATCCAGACGACCTAGTAAAAAAATATTTCCCCTAATATATCTTAGAAAAAAATATTTAAAACATATATTCGTCTAAAGGTGAATAAGTATTGAAATTTTCGGAAAATTTGACAATTAAATTGATTTTTTCATAGAATTTTAATATTTTTATGTAGTAATGATACTGACTATAAATTAAATGCTCATTGATAAACTTATTTAACTTGAAATGACTGTGATGTGAGCAGTGAAGTCGTTTCGGTTACAGACAAATAGAGACCGAATCTCTGTTATCAATAGATAAAACAAGGTAAATTAGAACTACTCATGACTGAGTTTCACACAATTCAGTAGACTTCAATGGACTTCAAACGGGTAGATATAAACTCACCTGAAGATCGTGTGCATAAAACTCAGTTTTAATTACCTTACTTAATTACCTTACTTTATCTTATAATTGAAATATCATTATATAGCTCCGCATTTTTTTTAACATCGATGTAATCATGGACCACTATTCACTATGAAATGCTAATTAGAATATTTCACTCTTCCTAAATAGAAACATCAATATAATCGTGGACCGATTTAAAACAAGAACGCAGCTGGTTCGCGGAACTAGTGTATAATTGTAAAATTAAACACTGATAAGGGTTTTATTTTGGTTTCTTTGTTTAATGAGATATCAACCTTCGTGGGTCATTTAATGCCAAAGCCGTTCTTGTAGAAGAACAGTAGTGGCACTACTTAAGTGGGGGATGGGGTGTTTTATACATTTACCAAAAGTATTAGTCCGAAAATGAACGTAATAGCGCGACTGGAGTTCGAACTCGCTTATTACTATGTCGCAGTCCAGCACGTTAACCACTACGTCACCAGGACTCCTTCCACCCCCAATAAGTGTTTTTAAAGTTGCAAGTAATCAGCTCGCTGGAAAATGTTCATTTATTATTCAATCGTTGCTATGAGTGTTTTTCTAAGGGTCTGATGTTTGATCGCAACAGGCGCAAAAAGCCACTGTTTGGCTTTGTTTTTGTGTTGTTTTATTGTTGTTGTTGTTGTTGTTTATAAATATTCATGGTTGAGTGATCACACGAAACTTTTTAACTAGACGACTAAATGTCAGAGTTTTCAAACACATTTATATTGGGTACTTCATGGTCTGTTAAATTTGTGTTAGTCGTCCTGGACATCTTGGTCTGATCGATTAGTAAAATTCTGTTTTATTTCACGATCGATAACAGATATTTTTACATATTCTCGATCTTTCAACTTTTGGTGTCTATGTTAAACGATAGAATAAGAATGTGGGTATGTATATACGTCAAAACAGATTATATATATATATATATATATTTATGAAATGAGTAACCTACTCGATCATCGCAGGGTTACTTTTAAATTAATCGAGTTTACGATTAATATAACATGCCCGGGCATGTTTATAACACCAAAGATTAATACTAATTATTTAAAAGTAACCTGAAGAATCTATCGATGAAACTCGAGTAGGTACATTGAGCATGTACAATACTTATACATATACATATATATATATATATATATATATATATATATATATATATATATATATATATATTGTGTATAATATGTACGAATGAATTTGTTGTATCCACGTTCGGAGATAAATAGATACATGTATAGGTAGGCATAGATGAAGATAGATAGATAGATAGATAAATAGATATGAATAGACTAAGAAAGAAAGAAAGAAAGAACATACATAGATACATGTGTGGTGGGTAAATTGTTGTCTAAATCACACAAAAATGAAAACAACACTGACATTACATTCTATCTGATATATTTACAAAAATTGCATGAAAATATCTTTAAATACTAAAGATTTATTCAAAGACATCACTATTGGTCTCCACCACGGCATCCAGACGACTTCAGAATCTCATGCAATCCTTTCCGAAGGTCTCCTTGTTTAAATTGATAAATGCTGCCATTATCTTCGCCTTCAGTTCATTTTTAGTGTTGCCCGAAGTTTTGTTGGTCTTTCGTTTAACCGCGCCCCACACATAATAAACAAGGGGATTGCAATCGGGAAATATAGACTCCCTCTCATTCAGGGCAGCACTAACACCTCAGGCATTTGAAGAAGGCCTCTGTTGAGTGTGGGGTCATGTGGAAAGGTCACCATCGCTAGTGACCATGCAAATCCCATGATGTGGACTGGACGTTGTTTGTCATCACTATCGTAACATCTTGTAGTGTCAGAGCAAGCCGACATTTGTTTTGTGAGTTTACCATCTGATCCCGGCAGAATTTTTTTTAAAATCAAATCATGTTCTTTAGGGGAGGATGCTTGAATTTGTTGAAAAGCTTCGCAGCACAATGTTTCCTCTTTTCTTTCATAGCCCGTGATAAAAATTGACCCTTTCTCATCTTGTATGGGAAATAGCGAATGTCTTTATTCACTACTAGCCTGATAAGAAACTCCCATGTCCCTGGCTATATATATATATATATATATATATATATATATATATATATATATATATATACCAACCCACCCGCAATTTCTTAAGCCGAGTTCAACAGGTTTGAATTCAGAGTTTTCCTATCTTAGACCAGTTGCCTAACCAATGTTAAAGAGCTCAGTCTGCCCTACTATTTATCCATAGCTGAAAGAAGAGTAGAATTCATACATTTCCCAAGGGTATTAGCGCTAAGTAAAATGCAATTACCACATCCAGGATTTGAACTCGGGCGACGAGTCCATCTCCATGACTTTAAGTATTACACCACACGCTCCATGTCCCTGTCTATAGACCTGATTGACTTGCTGGGATCGTTGTCAATCATGACCTGGATATCACCAAGAAATTCGGGAGTTTTTTTTTTTTGCTTTTTTTTTGGGGGGGGGGGGTTCTTATCAGAACAATCAGAGTGAGGCTTCCGAACTGCCGTACTCATCCAATTGCGTTGTCCTCAGATTAATACTTAATCACTGTGAAATTTTCGTCTTAGAGCTTCCGGCGGAAATGCCAATCAGTACAGATGCCGTTTCCAAATTTCCGAAGGAGTGAATTGCTTAATGGTGCTGCTTTCTTCACCGACAGTTTCCAACTGACTATAGTCTTCTATACAGTAGACAAAACCTTAAACAAACAAAGCGTATGCGTGGAATTATTAATTTAAAATGGTGACAATTTTTCCATCGCATATATGTGTGTGTGTGTGTGTGTGTGTGTGTGTGTGTGTGTGTGTGTTTGACATCTACAGTACTTTGTGAAAATAATACATATTTATTCATTAATATAATAATATATAATTAATAATTATATTAATAATAAATAATATAATATTTATTAATATAATAATGTATAATATTTATTAATATCTTATTGTTATCTAATATATCATATATATATATATTATCCCGTTTTGACAGGTTATACGAACCAAACGTTCGGAAAATTTTAACAGAAAGCCTGAACTGAATGTAGCACGGATTTTGCCGCTACCTTTTATGAGAATCATCTTTGTGGTCAATGTGCAAACAGCCATAAAAGGATTACTTTGAAGGAGATGATAAAAAGTCGGTGATAGGGTAAGTATTTTTATGATCATATCAAACTAGATTTTGTTTGACATCTTATATCATGATCAATTAGTATTAATACTGATAATTGGCCCATTTATGTCCATGATTATACGATAGGGAATTAACGTGAAAGCTATATTTCCCTGCGAAGTAATGAAAATCAACTAGTATTGATATTGACCGTTGGTCCGATTATGTCTATGATTATACGATAGGGATTCAAATAGAATGATATATTTCCCTACGAAGTAGAGACTATCAACTAGTATTCTTATTGACCGACAATAAGGAATTAATATATTTCCCCACAAAATATAGACAATCCACTGGTATTAATATTGACCAAAGAAAAGGCAATTAAGGAGAAAGTTGTATTTCCCTACGAAGTATAGACAATCAACTAGTATTAATATTGACTATTGGTTTGTTTATGTCTATGATTATCCTTTAGTGAATTAAGGAGAAGGCTGTATTTCCCTACGAAGTATGGACTATCAAACAGTTGGCCCGTTTATATCTATGATCATACGAAAGTAAATTAAGGAGAAGGCTATATTTCCCTACGATGTATGGACAATCAACTCGTATTAATATTGACCCTTGGTACGTTTATATCTATGGTTATATGATAGTGAATTAAGGAGAAGGCTATATTTCCCTACGAAGTATGGACAATTAACTAGTTGGTCCGTTTATATCTATGATTATACGATAGTTAATTAAGGAGAAGGCTATATTTCCCTACGAAGTATGGACAATCAACTCGTATTAATATTGACCGTTGGCCCGTTTATGTCTATGATTATCTGATAGCGTTACGGCTATGAGGATCAGGGTCGTGTATAATGCGATTTCTAATTCAAGAATGATTAATCGACATTCGCACAAAGAAATCTCTCTCTCTCTCTCTCTCTCTCTCTCTCTCTCTCTCTCTCTCTCTCTCTCTCTCTCTCTCTCTCTCTCTCTCTCTCTCTCTTCTTTTTTGAAGGAAATTTAGTTCCGTGTCCATGACACCGGTGTGTCATTGATTGATTAGGCTTTCAAGGAAATTTCTCTATCTACCATTCTGGATCTGTGTCCGTCTAAAAAGACATTTCGAAATAAACAATACTTACACCCACATCTTCGTCTTTCCATGATCTTAGTTCATTTCCGGTGATCCTTCCATTAAATAAAATAAAAATCTTCTTTGTCCTCTTATTATTCATTGAACTTTTTTTTAATTCTTTTTTTCTATTTTTATCCAATCTTACTTTTTTCCAATAAGCACCCCCACCCCGTTCCGCGCGCCTCCCAAACTTAGATGTTTGGAAAATTAAACATTTATAACTCATCGACTCCAAAATTAGCTGCATTAATAATAGGGTTCCATTGTTTTATACAATCCTATGTATTGGTTATTGATAAAATCACTGACGAAATTTTAGTCTGTGTCTGGACAGGCAAAACTACGACGTCTTTAAATAACTGTAATTACATCTGTAATCTCACAGATCTGCAAAGTCCCAGAAAACACTAGGACCGTAGCTCATCTTGTAGTGATGTCGATTATTTGCTGAGGATGCGAGTTCAAGTTCGGGCTATTGAAAGCCAGTAAATTTAAATAGGACCCTTTCTTTCGGTGGCTTGGCCTATTGTCGGTATCAGCCGGACAGCGAAGAAGTATATCCCCTTTTCACTAGCGTTAGACCAAGGAGATTGTTTTTGAGTCTGAGGTAGAAGCCACAGCTACCGTCAGCTCTCCACTTTACCGCACAGATCCAAGCTGTACTTATCATGTACTGAGTTGGCGAGGGTCAATATAAAAACCGAAACCTTGTAGTTCTAGGTGGATGTTCTATGGACTGAGATAAATCGTAATCAGAATATGTGATTACTGTACTTCTAAAGTCTATTATTTTCTTAAGGTACTCAATTGCTTTGTATACTTCTAAAATCTATTTTCGCAAGGCACATTTTAGTTAATTTGCATACTTTTAAAAATCTAACTTTTATGGTACTTTTTGTACTTCTAAAATTTGTATTATCCACACAATAAGTCATTTAGTCCAGTCATTTCTGGAATTTTGTTTTATGAAGACCTTTGTTAATTCATACGAATACCTCCAAAAACATTTTTTTTAAATTGTTTTGTTTTTTGTTTTTTGTTTTTTGTTTTTTGTTTTTTTGTTTGTTTTTTGTTTTTGTTTTTTGGGGGGGGGTATTTCGTTTTGTTTTGTTTGCTGCTGCTGCTTTTTTACACTTGTGATTGCAGCACCATGTGTCAAGAAAACATTTGGTTGCTTGAAAAATAATGACCGAATTTATATTTAAATGTGTAATATTTATTAACCGCCAGGAAAGGGTAAAATGGAAAAGGAATAAATACAATTTAAAAGTTACGTGTATGAAACAATATATAAAAACATAGCAGAAGACGAGGTACACATTTTTTTAACTTTGTTGTAGGCTTGATATGATTTAGTCTGGTCTTAATAAATTGCTGAGTAGCTGATAGTTCTTTAATAAAAGTGTAGATTACATTTTAATAGTCAAGTTAACCTGCGAAGCGAAATTAAGGTTAACACTTGGTAATAAGAAAATACTAGTAAATAAAGTACGATTAAGCAAAAAAAAGAAAAATACAAAATATTAAATGATTACGGTGGTTCTATGCCCGAGGATGAAGATTAATGAATATTCTGGACCATATGACCTTTAGGCACCCCTTCCGCAATCTCGACTCACAAGGACACTTTTCTCATTTACACCGTCAAAATCCGGTTGTTTGTTAGGGGTTAGGGTTAGGGGTTAGGGTTAGGGATTATGGTTAGGGGTTAGTTTTATAATTTTAAAAAAAGCTCTAAAAATCGTCTGTTAACAATTAACCGGATTTTGACGGTGTAAATGGAAAAAATGTCCCCACGAATCGAGATCGCAAAAGAGGTGCCTAAAGGTCATATGGTCCAATATTCTTAACAATGATGATTCAAATTACTGAATTCATTTGGAAGAATTAATAAACGACTCTATCTGGAACGAAACCGGAAGTCATGTCCCAGAGAAAATTCTAAGACAAAGGGTAATAAATAGATAAACTGTTATATACCCTACCTATGAAAATCAAAAGGTATGTCCAATCTTCATAGATACGGAAGTATTATACTGAGTAGTCGGATACCACTATCATTATCATACCTTTCTTCAAGCCGCTAGCAAGTATTGTATTTTGTTAATGTTATAAAGATTCTATGTTATTTCCAGCCTTTGGTTATTTCTCATTTATTAACCTTTGTTAGGTTACAACAAACAAAGGGTAGCTTCTCACCTATGCAATTTCAAACCGAGTGCTCGATTAAGCGAGATGATCTAACGCGCCTTGAAAATACACATGCCCAAGCAGAATCTCTGCTACATAGCCTGAAGGAAGCAGCAAGAGGCATGTGAATTCAGATGAAATACGTGCATGTGTTTTAATCAAGATGGCACCTTCTCCTAATTTAATTGCAAGCCCATGAAATTAGTAGACCAGTTCATATACCTCAGTAGTAATATCTCATCTACTGAAAGTCATGTCAACATAAAAATAGGTAAAGCATGGACTGCTATTGATAGGTTGATATAGCTACTCATATACAATTCTGGGTTATTTCCTAAAACTCCAACATAAACGAAGGGGAACCACTCTTGACTGATAAATTATTTATTTATTGATCTACTAGGAAAAAAGAAGACGGGGTTAGGGTTAGGGTTTAGGGTTAGGGTTAGGGTTAGGGTTTAGGGTTAGTTTAATGGGAAAATGAATAAATAATTTATCAGTCACGGGTGGTTCCCCTTTGTTTCTGTTGGAGTTATAGGAAATAACCCAATTCTGTTATCTCTTGAATAACAAAATTTGAGTGAACTTTGATTGGTTTTTTTTGTAGTTTTATATATATATATATATATATATATATATATATATATATATATATATATATATACAATGCTTCGATGATTGTTAAATTGGGATTTAATGGGACAGAAAATCACGAAGAATCAATGATTATCAAATAACCGTATTCAATATATATTCCTACATTGTTTCTTTGTCGTTCAATAACCGTATACACAAAAGGGTGACCAAGTTAAAGAGGCGCTTACAAAGGAACCAAGTGTTTTTTTCTGTTCTAAATCTAATAGGATAATGTATTTTGTGAAGACAAAAAGATCGATATTATTGATATAAACGATTTTAATGATTATATATTGCTTTCTAAGTCCCTTTTTTGTCAGTAAGTAGCGTATACTCGAGTTTCACAGATTTTAGAGAGTAGACAAAATTATCCATGCACACTATTCAATGAAAACTATCGTCTGCTAGTTATAAAAATATCAAATAACATGCCAGCCGTTAGAAGTCTTTTTCTTCATCTGACCAAGCACGAAAAGATCAAGATGAATACGTGAACTGGCGGATAACTCAAGGACAGCCGTGATAAAAAAAAACTGAGCATATATATATATATATATATATATATATATATATATATATATATATATATATATATATATCCAGATGGATGTCTTGTGTGTTTAAATGCAAATAGAATTTTCTACGAGTCTCGGTGGTCATAAGAAGAACGGTGATGTCTATCTAGTTAGTTGGTTTTGTTTATTTTGTGATATAGTTATTTACTAAGCTTAGCTCATATGTGGCACAAGGCCAGAAGTGTGGGGCACCCAGTGAGAATCTAACTCACTAACAATGATCTGCAATTCTAGCTTGCTGACCATTACACCACGTGAGGTACCCAATATTTTGTGATATAAGGTGTGCTCTAATTCCTCACCTGGATTTATAGACTAGCCTAGGTCACGTGGTTTACTCCTCCGGCCAATCAACGATCCATACTGCGTGGCTGATACATTATTTAAACACTGATACTTGCCACAGTTCATTTGCAACCATTGAGGAGGAACTTACGACCATTGATGAAGGAACTGAGGACTCTTTACCAGAAGAACCAAAGGATTCATTAACGGAGGACTCTTTACCAAGGATCCAATTCCACTGAACAAGCGCTCTCGCTTAAAGCCTACAGGATGGCAAAACACATTGTAACAGGTTTACTGTTTATAAACAAAATATCGCATATACTAGGGAGTTCCAAAGATGACGTAAAATCCGTATTTTACAAAATAAATTTAATTCCCATATCCGATTGAAATAATTTAAAAATCAGTGAATTATCCGATTTTAATGAAATTTTCAATGTTGATTTATCAATAAAGGAATTTTATAATGCACTAATTATTTTATTTCAAAACATTCTGATTTTTTCAGGTCACTTAAATTTGACCCGAACCCCTTATTTTTGAGGCGCAAAATATCGGTTGGGTTATATAAAGTTGAAACTAATTACAGTATAAATAAAAAGACAAAAGACCGAAAGTGTGAATAGGAGAAAAAAATTAAGGTAGCTGTAGTGGTAGAAAATAAGTACTGAACATCGGAAAATTAAATGTAAAAACATTTTTTTCGACTTAGACAAAAATTTGACCTCAGATAATCGATTTAATTAATTTTGATTCGTTTTAAAATGAAAATGAAACAACATTTTGGCAATACCTGGCATATAATCATGTATAAGTCGATCTCGTGTACAGGTCGATATTTGATTTATGGTTA
This sequence comes from Doryteuthis pealeii, assembly GCA_023376005.1. Lineage (NCBI taxonomy): Eukaryota > Metazoa > Mollusca > Cephalopoda > Myopsida > Loliginidae > Doryteuthis > Doryteuthis pealeii. The sequence goes on along the minus strand of CM042147.1, from coordinate 34,664,217 downwards.
TAAAAATCGTTAATTTATGGAATTAATATTTGAAGCCAGAGATTGCTCATAGTTCTTCCCATAATGTTTAACTCATTGACTACCAAATTTCTCCTACGGTTGTATAATTTTCTTGGTATTTTTACCTATATGATGGGATATTTCAAAGTTTACTACCTGTTCACCTCAAAACTCATTATATTCAAATAAAATCCTACAATTATTGTAATCTGAGTCCGTTTGCTCAATAATAATGAAATAATGAAATCAGCAGCTTACAGTAGGATCGCAGTAGTGAGAGAGGTGCTGTGAGCGGTTTTAAGTAGACGAAGAGTTAAATAGCGAATACGCTCGTGTACAAGTCGATCTCATAAATAGCTTGGTACTTGATTTATGGTCACAAATCACTAATTTAGGAATTAATTTTTGATTCGTTAAGATTTGTGTATAGGTCGACCTCGTTCATCGCCCCTTCATTTAAGGTTATGAAAACCATTTAAGTTGTTCCTCGTTCTTATAACAATTTTTGAATTTTATTCAAGAGGTTTTCACTTTGTCGCGTTATTTTTATATGCTACATTGACCACGCCACCTAGTGGCTATTAGCAGACACGGTAGGTAATTACCGTTCGTGTCTTCTATTACAAAAATAACACAACTAGTCGGTAGGCGAGGGATGTAATCCTAACAAACGTCTTTTTGGCTTTCTCTATAGTTTTTTTTTTTTATATCTGTATTAAACAAATACAGTTAACGGATTAAAACAAACACTATTCATTAGAAAAGTGCCAAAATATTTATTAATAATTGAGTTTTAAAAACACTTGTTGCAAATATCTCGTTAGTTTCACCGAAATAACAAAAATATTGCAAAATTAATTGCAAGAAAATTTTTCTTCTTCTTGCTGTGTTATTGAATTGGAAAAAACTTGAATCAAGCAGTTTCTTGTTTTAAGGGATATCCAACCTCAGTGGGTCATTTAATGCCGATAAAGTTTTGAAATAAATTAATTCTTAATGGATACACAATTTTTTTAATAAATACATTTTTCTATTTAACCCATTGATGTGACCCTAACAGGTACTACCACTCCGGGTCAGAGTGAACCAGGGAGCAATGGTGATGAAGGGGTGCTCCACATTCTCCAAACCTCCAAAACTGGAACCTCACCATCAGATAGAGTTTAACGTCATACCCAGGACACTAAGACCCTTAGCCACCACCTTCTAGCACCCATATGATAAAAAGGGTTTGGCTTACCATAAGGGAAATAGGGTTGGGGCAATCATATAGATGCTAGGGCTTGACGTGACCAGCCGATTGGTCGGAGGGGGGGGGTCTCCGACCGCCCGTCTAGCCCAAATAAGGGTCTAAGTGGAGTGTTGCATGTCATGGACTGCTCATCCAAGACTCCATCCTTAAGCATCATGGATCGCCACCCACGGCCAACAGGTGGCCCCATTTGGTGGAGTCTTACCCCTCTGCAGTTGGTGCATTCTAACGACACAGCCGACAGGGCGTTTTTATATTGGAAGAATATATATCAAGAATATAATTTATTTCAGGTTTAATTTTCAGTTTCCTACCAATTCAAATTTGCTGTAGAAACAGTTCTTCATTGTCTCCCCCCCCCTGTTAGTGGGGATTAGAATACGGTAACTGTATCCATTGCAAAGAGGTTTGACCCCTTCATAAAAAGGATGTCCATGGTATGTCACTAAACTGCATCTAATGGTGAGGCTCATGTTCTGGAGATCTGAGGAGTGTGAAGTACCTCTTCATTGCTATTACTCACATGGCCGGAATGGTAGTACCAGTTGGTAGTAGATAGGAATACTTAATATCAAACTATTGCATTTTGTAGCATTTGCATACAGTTATATGGTATCAAGTAACTAATAATAATCCTTAGTAAACAATTATAGCTTCAAGTAACTATTTTTATACAAATAATACAAATACAGTTATATGGTATCAAGTAACTAATAATAATCCTTAGTAAACAATTATAGCTTCAAGTAACTATTTTTATACAAATAATACAAATACAGTTATATGGTATCAAGTAACTAATAGTAATCCTTAGTAAACAATTATAGCTTCAAGTAACTATTTTTATACAAATATACAAATACAGTTATATGGTATCAAGTAACTAATAATAATCTTAGTAAACAATTATAGCTTCAAGTAACTATTTTTATACAAATAATACAAATACAGTTATATGGTATCAAGTAACTAATAATAATCCTTAGTAAACAATTATAGCTTCAAGTAACTATTTTTATACAAATAATACAAATACAGTTATATGGTATCAAGTAACTAATAATAATCCTTAGTAAACAATTATAGCTTCAAGTAACTATTTTATACAAATAATACAAATACAGTTATATGGTATCAAGTAACTAATAATAATCCTTAGTAAACAATTATAGCTTCAAGTAACTATTCTTTATACAAATAATACAAATACAGTTATATGGTATCAAGTAACTAATAATAATCTTTAGTAAACAATTATAGCTTCAAGTAACTATTCTTTATACAAATAATACAAATACAGTTATATGGTATCAAGTAACTAATAATAATCCTTAGTAAACAATTATAGTTTCAAGTAACTATTTTTATACAAATAATACAAATACAGTTATATGGTCTCAAGTAACTAATAATAATCCTTAGTAAACAATTATAGCTTCAAGTAACTATTTTTATACAAATAATACAAATACAGTTATATGGTATCAAGTAACTAATAATAATCTTAGTAAACAATTATAGCTTCAAGTAACTATTCTTTATACAAATAATACAAATACAGTTATATGGTATCAAGTAACTAATAATAATCCTTAGTAAACAATTATAGCTACAAGTAACTATTTTATACAAATAATACAAATACAGTTATATGGTCTCAAGTAACTAATAATAATCCTTAGTAAACAATTATAGCTTCAAGTAACTATTCTTAATACAAATAATACAAATACAGTTATATGGTATCAAGTAACTAATAATAATCCTTAGTAAACAATTATAGCTTCAAGTAACTATTTTATACAAATAATACAAATACAGTTATATGGTCTCAAGTAACTAATAATAATCTTTAGTAAACAATTATAGCTTCAAGTAACTATTCTTTATACAAATAATACAAATACAGTTATATGGTATCAAGTAACTAATAATAATCCTTAGTAAACAATTATAGCTTCAAGTAACTATTCTTTATACAAATAATACAAATACAGTTATATGGTCTCAAGTAACTAATAATAATCTTTAGTAAACAATTATAGCTTTAAGTAACTATTCTTTATACAAATAATACAAATACAGTTATATCGTCTCAAGTAACTAATAATAATCCTTAGTAAACAATTATAGCTTCAAGTAATTATTTTTATACAAATAATACAAATACAGTTATATGGTATCAAGTAACTAATAATAATCCTTAGTAAACAATTATAGCTTCAAGTAACTTTTTATACAAATAATACAAATACAGTTATATAGTCTCGAGTAACTAATAATAATCCTTAGTAAACAATTATATAGCATCAAGTATACAAGTAACTTTTATACAAATAATACAAATACAGTTATATGGTATCAAGTAACTAATAATAATCTTTAGTAAACAATTATAGCTTCAAGTAACTATTCTTTATACAAATAATACAAATACAGTTATATGGTATCAAGTAACTAATAATAATCTTAGTAAACAATTATAGCTTCAAGTAACTATTTTTATACAAATAATACAAATACAGTTATATGGTCTCAAGTAACTAATAATGACTTTAGTAAACAATTATAGCTTCAAGTAACTATTTTTATACAAATAATACAAATACAGTTATATGGTATCAAGTAACTAATAATAATCCTTAGTAAACAATTATAGCTTCAAGTAACTATTTTTATACAAATAATACAAATACAGTTATATGGTCTCAAGTAACTAATAATAATTCTTAGTAAACAATTATAGCTTCAAGTAACTATTTTTATACAAATAATACAAATACAGTTATATGGTATCAAGTATTCCTATCTAATACAAATAATGTGCACATATTTGTATGGATTCAAGTATCCCTACTTAATACGCCAGTTTAGCTCACTTAGGAGAGCGTCCGCCTCGGAAGCACAAATTTCTGTGTTCGATACCGGCCCTCGCCTACTCGGCGTATTAGTAGCATAGCTTCTGTGCGGTAAAGTGAGGTGCTGACGGTAGGTGTGGCACTCCACCTCAGCCGCGTAAAATGATCTCACAGGCCCGGAATGGTAGTAACAGTTCGTATTAGATAGGAATACTTGATATCATCAAACTGTTGCATTTTATAAAATGATCTCCCTGGTCTAGTGTTGGTGAAAAGGGGATAGACTCCCTCGCTGTCCGGCTGATACCGACAATAGGCCACTTCGCCTACTTTACTTTTTGACTTTATATGGTTTCAAGTAATTATTTCTGTTTAATGATAGTCCTTTATTTACACACAGTTGTGTGGTTTCAAGTAACTAATAATAATCCTTAATAAACAATCTTCAATTAACTATTTTTAATACACATATTTACAGTTATATGGTATCAAGTATTCCTATCTAATACAAATAATTTACACAGTTATATGGTATCAAGTATTCCTATCTAATACAAATAATTTTAAACGGATCTATTTGAGCCATAGACAGGACTCTAACAGGTACTTCCATTACAGGTCAGCGTGAACCTGGAAGTAATGATAGTGAAGGCCTATTCCATACTCCCCAGATCTCCAGAACTGGAGCCTCACCATCAGATGCGGTTTAGTGTTATATCTAGAACATTCTTTCGTGAGGAGAGGAGGGTCTTACTCTTCTCCAGGGCATAGCCAGTGTATTCTAAGCATCGCCGACGAGGTGGTTGAATACTTTATTCGTATATTTATATATTTAGGGTCGTTTAGCATCCACTTAGGACACACAAGGTTCCGGGTTTGATACAGGTCCAAGCCAATTCAGCGCATGAGTAGCACAGCTTGAATCTGTGCGTTGAAGTGTGTGTGGGGGGGGGTGATGTTAAGTGTGGCAGTCTGCTTCAAGACGCAAAACCAATCTCCCTGGTCTAACGCTAGTGAAAAGGGGACAGACTTCCTCTCTGTCCGGCTGATCTGTTGTTGTGTATTTTGGCAGCAAGTTATTATCTAGGCAAATATTGTTAAAAACCACGGTATATTTCTTTTTCACTATCTTTATCTGAAGTTTTTCTAGTCGTCTAGTTATTTTTCTTAGATAGGGATCCAGCTGGTATATATATATATATATATATATATATATAATATAATATATATATGTGTGTGTGTGTGTGTGTGTGTGTGTGTGTGTGTGTGTGTGTGTGTGTGTGTCACTCTTACCATTTGGTTCATTAAGAATTGATTAATCATTTAATATAAACTTTTTATTAAATAGCTAAGCTCAGAAATTCAGGTCTCTCTCTCTCTCTCTCTCTCTCTCTCTCTCTCTCTCTCTCTCTCTCTCTCTCTCTCTCTCTCTGTGTGTGTGTGCATCTTCGCCAAATTTGCATATGATTTATTCTGAGTTAACAGGAACGAGATTGTCCTTCATTTCAACGTTGTGTTCGGGTAAGCTAAATTTAATTGATTCAATCAAATTGTTGCAGCCAATCAGCACCAGGGATTAAATGAGCCGCACCATGTTGCTATTCTACCTTGCCAGTTCGTACGATGGGATTTCTTTACAAAGTCAACGTCTCTGGGGATTTAACTGAGAATGAAACCATAGAACTGTCACGTAATTTCTATCTGGCGTTTATATTTCAATTTTTCTTTGCCTTTCACAAACCTCTTCACTCTTCACTTGTTAATTATTTGCATCCTTTTCATTATCTTTTCCTTCCGTCTTTCCTTGGGGGGTGGGGTCGATGATGTTTTATCACGCGAAAGAAGTTTACAGGTGATTACATTTCTCTTGTTTTTAACTTCTTCTTCTTCTTCTTCTTCTTCTTCTTCTTCTTCTTCTTCTCTCTCTCTCTCTCTCTCTCTCTCTCTCTCTCTCTCTCTCTCTCTCTCTCTTTTCTCCATTTTTTTATCTTCTTATTTAAATATAACGAAAAGGCTCCAATCCAATATGGCCGTTTTTTCGTAATTTGATATCTTCTGGAAACCAAGAAAGTTATTCGGATTCTATAAGATTCGAGGAAAATGCTGCACATTATTAGACCTAGCAAATACATGCACCCCCCAAATGCAAGTATTTAAGTTTTAATGTAATAAAATATATTAAATTAGAAAGGCTAATGAAACTAAATAAGAATACAGATAAAAAGATTTAAAACAGAGGATGGTATAATCGACAAATAGAACAACTGAAACTTACTCTTCCATCACTTCCGTCTTTCATTGCTAAATTTCCATGATTTAACTATTTAATTAAAATAGGAAGTAAGGAATAAAAGTACAGTTATTTCTTCTTGTTAATGGATTTCTTTTAAGATTTATCCCCGAGATTTTTGTTCATATTCATTAAGATAAAACCAAACAATTAGAAATCAGTAATACTAAGCATATATTTATAAAAACAACTTTTTAATATCAATATGCAAATTAACATTCCCGTTCACGCTGTAAACCGCTATTTTGTTGTATACACAAATACAATTGCATGTTATGCATATGTCGATACGGCCAATGGGATTCGATCCTGGCCGTTGATACAATTAACAGCGTTGATCCCAGAGGGCTATCCCCCAGGCAACACAAACCCCCTCGATTTAAATTAGCAGGGCTGGGTTTATTACCCAATGCCGACGGGATCAACGCATTTTTTGCACCCGCCCACCCATGAGTCACGGTTTGTGGGTGGTCCCACATTAATAGGGCCTTGTGCCTAACCTGTACACGTTTTATTCTTTCACGGAACCCTTACATATGAAGACATTCTTACAGTTGTATAAAGTTTTGGGGTATATATTTTGTTGTCTTTTTAAATTTATCTTATTTTTACGACGTTTCGGCCATGTACTCTTTGGCCTTCTTCTGGTGGTAGAACTCAATTAGAACTCAACTGGACACTAGCTACCACCAGTTGAATAAATCCAATACCATGCAAAGAATGCAGGAGGATACGTGGCCGAAAACGCCGTAAAAATAAAATAGAATAAAAATAGACGAGGGGAATAGTTTAATTAACAAAAAGTAGGAATTTGCCCAACCCGCTCTCGACGGAACATTCAACGAGGATCGAACTCGCTATTCAGTAGTAAGGGATATGTGAGACTAGTCTGCTAACTAATATACTACGACGGGGCGTCTCCAATTAACAAACACTATGAATAATAATTAAACCAAAAACAACTAATAAAATACAGATAATAATTCAAATCAATATTTACACTATTCACACTTGTCGGAGTATTTTTTTTTCTTATCTTTGTTGTTATATTCACAAAGTTTCGACTGTTGTGCCTCCCGGCATTCTTCAGGTGACCTTTGTCGTGGTCGGTAAACTATAGGAAATTTCGAACCGGAACTCTTTAACTTAATTTGTTGGCATCCTTCCGTCTACTAAAAACGATGGCGTAGTGTCCAGTTTTTTATCTGCAACTGCGTGAGTGGCCTAACAGACCAATTTTTGAATGACAGTCTCTGGAGCAGTAACTGCAAATAAACAGTGGTGCTTGCTGAAGTTGCTGTTGTCTCTTCTTCCTTTTGGCTCTCTTTTCCGTGGCGGCTTCTTTCCTCTCTTTTTGATCCTTGTCTGACGAGGGGTCGCCAGATCGCACGGTTTTCTGCACAAGCCTCCCATGTGTTGGTGTTAATGTGGCATGTCTTCGTGTTTCTCTTACAGACATCTTTAAAGCGCAGGCGTGGTCTCCCTACTGATCGGGTGCCCTACGCTAATTCGCCATACAGTAGGTCTTTGGGGATGCGGCCTTTGTCCATCCTCTTGATGTGACCAAGCTAACGCAGGCGGCTCTCGCAGATGATGGCGGGCATCTCTTTAACTAAGAAAGGCGAATTAACTGACACGAGATAACTCGGCACAACGACAGTGAAATTAGTAACATTTTAACCACGCGGATTAAAATTAAGGGTTCAGTTAAAAATTCCCTGAAAATTAATGACGACGACAAAAGATGCCCGAAGAAAGGTAAAAGTAAAGTAAATTCGTCAAGGTGACCTAAAGTCGGTATCAGCCAGACAGTGAGGGAATCTATCCCCTTTTCACTAGACCAAGGCGATTGTTTTTGCGTCTGAGGTGGAGCGCCACACCTACCGTCCACCAGCTCCTTACTTTACCGCACAGATGCCTGCGCTACCCATACGTTTATTTGGCTAGGGCCGGTATCGAATCAGGAACCTTGCAGTTCCTAGTCGGGCACTCTACCAACTGAGCGAACCGTTGAAAATGTTGTAAATATAACAGCTATGATGGGGATACTCGTCTGAAATGTAAATGGTGTAAATGATAAGAACTGTTAAAATTTAGACAAGAATTTAAATGAAATCTTTTTTTTTTCCAATTGATAAATAATTGATTTTAACTGTATTTCAACTCGTCTAGGGTTATTTTATACTTAAAGGTTAGGAAATCGCGTTCATTATACGTTCATACTTTTTAAATTTGTGTAGATGTTTCTTGAAAGGTCATTTTTTGCACATGGTTCTATTGAATACGAATAATTTCTAAACAGGTCTATTTAACCCATAAATGGAACCCTAACAGGTACTACCACACTGGATCTGAGAGTGTTGGCGATGAAGGGGTATACCACATTTCCCACTGCTCCAGAATTAGAGTCTCACCATCAGATACAGTTTAGTGAGATACCCAGGACACACCTTTTAAAAGAGGGTTTTCCCTTTGCAGGGTATACAGTCAGCATATTCTAAGCCCCATCGACAGGGCGAGCAGATATATATGGGCGAAGAGCTGAGGTGTATCAATAGAGTTGGAGGCGATGCCTCTTAGCTCATTGAGGATCTCCCACTGAACATCTAGATTTATTATGTTACTATCCGGGATACGTTTGAAAGTGGACCTGGGAGTAATGACAATACTCCGCACTCTCCAGATCTCCATAACTGATAACATGCAATTGTATTTATATATATATACACCAAGATAGCGGTTACAGTATGAACGGGAAGGCTAATTTGATTTTAATAAATATGTGCCTGGTATTATTGATTTCTAATTGTTTGGTTTTATCTTAATGAATATGAGCAAAAATCTCGGGGATAAATCTTAAAAGGAATCCATTAACAAGAAGAAATAACTGTCATTTTATTCTTTACTTCCTAATTTAACTAAGTAGTTAAATTAGGAAAATTTCGCAATGAGAGACGGGGGCGATGGAAAATAAGTTTTAGTTGTTGTATTTATCAATATATTTTTTTTTTATATACGTTCTTATTTTAATTGTCTTTCTAATTTGATATAATATTTGATTACATTAAAACTTAAATTCTTGCACCCGGAGAATGCATACATTTGGTAATAATTATAAATAGATATGTGCGGAGGGCGCATAATCTTGCTAGTTTTGTTAAAAAATGAATTTCTACAAAAGCTTAAACAGCTTTTCTTTACGTTAAAAAATGTTTAAAATCTTGTCTTTTACGAGAGTGTATATATAATCACCTCTTTGAAGTCTTATTTCTAAAAGAACTAAAATTATCACAAACAAAATTTAGCCATGTATATCTAAAATGTCTTACATCAGATGCAGTTTAGTGTCATAACCAGGACAGCCCTTTGAGAGGGGCGGTGTCTCACCACTCGGTTGAGAATACAGTCAGCATATTCTAATCTCCATAGACAGAGCTCTTCCCCACACGAGTAATTTCATTTTAACTGTGTAACTCAGTGAGGATCGAACTCATTGCCGTAATAATACTTTACGAGACGTATTCGACAGCCATTACACGAGAAGGAGACGTCCAAATTCAGTTGTAATGTCTGCCTCATTACCGACTTGTCATGTGTTTCTTGTAGTGACGCACAGACAGACGATAACCTTGTATACTACGTGCACTTACCTGCTTTCTGGGTGAACACAAATAAGAAAAATCGATTGCCTCCAATAACCTGAGCAAATATCAAATACCAGCTACAATAGTTGGCACTTTAAAAAGTTTTGTTTCTTCTTCTTATGAACTATAAAGACAAAGTTATATGAAACACACACACACACACACACACACACACACACACACATATATATTAAAAAAAGATTTCTCTTAGAAATTTTTTCATAAATTCTAAACTCTCTCTCTCTCTCTCTCTCTCTCTCTCTCTCTCTCTATATATATATATATATATATATATATATATATATATATATATATATATATCCCTTCACATGAGTAGGATGAGAGACAAAGTCACATTTTCTTAAGCTGAGTTTAACAGGTTTGAATTCAAAGTTTTCTTTCTCCCAGACTGGTTGCCTAATCGGGGTTACCCAGTCCAGTCTGTTCTACTATTTACCCATAGCTGGAGGATGCATACCTTTCCCCAAAATATTAGTAATATATGAAATGCAAATAGTCTCGTTCAGGATTTGAACTCGGGTCGCCGTGTCCATATCAAACGACGATAACCATTATACCACATAGAAAATATATATTAAAGAAAAAAGATACACATTACTCAGGAATGAGGTCCATATAACTGACAAATAGCACCGTAGGGGGTCGTGGTAGTTCAAGTTTTTAGACTTACTCACCATTATACAAGGGTCATGGATGGGACCCTAACAGGTATTATCAATCCAGGTCAGAGTAGACCTGGGATTAATGGCAATGAAGGGGTACTCCACACTCACCAGATCTGTAGAATTGCAGCTTCAATATTAGATGAGATTTAGTGTCATACTTAGGGCACCCCTTTTGGGCGGGGGGTTCTTACCCTTTTGTAAAGGATACATTCAGCGTATTCTAAACCCCATCGACAGAACGAGATATTTTTTTTTCTTTGAAAACGGAAAAGTTTATTTTGATTTGCTCGTATACTTGACATTGCTGAGATGAAATTTCTGTTGAAGTGACAAATCGTGAATATTTCCCAACGAGTTTCCATTACATCATTTCTGCTTTTCTTATAGAGTTGTTCTTATAGAACTGTTAACATTGTTTTTAATAAACTGTGGAAGATTCCAATAAGGTGTTAACAGAGATGATGAAGAGGTGGACATTGTTTGATATCCTGTAATAAGGTTAGTCCCATCGAAGTTTTAACGTCAATTCTGATAAACTGTGGAAGATTCCATGAATGTATTCACAGGGACCATGAAGAGGTGGAAACTGTTTGATATCACAATATCAAATTGTCTTTATAAAAGCAGACAATTCAACTTGTTTCGTGTTTACAGAGGTAGAAAATTGAATTTTTTTGCTTGCTGCTTAATAGACACAAATTCTTATGGCATAACTTGAGATCACTGTGTGAAGTCTTTTGTAATAAACTAAGCTGTGTCACTGGAGATGGGACTGTCATATATCGATTTTAACGAAAACACTTATGAAAAGGCCAACTTGAAATCATATTGTCAAGAATTAACACTGTATTTACTCGATAAAAATAGCCGATTACTGTCGGTAGATTTTTTATAGAGAATTTAAAGAAACAAATATTGGAGTAAGTTATTATTTTTTCATAGGTAAGCAAAATAACCACTGTACTCCACAATTAAAAACTAAGCGTTCACTCGACCATCATTATTTTTAGCAGAAGATTCGAGAGTTTTTTTTGTTTTTTTTTAGATGGAAAGATTTTTGTTTTATTTAATTTCCAAATATAAATTCTAAACAATAAATAAATGAATGAATAAGTAAATAAATAAATCAAGATTAAATACATTTTTCAACAATTAAAAAGATCGACAAAATTCGGAAACACTCGGCATAGTTCGATGATATTTTCCATGTTATCCTCCTAAGAAAATAGAAAACTTATGACACATATGCTATACGTTATTTTCCGTCCAATGGAATCGATTTTAATAGTATGGTCGATTTATTGATTGATTTTAACGGCATGTCACAACAGTCTAGGGTTACTTTATGCTTAGAGGTTAGGGAATCGCTTAGATTGAAAAGTACCTATTCATTGCCATTACTCCCTGGCCAATTCTAACCTAGAGTGGTAATGCCTTTTAGGGTCCTATGTTTTGGTCAAATAGATCAGTTTGAGAATTATTCCTGCAAGTTGATTGATTTTAACGGCATGTCAATCCGTCTGGGGTTATTTTATGCCGAGAGATTAGTGAATCGCGTTTATATATACATATTTGTGTAGTTGTTTCTTATAAGTTTTTATTCATTTATTTATTCATTTATTATATTCGATCCTATCGAATATGAATATTTTTAAACAGATCTATTGGACTCATATATGGGAACCTTACAGATACTACCAAGCGCAGTCAGTAGAGTATCCACATTGGAACAACAAGGTTCCTGGTTCAAATCCGGCCCTCGCCAACTCAGCGCATGAGTAGCACAATTTTAATATGTGCGGTAAAGTATGGAGCTGATAGTATATGTGGAACTCTAACATAGATGCAAAAACAATGACCCATAGCGTAGCGCTAAAACATCTCGGTTGTCCGGCCACTTTTAAACTTCTCTGTCAACTCATACACACTTCTAACGTGGTAGTTCACTGTTACTGTATTTTGCTAAAAGACTCCGATGAATTTCAGTCCCTGACACCCCCTTCCGGTCAGAGCAATTGGGTCACTTCTATGGTGTATACTGCAAGTGGGATGGCCATGTTTACACTGTGAAGACAGCAAGTAAAATCGCGTGGTCTGACACACATTTCGATCTCGTGTTATAGCGAAAGTGTAGATAATTTTTACTCTCCTTCGTATATATATATATATATAATATATATATATATATATATATATATATATATATATATATATATATATATATATGCTTCGGCTTCTGGACTGGTAAGTATAAAAAATATCACTTGATCCCGGGATGTGCTGTCCCCAGGCATCACCTACCCCTTGTCTAAATGGGACAGGTCCAGGTTTATTTTCCGTACCTGAGGCACCCTAAAAGGAGAATGCCGAAAGGATCATTCACTTCTTTGCACTGGCCACTGTATGAGCTACGGTTTGTTCGTGGCTTCTCTCGTTAAAAGTCCTTGTCTCTATCAGGCTTGGTGGGAAGTCAGAAACAACACACACATATATATATATATATATATATATATATATATATATATATATATATATGTGTGTGTGTGTGTGTGTGTGTGTGTGTGTGTTTATATTTATATAAATATATATCTATATATTGATTGATTGAATAATTGTGTAACTGTTCAGGTAAGGCACTTATCAGACAGTGGTTTTCCTAAATTATCTTTTCTTAATTCTCCATTATCGAAAGTCAATGAATTTCATTTGTTAATGGAAGAAAGCACAAAAAGAAGAGGATTTGTTACCTTCCCACGTTCATTGGTGCCAAGTGAATGTAAACAACTTCAGCTGTGCTCTGTTTTTGTTTTCTCTATTCAATTGTATGACAATATTGTTTTCAAAATAACTAGTAAACAATTACGCTCATCATAATCATCCCAGTTATTTATAAAAAAATATTCTTATAACATGAATCATGAATGACAAGGTTATATAAAAAGAATGTAGTTTTTTAACTCTTAATATCCTGTTGAGAATTTTCTAAGTCCAGAGCCCAATTCCTATAAGGATATATAAAAAAAATAGCTAAAAATTCTCTTTTCATTTAAAGTTACCTGTTATTTCCCTTAAAATAAAGAATTCTAAATATGTTTAATATTACATTTAAATTTTGGTTGATTAGGAAAATGAATGTGACTTCCATCTGGGTGGAATGAGGCGGTATAGGACTTTAAGAGTTTTAAGCATGAAAGAATAATGATGCTAAATATTCAAATAGACAAACATTCAAACGTATATCTATCTTTGCCTTTTTCGTTCGGATTAGTGACACTAATCTAAAGAGATATATACAGCAACTTGTATTCGTCTATTTTCTGTTTAGAAAGTTGGTCGCTAATTCTAACTTGATGTATAAAAGATATTTAAAATTTATAGATTTAGATTAGAGCAAGCATGTAAAACACAGTAGCCCCCTAGGGCCGCATGGATTACATATGTATGTCATGAGGGCTGCATGTATTACATATGCCTATCATGATGACCGTACATGACAACTTTAAATTTAATTTAAGTTTTTAAAATCCTTCTTCTACATTAAGAGAACAAAGTGATGATTGCTATCATTAATTTCTTTACTATCAATTAAAAGCCATTTACATACCTTTAAAAATACATTTTAGTTAAAAAGAAAGGAAAAATAATATTACTGACCGAGTTCAAATAATAAAACATACCAATGTCACTGTCACTTTCAATTATAGCCATGTGTTGATTGAAAGCAGAAGGTCAGAAGAAAGACTCACTCCTTTTTATTGATTGAGTTAGCCTTTTCAAGGAAGAGGTGAGAGACACTGAGTTGATAACAACACATTCGCCATAATGAAAATAAACGATCATTTCCGAGTTGGAATTTTTGGAAAAAAAACTTTTTTTTTAAATGGGGTTCTGTAAAAGCGCAGTATGAAAGCGCAGTCTGCGTGTGGGTCGCATCTGTACTTGCTGTGGGCCGCATGGGGCCCGTGGGCCGCATGTTTAATATGCCTGGATTAGAGAGTGATTTAAAAATTGTCATTTACTAGGAAGAACTAATAAATGATATTTTAACTAAATAAAGTTTAATGGTTCTGTTGTAAATGAAATAGTTATTTCCTTTGTAATAACCATAACCTTTTATTGACCTTAACCTTTGATTAACCTTAACCTTAACTCCTAATTATCTCCCCTGTCCGCTAGGATTATTGATATATATATAATTACGGGCATTTTGTAGAACTGTTATAACTGGTGTAATTGTTTTGATATTAAAACCTATCCAAACGATTTCTCAGTCTCGTCGTTCTTTTCTTTCCTATTCAATATCTTTCTACTTTTTGCTTTTCAAATCAGATACCTAAAGAAATTGTTTTAGAACACTTTTAGTAGAATTATTCTTGAATTGTAAGGAGGGAATTGAATTTATATATGTTGTATTTTGAGTGAGGAGAGAGGTGTGGATATTGGTATAGTTTCCTTTCTAATTGAGAACAGATGAATTCACGACTTTTCCACGACTTTTTGCGAAGTGAAACTCAGACAACCTCGTCCAGAATTTAAACCCAGCCCACCGATTCCATTTCCCATTACAATAATTGTATGTCTCTTCAGGTTGTAGCCGATTATATCTCTCCACAGCTTCCTCTCTCTTTTGTTATTTTCAGCAATAGTTGCCACGTTACAACGCCTCTTCGGTTTTTGTTTTCTTTCCTTCGGAGTTCTCTTAAGTTCTCTTAGTTTTCCTTCCTCAACATGAGTCTCTTGAAAAAATGGTAAGCGTGGGCTTATTCATGGGCGACACAGCAGCAAAGAAAGAGAGAGAAGGGTGGGTGAGGGGGAGAGGTGACTTGCCGTCTTCTGGGTGTTGAGTTTTAGAATCAAATCTCTATTGTATACTTGTCTTCTACACATGGTGATTTTTCACACTCATTCTTATCAAGTGCCATGAAGTCGAGTCCATGCTGTTAATTAAATAGCCCAGACGAAAAAAAAAATATTCAAGAAATAATAAAACAATTAAATATCTCACCTGTCAATTTGCCATAAATAATCTGTTAAACGTGCTAATTACCCTCGTGTAATAAAACTGGATAAACAAAAAAAAAAGGTTGATTCATATAGAAAAAAGATTCATATTGAAAACTGTCTTTTATGAATTCAGAAAATTCAGGAGTAAATGATATAATTATTTACTAAGCTTAGCTTACATATGGCACAAGGCGAGAAGTATCGATACGTATTATATGTCGATAAATATGGTAGCAATAAACTGAATAATGACTTAGCTGAAAATTTTCAAGTTGTTTCAATTCTGAATATAACAATATTAATAAAAAAAAATTATTCAATAGAGTTTTCAATGATGTTTTACATTTAACAATCCTTCAAATAGAATAATTCCTTCAACCTATTCTTTAAGGGTTGTAAATGTCGCACGTCCTATTGTTTTGTTGAATTGCTAGTTGTAAAGATACACTTAGGTCACGATTTGTCACTTCAACAGAAATTTCATCTCAGCAATGTAAAGTATATGAGCAAATCAAAATAAACTTTTCGTTTTCAAAAAAAAATCATCTCATTCTGTCGATGGGGTTTAGAATACGCTGAATGTTATTCTTACAAAAGGGTAAGAAACCCCTCCAAAAATGGGTGCCCTAAGTATGACACTAAATCTCATCTAATATTCAAGCTACAGTTCTACAGATCCGGTGAGTGTGGAGTACCCCTTCATTGCCATTAATCCCAGGTCTACTCTGACCTGGATTGATAATACCTGTTAGGGTCCCATCCATGACCCTTGTATAATGGTGAGTAAGTCTAAAAACTTGAACTACCACGACCCCTTACGGTGCTATTTGTCAGTTATATGGACCTCATTCCTAAGTAACATTATCTTTTTCCTTTAATATATATTTTCTATGTGGTATAATGGTTATCGTCGTTGATATGGACACGGCGACCCGATTTCAAATCCTGAACGAGAGTGTTTGCATTTCACATAGTACTAATATTTTGGGGAAGGTATGCATCCTCCAGCTATGGGTAAATAGTAGGACATACTGGACTAGGTAATCCTGATTAGGCAGTCTGGGAGAAAAAAAACTTTGAATTCAAACCTGTTAAACTTAGCTTAAGAAAATGTGACTTTGTCTCTCATCCTACTTATGTGAAGGGATATATATATATATATATATATATATATATATATATATAGAGAGAGAGAGAGAGAGAGAGAGAGAGAGAGAGAGAGAATTTTCTATCTCAGCATCATTCAACTTGCCCTTTCCTTATTTCTTTCTTAATCCATTTTTTATATCTTAAATCTTATTATAATGGAGATTCGGTGTATGTCTCTCTGTAAGCGAAACTACGCCACTGCTTACGTCACAATATCCTCAGGAAAGGCGTGTTTATCAATGAGTATTTGCTTTATAATCAAAATCATTAATACATAGAATAAATCTTATTTATTAACGATATCTATATGAAAATCTGAGTTAGATTTGCCTCAAAACAACCCATGGATAAAAACTGTGTTATTTTTCATAACATTTCATAAAAATCAATAGATGTTTTACTTACAGTGTCATCTTCATTAGCCATTTTGTATCAAGCACAATTTGGGAATGAATGAGTTAAGACTTTTTTTAAAATCTTATGACTTTTTGAATGTCCTATATTTCAATAAAGATCTATTTGCTTAAACATTTATATAGTGATATTGGACACTGGTTGTATGTAATTTACATATGAATGAATGAGATAGATATAAAGTAATGCTACTATGAGAAAAGAGAGGATACAAAAAGAAACATTAAACCCGAGACATGAAACAGAATAATTTACCTGATAACACCATAACAATTTAGTTTTCCATGTTTTAAAAGTGTTTAAATAGTTACGATTACACTCATTAATAGTTACTTGAAAGTATAATTGTTAACTAAGAATTGATATTATACACACGATATTTTGTAGTACCTAAACAAAAGTTAAAATCACTCTAAAATGTAATAATGGGTAAAATAGATCTGTTTGAAAACTATTAGTATTAGATAGGAATACTTGATACCATATAACAGTACATTATTTTATTAAGAATAGTTACTTAAATATTTAATTATTTACTCAGGATTATCATCAGTTACTTGAAACCACATAGCTGTGTGCAAACAAATGATCATTATTAAATAAAAAATAATTACTTGGAACCATATGATTATAAGTATTAGATAGGAATACTTGAAGCCATACGAATGTGTGCAAATTATTGTATTAGGAATGCTTGAGAGAATATAAAATGTAATTTTTTGTATTAACAATTGTTACTTGAAACTATAATTGTTTACTAAGGATTATAATTGGTTACTTGAAACCATATAACTGTACAAATAAATGAGTATTATCGAATAGAAATAATTAAATGAAACCATATAATTGTGTATAAATTATAAATTAGACAGGAATACTTGAAACTATACAACTGTGTGCAAATTATATTCTTATTATAGGAGTACTTGATATCAAAAAAATCTCTAGAAGCACCTACACAAAAAAAGTAAATATAAACGTACAATTTATCTATTATTTATTTATTTGTTATTCTTCCTTGGTCATATCCTCCTTTTTCTATCTTCTTACATCAACGTTAGAAAAATAATCTTTGCTCAGAACATATACACTATTAATATAATATCTATATACAGACTAAATTCTGTTAAGTAATTCATCTGAGATTTCTCCAAAATTACATAAAAATTCTTACCATTTTTTCTGAAGTTACTCAAATAGTTTTTATTTTTTACCATGTTTCTGTATTCAGTAATATATTACTCTATTAGCAAAAAGAATACAATTGGTTAATAGACTTAGTAAATTTCAATTTCGAGGAGAAATATCTACCATAATTAGAAATTCCATGTATTATTCTGAAAGTTTCAGTCTATGTCACCTGACATTCTTCTTTCTAGTAAAGTACTTAATCCTAATTTCTCTAATCTCTCCCAGTAACTGTAATCTTTTACTTATTTTATTATGTTTGTCACTCTTCTTTGTATGCTCTCTAATCTCAATATTACACTCCAATTTCCATGCCTATAGACACTAGAGTCTAGGGTCTGGGTACATTTTTCTCTATGAACGCAATTCTCTAACCTCTAAATACAACAGAACCCCTGATGGGTTGACGTGCCGTTAAAATTAATCAATCAATTATTCAAGATGTTTTTTTTTAAAGTGGACTTTTTTTAGGGGTGTCTCATTTATTTCCTTACTTTTTAAACTTTTTAAAATAAAATAATTCTATCCGGGGTTTTTTTAACCATCCGTTTTTTTTTCTTTCTTTGTTTTCTAGTTTTTACTTGATTTTTTTTTCTGTTTCCTCTTTTTCTTTTAGTTCTCCCAAAACTGCTTTGTCATGTCACATGACGTCACCTTTTTCCCGAGATCTTGTTCTTTGCTATCTTTGCCTCGTTTTGACCTCGACACTATTTCCGTAATTGAGTAACATCGTCTCCATTAGCAGTTACAATTATTCAGTTCTCCAGTTAATTTAGCATACGTAAATTGGGAAAAAAAGAAAAGAAGAAAAAAAACCCAAAAAGAACAAGACCTTTGCGGTAACGAAAAGACCTAGAGATTATTATCAATCAGATTTAAAAGTAGGTATAAATGCAGCAATTATCATTTTGGCAATTTATATTGTTCCTAATTGAAACCCACCTAAGTAAATTGAATAATGCATTGAATAAAACGCATATTTCTTTCAACTGAGGTGTCCGTCGTGTAATGGTTATCGACGTAGGAAATGGACACGGTGACACGACTGCAAATCCTGGACGAGGCTGTTTACATTTCCCATAGCACTAATACCCTTGGGAAAGGCATGCATCCAACTATTGCTGGATTATTTATTGACTTTTAGTTTTTATATACCTTCAGCGCGCTGGTGTGTAATGTTATTGTCGTAGGAAATGGATACGGTGACAGGAATCAAATCCTGGGCGAGGATAGCTGCATTTCACATAGCGCTAATACCCTAGGAAAATGTATGAATTCAACTATTCTCCCTCTAACTATGGGTAAATAGTAGAACAGGCACTGGCTCTTTATCTCTGGTATAGTAACCGGTTGAGGAAAAGGAACATTCTGCTTAAAAATTGACCTTGTGTCACATTCTACCCGAAGCTTCTAAAGTTTATGACAAGCAAGAAATCTCTGGGAATTACTGACCAAAACGATATTGAAAAAATTGAAATGATCAGGATTATGTTGGTAGCTGGATATATTTAAAATAATATAGAATAATACATTTCCTTGGTATCAATCATATTGCCTGCAAAATTCTGACAATATACAAAGCTCAATATTGGCACCACATTTCATGATGAAATTGAAAATTGGAAGGTAACAAAAATCATTACTATATATAAATAAATCATATGTTTATCTATTAAAGGTATTTACAAACATTTAAATTGAAATACGAAATCTGAGCCATCAGCACAATAGAAATATTTTCTTTTTTTTTAAATTGTAAGTAAGTCAATGGGGCGGCCTAAAGTCGATATCAGCCAGTCAGCGAAGTAGTCTATCCCCTTTTCAATGGCGCTAGACCAAGGAGATTGTTTTAGCATCTGAGGTGGAGCGCTACACCTACCATCAGCTCCTTACTTTACCGCACATGTCCCTGTGCTACTCATACGCTGAGTTGGCGAGGACCGGTATCGAACTAGGAACCTTGTGGTTTCTAGCCGAACGCTCTACCGACTGAGCTGTAAATATGTAACTAGCTGATTTCTTCCAACTGTCGCTCTCCTTGGTCTAGCGCTAGTGAAAAGAGGATAGACTCCCTCGCTGACTGGCTGATACCGACTTTAGGCCGCCCCGACGACCATTTAAGCAAACTGCAGGTACTCTAAGCAACCTGATATCAAAATGATTTGATTCGGCATTAAATAACCCAAAAAGGGTTGATATGCTGTAAAACAAACAAACCAACAAACTCTGTCAATATTATAAAATATATTTCTTTATTCTTTATTTTATTAATTTTCAGTCACTAAAGCATTAAGTAAGAACACTACTGAAAAAATGGAGGTGCTTGGTGTGTCGAAGGTAATGGACTCGGTGACCCTACTTCAAATCCTGGACGAAGATGCTTGCATTTTACATAGCGCAAATACCCTTGGGAAATGTATGCACCCAACATTTTCTCCTCTCAGCTATGGGTAAATAGTAGGGCAGACTAGGCTCTGTAATCTTGGTATAACAACCGATCTAGGAGAAGAAAAACTCTGTTGTATCCAAGGTTTGTTCAAAACTGCACGCAGCATCCTTATGTAATTCTCATCCAGTCTTTTTTCTCCGAGCGTTGGATAATGGTTAACTTTTGTTGAAATATTTAATTTGCACAGATACTACATTCCGCTCCCTGACAGTAGAACGGGATCCACACGTTTTTATGGGTACTATACTGATAGTTAATAAAAGAGAGGCGATCACTTTTAGTAAAATCAGACTGGTTTGCAGCGGCTGGGTACTTTATTTTTTGTGCGTTGGCGCAAACTTCCAAAATGGAGCGCTTTTCCACGAAAATGAATTAAAGTAGCGGTGCGAGTTTATCTTCCCCTTCCCTATATAATCGATGGTTCGCAGTGGGAAGCCAGAGAATGAGGGAAACCATTTGAAATATCTGCTATGATTTGCTTTCATTCGCCAGTCCGTTGACACTAATGGACCTCTCTGCTTTCCCATTCTTTTTTTTTTTATTCCCCCTTCATCTCTGTCACCATCCACCCCGAATGTTCCCTTCATAATCAATCTGTTATAAGCCCGTTTAATAGTTTTGGAGATATTTCACACATGCTCCTGTCTCAGGATTTCAAATGAATAGTCAATAATAGATCTAATCGGAAGACTAAAATCGTCCTTTGTTTTGCATGGTTTTCCTATAAGTATTTCAAAGAAAAATATATAAAAGATTGAAAACGAGAATACGCGCGAGATTTAGAATGAGAACCTATAAAAGCAGACGATAAAAAAAGCGGGAATGATATAACTATAGAAAGGAATGAGAAAATTGGGTGACAGTTTGAAGTGAAGAAAGTGAAAAAGATACAGAAGGCGAAGACTGTGGATCTTTACGTACGGAGTCTCTTTCGATCCATTTTCGTTTCTATGGAGAGCCGAATGTTAGGCGGCGAAATTTTCTCACGACATCGACCAGCGAAAATGGCCGCTTACTTTTTAAACAGGTGAATTACCACTGACTGATTGTCGATGCCAACCGTATTTATATATTTAGTTTTTTTTTAGTTTTCTTTTTTCAGTTTTTACTTTTTTCGTTTCGGCTCTTTTATTTCCGTTTTTCTTTTTATACATAACACGCCTGCTTCTTCATACTTTGGTGAATTAAAGATTTAAAACGACAAACTTGTAGTGCAACCGCCATGTTCCATAGATCTAAAAACTCGTCGAAAAAACATCAAAGCGTTGTCATGAGACGTGCTTATGAAGGCAGCAAACAATTTGTATTCATAACTGAACTTTTTTAAATAATATTAGCTATTTGCAAAGTCATTATCGCTAAATAGATTCTCAAATTAACTTCTGTTGACAGTTGGTTGCTTTACGTTAATGGAGAGAATAGTTGGTTGATTGGTTGATTGGTTGGTTGGACTTTACGACATGTTAATTCTTGTCTTATTTAATACCTAAACCTTTTTGTTCTATTTATTCTTGTAGAGAATGCAATCTTTTTAAACTCATTTTTATCTATTTAACCCATAGATGGCTTGCTTGTTTTTTTTTTTTTTTTTTGTTTTTTGCGGGGGGTTACTGCATATCAACTCTTATCGGGTCATTTGATGCCGAACAGTGTGTTGCGTTTTTTGGATATAAGGCGTGTGACAAAAGCCCACTTCTACTTATAGACTCGCCGATAACCATGTGACCAACTTATTGGCCAACCTCCGGCAGTACTCTGCTGCTGCTATTATTATTTATACTGGCTGATTCTAATCTTAGCTACTCACAACTACTTGGATCTTCATGGACGACGGAACATAGGACTGGACCTTTTGACACTACATAGGATTCCAAACTTAGGACTTATTCACTTACCAAAGGATTCTATAGTTCAGACTTACTTACTTTAAGTCCTTTTCAACTGGCCAACGATGGCGGTCAGAAACTTAACACAGTGTCATTTTGATAAACAAAAGACTCATATTGTTTATGGTCCCTGCAATTGCTTAAGTGGTCACTCAATTCCTATTGATAGAATTTTAACAGGTACTACTACTCCGGGTTAGTGAACCTGAAGTAATGGTAATGAAAAGACACCCCACATCCCACCCACCCACCCAAAACTCCAGAATTCTTCAACCCCAGCCAACAGGGATTGGAGCGAATATAAATTATATCAATAGATAATATTACATTTCTACTTTGTCATGAGCAATCTTGTATGTCATTTCTTTGAAAAATAATTCTTTGATTAGTTATTGGCTTTTAATTTTTCCTATATCTTCAGCGTTTAATGGTTATTGACATAGGAAATGGATACAGCGATCTGAGTTCAAATCCTGGACTAGGCTGCTTGGGACACATCTTGCAAGTGGCTTATTCTTTGGTAAAGGTATACACCTAACTATTCTCCCTCCAGATATGGGTATGTCTTCATTCGACATTAAATGGTCCGAAAGGGTTTATATGCCGTAAAACAAAACCTAATCAACCATTTTCTATCAATCTGTGTGGGGTAGTGTGTGTGTGTGTGTGTGTGTGTGTGTGTGTGTGTGTGTGTGTGTGTGTGTCAATATCCATGCATGAATATATGTTTTCATAGCTCAGTTTAGATATCCTTTCTTGCTACTAGTACCATGTAACGCAGTACAATCTGTGGCGTGATACTTGAAGACGTGACGGATACTACCAAGTAACCTTGATTTGCTCTGAAACAACACTGGAGTTCAGATATATAATATAACACCAATTATTAAATGGAACATTTTTACGAGGTCCAATACCTGCCGAAGTTTGACTTGTCCGTGTTTCTTGTGTTTACAAGAAAAGTTAACGATAATTAGAGATAAGAAAAATCTACTGAATAAAAAAATGAATTTCTTGGGAAATGCTCCATAAAATTCAGAACTCATTAAAGTATTATTAAGATTAATGTAGATATAATATAAGATGTATATTAATTATTATTATTAAAAAAAAACTACAACTACAACTAAATAGATTTACCAATAGACTTTAACCCCAGTAGTATACACTAATAAGATATAAACAAAATGAATAAAGGAAAAAAAGGATGGGAGTTGAAGATAGATGACAGATAGAATTACAAATAACTTTTGCCTGATAAGCGTATAGAAAATTAATCTTTAATTTAAAAACTAAAGTTCATACTAATAAAAAGACAGAGAGAGAAATAAAAATAATTCTAAACCAGACAAGTATATAAAAAATATAGCTACTTATAATTTTTTAGTTCTCCTGAAGAAGGTGTACCTTAAACACCGAAACTATGGTAGAGAGAAACACTTTTTTCTACAATTATGGATACTCTATATTTGACGAAATATATTGAGCCCTTTTGGGTTAACTACTAATGCTACTACAATGAAAACGCGGTAGAAACTTTGGATGAATATATATATATATATATATATATATATATATATATATGTGTGTGTGTGTGTGTGTGTGTGTGTGTGTGTGTGTGTGTGTGTGTGTGTCTGTGTCTGTCTGTCTGTGTCAGTGTTATTTCGTGCGTGCTTGCATGTGAGCTTACGTATATTTTGTGTATGTAATACTCCAGCTTATATATGTATATATACACACAAACACAGACACACACATATATATATATATATATATATATATATATATATATATATATATATATATACAAGACTCGGACAATTAGATATCAAACATCAAGATCTATAACCGTCATGTTTTTCTTTGTCCTGATAGTAGGTGTGGTGCTCCACCCCAGACGCAAAAAATATTCTCCCTTGTCTAGCGCTAGTGAAAAGGGGATAGACTCTCTCGCTTTCCGGCTGATGTCGACAATATGCCACTTCACCGATTTTACCTACTAATCAAATCTCCAGACGCCGATCGCTGAAGACACCAACAATACAGGACTTATTACCTTTTAGTATCTGAGGCCACATGTACTCGCTAAAAAAGGCTTGTCATGCCGTTGTCCTACTGAGACCAACAAGACTATCATATATCAAAGAAAATAGGATGGGATTTGCAATTCTAATTTCTTCATTGTTGATATAGATAAATAGGTAGATTGATTCTCATTTTACTTACGTTCATAGACTTTTTCTGTTTTATTTTTCTATCTTTTTTTCTTTTTGATATATATATATATATATATATATATACTTTTTCTTTTTATTTACTTTATTTTTTTTTTATTTTACTATATATATATATATATATATATATATATATATATATATATATATATATATATATATACTTTGGTATATTAATTCGTAACTCAGTTTCCTTGTATATCAAATCAATTTTTCCTATTGAAATAAACTGAAATGCCATTAATCCGTTCCAGCAACACCTCCAAAAACACACTATTTTGGTTAGATTTTTAATAAGAAAAATAATGCTGAATTGTATAAAGACATAATAAAATAGAATGTAATGAATTATGGGTTGTGATATATTTTAACGATTATTTTTTATAAATTATATTTTTCATAATAAATTTGGAAACTTAAATGTTTTAGTGAACTTATTAACATAAACGTATTTGAAGCTCACTCGTACCTCAAATTTTAAGCTCACTCGTACCTCAAATTTGACTGAATAACAGCTCGTACATCAAAAAACCTCAGAAAACTCGTTAGTTGTGTCACTCGTAAGACAGTCGGTAAGTTGATGGTGGACCAAGTTTTTAGCAGTAGTAGTGCTCAATATCAGTGAAAGGAGCTGTTCATCATCATCATCATCATGTCACACAATTAGCACGGCTATCCATCACAATCTCTTGCTAACCTTTTCGATCATTCATTGTCCTCGGGAGGTCATCTGCGCAGCATCCAGTAGCGCGCAGAGCTGGTCAATGTAGGTCCTTGAAAGACGGCCCACACTGGCATGCCCATGTGTTGGTTTCCACTGGAGAATGTCGCTTATGAGTTCGTCCTTGCTTCTCTAGCAGTGTCTAGCATGTCTTGTTCGTCTTACTCGGGTGGTTTGTGAGATAGGGGGCAAGTGGCCGTAAAATTGCTTCCTTGTGGGGGGTTGTTTACACGACTTGTTCAAGATTACTCGCATCTGACAAACGATCCAAGTAAGACGATATAGAATGCTAAGAGTAAATTGTCGTCTACATTATGCAAAAATGAAAATAACTCTGGCATCTCAGATATATTTACTAAGATTACATGAAAATATCTTGAAATACTTTAGATTAGATTTATTCAAAGAAATCGCCATTGGCTTCAACCACAGCCTCCAGACAATTTCGTAATCTCTTGCAAGCCTTTCCAATTGTCTCTTTGTTTAAATTGGTAAATGCTGTCGTTATCCTTGTTACAATCCTGTAGGCTTTAAGCAAGAGCGCTTGTCCAGTGGAATTGGATCCTTGGTAATCCGCTGATAAAGAATCCTTTGGTTCTTCTGGTAAAGAGTCCTCAGTTCCTTCTTCAATGGTCGTAAGTTCCTCCTCAATGACTGCAAGGGAACTGTGGCAAGTATCAGTGTTTAAGTAGTGAATCAGCCACGCATTATGGTTGTTGATTGGCCGGAGAAGTAAACCACGTGACCTTGGCTAGTCTATAAATTCAGGGTGAGAATTGGAGCACACCTTATATCACAAACATTCCAACACATCTCCCTTTATCAGATATATTTACTAAGATTACATGAAAATATCTTGAAATACTATAGATTAAATTTATTCAAAGAAATCGCCATTGGCTTCAACCACGGCCTCCAGACAACTTCGTAATCTCTTGCAAGCCTTTCCAATGGTCTCTTTGTTTAAATTGGTAAATGCTACCGTTATCCTTGCCTTCAAGTCATCTTTGATGATGCACGGATTTTAATTGATTTCTCGATCAAATAGCTTGCTTTGAAAATCGCATAGGCGATGAACTGTCGGTAACCAAGCGTCGTTGTCTTCATGTCTACACTACTATAACTTAGATATAAATATCTTATCCACGATATGGAGTACTATTTACTTATAAATATAGCTCCCTATGTTTTCAATATTAATATATACATGTGTGTGTGTGTGTGTGTGTGTGTGTGTGTGTGTGTGTTAGCGTGTGCGTATATTTATGTGTGCGCGGGTTTAGTATTTTTAATAAATTAGTTTGCGAGAACACTATAAACTTCAATAACTGATTAACGATATAAGTATGATATTTTGAAAAAGAATGCAGTGGTCTCGTATAACGTGAATCCATTTAATGGAACGAGAAAGAAACTCTTATTCTAGTTTGCCACAGGACAATCCATTTACCATCTTGAAATATGCTTTTCTTTCATCAGGGGGAAAAATGAAATAAGTTTTTTTTTTTTTTTTAAAGAAAACAAAGAAATCACCCGCTTTCTCCAAATTAACGGAAAAGAAGAAGAAAAAAGATTTGTAAAAATATCCGAAGTGAATTCCTCTATCTTTTTTTCCTCTTTCTTTTCTTTTGTATTTTGAAACTTGTTTCGTCTTGTCTGCTTCGACTGCAAATCTGTTCCCGCATAAAATAGTGAATACCGTCTGTCCGGCTTATAATAATGAATCATTACTTTCAAAGCAATTGCTATTTATATTTAACTCGTAATCAAACCTGTTCTCGGGAGATGTGTTATTTGATTCGTCTCAGTAACTGTAATCAATCAATAATACTTTAAGTCCGTTTTGTTTTGTTCTACCAAATTCATTTATACGTTTTAAATTGTGCAGCTTTCTCTGGGTTTGATTTCTGTTTAATCTTGAAAATCGGTGTATTAGGGCGACATCAAATGTTTAACATTGGTTCTAGCGAAGACAATCGATGAAACGGAGAAGTAGCATTGTCAACAAATCGACGACAGTTTGTCTCGTGCAATCATCTTAATATTCTTTTTTTTCCCCTAACTATATCAACAAAATCTGGCGAATTCAGTTTTTTTAAGCATATAATGAATTAGAATTTTATATCATTTGCATCAAATGTTTGAACTCAAATCGCTTGAATAGAAACGAATATTTTCTGCACAAACATTATCTATATTTTTATATGTATATTTATGTTTTAAATTAACTGTTTTCATTGTCATTATTTTATTACTAGTTATACTCCATCTTATAGTTGCTTTTGAAACTCTCAGTCCGTTTGTACCTATCTATCTATCGATCGATCGATATATCAATCTAGATAGATAGATAGATAGATAGATAGATAGATTAAAACTGGCAATAGAATTATAATAGTGAAAATGCTTCAATAAATGCAACAATAATAAAAATGGAGTAAAACTAGTAATAAAATGATAATGGTAAAAATGATGAATCTAAAATGCAACAATAATAAATAGTGTCAAACTAGTAATAAAATAATGAAAATCCTTCCTCTAACTAGTAACAATGATAAGATTGAGTAAAACTAGTAATCTTAAATCTTTTATATATTGATACTGGTTTTCCTGAAAACACCCTCTTGTTAAAAATGAGACCGTCCAAATCGTCAAAGAATGATGAAATTCAAAAATATAAATCCTTATTATATCGTGTCACTTATCCACCGTATTCTTATTTCACCCATCTTAAAATGAATCGTTCCAAACGTTGTAATTTTTTTTTTTATGTTGTATAATTAAAATTTAAAAGCATACACATTTTTATTATATTTCATTGGATGTGGTACGATTGAAATTTAACGGTATACATATTTTTATTAAATTTCTCTCTTTATTTGATGTGGTATTATCGCAATCTATCTAAAAAAAAATAATTACCCTACATTTCAAAATCTTCATTGGATGTGTTATTACTAACAATTAAAGAAATTCATATTTTCTCAAAACTTCATTAATTTAAATTGAAAGACAAAAGTATTTTCCGTACATTTAAAAAATGTTATTGTATGTCGCATGTTTGCAATTTATTAAAAAAAATATTTTTCCTGCATTAGGAAATCTTCTTTGTGTGTTTTTACTAGATATCAACGTTTTTATTGGCTATGTTGTTACTAATAATGAATGAAAAATTAATTTTCCTTACATTTCACAATCCTCATTGGTTGGGCTAAATATTTTTTTTAAATAAAGGTCACAAAATATTGTGTGGGTAGGTTAGAGTAACTTCCCTTGATTAAAAGTAGCTTGGAGTGATCGTTCTTAATATTATGCAGATGTTGGTGGCAGGCCGTCGATAGGGCACTAATTAAAGACGGGTGGGCGCCGCTGTTTGCATTCTAGACCACGCAAGTCGTATGATACGGTCGATGCATATTACTCCTCTTACAAATATATGGTGGGTTTTCTTTTAATTAAACTTTGTGGAATTTAGGTGGAAATGGTGAGCATCAGAATTACGGTTGCATCAGAAAAGAATACACAAAATACTTTCTTCAAAACAGGAGAAACAGAGATCAAGAAAGCAGAAATATTGTTTGGGGGATAAACCTAGTGAACTATTAATATAGAAAAATAGTTATTTTTTTATATAATTACTGCGCCTGTATTAGACTATTATGTATCAATTTAAGCTACTGAAATTTGAAAACTTTCCATCGTCCTTGTTTGTGATGTTTTATTTGTTGTTGATCACTGATAACAAAGTTATATAACAACATGACTGACTCCGCAATTTTAAGCCTAGAATTATTTTTAGTTAAAACTGAAAAGCAAACATGAAAATTATGAAGGTAAACAAATGCTATTCTATCCCGGTAGATACCAAACAATTGTAAAATTTGCCCTCCATTTTAAATGAGTGAAAAAAGAAGGGAAAAGATTTTTTTTTAAACAAGTTAAAATGTTGTTCAACTTGTAGACACATGTAGTTTTGTAAACAATTTGATTACAAGATAACAATTTCATCTTTTTCATCTTTTTTGCCTCAGGTAGAAAAATAAAACAGGTAAGAATAAAACGTAGATAATTGTTGGCAGAACCACTTTTTTAAGAAAGAAGAAATACAATTTGTCAAACTTTTGGTGACAGAAAAAGATTAAAATGTCATACAGACTCATCATGAAAAGTTGTCAAAACAATTCTTTTTTTAACAAAAACCAGACTTGCAAGTGAATTTATTCCTCATTGGGAATTCTACTGTTTTAGATTTTAATCAGACTTAATATCTCCTCAATTAGAATAGATTTACCTCTTGAATAAGATAAGTCTAATATTTTACAAAATTATTATCAAATGTGGGAAAGCTTTATTTCTCAGATAGATAGATAGATAGATAGATAATGGATAGACTGACATAGATTGATAGATAGATAGATAGGTAATGAACAGACTGAGATAGATAGATAGATAAATAGATAGATAGATTGATAGATATGAATAGTCTGGGATAGATAGATAGATAGATATATAGATAGATTGATTGATTGATCGATAATGAATAGACGTACATAGATAGATAGATATGAACAGAATGTGATAGATAGATAGATAGATAGATAGATATGAGAAAACTGATATGGAGATAGATAAATGGAGAGAGAGTAAGAGTGATTTTCTTTTTAATTGTAATGCATCCAAAAGGGTTATAACCTCAGGAAAGGCATGCACCTATCTGTTCTCTCCCCCAGTCGAGCAGACAAGGTTCTTTTGTCTGGTTAGGCAACCAGTATAGGAGAAGAAAACTCCGAATTCAAACCAGCTTTACTGCCCTTAAAAATTGACATTGTTTCGCATCCTTCCCATAGCGGAGGGGTTGGGTAAATACATTCCTACGTTCTAAGATAATGGTAAATAAAAAAAATCTAACATTTATATATATATATATATATATATATAATATATATATATATATATATATATATATATGTGTGTGTGTGTGTGTGTGTGTGTGTGTGTGTGTGTGTTTTAACTATAAATGCCATAACAAGATGACTTCAGTTCCAGTGATCTTCTGAAAAAGAGATTTTATCTCGAAAATTCAAGAATAAAATACAGGTTAACACACAACACCATTGTTACCGTATTTTTTTTTTTCTTTACACCTGCATTGATATATATATATAGTAGTAGTATGGAGATTATGTTAACTGTCTGTCTAACCGAAAATGCATCACCCTTGACGTCACGATTCCCTTAGTTGAGTTAACCTTAATTAGCATATTATCTTATCTATTAACGATGCCTCTATTAAAGTCTAGCTGAATTAGATTTGCTGCAAAACTGCCCATGTTATTAATGCATTATTTACCGCATATCCCCATGGGATGCAGTCCAGTAACCCCAACGGATACACAGGCCCCTAAGAGTCCATGTTCTCAGTACATATTTACCACACGTCCCACTTATGCTAGAGGGTGCTTTAGGCACTGAGCAATAAACCCAGCCTTACCCCTTTAAATCAAGGGGGCAAGTGTTGCTGGGTGAATGGCCCGCTGGGATCACGCCGTTAATTTTATTAAAAGTCCAAACTTAAAACAAGAATATATAAAGAATAAAAGATAATAAAACATCTACAGGGTACCTTGACTTACGAGATTAATTCATTCCACTCTTAACTCAATTTCCTCGTATATTAAATCAATTTTTTACATTGAAATAAGCTGAAATTCCATTAATCCGTTCCAGCCACTACCCAAAAAAACGCCCTATTTTTTTTAACGTTTTTTTATAA
>CM042147.1:34620169-34627669 GCA_023376005.1 Doryteuthis pealeii | reverse complement strand
GTTCAAGCCAATTCATGTTAGAGTTAAGCTTGCTAACCATCCTGTTACAGTAGGCGCTCTTATATTTGTCTGGCACTAGGCAACAGTAAATGAGCATCCTGTGAGGGTCTAACACTGCATCCATTCTACATGTATACTTACAGTATCATACTGTAGTCATAATATCTCTTAAATGGCGTTTAATGGTACCATGTAGCTGAATACAGGCTGACACAAGCTACTTGAAAGACGATGAACACTATCAAGTAACCCTCCCATGAGAGATGCCATAAAAATTACTCACCGTGGTACCCCAACAACCTCATGGGTCATACAGTCATTATAGTCATGGGGATATTGATGAGATGTTCATGGGGTAACCGGTATACAATAAAACATATTCTGATTGAATGCACACACCTCTCCCACACTCGAAGAAAGTTCTACAATGTTAATTGCATGGATAAAACTATTTGGAAAAATAGATCCCAAGAGCATATCAAACTTTTTGAAGAGAACCAGCCTCCTATCAAGGATGTAAGTTCATAGACCTACAAAAATCACCCACTCACTCTCTTGATATTCAAATCCTCAACAGAAAACTTGATTTCAAAAAATAACTAAACCCCTATCACTATACCTAAATACCAATAAAGCAAGATCTGGAATGATATGCAGGTGGCTGCACACGTGGCAGCTGTACCTTACAAAGAAAAAAAAACGTATTCGGCATAAAATTACTCAATGAGTTGACGTGCCGTAAAACCCAGCCAACCAAACCAAACCAAAAATAGGAGGCACAAAACTTCTGCAAGTTGCCTATTGGGTCACACATGATCAGCTAAATATATGCAAACAAATCATTGAAGTTGCTCAGTTTGTCTTCTAAAAATCGATTAACATTGTTCTATAATCGGAAATAGCAGTTGGAATTAATATTATATCCAATAACTTAGCTGAGGACAAGGGCAGAACAACGTCCTGAGGATATTTTGGGTTACTTTATAAGAGCTGAATATATATATATATATATATATATATATATATATATATATATATATATACGTTGAAATCACTTTACTAGCCCGTTGGTGGGCGTGTTGAGCTTTCTATCGTGCTACGGTATACGCCCTTGTGATGGTCTGGTAAAAGGCTAGACTAAATGAGCACGCAGTGATCGGTGATCTTACTGTACGACACAAGGCCACAGTAAATGAGCATACAGTGATTGTCCTGCACTAGCCAATTAGGGCGCAAAGGTAAGTTTGCTAATTCTCACACCACGGTAGGTGCCCCTATTATTGTTTGGCACAAGGCTATATTAAATGAGCATGCAGTGACCAACGAACTCACTGTACTAACCAGTTGGTGTGCGAGTTACGCTTGCTGGCCCTCGTGCAATGGTATGTGCCCTTATGATTGTCTGGCACAAGGAGACCGTAAATGAGCATCCAGTGAACTTTGAAGTTACTGTATTAGCCAATTGGGGAGCGAATTAAGCTTACTAACCATTGTGTTACGGTAGGCGCTCTTGCAGTTTGTCTGGTAAATGAGCTTCCAGTGATCGTCGAACTCACTGTTTTGGTGTGCGATTCGTGCTTATAAACTATTTTGCTACATATAATTTTCTGGTAGCAGAGAATAACGAAGTACTTACGCCGGTATGCGAGTCGAGCGAGTCAACCACTGTGTTACGATAGGCGCCTTATGATGGTCTGGCACAAGGCTACAGTAAATTAGCACCCAGTGATCGTCGAACTCACTGTACTTAGCCAATTAGTATGGCAGTCAAGCTTGATAACCATCGCGCTAGAGTGATTTTTGCTGGACACCAAATCAGACGCTAGACTTGTCTTTAAAAATTGGGGGAAAAAAGAAAGAAAAAAAATGTCATTACTTGTGGATCAAGTCGGCCAAGAACAGGACGATTCAGTTGCTCATTACCATTTTGTGAAATGAGATTCACGAAAGACGTTTTTGTTTTTAATGCATCGACATTCGCTGAGGTCAGTGGATGCTTTGGCCTCCTCTCGAAAGTGATCTTGATTAAATTAACACATTTTGAGGAGGAGGGGGAGGAGGAGGAGAAGGAGAAGGAGGAGGAGAAAGAGGAGGAGGAGAAGGAGGAGACGACTAAACGAGATAGAAATAGCAAAAGTAGAAGATGCCAATGTTGTCAAATGAATGAAACAAGAAGGAAGGATGAAATGTCTAAATATATAAACCCTCTTTCATTTTATAAATGGCTGAATGTATCTCTCTCTCTCTCTCTCTCTCTCTCTCTCTCTCTCTCTCTATCTATCTATCTATCTATCTATCTATCTCATCACACACACTCTCTCCCTTTCTTTCCTCTCTGTCTCTTTCTCCCTGTCTCTCATAAATTCTCTCTCTCTCTCTCTCTCACTCTCTCTCTCTCTCTCTCTCTCTCTCTCTCTCTCACGCACACACACACACACGCACATATATACACATACTCTCTCCCTTTATTTCCTCCGTCTCCCCTCTCTTCCATACACATATTCTCACTCTCACATTCTCTCTCTCTCTCTCTCTCTCCTCTCTCTCTCTCTCTCTCTCTCTCTCTCTCTATCTATCTATCTATCTATCTCATACACACACATCTCTCATCATATATATACACATACTCTCTCCCTTTATTTCCCTCCGTCTCCCTCTCTTCCATACACATATTCTCACTCTCACATCTCTCTCTCTCTCTCTCTCTCTCTCTCTCTCTCTCTCTCTCTCTCTCTCTCTCTCTCTGTGGCTACAGATTTACTTCCTATAAACATCTCCTATTGAAGTTATAGTGAACTATGGTTCCGACGCGTGAAGGTTGTCTTCGTATGTTTTATAGTTTTGTAAACGACAACTCGACACTCGCAGTTTTAATTGAAACACAGATCCAAACAAATACAAATCAATCAATCATTTTGCTATTTTTATTTATTAACAGTGTCTTCATTTTTATATATATATATATATATATATATATATATATATATGTGTGTGTGTGTGTGTGTGTGTGTGTGTGTGTGTGTGTGTATGTATGTATGAATGTATGTATGTATGTATACAAGGTTAAAAGGTGTGTCATAAACGTATCGGGGTAAATACAGCTTAATTTACCAAGATAAAAATAAACAATGAATGGAACGTTCATTTTTTCAGAATACAAGGTGTGTCAAAAAGTAAAATAAATCTCGAGACTTTTTGATACACCTTGTATCTATATAATCGAGTTATTTATTTCCATTCTCCAAGGCTAGAAAAAAACTACCTATATATATATATTATATATATATATATATATATATATAATATATATATATATTCTTTTTGTTGATGATCATTCTTTTCGTAGTCCTTCTGTAAGTGTACAGTTTATCCATACATTGTTTCACGTGTGTGAGCGAACAGAGCAATATAGATAAATAGAGAGAAAAAGACTTTAAATTTGCTTCATGTAATAATTTTCAGCTACCACAAGCTTAGCATGTCACACCATTTTGAGACAGAGCAAAACATGAGTAGTACTGATTCTTTGGAATAGTTTTGGACGCACACACACACACATATATTATATATATATATATAAAGTCGACGGGGCGGCCTAAAGTCGGTATCAGCCAGTCAGCGAGGGAGTCTATCCCCTTTTCACTAGCGCTAGACCAAGGAGATTGTTTTAGCATCTGAGGTGGAGCGCCACACCTACCATCAGCTCCTTACTTTACCGCACAGATCCCTGTGCTACTCATACGCTGAGTTGGCGGGGACCGGTATCGAACTAGGAACCTTGTGATTTGTGTGTGTGTGTGAGAGAGAGAGAGAGAGAGCGAGAGAGAGAGAGAGAGAGAAGGTAGAGAAAGAAAGTAGGTGAAGAAAGGAAAGTTCAGTTTGGTTTCTTTGTTCAATAGTATATCAACATTCGTGAATTATCTAATGTCAAAGCTATTCTTGTAGAAGAACAGTATGGGTGCTATTTAACTTATGACTGTGGGATGGGGAGTTCATACCTTTCCCAAGAGTATTAGTCCTAAAGTGAACGTAATAGCGCGACTGAAGTTCGAACCTGCTTACTATGATTTCGCAGCCCAGTACGTTAACCACTAGGCCACAGGAACTCCTCAGGGGAACAGTTTGTAACAAAAGACAAATAATAACCAATTACGAGTATTCTTTCTGAATTTGGCCACGCCTGAGACTTTTGTGGCCAGTAGTTTGCCATGTGGTCATGATGCATTAACTAATTAATTAGTTTCAATTGCCAACAGATTTCTTCTGTATTTCATACTCATTGACCTTACCAGTTTACTTTTTAATTCGCTGCCTTTTTATCACAATATACAGCATCGATTGCTTTTATGAAAACCACTTTGTAATTAACGCTAATCTCTCTCTCTCTCTCTCTCTCTATATATATATATATATATATATATATATATATATATATATATATATGTCATCCCCAGACACGTGTTTCAGCGTTTCACGCCTCTTCAGTGTGGCTAGACACAACAACTCCGACTGACTTTTTGCCTGCCCGATTTCTTAAACGAGAGGTTAAGAAATCGGGCTGTCGTAATGGGGGTGGTGTTTAAACTATTAAATACATACGTTTGTTTTTATTTTTTTACGATCACCATAGAGATCCAGTCTGCGAGCAGACTATCATTGCTTTATATATGCTGATAGTGAAAGTTAATTTAAATCACCCCTAGAGAGCATATATATATATATATATATATATATATATATATATATATATACACGTCTCTTCGGTGTGACTAAGCAACTACTTCTAGCCGATAGCGATATATATATATATATATATATATATATATATATATATATATATATCGCTATCGCTAGAAATAGTCGCTAAGTCAAGTCACACTGAAGAGACATGAAACGTCGAAACACAGTGTTAGACAAAATTCCGGCATTAGATAATCCATAAGGAGGTTATACTCATCTGGCATATGAATGACCCCCTGACAGTACATGCCCCATGGCCTAAAAAGATCAAGGCCAATTTTATTTCCCGGTGCCTGAGGTGCCACAAAAGGAGAATGTCGACGGAACCACACATTTTTGCACAGGTCACTTCATAATCTTTGGTTTGTGCGTGGTTTCTCACGTCAAACAGACATTGTGTTAATCAGGCCTGGTGGGGGTGGAGGTTCTGGAATATACCCTCCATAATGAGATGACGCTAAACAAATAAACAAAAATCTTGTCGTCCTCTTATATATATATATATATATATATGTGTGTGTGTGTGTGTGTGTGTGTGTGTGTGTGGCGAGAGAGAGAGACAGATGAATGAAGGGCTCTTCTGCTTACTTCTGCTTACTTAATTCGTTTACATCGGCGGCCATCTTCTTAGGGCTGTTTTCTTGGGTTGTATTTATTTATTTATTTTTTGGGCTGATCATCTCTTGTTTTAATCGAATTAAACTCAACTAAACTAAACTAAAATTAATTCTCACACCTCTAAAGGCGCGTTTTTCAATGGGTCAAGTAAAAAGTCATTACAAATCAATCATAACCCCAACCGTTAGGGTAACTTTCCACTCGACCCCAGTTATTTTGAATCTACCTGTACGTACATAATTCATAAGCTGCCTATGAATTATGGAACATTTCCTTGCTTCCTATATTATCCTTTTTTTCTCTTTTAATTTTTCCTCTTTTTTATTCTTTTCGATCGAACTCCTTCGAACTCCTTCTAATTTTTCATCTTTCCTCGTGTTTCATCTCTCTCTCTCTCTCTCTCTCTCTCTCTCTCTCTCTCTCTCTCTCTCTTCTCTCTCTCTCTCTCTCTTCTACCCAAACTCTTCTTTTTGGTATTCGTCTTCCTCCCTCTCATATTTTTTTCTCTTCTTGTCTTTTTCTATTCCCCCCACCACCACTTTCTTTACTTTGTTCCATTCGGTTTTTCTTCTTTTCCTCTTTTCCATGATTTACTTTTTTTTTCTTTTTACTTTCCTTATTTTTCTTCTGTTTCTTTATTTGTTCATCCGTCTATTTCTTCTTATATTCTTTCGTCACTTTATTTCTTCAGTTATACTCCTCCTCCTCTTCTTCCCCCTCCTCCTCTCCCTCTTCTTCCTCCTCCTAATTCTTCTTCTTCTTCTTCTTCTGTTTTATTTCTTAATTTCTTAATTTATCCTCCTCATCTTCATCCTTCTTCTTGACGGCTTTACTTCTTCTTCTTCTTCTTCTTCTTCTTCTTATTATTATTATTATTATTATTATTATTATTATTATCGAATTTTTCACACCTGCCGTGGTTTACTGGAGGCTGAGTGCCAGCAAGTTTCCTCAGGTCACCAGGACTCTTCTAAGTATTCTAGCCGATCTTAACAATGCTGTCGTTTGGATGGTCTTCATTCTTCCTCTGATTTCCAAATCACCCAAATTCTTTTCCATACCTATGGGGATCGTTCCAAGGGCCCAAATTACAATTGGCACAACCTTTACCACCATGTTCCACAATTTTCTCAGTTCCAAGAATTTGTCTGTCTTTTCGCTTTCTTTCACTTTATTATTATTATTTACTCCTTTTGAGTTTTCACATCAGCATTAGCTAATGGTCTTTCACTGGAGTCTGAGTGACAGCAAGTCTCCTCAGGTCTCCAGGACTCTTCTGAGTATTCTGGCAGATTGCAGCAGCGCAGTGTTTTGAATGGTTTCAATCCTTCCTCTGATTTCCAAACTTTCCAAACCCTTTTCCAATCCTTTTGGGACTGTTCCAAGTGCACCAACTACAATTGGTATCACTTTGACCTTCATATTCCATAACTTTTTCAGTTCTCTGGCAAGGTCCAGGTATTTGTCCATTTTTTCATTTTCCTTTAGCTTCACCCTGTGATCTGCTGGCACTGCAAAATCCACCAGTTGGCAAGTTCTTTCTTTTTGTAAATCAACACTAGGTCCAGTCTTCTTGCTGGGATAAGGTGATCCGTTTTTATTTCAAAGTCCCAGAGAATTTTATGCGTTTCGTTCTCAAGAACAGATTCTGGTTTATGCATATACCATTTTGTTGTATGGTCAAATTTAAATTATTTCCATAATTCCCAGTGGATCACCTTCCCAACCCAATCGTGTCTAGTTTTGTATTCTCGTTGTGCTAGTTTGCTACATTCGCAGAGTATATGGTTTACAGTCTCATCTCTATTAACGCAAAGTCTACATTTACTATTCTGTTGGGTCTTATCAATTTTCGTGTTGATGAATTATTATTATTATTATTATTATTATTATTATTATTATTATTATTATTGACTGGTTTATTTCTTCATTTATACTTCTATTTCTTCTTCATTATCTCTGTCTGTCTGTCTGTCTGTCTGTCTGTCTGTCTCTCTCTCTCTCTCTCTCTCTTCTCTCTCTCTCTCTCTCTCTCTCTCTCTCTCTCTTAGTGGAAGACAAAATAATGGTACTTTTCTAGACGAGGCCGAAACAATTATCATAAACAACTTTGTCGACTTTACTAACCTGAACACTTAAAAT
>CM042147.1:34550169-34615169 GCA_023376005.1 Doryteuthis pealeii | reverse complement strand
ATCAGTAATATGGAAATCCGATCTCACTGACAAGCTAAAGCGACAATTCTTCTAGGCGGTGGTTGTATCAGTGTTGCTGTACGGATGCACCACTTGGACCCTAACGAGGCGCCTTGAGAATAAGCTGGACGGGAGCTGCACAAGAATGCTGCGTGCAGTCCTGAATAAATCGTGGAAGCAGCACCCCACGAGGAAACAGCTATATGGCCACCTGCCCCCTATCTCACAAACCATTCGACTGAGACGGACAAGACATGCCGGGCACTGCTGGAGAAGCAAGGATGAGCTCATAAGTGACGTTCTCCTGTGGAAGCCAACACACGGACATGCTAGTGTGGGCCGCCCAACAAGGACCTACATTGACCAACTAAGCAAAGATGCAGGTTGCTGCGCAGAGGACCTCCCTGGGAAAATGAATGACAGGAAAGGTTGGCGAGAGATTGTCATGGATATCCGTGCTAATAGCGCGACATGATGATGATGATGATTTTATACGTTGCACGTTGACCACGCCATCTAGTGGCTGTTGGCAAACACAGAAGGTAATTACCTTTCGTGGCCACTAATGGGTGAGAGGTGTAATCCGAACAATATTAATTAGATCTCATCATCGTCATCATCAAGTCGCACTGTCAGCATGGATTCCCATGAATTTTCCTCATCAAACGGTCATCACTCCTGGCAGGTCTTCTGAACGGCATCCAGTATCCGTACAGAGCTGGCTGATGTAGGTTTTTGCTGGTCAGCCTAAACATGAGTGTCCATGTGTAGGTGTTCACAAGAGAATGTCATTCATGAGTTCATCCTTGCTTTTCTAGCAGTGTCCAGTATGTCTTGTTCGTCTTACTTGGATGGTTTGTGTGATGGGGGAAGAGTGGCTGTATAGCTGCTTTTTGTGGAGTGCTGCTTTCAGGATTTGTTCAAAACAGCACACAGCATCATTTTGTAGTTTCCATCTAGCTTTTTCTCAAAGCGTTTTGTTAGAGTCCAAGTGTGACACAACCATATAGTAGCATTGACACGACTACTGATAATCACACAATTATTTCGGAACAAAAGCAATTATTCAAAGGATTTGTGTAATTTAGTGCTACAAGTACCCAAGTTAAATGATGATAACAAGTAGGTTCCAGACTCCATGACATCATAGAACTTCCAGTAAACTGAACAGCAGCCCAGCAACCGGGATCTCATAATGTAATACCGGACGAGAGAGATAAGTATACAGATATTTCTACAATCAACACATCATCATTCAATTCTGAAGATAAGAGCTGTAAAGTGAGTGTTATAGGGGATATACCCTATAGACTAATGGAATGCGCCGACGGTTACTATAAGTAACAGGGACAATTATGGCTTGTAGAGTAAGCCAATGCGAGTCAGCTCATAACTCTATTGTCGGACGTATATCCCACTTCACTTCACTTCTCTAATTGTCTACTCTTTTGTTAATACATTTTCCTACATTTGTTACCCGTCGTTTTGTTCTTATTTGACCCCTTAAAACCCCACAACAGTAAGAAACGTTTAACACATCTCTTCATTCCAACAAGGAGAGCGTAGTGTTACACAAGCATACAGTAGCACTGACACGGCTACCGCTAATCACACAAAACAAAACAAAAGTTCAAAGGATTTGTGTAATTCAGCGCTACAAGTACCCAAGTTAAATGATGATACCAATTAGGGATAATTAACCGCTTCGGGTTAATTGGACAAATAATCTTGCTTTTAATTGACTGTGTGCATGATTTCTTTAAACTAATTCTTAAACCAATCTTAATACCAGTTCTAGTATTTACATATTAATACGCTTATGTGTCACGCCATCCCCCACCTCAGATAAACAATGGACCATTTCGTTTTGATTGGAAAGAAAGGGAATGAAAATAAAAGAGTGAAGGGAGACAGAGAGATAAGACAGAGAAAAGAGTACAGAGTGGGGAGAGAGAGAAAGAGGGGTAAAGAGTTAAGATAGATGGAAATAGAAAGAGAAGAGAAAGGAAGGGGTAGAGATAGGGAGTTAGAGAGAGAGGATGAGGAGGGGAAAAGATAGAGAGATAAGATATATAGAGACAGAGAATGTGAGTGAAAGACAAAGAGTTAAATCAAGATTATTATGTTTTTTACATATTGACCTATTTGCAGTAGCTCTTCAATAGACATATCAAACGTTGTAATAGTTAAATTATCACACTGTGGTATATCTACGGGTCCCACTAGTTAGTATTGGTAACATAATTTCGGCTTTATAAATCTGACAGATGTGAGTACATCACTCAACGGTTTTTGTATCTTTTTTTTTTTTTAGTTGCCTAGATCTTTCTATAAATGCAGTTGCTAAAGTTGAATCTGGAGCAGGCAGCAAGTACATTGTGCTGTATACTCTGTTGCTGGATATATATATATATATATATATATATATATATATATATATATATATATATATGGGGAGAGGAGAGAGGTCTTATGAGAGACATGAAAGGCACTTGTATAATGCTCCCACATTTTTAATGTCTTTATCTCTTACTTGAATAGCGAGCTGGTACTTTGGACTCTCTTGCATAGTTAGGACATTTCTAAAGATGCTGGTCTGACTTTATTTCTTCTTCTTGAAATATGCTGGTCTGCAGAAGCTGGTTCGCCATTATTAAAGCCGACATAAGGCGTATATTTTGAGTGATCATATCTTTTATTTTCGACCTTGACATCTCCGTGGCCGAAGTGAAGCGAAAAGAGGATATCTACATCATTGTGTCTTTCGCTAAACTGCTTGCCAACTAACAAAACTTAATTTTTAATTCTCACGTTTTCCCATTGGCGGAAGCGGGATGTCAACTAAAGGTTATTACCTATCAATAATATAACCCCCCCCCCAATTTTGAATTTCAACGAATTTTAATTCAAAATTTAACTACAATTACACACATAATTCGCAGGCTACCCTCGAATTATGTAATAATTGGTCTCCACTTGACCTCAGATAAAATGGTTCATGTATTTTCATCAAGATATTGACATCTCATCATTAAAATGACAAGCCTCTGAAATTAGACCAATTCACTTATATCGGTAGCAACATCACATCTACAAATGTCAACCTACGCTAGCAATGGGAGTGGGGGTCCCCGTAGCGTAATGATTAACATGCAGGACTGTGGCATCGTAGTAACCGAGTTAGAAATCCAGTCGTGCTATTGGGTTTATTTTCGGATTAATACCCTTGGGAAAAGTATCAACCCGCCCATCCTCCATCAGCTTGTGTTAAATAGTACCACTACTGTTCTTTTACAAGGAAGGCTTTGGCATTGAATAACCCACGAAGATCGATATGCCGTTAAACAAAGAAACCGAAACAATGCGCTGGGTCGGCAGTATATATACTAAAATTGGAGCGCTAGGTAAAGCCTGAACTGTTATTGATAGGTGTTATTGACCATGTGGAAATCTGATCTCTGATAAAATAAAAGGGTAATTCTTACAATATGATGCTGTGTCTGTACTACTATATGGTTGTACCACTCGGACTCTAATGAAAAGCTTGTATAAAAAGCTAAATGGTAACTACACAGGGATGCTGGTGAAGAGGAATGGCTAGGGACCCCGCAGGATGGAAAAGAGACCTGTCAAAGGGCGGATTAACTATGTAGGGTTAACAACCAGCTAGCTGACTCTTTGATACAAACATTTTTTAAACATCCATCTAGGAGAAAGACACTCTATGAGTAATATACTAGAAAAGGGACACTCTAATGTAAAACCCGTGGCTCCAATAACATGTTGTATGCTCTTCTTTTTGGACACATACTATTGAAGTGAGGGAAATTAGCTCAATTCACCGTCTCCTCTTCGTATAAAAATCTTTAGGCAAAGGTGTTGATATCCTGGGGCTGCAACAAAGGGATGTCCACAAGATGGCCACACTCAAATTCGATTATTTTTGTCAAAAGAAGGAGGTGGCTATGAAGCTCAGTGACTTCAAACAGTGAATAAAATCTAGTTACTGAATTGAATGAATGCCATGAATTAAATTGGAAAGTTGAAAAGTAATAAATGCACCAAAGATAAGGATGTTAATCTGACAGGTTTAAAGAGGAACATTTACAAAAGAAAATAATTCAAACACACACACACACACACACATACACACACACATATATATATATATATATATATATATATATATGAAAGTAAACAATGTGTTTGAGATGGCGATAGCCGACATTTTTGGAAGAATATGTGCTTAATTGAAGTCATACCTAATTTGAAAATTAATTAGTTGATAATTAATGAATTAGGCGGGAATATCTGTTCAAATGTAAGGCGTAAACAAATCGAGAAAATGCCGAAATCTACATAGAGAGATTGACTTTTTCTCGATTTGTTTACGTTTTAAATTTGAACAGATATGCCCGCCTAATTCATTAATTATCAACTAATTAATTTTCAAATTAGGTATGACTTCAATTAAGCACATATTCCCCCCCAAAATATATATATATATATATTTGCATATGTGTGTGTGGATGTATTTAGCCAACTCAAGCGTGATGCGACACAAGATCAATTTTTAAGCGGAGTACAGCTGGTTTGAATTCAGAGTTTTCCTTCTGGTTTATTTGCCTTACCAAGGCTAAAGAACACAGTCTGTCCTACTATGTACCCATAGCTGGGGGAAAGAGAAGAGATGGATTCATAACATTCCCTACGGTATTAGCGCGAAAGTGAAACGCAAACAAGCTGGAGCAGGATTTGAACTCTGGTGCATCGATTCCATTTCCTACGACGATAACCGTTACATTGAGCGCCTCCATTATATGTGTATGCGTATTTGTCGAGAACTTGCAATGAGTCAAGGCTAAAGAGTCGCTGTGCACAAAGGTTTATCAATAAAATAACCAGCTGTTGCAGGGTTGATTACAATTTGATGACGTGTACTCTTTGATATATATATATATATATATATATATATATATATATATATGAAAGTAAGTAAACAAACGATGTGTTTATTTTTAATATGGCTTTTTACCCGACAATTTTTGGAGGATATATGCTTAATTGAAGTCATGCCTAATTTTGAAAATTAATTAGTTAATAATTAATGAATTTAGGCGGGCATATATGTTCAAATGTAAGGCTAAACAAATCGAGAAAAAGTCAATCCCTGTATG
The DNA here is from genome assembly GCA_023376005.1 of Doryteuthis pealeii. Classification (NCBI taxonomy): domain Eukaryota; kingdom Metazoa; phylum Mollusca; class Cephalopoda; order Myopsida; family Loliginidae; genus Doryteuthis; species Doryteuthis pealeii. The sequence goes on along the minus strand of CM042147.1, from coordinate 34,609,992 downwards.
TACATTTCGACCTATTAGGTCTCATCAGCAAAGTTATAGACATGGGAGACTGCTCTGTGTGTGACTCGAAACCTCGACTGCCAAGCTCGATTTGTTTAGCCTTACATTTTAACATATATGCCCGCCTAAATTCATTCATTATTAACTAATTAATTTTCAAAATTAGGTATGACTTCAATTAAGCACATATCCTCGAATATATATATATATATATATATATATATGATATAATGAAAAAAACAAAAGATGTTTACAACTGCATGGGCTCATCAGGAGAGAAGTGTGCAAACATGTTGTAAACATCTTTTGTTTTTTCATTATATCATATTCATACTGTCAGATTAATTTCCATTTTATTTTCATATATATATATATATATATATATATATATAATATATATATATATATTATATATATATGGGACTGTATTATTGAGAGTTTACACAATTCAAACAGTTAATGTTGAAATTATACTTGGAATCTTTTGGATTGGGTTTTTACTCTGCGCGATGTTCTGCCACTATGGATATTTATTTTTGTTGTGAGTGTTGTTCATATTTCGCGGTGGAAAGCAGACAAATTTAGTTTCTCCACCGAGAATGTGCAGAGCCGGCAAGGGCGAGATCAGCATCTCAGTGGTCGCAGTGATTAGCCGGGAGTATTTCATGTATACATCCGGCCTCGCAGTTTGTCACATATCTGGCTTTGTCAGGGTTTGTCCTCCCATATAGTTTTTCCATTGAATATACAAAAATAACAATAATTGGTCTGTTAATCTTATTGCAATTCATTAGATATCCGTCCGTCCGTACATGTACGGCTCCGTCAAATTGTTTTCAATTTACATTATTTGCTTTTTTTATCCCCAAACTGATATTTATTTTGGCAATAAAATGTGAAGTAATCACAAATTAGTCATGATCCTAAGTCATATTATCCAGTTTATATACATTAGTGACTATTTTAAAAACCCGTATGCATTGTGGGTAAGAATTGCTAGTGAATAAATAATTAATGAATCAATATCAAAATATAACATTTCTTATATAAACATATTTCTCTCATCTCTAATCAATCTGCAGGCAGATGTTAATTGATTTTCCTAATACAGATATGACCTGACGACTCACTTAATTATATATATAAAGAGAGAAAGAGAGAAAGAAAGAGAGAGAGAGAAAAAAGAGAGAGAGAGAGAGACGTATATATATATATATTAGTCAATTCATCTATGAGAAAACAGCTGTATGGCCACCTGCCCCATATCACCCAAACCCTCCGAGTAAGAAAAACAAGACATGCAGGACACTGCTGGATAAGCAAGGACAAACTCATAAGCGACATCCTCCTGTGGAAGCGAGCACATGGGCATGCCAGTGTGGGCCGACCAGCAAAGACGTACATTGACCAGCTCTGTGTAGATACTGGATGCTGCGTAGAGGACCTCCCAAGAACAATGAGTGATAGGGACGGCCGGAGAGAGATTGTCATGGATATCCGCGCGACATGATGATGATTATCTATATCAGTCTATTCATTGTATTGTATTTAAAATCACTCACTCACTCATTATCTATGTCTGTTATATATATATATATATATAATATATATATATATATGTGTGTGTGTGTGTGTGTGTGTGTGTGTGTGTGCGTGCGTGTTCCCGCGTGTGTGTGTGTGTGTGTGTGTGTGTGTGCGTGTGCGTGTGTGTGTGTATTGACAGACATATGCTTGGTTCCTTCAATACGTTGTTATATGATGGAGAGGGATGGGCTCTTTCAAGCAATTGTTGCCCAAGACACACTATTTGAGAAACGCCTCTACGACTAAACCAGCTTATGGAATAAGGCTATGTGTATTGTTTAAAACAAAAAGCTCAGGAATGGCGGATGAAATGGTATTGGGAGCATTTGCTTTTAAATAAGAGGTTAATCCCAAAAGTAAGGTCTCCAAAATATTTAGAAATCGCAGAAACATATATTGTTCATGGTCAATGATGTTTACATTATTTTAAAATTTCAACATGTATCTATCTTTCTCCATAATTGCCATTACGGTCGATGAATTTTTACAGGCGCTGTGACAGTTTTTGTATACCATCTCACTGCCATGGTGTTGAGGAAGCGTTGAATCTCGTCGTCGCTGCAAACTCTGTACACCACTTGCATTCAGTCCATCCTCATTGGAAGTGTCCTTAGTTCCTTCAATCACTTGCCAATCTTAGGGTTCACAGTCCTGCATTTTGCAGGTCTGTCCGCTGATTACAAAGTAGTGGCGGCCCTTTTGTGCATGGTAGATGTTTGATCGTATAACAGCAAATTGTAGGGATTTTTGTGCAGGCATCCATAACACATGACCAAATATGGACCACCGTAGTTATGCCACTCTTGTTGATAGTGGAATTATGTTTTATATCGTGTACAGAGCCTTGTTGGAGATTAGGCTGTTTGGTCATCAGTGTATAGGGAGAGTTCTCGGGTGTTATTGACGTTGGGCTGGTTTAGCTCAGTCGGTAGAGCGTCCGACTAGAAACCACAAGGTTCCGGGTTCGATACTGGTCCATGCCTAATTCAGTATATGAGTAGCACAGGGATGTGTGCGGTAAAACGAGGAGCTGATGACAGGTGTGGCCCTCCAACTCAGACGCAAATACTATCTCTCTAGCGCTATTGAAAAGGGGATAGACTCCTTCGCTGTCTGGCTGACACTGACTTTAGGCCGCTCTGACGACTTTATTTCTTCTGCGTTGGAGAAGGTTACCTCTATATGTGATTATAAGTTTGCAAATCCTTGACGACGTCTGTTTCCTAACTTTGTTAGGGTGCAAGTATATAAGTTTTAATGTAATAAAATATTACATTAAATTAGAAAGACTAATAAAACTAAATAAGAATGCAGATATAAAGATTTAGAGTTGAAAATAGAACAACTGAAACTTACTCTTGCATTACTCCGTCTTTCATTGATAAATTTTCCTAATTTAACTATTTTTTTTTAAATAGGAAGTAAAGAATAAAATCACAATTATTTCTTCTTGTAAATGGATTTCTTTTAAGATTTATCTCTGAGATTTTTGCACATATTCATTAAGATAAAATCAAACAATTAGAAATCAATAATACTAAGCATATATTTATTAAAACCAATTTTTTAATATAAATATGCAAATTAGCCTCCCCTTTCACACTGTAAACTGCTATTTTGTTGTATATATAAATACAATTGCATGTTATGAGTGTTACATGTTACAGTGTTAATAATGTAAAACAATTTTATTAATAATTGAGGTTTGAATTTGAATAAAAATAAAATAATGAAGAATGTGACGTAAATAACAAAGGGAACTGTGACTTGAGTAGTAATATAGTTTCGGTTACAGACAGACAAACACAGAATCTCCATTATAATAAAATGTTAAAAAATTGTCATACAGTTAGAAAAATTAAAATCTGTTTTCCCGCATTTTTGTGATCAGGCAATGGCCACGTTCCAGGATTGTGTGATTAAGGAACTTTAATCTGCAATTTGTTTGAAGCTATTATGAGTTTCTTAAAGTGTCTTTATCAAAAAATGAGGTTAATCGTCTTATTATTTGGGTGGAACAAGGTGCTCTTTAAGTTAATCACTAGTTTTGAACTAGGTCAGACCTTTTGTGCGACCCCGGAGTTATTATTATAATTATTATATCACCCCTTGCGGGTTTTTCATACCGGTGATAACTGGTGGTCTTTCACTGGAGTCTGGGTCACTGCAAGTCTTCTCAGGTGCCCAGGACTCTTCTGCGTATTTTTGCTGATCTTAACAATGCTACTGCCTGGATGTTCTCGAATCCTCATGTGATTTCCAACTTCTCTAGTCTCTTTTCCAAACGCTGGGGGTGGGGGGCGTTGTAAGGGCGCCAACTACAATTGGTATCACCGTCACTCTCATGTTTCACAGTTTGTTTAGAGTTGGGTTTGTTTGGGGGGGGGTTCAGTTCTCTGACAAGGTCTAGGTATTTGTCTATCGTTTCGTTTTCTTTTATTTTCACTCTGTCGTCCAACGGAATGGCAAATCCACGAGATTACAAGTTCTTTTTTCTTTTTCTTTTTTTTTCAATTAAAACTCGGTCTGATCTTCTGGCTGTGGTTAAATAATCCTTTTGTATCTCAAAATCTTGGAAAATTGTATGGGTCTCATTTTCTTGTACTCCTTTGTGCAAGTTTGCTGCATTCACAGCAATGTTATTAACCGTTTCGTCTCTCTCCACACATCCCACGCTATTCTGTTGCGTCTTATCTACTTTCGCTGTGATATGATTAGTCCATATGGTATTATTTTGCGCTGCTTTTATGAGAAATTCAGTTTCTCCCTTGAGGTTTCCCCAGTTTGTCGCTTGAGTATCCATATCGTTGTTTTTCTTCCCATTTCTGTTTACTAGTTTTTGGTGCCTTTCTTTTTGCCCATATTTTGCCATTATTGTTACTGACAGCTGTAATTAGTCTTTCTTTGCCCTTTTTAGTGCATTTCTTAAGTCCTCGAATTGTCGCATCTACGCAATCCTCAATGCTGACATTTATAATCTGTCTATATCATATTTCTTTGTCCATTTTAAGAAAGTTCCAGTGTATCTTACCAGGAAGACAGCACGGGGGTGGGGTTATTCCTTTGACGAGATTTCTGCTGCTGAGCTTGGTTTCTAGAAGTTTTCTTGTTCTTCTCGGGTACTTTTTTCTTATTTTTTCTTCCATCTCTGTTTTATGGTGTTCGCTTCCAATATTTTCAAGTACTTGTATTCCTCTTTTTCTTCAAATTTTTCTTAGACTTTACTGATTGGGTAGTTCTATTCCTTTCGTTGTTTTTCTTTTCGCCTTATTCATCACGAGCATGGAACACGTTTCAACCCCAAGTTCCACTCCCATATCCTGGCTGTACGTTGATTTGGTCTGAACAAGATTCTGGATTATTATTATTATTATTATTATTATTATTATTATTATTATTATTATTATTATAGGATGGAGAGAGATGGGTCTTTTCAAGCTATTGTTGCCCAAAACATGCTACATGAGAAGCGCCTCTAAGACCAAACCAGGTTATGGAATATGTATTGTTAAAAAAGGTCAACCCCCAAATTAAGGCCTCCAAAACATTTAGAAATCGCAGAAACATTTATTATTCATGATCAATAATGTTTACATTATTTTAAAGTTTCAACATGTATCTATTTTTCTAAATAATTACCATTTCGGTCGATTAACTTTTATAGGCGCTGTGGCAGTTTTTGTATACCATCTTACTGCCATGTCATTGAGGAAGCGTTGAATCTCGTCGTCGCTGAAAACTCCCTACCATCGCTTGCGGACGTTTTTTATATCCATGCACCATTGCCAATTAACGAAAGTATAAGGCGAGTCGCCTTATACTTTCGTTATTTGGCGATGAATTTTAATCGGTTTAATGCATTTTGCGTTCAAATACCGAATCACGCGAACTTCAAACTTGGCAGTAGCTCCGATCAGAATGCGTATCTGATGGAGCATCAGATACGACTGCAGCGAGGCACGCATATTGCAGGTGCAGGCGCATGCGCAACAAACACAAAGTGTTGCTAACCGTTTCCCTGTGTCTCCTGCGCTTTGGAGACCTTACTTTTGGGATTACCCAAATGTGGTCCCCTCCGATCAATCAGCTAGTTATGTCCAGCCCTAGTAACTATATAATTGTCCCAAACCTATTGTCCTAATGGCAAACCTCCAACCCTTTTTAATCATACACGTGCTAGAGTGCGGTGGCAGGTGGTCTTAGTGCCCTGGCTATGACGTTAAACTGCGTTTAGTGGTGAAGTTCAAATTCTGGAACTCTGGGGAATTTGGAGTACTCCTTCATCGCCATTACTCCCAGGTCAACTCTGACCCGGAGTGGTAGCACCTGTTAAGGTTTCCTCAAGGATTTAAATAGAAAAAAAAAAGAAAGTAAAAAATGTGTTTTAAAAAATTGAGTTTAGAAAAAAATATTTTTGAATAGCCATCAAGAACAAAATGTCTTCGGTATAAAATAACCCAGCAAGGATTGGCATGCCATAAAATCCAACCAATCAACTAACCAACCATTCTTATATGTGAATACTAAATTTGCAGTATTTACTGAAAAACTGAAATGTACTAGAAAAGATTACTTGCTTGATTGATTGATAGATTTTAATGGCATGTCGACCCATCAAGGGTTATTTTATGTCATGAGAATAGGAAATCACGTTTATATGCCAAGTATTTCTATCTACTAAAAATGATGTGCGAACAATTGTATAGTTTCAAGTATTCCTATCTAGCGCTAAAAAGGATATGGTTTCAAGTAACTATTATTACAGTCAACGACACCAGTGAGGCCGTTCTTTAACTCGGTGTTTTGAAGGGAATGTGTTACCATTTTCTTGTTTGTGCGTATATATGCTCTCTCTTCTCTCTCTCTCTCTCTCTCTCTCTCTCTCTCTCTCTCTCTCTCTCTCTCTCTCTCTCTCTCTCTCTCTCTAAATATATATATGTGTGTGTGTGTGTGTGTGTGTGTGTGTGAAGACGTACAACATGTACGTTTTCTCTACGTCTAAAGGACACATTGGCCAAAAACTGTCAGTTAACAAGCGCCGTAGATGTGTCTATGCTATTCTAAATTAGAAATATATGTTCTATCACTGATATTTATAAATATAGCAAACTATAAATACACACACACACACACACAATATATATATATATATATATATATATATATATATAGAGAGAGAGAGAGAGAGAGAGAGAGAGAAAGGGGGAGAGAGAGGGGGAGAGAGAAAGAGATAGAAAGAGAGAAATAGAGTAAAAAAGAATTTGAAAACACAAACCTTGTTTTGTCTTTTTAATTGCTTTTTTTTTGTACGATAGTGGGCTGAAAAATCCAATTTAATGTCGATGACTTTTTTTTACTAATGAGATGCAAGCACTACATCATCGATGGAAGAGATGAGTGGACTGAACGGGTGGGGGGACTATGTTGAAAAATGAACCTCACTTGGTCACATTCCCTGAGAGTATTTTGGTAAGCCTATGAATTTTTCAGCATACCCTCGTACAAGTAGCTCTATCGACATATCGAGTACTGTTACTGTAAAGGATGTGCTTCTACAGTTTAACTATATATATATATATATATATATACTGCTATTTTAATTCGCCCCCCTCTCTCTCTCTCTCTCTCTCTCTCTCTCTCTCTCTCTCTCTCTCTCTCTCTCTCTCTCTCTCTCTCTCTCTCTGCCTTGTCTATTATTCAAAATTGAATTTTAGATTTTGTATTGGAAGCCCTAAGGCAAAAAATTAAGTAGTTTGTAATTTAAAAGTCTGTGCGTGTGTGCGTATATATATGTATGTGTATGCATGCGTGTATGCATGCGTGCGTGCGTTGGCGGGTCTTGAAAAATAAAATCTTTGAACAAAAGAAAAAACATCTTGGCAGCAACAACAATAAAAGACAAAAATGTTTGAACAAAAACAGACGAAAAAAATCTTTGAACAAAAGAAAAACTCTTAACTAAAAAAAAAAGAACTGATGAGCTGAGCACATTTAACTCCCCCATCCGACACACACACACACACACACACACACACACACACACATACAAAGTAGAAGGAATGCTAAGCAGGAAGATTTAAATGCTAATAAATAGATAAATAGATAAATAAAAACTAAAGGATTAAATTCAAATCAAGAAACGGGATATGAGGCGTTGTAAATTTACACTAATTTTCATTAAGACTTCCTGAATATATTGTACACGTGAACATTTACACAAAGAATACTACGCATCCGGTTTTTGGTTATTTAGTTGGTTGGTTGGTTGGTTGGTTGGATTTTACGACATGTTAACGTTTGGATTATTGGTGCTCTTCCAATATGTGATCTACCGAAGGTTTGTGATCTACTATTGATCTACTATTCATGGCCTGTGATCTACTAGGAAAAAAGAAAACAGGGTTTAGGGTTAGTTTAATGGGAAAATAATGGTAGATCACATATTGGATTAGAAACCATTCGGTAGATCACATATTGGAAGATTGGATTATTTTATGTCAAAGACGTTTTTGTTTTATTCATTCTTGTTGGGTATTCAATATTTTTAACACTTTTTTAACCTCATTTTTTATCTATTCAAACCATAGATGGGACCCTAACAGGTACTACAACTTCCGGGTCAGAGTGGCCGGAGTAATGGTAATAAATGGGTACTCACACTCCCCAGAGCTCCAGAATTGGAACTTTACCACAGATGCAGTTTAACGTCATACCCACGAGACTAAGACCCCCAACCATCGCCTTCTAGCACACATATAATAAAAAGGGGTTGGGTGGCCATAAGAGCAATATGTTCGAGACAATCAAATAGGGGCTACGGCTTGACGGGACCAACTAATTGATCGGGGGGGGGGGCTTCTCCGACAGCCCCCCTCCAGGTAAGGGCTAAAGTGGAGTGTTGAATGTCATCGAATGCTCAGCCACCAGGATTACGTCCTTAAGTATTTCTGACTGCAAAGTCTTTCTTGGTAACCTGGGAGTAGACCATGATAAGCAAGTAACATGTTGTGCTCATATTGTGTGTGAACCATGCCATGGGCAAAATCTACAAAAACACTGAGCTGAAGATTAGGATTCAAAAATTATTATTGGTCACTGCTGGTGAGAAAGCTTTCAGTTCCCCTGGAACTTCTGTTTGTTGGACATTGCTATTGCTAAATTACTTTCCCCAAGTCATGCAGCACACTCTGCTTCATTATACAATGATTATAGGCAGTAGATGGAAAGAAACAATGTTCAACATGAGGGATCCAAAAGCTTTGTATCAAACAGATTTGGGCGTATTGTAGCCTTGGCAAATTTATTTGTGGCACATCAGGAGCATATACATTTTCCTTGATGGCATAATTGGTATCAATAGCAACAAGTAAGTGCTTGTCGTATCTAAGTACATTTAGAATGAGTGTTTTCCCTGTTCCCAGAAATCAACAGGACGATGGGAGACATCCTCATATTCCCTGTAATGCACTTACTTTTCTAGCCACCAGTGAAGTGCCACTTGACAGAAATTGGACTGGGGTGAAAGTTTTCTTTAATCCAAATTGATTGTTCTCAAGGAATTAAAGGATGTAAAACCAAATGGGATTGAAAAGCTGGAATATGCAGTAATGGGGAAAGTTATTGATGCTGTTAGGAAAAACTTTTGGAGGTAGAACACTTCTAGCAAGATGATAACGGTAACAGAGAGGCACTACAGTATGCAGCTCTCACAAACTTAAGCTGTGAATCCCTGTTTTCTAGATTTGATAACCAAACCAGGACAAATCTGTGTGTCAAGTGACTAACTTATATGGAAAATTCTTATGTTTCGAAGTTAACTATTGCGAACATTATGTGTAATTGGTGATATCTCTGGACAAAAACGTCACTAATCTTATTATAATTTTCATTTTTTTCACATGATAAAGAAATTAGAGCTAATTAAATCAATAAATGAATATATTTTCATTCTGTGACTAAGAAAATCTATGATTAGACACATTACACTATTATTAAGCTATATATTGTTCCTTTCTTTGACAAAAACAGGGATTTCCAGCCGCCATTTTGAAAATCTTCACGGAACCAACCTAAAACGACATTCTGGGTCAAGGATCTCAGCAGAATCATAATCAGCAGCAAAAATGGCTGTAGAAAACACCTGTCTTATTGAATTTTTAAAAAAAGTATTCATTTGCCCACCCCTACTTGACATTAAGCCAGAAAATCTTGACCCATGCAGTCTAAAATTACTGCTACCAAATTAATTCTTAAATAATAATAAAAGATATCTTACTACTTAAAAAATCATAAAGACAATTAGTATTAATAATGTTATATTTCCTTTTTTGAATAATTTTAAATGATAGGAAATATTTTATTTAATTTAATTTGGAATAGCGATATTTTTTGTATTATGCTATATTGACGAAATACCAGGACAATCATTACTTTCAGTGCCTCGTCAGCATTTATGATTAGCTTAAACTAGCAGCGGCTACCCGGCGTCGCCTGGGTAGAGGGATATTTTTTAATTTAGTGCCGCAGATCCATTATTACTGAATTGTGAGCTGAATCTTCGTGGGATGCCCCATTTAAATCCCTATGTAAAAAAAATAGACCTTGCATTGATCCAGCTACTCTGAAAAGAAATGTTAATGTCCACTATCTAAAATATCAAATGAAAGAAAATAATCCATGCTGTTATCATTTAAATTTTATTTTTTAATTATTTTCAAGAATATGAATCAAATCTCTGTTATTTTTGCTAAAAAACCAAGCCCTGGTGATATTTAATGTGTATATATATTTACTTTGTCGTTAATTGTTTTATTTTCGAAGTTTCCTCCGGACATACATATACATAAAACTGTCCTTTATATATGGATAGATTATCCAATTTACAGCTAAAAGACCAACGTTAACTACGTCTGAACTATCACTGCTTTTTCTGACTTCCTCAACATCTACTAATTATCTTTTATTATCATCCGATTTATATATTTACCTAACCTTCCACACGAGCAAGGTCAATTTATGTAGCGGAGTTTAACAGGTGTGAATTAAGAAGTTTCCTTCTCTTCGATTGGTTGTCATACCATGGTTAAAGAGCCTGGTCTGCCCTACTATTTCACTACTAGATGAGATAAAAATAGATTCATACCTTGCCCAAGAGTATTAGCACTATGAGAAATACTAACAACCTCGTCCCAGATTTGAACTCCGTCCATTTCGTACGATGATCGACGTTGTACAACAACTGCGTCCATCCGATAAATATACACACACACACACACACACACACACACACATATATATATATATATATATATATATATATATATATATATATATTATTATTGTATATTATTACCATCAAAGTAAGAAGAACAAGACGTGCTAGACTCTGTTGGTGAAGCAAGGACGAACTCATAAGAGACGTTTTCCGGTGGCCACTTACATATGGATGTCGACCAGCAAAAACCTATATCAATCAGCCCTGTGTGGATTCTGGATGCCGTGCTGAACACCTCTCAGAGGCGATGACTGATAGGGATGATTGGAGAGAGACAGAAAGAGAGACAGAGAGTCATGGATATTTGTGCTATCAACACGACCTAATGATAATGCTGATTAGAAAAATTGTTAAAAATATCCACACTATTAGAGGATTCTGGATGCCATGCTGTAGACCTTCCAGGGCTATGACTGATAGGGATGGGTGGTGAGAAAGGGTCAATGAAATCCGTGCTGCCAGTGCAATTATGTCTTTACCTATTTTTCTGAAGTGGAAATCCTCTATTTAAACATGGTCCCCATTTGTTTGAAACGCTGGGGTTCGCTCTATTACAAAGATGTGCGACCGTTTCGATAAAATCTTGAAGCTTGATGTATCATTGTTTGTTTGGTATTGAAATTCCTTCTGAAATGTTTGCTAGGTACAAATGATTTGTCTCCGGCAATGATTTGTCTTCGTTCTGTTCCCAAAGTTTTGCTTTCTTGTACTCACGTTTTGCAGTCTTTGTTTTTCCAAGAAGCATTGAAAATCAAACAAAAAGATCTTCAAATATTTACTGTCATATAAAACGAGGACGCACAGACATGCGCGCGCAAACACACACACACACACACACACACACACACACACACACAAACTACTTACACATACCTTTATCTTATAAATCTTTCACTGTCCATATCTATTTCATTCTGTCCATATATGTCTGTTCATATCAATCTATCTATCTTTATATTTTGCAAACTTTTCACTATGTAAATATCTATATATCTGAGTTTGTTCATGCATATATATATATATATATATGTGTGTGTGTGTGTGTGTGTGTGTGTGTAGATAGTATCAAGTGTTCCCGTGATAGGATTCAACCAAAATTGAGGACTCAAATGTACATATAAAGATTTTGCATATATATATATAAATAACTGTGTATATGCATATATTTTACATATACCAAGCAAAAATGCACCAAGAATAAATGTATGAAAAATTTATCAAAGATATAAAAATGTATCAGAAATAAATTCATTTCTGATTTATTAAGGTTTTCATATGTTTACTCTTATATATATTTATCTATATATATTCATGCGCGTGCGCGTGCGTGTGCGTGTGCGTGTGTGTGTGTGTGTGTGTGTGTGTTAATTGCAGCTTGTATTATATATAGAGAGAGAAAGAGAGGGTTCTGAGGCTGTTCTCTCTCTCTCTATATATATATATATATATGCTTATTCATATGTATCCGAGTGGTAAGGTCCAATCTATGGTATGAATAGTTCTGTATAAAATTATTCGTATTCGATAGGACCGTATACAACAAAAAATATGAAACAGCAACACAAAAAATGTAAATATGAATGTATAATGAACACCATTTTCTAACCTCTAGACATGAAATAATCCTAGATGGGTTGACGTGCCGTTAAAATCAATCACTCAATCAATTAGATTTTGCACATAATCTCTCTCTCTCTCTCTCTCTCTCTCTCTCTCTCTCTCTCTCTCTCTCTCTCTCTCTCCTCTCTATTCTATATATATATATATATCTCCCTATTCATATGTACCCGAATATGTTCACATCTATCCTACCTGTATCTGTACTGGAAGTTTTTTTTGTTTTGTTTTTTTGGGGGGTTGTTTTTGTTTTGTTTTTAATTTTTTGAGACATCGAGGGAAAAAAAAAAAAAAAAAAATGTGGGTAAAATTTTCACAATTACATTTTACATTAAGCTATCATTTCTCAAAAACAAACGCTCAAACGTGCGCGAGCGCATACATACATACGTATACATGTAGACTAGTACATTTAAACACATACCCAAACGCATACACACTCACATATACACACATACACGCGCATACACATTACATGCAGACAACACCCTAAAGGATAATTACATGCAAATAAAATAAAATCTTTTTCAATGCACAGTACTAGATAGGTTGGTTTTTCACTTTTTTTTAATATCAAATTCTCTCAAACAGCGAAAGTTGTGTGTTGGTATAATGAATATTGATATCAATAACTAGATCTCGTATTTGCACCATTCTTGCACCGTACATGTTTGAGGAAATAGCATTAAATATCATCTACTAAAATGCACCAAAAATCCTCGTTTTCGCAACATTTGGCCGAGAAATTGGTTAGAAAATTTAGCAATTTCAATATTTAAAACAGAAAAAGGTTGTCATTTTAAACGAAACGAATAAAAATATAACTAGAATTCAAATTGAAAATATTTCCCCATCACCACCGACATCTCCGATATACTGCTTTTTACCTAATAATTAAGCTGTGACAGTGATAACATTTTGAAATATTGAAATCTATTTCCTCAAATGAAGGCAAAGTTTTAATTTGTGTTATAATTCTTTATGTTAATTTGCAACTTTTGCCACATGGGAAACGTCACAGTTTTAGAATCGACCAACCCTATTGTATAGGTACGTTGAGAAACCAAGTGTTGAATTGGTTACTAGAATTTACCGAAATAAAACTACTCTTATTTTATTATTACTATTTCACTCCTTGCGAGTTTTTCCCACCAGTGTTATATGGTGGTATTTTATTGGAGTCTGAATGACAAGTCTCCTCCGGTCTTCAGGACTCTTTTGAGTATTCTAGCCAAATTTAACAATGATGTTGTCTGGATGAGCTCGATTCTTCCTCTGATTTCCAATTTATCCAGACTCTTTTCCAAACCCCACAGTTTTTTTAGTTCTCTGGCCAGGTCCATGTATTTGTTCATTTTTTTGTTTTCTTTCATTTTTATTCTGTGATCTGCGGGGGCGTTAAAATCCACTAGATGACAAGTTCTCTTCTTGTTAATTAACACTTGTGTCCTGAAGGGGATTATTAGGTGATCCGTCTGGATTTCAAATTATTATTATTATTATTATTATTATTATTATTATTATTATTATTATTATTATTTAAAACTTACTATGTCTAGAGTAAAAAAAATCCCCTAGAAAAAATCCTCTACTAAAAAAAATACCACTGCACGCATTCAATTTGTTGGCACGCAACGACAACATTCCTTTAAAATGAATCTTTTGTTCACTTGTATACAAAACAAAACAAAAAACGTATCCTGCACATTTAAGCGCATGCGCACAGAACGGATGTATAGCCATCACATTCTAGAACTGCATTAATATTTTTTTTATAGAAACACATGCAGTAACCTGCGTTTAAATACGTATTGGTTACTGTCTAACCACATACCGGTGTACAGACCGGACTAATCTAAAGACATTCAGAGAGACACATATACTTTGCATCTACTGGTGCATGTGTGTCCAAAAACAATAACCATTTCCCCTTTTTCATATATATATATATATATACAAATATCAGCGTTCAGATTCAATTTGCACCGACAATGGACGGCTACGTCCATACTGTTCTGGTCACAATAAATCCGCCAAATGGATTATCAAATAAAGAAGTAGCGGTGACAGGCAATGGGTGAGTTGGGTTTTTTGTTGTTTTGTTTTTTATCTTTTTTTTTTTTTTACTTTTTTTTGTCAATATACTTTTGACGGAAGTGCATCTTGCCGTGGAGGAATGGTGAAAAGTGGGTCTCTTAAATGATTATTACCAAATAACGAATTCGATCCTCACCGGGCGTCCTATACTTGTGTCTTTGAACTCAAACTAAGACCAAATTAATAAATATAAATGTCACTTATAGCCATGGAATAATAGTAAGGTAATTTTGCAAATCATTATTACCGAATAATGAGTTCGATCCTCACTGGGTGCCCTATATTCGTGTCTTTCGGTTAGAACTAAGTCCAGCTTAATAAATATTAGTGTGGTTCCTCGCTATGGTATAATGGTAAGTCATTTTTTTTTCAAATTCTTATCACCAAATAATGTGTTCGATCCTCACTGGGTGCCCTATACTTGTAACTTTAAGCCTAAACTAAGCTCGAATTTGTAATATCAATTTGACCTTCCGCTGCGATGAAGCTTTTAAGGTGGTTTCTTAAATCATTCAATCCTTACTGAGTGGCCAACTGTAATGTTGTAGCCACTTCTCCATCACCAGTGATTCTAGTGACCGGCTGTGTGACCGACAACAAACGGCCAACCATGAAAACTCTCGCGGTAGGTGTGAAAAACGATCACACAAGAGCTAGGGAATTTTGAAAAGAGTAGTCAGTTATTTACTTATGAGATTTTTATTTTCCCCAAGTCACAACTGCCCTGAGCAGGAGCCCATGTCTCACCCAGTCAACGTATAGTTCCAAACTCACCGAGCATTCTCACCTCTCACTCTTCCTCTCTCCCACTTCGCTACGTGACGAGTTTGGCAATGTACTAAAATACCGCCAATCCGATTCTAACCCTCATAGTGAGGTAGATGGACTTTGTTTCTTAGATATTTTTATTTGTATTAAATTGGTTTTCCTTCAAAATAAAGCATAACTAGATGCGATTTAATTTTTTATACAATTCCTTTACTTCTTTATTAGTGAAAAATATACGAAACTTTTTCCTGTAGAATGACTGTGGGTTCCACAAAAAAGTAAGGGAAAAGGGGTTATTGGGTTAAAAAAAAAGTTGAAAACCACTAATGTATATTAATGATGGTGTTATTTTATGCAAGAAGGTAATGAAAATTGCCGGTTATATACCTGCACTAATCATTTAAGAGATTACATTGGACGGGAAAAGAAATCAAACGAGTGTTGATAAGTGGGATTGAACACAAATTCGATGTACAACATATTTATAATACATAATTGATCACTGATTATGGGTTCGATTTGATTCAGATTAGCATTGACATAACGTAATTTGGTCGGAAATCTTTGCCTTTCTGATTTAAAACCTGATTTTTCTCTCTTTTATTGGCCACATGCTAAGAAGATTAAGCTACGAAAATGAATAAAGTAAAAAAAAGGCCTACAAGAGCAACATTGTACCTTATTTTACCGGGTTTTTTACTTCAAAAATGACAATTTGGGTTCACAAAAATTAAGGGGAAAAGGAGTTCATGAATTTTTTAAAAAGGTGGGCGAGAACCATGTTCTAAAGTTATGTGCGTTCTTCCGATTGCATTTACGTACATTATCACCAAACAACACCAACATAAACAATGACAAACGAGCTGAACATAATTAACGGAATAATCCAATTTTATATATTGTTGTGAAAGAATGGGTTTGATTTCTGTGTCCCTTTTTATCGGTTGATTAATGGACTAATCTTCAGAGATATAACAGAACTATATAACAGATATAAACAGCATCACAACAAAGACCTATCAATGCAACACACCTTGACTTATTAGTTTAACTCGTTCAACTCGTAACTCAATTTTCTCGTATATCAAATCAATTTTCTCCATTGAAATGAACTGAAATGCCATTAATCCGTTTCAGCCACCAAAAAAAAACACCCTAATTTTTTTTGTTACGACGTTTTATAAGAAAAATAGCACAGTTTTGTATTTAAAAAAAAGCATAATAAAATTGAATGTAGTGAATTATGTGCTGAGCGTATGTTTTAATGTTTATTCTTTTATAGATTATATTTTCTTTGGCGTAATGAATTTCGAAACTTAAATGTTTTTAGTGACTTATTAACATAAGCGTATCTGAAGCTCGCTCGTGCCCCAAATTTTAGCTCTCTACACAAAGCAAAATATCGACCGAATGACAGGTCGTAAGTCGGAAACTCGTAAGTTGGAACACTCGTAAATGAAGGTACAACTGTACTTGTCTGTTGGCAATATTTGAAAAGCATCTTGGGAATTTTTTTTGTTTTTAACTCTGACATTATGTGCTCTTTCACTTCCGGTTTGTCAGAAGGGACATTTGGTTTACAAGAAAATTGTTGGGAATTTATTAAGCTAGTTCCACATGAATTTAATACATACATCTTTTATCTCGACGAAATTCAGGTATTCATCTTTATATTGCAAGCAGTTTAACTGAACTCAATCAATGAGGCAAAAACATGAAAACGGTTTCAAGACACGTGGGGTGTACGCTTATTGATAGGGACTTCTAATCGACCTATACAACTATATCAATAATAAAGGAACTAGGGGCAGATAACTGATCCCTATACAAAATGAGATTCGGGGTAGGTAACTGACCCCTACAATTTACTACTATTGTTGCATAGTTGTATTATTATTATTTCACTCCATTAAAGTTTTTCACACCAACCTTAGCTGGTGGTTTGCTGGAGGCTGAGTGACAGCAAGTCTCCTCAGGTCTCTAGGACTCTTCTGGGCATTCTAGACGATCTTAATAATGCTGGAGTATGAAAGGTCTCAATTCTGTTTCTGATTTCCAGTTCCCCCAAACTCTTTTCCAGACCCTTGGGGATAGTTCCAAGGGCACCAGTTACAATTGGTACGACATTTACCTTCATTTTCCACAGTTTTCTCAGTTTTGAGACAAAGTCCAAGTATTTGTCTACTTTTTGCTTTCCTTTACTTTCATTCGGTGATCCACCGGGACGGCAAAATCCCCGATATGACAAATTTTCTTCTTATTATTAATTAATACTAGGTCTGGTCTCCTAGTCGGGATTTGGTGACCGTTGTTGTTGTTGTTGTTGTTGTTGTTGTTGTTGTTGTTGATGTTGTTGATGATGATGATGATGATGATGATGATCGTATTATGTTATCTTCTTATCTTCTATCTTATCTACCAGCCAGGTTGAGTTCTCTGGTCGTGCTGGCATCTCTACTTCTGAGTCGTCTCAGGTGTATTTCGGGTGCTGGATCCTTCTCTTCACGTCGATATTAGTTTTTGATCAAATCAGAAACACGAAGACTCATTTCAGTTTTGATATCTTTATTACCCGAGACCCAAACTTTAATTCAAAGAACGACATTTTCGGACCCGTTCGGCAGGCTGTCTACAAGTCAATTCACTAAACTGTTTAACTTTTCCACAGATTTGGGCATCATGTGACATTTTCAACCAATGAAAATATCCCATCTAGATCAATCAGGGTTCAAAAGCTCTAAGTCATACTTATCTGATTCTTGTTTTTTCATAAGTTCTTTTACATTACAAAATGAATAGGCTACCCATTTATTATGTAACTTTTTCAGTGAATTGTTGTATTCTATTTAGCAAGTACTGACTTGACTGATAATTTCAACAAAAATTACCGTATATACTCTGATAATGAACGATCTAATAAACTGCCCATTCTTTCTAGTTAAAACAATTGTTTTATCATATATTGCGTGTAATGAACGACCCAAACTTTTGGCTATGTTATCCCACAAAAGTATTTCTTCAACATCCAATGACATAAAGAGAAAGCATTCAAACACTTATTTATACTTGAATGTTTACATTATTGGTATACATTCGCCAAATTTAGTTTTCATTTAATTGTTACCAAATGAATTAGCAGTTCAATGTGCTGATATATAATATCTGTGCATATCATAGAATGATATAATCAAGTGTTTCCAATCCTAGGCTAATATTTAAAAAGAAAAACGCAGGCTATTGAACTCGGTATAATTTTTCCTCAAGTCTGACCCAACGTGTTTCCGCTTAGCATATCTATTGCCTAAACTAAAGATTTTACACAACTTTATTTACTATTGATGAAATAATTTCCCAATGCTTTCCTATAGTAAAAATGTTTTCAATTATATTTATACTATGCATATGATATGTATGAATATTACAAAAACATTTTTACTATAGGAAAGCATTGGGAAATTATTTCATCAATAGGAATGTATTAAAAATTATTTTTACTATAGGAATGCATTGGAACACTGTTTATATTATAGGAATGCATTACAAAAGGATTTTTACTATAGGAATCTACTGAAAAATATTCTCACTATTTGAATGCACTGGAAAATTATTTTTACAATAAGAATCCATTTAAAAATGATTTTTACAATAAGAATGTATTGAAAAAGATTTTTACGTTCGGAATGCATTGGTACAATATTAATATTGTTAGAATGCATTGCATTACAAAATGATTCTTATTATGGGAATATATAGAAAAATATTTACTTGGATATTCCAAATAGACAAAAACCCATTACTAAAACACAATAGTATTGATGATATGATAATTACACATGCAATTAAGTACACTTAGGATGCATTATTTACTCTTTTTTATGAAGAAAATAACACAACGTCCCCAGAGTTCTAAACAAAGATGAAAACAGTAAAATACCAGTAAGCAAAGACATACATTGTCGGCAAATCTTAATTCTAATTACTAGCAAATATATGCACCTTCCGGGTGCGAGTATTGAGGTTTTAATGTAATAAAATATTATATTAAATTAGAAAGGCTTCTGAAAGTGAATAGGAATTCAGATAAAAAGATTTGAAACGGGGGGGGTGTAATCGAAAAACAGAACAACGGAAACATAATATTTGATTACTCCCGTCTTTCATTGCTAAATTTTCCTAATTTAACTATTTAGTTAAAATAGGAAGTAAATAAAAAATTACAGTTATTTCTTCTTGTAAATGGATTTCTTTTAAGAATTATCACAGAGACTTTTGCACATATTCATTAAGATAAAACCAAACAATTAGAAATCAATAATACTAAGCACATATTTACTAAAAATCAATTTTTTAAATGTCAATATGCAAATTAGCCTTTCCGTTCACACTGTAAACCGCTAATTTGTTGCATACATAAATACAGTTGCCTGTTTAGTATGTAGATAAGGTCAACAGTATTAATAATGTAAAACAATTTTATTGAGGTTGAAATAAAAAATAAAATCATGAAGAATGTGACGTAAATAAATAAGGGAATTGTGACTTAAGTAGTGATATAGTTTCTGTTAGAGACAGATAAACACTCAATCTCTATTATGATAAGATTTGTTTCCTAATGAATTAAGCAGTTTATTCTGCTGAAATATAATATCTGTGTATATCATAGAATGACATAAACAAGTGTTCACAATCTTAGACTGATATTTCAAAAACACAAGCCATCGCATCCCGTTAGTCTGTCCGAACATATTTCCGCCGCATAGCATAGCTAAAGCCTCAACAAAGGCTTTTAGTTAAGATCATGCATAATGCTGTTTGGATTCTGTACTCCCGTTCTTCACTTGTTGGATTCACCTCACAACACAACGAGACTGTTGGCGTGGAAAACTGGCGTGTTTCTGCTATTCAGTGACCAATAAATATGACCGTGGGCGTCTGCTACACGAGCGAACTGGTGAACAAAAGAACCTATTCGAAATATATCTTACCTGACATGCATCCTACTCGCGGGGAAGGTACTGCACTCTTCGCTATTTGTAATTTAAAATGTATGACACTTATGACACATCGGCCTTATCCAGACGGGGGGGGGTCAATGACCTTTTGATTCGGTGCTGGGAAAAACATTCACCTTTCCCTTCCCCGACCCCCATCGGATGCTCGTGTGTACATATTTACCAACTCCTCTGCAACCGTAGGATGTGACACAAGGTCAATTTCATAAGAGAAGGTTTGAATTCTGAGTTTTCCTTTTCCTAATCCGGTTGCCTAACCAACGTTAAAGAGCTCAGTCTGCCTTACTATTTACCCATAGCTGGAGGGAGAATAGTTGGATACATATCTTTTCCAAGAGTATTAGCCTTGTGCGAAATCCAAACAGCCTCGTCCAGGATTTGAACTCGTTTCGCTGTGTCTATTTCCAGCGACGGTAAAGATTGCACCAGACGCTTCAAAGCGGATGCTCATGTATATGACCTTGTGCCGAACTGGCAATAAAAATCGAATACACTTCAAAAATAGGTCATCTTGTGTGGTGTAATGTATAACGAGCCAGGCTATATTGTTAGCGAGTTCGATTCTTATTGGGCACTTATTTTTTGTTTATTTTTTTTTACTGGCCTTGTGTCCTAAGTTTAGTGAATTACTCATCATCATCATCAGGTCGCGCTAGCAGCACGGATGTCTCTCTCCAACCGTCCCTATTGTTCATCGCCTTCGGGAGGTCCTATCTGTGACATCCAGAATCCGCGCAAAGCTGATCAATGTAAATGCATTTTCCACAAGATTCTTGCGTGAATCCCTTTAGGATTCGACAAATAGTCAGGATCTGAGAAGTTCTGGATCTGTTTCTGCGGAATCTGTTTTGGTTTTCCTAAGGATTTTCTCTATTTCAGGTCAGGTGCGATTAAAAGAAGGACATTATACATCTTAGCAGCTATAGCAGTAAGTGTTATGCCTTGTAGATTTTAACGATTCCACAGTTACCATTTTATTTTTTTGGGGGGGGTGGGGAATGGGAAGCAGCAGCCTTTCAGCCTTTCAGCCTTTCGTACATTTTTCTATCGTATTTTTTTATACATTGCATTGCGTAGTCTAAGAAATATGTTATCAAATTTCCTTTTCTTCCGTACCTCAGGCTATTTCGTCGAAGCCTGCAGTGTTTTTACTTTTTAGTTATTTTAGGACTTCGTTCATTGTAAAGTCTCCTAGCTTGATATCTAGTTGGCTCTCTGCAATTTTTTAAATATTATTTTCTATGATTATAGGGGGTTCCAGCAGTTTCTGAAAGTGGTCTTTCCATTTCTGAAGTCTATCTTCTTAGCTGGCTGACTTTAGCTTTGATCTCGATGTACTTTTCCTACCACTAATTTCATTTACAGTTTGTCATGCTAGTCGCGACTGTCTGTCTTCTTCTGAATTTCTGTTTTTGTCTCCCAGGGGATAATTATTTGGCTCTTAGTTTTGTCGGTATGCACCCAGCTGCTGCTTTTAGGTGGGTACTGACAAATTTTTCGTATTCTTCATTTGAAGTATACTTTACTGGTGTCTCGTGGAGGATGTCAAACTTATTTCTAATAAGCGAATAGCGATTGCATATAACACTGTTGGCAAGTAATGATCATTCGTATCGTATAGATTTGCTGGTTTGATTTTTGTTTCTGCATAGACAGGCATAATTTTGCTGTGACTGTTCTGTGATCGGAGGATACTACTTGAAAATATGAGTATGTCTCGCAGTTCGTAGCTCTGTTTATGCACTTTTTACTCATTAGGATGTAGCCTGTGTGTTGTGCTGTTGTGTTATTTGGGTAGGTGTAGGTTCATAGTTTGCCATTTCGTTTTTGGAATTTTGTATTTAAGCATACAAGCCTGTTCTCAAGAGAGAACTCGGCTAGGAGTATACCATTCCTGTGTGAAGTGTTTTATAAGCAGAATTTATTGTTTTCGTTTTTGCCTACCTGTGCATTCATGTCTCTCCCAATGATCGGGACATTGTGTTTATGAATGTGTCTGCATAGAGAGGATAGCTCACTGTAAAACGTTGCGATGTCCGTTTCCTCGCTGACATTTGTGGGGCTGTAACACAGGGCTACAGTCATGCGGGGGTTGCCATTAAATGTTGTACTCATGATTCTCGGTTGGATTTTTCTATGCTGTTTAGCGATTTTAGAGTACGAGGGCTGAGAAGCATTACTACGCCTCCAATGGTGGCATTAACGGAGTTTTTCCATGCTGATGCCGACACAAAATCCCATCCATTACCAGTTGCATGGTATTTTAGTTTTAAATCGCTATGATCAAATCTATGTTCTTATACGTTTATGATGTCTATATTCTTATCAGCCGCAGACGCCGTTAATTCGGTAGTTGGCTTATCATTTTTTACGTTAAATGTTGCTAAGTTAAAAGTTTTTTTGTTTGTTTTTTTGTTTTTTGTTTTTTTTTTTTCGACTAAGTAGGTTTGTTTTGTCTTTTGGTTCTGAGACTGTCCTTTTAGATACTGCGGTCAGAGCTATGTCCTCAGTAAAGCGTGCACCATATTTTTCTGCGCTAATAGTTTGAAGGCGTTTGAAGGTATGATGTTGGTGCTCTGTAGCTGATTTTCGGACAGCCAGTCAGAGATCTAACCTCAATGGGACGCGCTCCTTGTATGAGCTCTGGATTTGCGATGCGGCATGCATCTTGGGATTTGTGTACTTCATAGGGATTTTGGGTTAGGTCAATGTCATTGAAATCTTTCGGTGACTGTTTTGTTAACTTATCAATAGACGCTAGGCTTAGATATGAGGAGAGGTAGTTTCCTTACTAAACCGTTTTATCCTGGCTGTTGACCTGCGTTGGGTTTCTCTGCCGCGTCTCACATCCACCACGCTTCTATCCATGGCTCCGGTGCTACACGCTCTTATAACACGTATCATACTTTCCTGTCTTAAATCTGTTTTCCAAGAGCAGAGACTGGAGAAAAAATTTTCGGGGTTTCTAAGTTTTAACTTAAAATAAGTCTACATGTCCTCTCATAAAGTTCTCCTTCAATGTGGGTGTTTTTTAGAACATTTGTAAGATAAATAAACATTTCATAGACTAAAAACATTACTAACGAAAATGATTATATGTATAAGACAGTTACTTTTTGGGATTTTCTTTGGGGATTTTTGGTTTGGCTAACACGGGAAGATATATTCAAACCAGCAATAAATAGTTCTAAGCCAAAAGGCAGAACTCATTCTTTCGTTTCGAAGACTCGGTATGAAAAAGTTCGTCTGGTACCTTCTTTTTATATTGCATATCTTAGCAGAGTTAACATTTTATGGGGAGAGGGAATTTTAATTTTTTGGAGTTTTTTTTAAGTAAGTGTCTTTTACATAAATTATTTTCGTTAGTAATGTTGTTAGCCTAGAAAATGTTTATCTTAGAAATATTTTACAAACATGAGTTTTAAAAATGCGTTTAAAAATGAGATTTTAAAAATTGAATACACAACAAGAATGAATAAAACAAACGTCTTGAGCATAAAATAACCCAAGGGTTGCCGTTAAATCCAACCAACCAACCAAAGCTCCAGAAATAGAGTATTATCACTATATATATATATATATATGTGTGTGTGTGTGTGTGTGTGTGTGTGTGAACGCTTCATAAATAGTTTCCATACTAAGGTAATTATTCAACCCCCACAGTGTTGGGATATGACACAAGGTCGGATTAATGTGGTGTTACATAACGTGGTGAAGCATACCTCCCAGGTGCAAAAATTGCTCGCGTTTCCTTGGCATTCCTCTTCTGATCTTTTCTTTATTAATTAGAAATTTATTTGTATTATTGTTTAATGAACCACGATAAAATCATATGCTACACACTAGGAAGAGTTCCTGTGGCGTAGTGGCTAATGTACTGGACTGCGACATCGTAGTAAGCGAGTTCGAACTCCAGTCGTGCTATTACATTCAATTTCGGACAAGTACCCATTGGAAAGGTATAAACACCTCACTCCCAGATATTGGTTAAATAGTACCACTGATGTTCTTCTAAATGGATGACTTTGGCATTAAATAACCCATGAAGGTTGATATGATATTAAACAAAAACAGACTAAGAAAAACAATGATAAAATACGATGATAAAATAGATGATGAAATATGAAAATATGATAAAATTAAATATCTTCGAATTCCGTCAAAAGTTTATTTTTCGGTCTAAAAAAGATGAACAGTGTTTTCGGGCTTTGCCAACCCACTGAATAACTCGTGCATTTTCAGCTTCCCAAAAGGAGCAGTCTATAAGATACAAATGTTTAAATCAAACCATCGACATCAAGTCTTCTTAGAAGCTCTCTCTCTCTCTCTCTCTCTCTCTCTCTCTCTCTCTCTCTCTCTCTCTCTCTCTCTCTCTCTCCTTGTTCATCATTTACACCACAATTATGACAACCAATATGTGGAACCCATTTCTTGTCTTGGTCGCCAAGAAGAACTTCAAAAATAGACTTCATAAGCACATCTCACAAATGATACTATATTGCTCCTTTGACGAAAGATTGTGTAGCAACAGCAGCCGCAACAACATCAGCTACATACATAACATAAGGCAGCATTGATACATTTATGTCGACTTTGAAGTAGCCATGTCTATTACGTTCACTTTCGGACTAATTTTGTATACCTCTTTACTTTGCTTCTTAGTTCTATTCTTCTATTCTTCTTCTGACGTCTTTTCTATCCTACGTCTTCTTCTAGGTCTCTTCTAGCATTTCTTCTTCGTCTGGACTTCTCTTGGGGACTTTCGTGTCTGGTCTTCCATTTGGGATTTCTCTTTATCAGAAGCCCTGTGTCATTGGTAGTTTTTAGATAATAACACAAGACTTCGATTTACTTAGATCACATTTTATTTCAAAATCCCCACCAGACTACCTGCGCAGATCGAGTTGGAGCGTGTTTAACACGACTCACCACCGTCGTGGTTTCTCGCCGACTGACTAAAATCTATTTCTAATCTAAACCGGAAGAGGGTCTCCTCCACCGATTCTCACGGTATCTACCGGAAAGGATCAGGATGAGGTCAAGCCTTGTCACTCATCCTTCAAGGCTGTGGGCTGCAACTTATACCAGCCATTTTGATTTCTACACAACTGTACATAAATATTAAGAATCTAATAATTATGTAACACTAATACCTTTGGGAAAAGTATAAACACCTCATCACCGACTTATGGGTTAAATAGTATTACTATTTTTCTTCTACATGGATGGCTTTGGCATTAAATAACCCATGAAGTTTTATATGTCATTCAACAAAAAAGGGGTCTCCATGACTAACGTGCTGGACTGCAACATCATAGTAAGCGAGTTGAAACACCAGGCGCGCTATTATGTCCCCTTTGGACTAATACACTTGGGAAAGGTATGAACCCCTCATCTACCAGCGATGGGTTAATAGGTTCTCTTTTGTTATTCTACAAGGACGGTTTTGGCATAAAATAACACACGAACGTTGATATGCCAGTAAAAAAAAATAAACCAAAGTACACAGGGGGATAACGGTAACCTTTCTTTGGTTGGTTGTTTTACGGAATATCAAACCCTTTCGGGTCATTTAATGCCGAATCAAGTCATTTTGATATCAGATTGCTTTCAGTGCCCGCTGTTGCTTAAATGGTCACCCATCAAAGTACTGAACACACTCGATGCTGCTTAACTCCGGTGATCTAGCGGAAACCGGTGCGTTCAATGTGACTTGGGCGTGAGCAGATAACTTCTTTTTTTTAATAGAGTATAGTATTCACACTACTCACTGAAGAAACTTCAATTTTTGTTTAACCCAACATTTACTGTTAAAATAGCCTGAAATAATTATTTTCTTTTTCAGTCTGCTGCTTATTTAATTGATTTTTAATCCATTAATCTATGATGTTCCTTGGTTATTTGGTTTTTGTTGGGGTTTTTTCTTCTACTTTTTACGTAATCTTCTTTTAAAATCTATTTCCATCAAGTTGATATTTTTATTTCTTTAAAAAAACTGTTGTGAAATTAGAGAATGTATGTACGTAATTTTCATTAAAGTTGTTGTAATAATAAACGAACACAGTTAGGCTTGAGAAAGCTTTATTCTACTTAGAATACTGTTACAGTTTACTGGGGGGTATATACTCTCAGAAACGTCATTTACACAAATGGGAGGTAATAATAAAACAGTGGAAGTAACTCTCAATTAGTTATTACAGTAGTTATTTTCCTGGCTTCCCACCAGGTCGTATTAACATATTCTTTTTTTATGTGGGTTGGTTGGTTGGTTGGTTGGTTGGTTGGTTGGTTGGGTTTGTAGAGGCCTTGTTGTAGAGGTTCGCAAATAATATTAAAATGACGAATAAAAATATGACACAGTTTAGGTAGAAAATACGGAGAAATGATAAAACAAATGCATATGATTAAATGGTAACAAATAAATTTATTCAAAGAATAAATTTGCAATAATCAACAAAATTGAATGTTCAAAAGAAATAGTGTAGATATGGTGTGGAAAGGTTTGCTACGAAATGTAAAATGTAAAAGTAAAAGTTCGTCAAGAAATGTGTAATGGTAAATGTGAAATGTTTATGTAGTCGAAAGTTCGGATACGTGTGCAAGAAATGAGAATGTATTATATCTATACGACCTGCTGAAACGGATTCCTGATGTTGAATGAATTGTAGTAGGAGAAGCGTTTTAGTTATGTGGGGGTAGTGAAATCGTTTGTTCGGATATTTGTTTCTTGGTCGTCTTCTATCTGGTAGCGAGACGAGATCTGTGTGTTTGTTTGTTGTCGTCGGGTGTGTCCTGTTTGACGGCGAGATGAAGTCTGTGTAATTGCCGATTTCTTTTCTGTCTTTTATAATTACAAGATGAGATCAAAAAGTAATTATTTTTGGCGCAAACGCGAGGACGTAGTTGAAAGCAATGATAACCTAGCCAATTGATTCTGATTTTTATGTAAACATTTGTTTTAATCACTTTTCCTTAAGTTTAGGAAAAGGATTGTGTTCGTGTGTTTGCTTTAATCTCTTTTCCTTAAGTTTGGGAAAAGGACTGTGTTGTGTTTTAATTTCTTTTCCTTAAGTTTGGGAAAAGAAATGTGTATGTGTATTTATTCTTATTTTGATAAAAAAATATAGAATTGTATTCTATAGGTTTTACGGTATGTCAACCCTTGGATTATCTTATACCGAAGACGTTTTTGTTTGATTCATTATTATTGAGTATTCAATTTTTTTAAATTCATTTTTTATCTATTTAACCCATAGATAGGAT
Source organism: Doryteuthis pealeii (assembly GCA_023376005.1). Taxonomy (NCBI): domain Eukaryota; kingdom Metazoa; phylum Mollusca; class Cephalopoda; order Myopsida; family Loliginidae; genus Doryteuthis; species Doryteuthis pealeii. Next base: position 34,582,377 of record CM042147.1, on the reverse strand, counting down.
ATTTTCGGGTACTACCACTCTGGGTCGGAGTGGATCTGGGAGTAATAACGATGAAAGGGTACTTCACACTCCTAGAGCTCCAAAATTGGAATCTCACCTAGATGCAGTTTAGCGTCATACTCAGGACATTAAGACCCTCAGCCACCACCTTCTGGTACATATATGAGGAAAAGGGTTGGGGTTGCCTTAAGAGCAATACGGTGGGGACAATCATATAGGTGCTAGGGCTTGACATAACCAGCCGATTGATCAGAAGAGTCCTTTAGCCAAGTAAGATCCAAAGTGGAGTGTTGCATGTTATGAACTGCTCATCCGCCAGGGTTCCATCTTTAAGCATCACGGTTCGCCACCCACATCCAACAGGTAACCCCACTGTATTGGTGCAGTCAGCGTATTCTACAGCCCCAGTCGACATTTTTATATGGGGAGCCACACACAAACCAAAGCTTCTTGAATGACTAAATCAAAAGAATGCATTATTCCATGGAAATTCCCCTTCTGGGGCGCTTCAGGCACCGAGCAATAAATACGACTCTGTCCCGGACCAGTGCTGTCTAGTAGGACGGCTTCCTGGGACTATGTGATTTGATTTATTTTTGCCTCATTCACCGGAGCAGAGATCGAGGGTCCCTAATCTAGGTATGAACTTTGATCGATCAATTGATTTCAATGATACGTCGATCCATCAAGGATATTTTATGCCAAGAGGTCAGAGAATCGCGTTCATTCTACGATCATATTTATATTTTTTGTGTAGTTGTTTCTTAAGTTGGTTTTTTTTTTTGGGGGGGGGTCTACACGGTCTTATCGAATACGAATAATTTTTAAACAGATTTATTTGACCCATAGATGTGACTTTAAAAGGGTGGGCATGGGAATAATGGCAATGAAGGAATGATTGTTCTAGTGATCGAAGGTATGTCCAATATTTCTACAATTGATTTTTTAAGCTTGAACGGCTTTAGAAATTCGACTACAGTCGCCTACGGCAATGTGAATAGCGAGTTCCTTGTGGCCTTGTGCCGAAACTGAGCTATGCTTAGTAAATAATTATTCTTTTGATAGATACTAATTTCCCGATGATTAATGGATTGGTAGATAAATGAAGCTGTTGAACTAAAACTCTGTGACGTGGTGAAGAGCGCTTAATTAACAATTAAGAGTTAATTCCCCTTTAGTAATTCTGGTAAAGTTGAACTACGTACCTGGAGAAAAAAAGAAGATTAGTGAGGATGTCGGTAGATCACGAAGCATTAAGTACATTCTTAATTGTTTTAGACCTGATGAGGGGGTAGCGTTGGAGAGGACATTGTTGTTGCTTGATTGTTGGAAAATAAACGCTCTCTTAAAATAGCGCGAATTGGACGGGAGCTAGTTAACCTATCGTTAATCGTTATAAAACGGTCAATAGAACGATCACCTCTTCATTGCTATTACTCCCAGGTCCACTCTGACCCGGGGTCGTAAGGTCCCGTATATGGGTCAAATAGTTCTGTATAAAATTATTCGTATTCGATACATGCAACAAAAAATAAGAAACAGCTACACAAAAAATGTAAATATGAATGTATAATGAACGCCATTCTCTAACGTCTAGACATGAAATAATCCTAGATGGGTTGACGTGCGTTAAAATCAATCACTCAATCAATTAGATTTTGCACATAATCTCTCTCTCTCTCTCTCTCTCTCTCTCTCTCTCTCTCTCTCTCTCTCTCTCTCTCTCTCTCTCTCTCTCTCTCTCAAAAATTGACTGTCATATTCTCCCTGTGATGGTGGGGTTGGGTAAATACATACTGATTAAGACATTCGATAAATAAAATGAAATTTTGAAAATATTTCAGAATAGTTATTGAAATGTATTAATTTATACGTGTATCTGTCTCTCTCTCTTTATATATATATATAGGATAAATATGGAACTCCTGTCATTTACAAAACATCCATCAATTTCTTCACCCCATAATCTGTCTTGATGAAGGTTTAAATAAACCGAAACGTTTAAGCGTCGATAAATGAATTCATCTTATTTTTGATCACTTCGTTTTTCAAATTTCTATATATATATATATATATATATATATATATATATATATCCTTCTATGTCTTCGTCAAACCTAGACCTAGAAACTTATATCAAATGAAATATTTGTAGCTATCGCAGTGAGGATTTTTTAAGCATTATTTGTGTGTGTCTAAACACGAATCAATACAAGACAATGTCACCAATTTAATATACGATAATGTAGTGAATTTGATCCTCACTGTGTGCTCTAGGACAGACAAAGTTAAACTTGCTAAATAGCGTGACTGTTTCGTTCGTGTCACTGACATTCATTGACATCATCGCAATGGAATGCCGTCTTGTTAGCTGGGACTGTAGAATACACCGACTGCACCTCTGCAGAGGGGTAAGACTCCCCCAGTAGGGCCACCCGTTGACAGTGGAGGGCGACCTGATATGCTTCAGGACTGAATCATTGGTGGCTGAGCAGACCATGACATGCAACACTCCACTTTGTCCCTTACTTGGGCTAGACGGGCAGTTGGAGAGACCCTTTCCGATCAATCGGCTGGCCATGTCAAGCCCTGTCTCCTATATGATTGCCCCAAACCTATTGCCCTTGTGGCAAACCCCCAAACCTTTCTAAGATATATGTGCTAGAAAGCGGTGGCTGAGGTTCTTAGTGTCCTGGGTATGACGCTAAACTGCATCTAGTGGTGAGGTACCAATTTTTGGAGCTCTGGGGAATGTGGAGTACCTTTACCTGGCCCGGACGGAGCGGTAGTACCTGTTAGGGTCTCATCTATGGATTAAATAGAAAAAATGAGTTTAAAAACATGTGTTTAAAAAAATTGATTTTAAAAAATTTGAATACCCATGAATAAAAACAAAACGTCTTCGGCATAGAATGACCCAACAAGGGTTGACATGCCGTAAAATCCAACCAACCAACCAACAAACTACAATGAAATAATATCACAATGGGTTGATATCAACACAATGGAATATCATTACAATGAGATGATATCAAAATATGATTCACTAAAGTTGTGCGCGATAATACAATATCCTCAAGAAAAAAATCCACAAACTGGTCTGTCAGCTTTATTAATAGTAAGTTATATAAATTTATTCAAAGAATAAATTTGCAATAATCAACAAAATTGAATGTTCAAAAGAAATAGTGTAGATATGATGTAGAAAGGTTTGCTACGAAATGTAAAATGTAAAATGTAAAAGTTCGTCAAGAAATGTGTAATGGTAAATGTGAAATGTTTATGTAGTCGAAAGTTCGGATACATGTGCTAGAAATGAGAATTAATTTTGTCTATACGACCTGCTGAAACGGATTCCTGATGTTGAATGAATTGTAGTAGTAGGAGCGTTTTAGTTATGTGGGGGTAGTGAAATCGTTTGTTCGGATATCTGTTTCTTGGTCGTGTTCTATCTGGCAGCGAGACGAGATCTGTGTGTTTGTTGTCGTCGGGTGTGTCCTGTTTGACGGCGAGATGAAGTCTGTGTAATTGCCGATTTCTTTTATGTCTTTTATAATTACAAGATGAGATCAAAAAGTAATTATTTTTGGCGCAAACGCGCGGACGTAGTAGAAAGCAATGATAACATAGCCAATTGATTCTGATTTTTATGTAAACATTTGTTTTAATCACTTTTCCTTAAGTTTAGGAAAAGGATTGTGTTCGTGTGTTTGCTTTAATCTCTTTTCCTTAAGTTTGGGAAAAGGACTGTGTTGTGTTTTAATTTCTTTTCCTTAAGTTTGGGAAAAGAAATGTGTACGTGTATTTATTCTTATTTTGATAAAAAATATAGAATTGTATTCTATAGGTTTTACGGTATGTCAACCCTTGGATTATCTTATACCGAAGACGTTTTTGTTTGATTCATTATTATTGAGTATTCAATTTTTTTAAATTCATTTTTTATCTATTTAACCCATAGATAGGATACTTTCGGGTACTACCACTCTGGGTCGGAGTGGATCTGGGAGTAATAACGATGAAAGGGTACTTCACACTCCTAGAGCTCCAGAATTGGAATCTCACCTAGATGCAGTTTAGCGTCATACTCAGGACATTAAGACCCTCAGCCACCACCTTCTGGTACATATATGAGGAAAAGGGTTGGGGTTGCCTTAAGAGCAATACGGTGGGGACAATCATATAGGTGCTAGGGCTTGACATAACCAGCCGATTGATCAGAAGAGTCCTTTAGCCCAAGTAAGATCCAAAGTGGAGTGTTGCATGTTATGAACTGCTCATCCGCCAGGGTTCCATCTTTAAGCATCACGGTTCGCCACCCACATCCAACAGGTAACCCCACTGTATTGGTGCAGTCAGCGTATTCTACAGCCCCAGTCGACATTTTTATATGGGGAGCCACACACAAACCAAAGCTTCTTGAATGACTAAATCAAATTATTCCATGGAAATTCCCCTTCTGGGGTGCTTCAGGTACCGAGCAATAAATACGACTCTGTCCCGGACCAGTGCTGTCTAGTAGGACGGCTTCCTGGGACTATGTGATTTGATTTATTTTTGCCTCATTCACCGGAGCAGAGATCGAGGGTCCCTAATCTAGGTATGAACTTTGATCGATCAATTGATTTCAATGATACGTCGATCCATCAAGGATATTTTATGCCAAGAGGTCAGAGAATCGCGTTCATTGTACGATCATATTTATATTTTTTGTGTAGTTGTTTCTTAAGTTGTTTTTTTTGGGGGGAGGAGTCTACACGGTCTTATCGAATACGAATAATTTTTAAACAGATTTATTTGACCCATAGATGTGACTTTAAAAGGGTGGGCATGGGAATAATGGCAATGAAGGAATGATTGTTCTAGTGATCGAAGGTATGTCCAATATTTCTACAATTGATTTTTTAAGCTTGAACGGCTTTAGAAATTCGACTACAGTCGCCTACGGCAATGTGAATAGCGAGTTCCTTGTGGCCTTGTGCCGAAACTGAGCTATGCTTAGTAAATAATTATTCTTTCGATAGATACTAATTTCCCGATGATTAATGGATTGGTAGATAAATGAAGCTGTTGAACTAAAACTCTGTGACGTGGTGAAGAGCGCTTAATTAACAATTAAGAGTTAATTCCCCTTTAGTAATTCTGGTAAAGTTGAACTACGTACCTGGAGAAAAAAAGAAGAAAAGAAGATTAGTGAGGATGTCGGTAGATCACGAAGCATTAAGTACATTCTTAATTGTTTTAGACCTGATGAGTGGGTAGCGTTGGAGAGGACATTGTTGTTGCTTGATTGTTGGAAAATAAACGCTCTCTTAAAATAGCGCGAATTGGACGGGAGCTAGTTAACCTATCGTTAATCGTTATAAAACGGTCAATAGAACGATCACCTCTTCATTGCTATTACTCCCAGGTCCACTCTGACCCGGGGTCGTAAGGTCCCGTATATGGGTCAAATAGTTCTGTATAAAATTATTCGTATTCGATACATGCAACAAAAAATAAGAAACAGCTACACAAAAAATGTAAATATGAATGTATAATGAACGCCATTCTCTAACGTCTAGACATGAAATAATCCTAGATGGGTTGACGTGCCGTTAAAATCAATCACTCAATCAATTAGATTTTGCACATAATCTCTCTCTCTCTCTCTCTCTCTCTCTCTCTCTCTCTCTCTCTCTCTCTCTCTCTCTCTCTCTCTCTCTCTCAAAAATTGACTGTCATATTCTCCCTGTGATGGTGGGGTTGGGTAAATACATACTGATTAAGACATTCGATAAAATAAAATGAAATTTTGAAAATATTTCAGAATAGTTATTGAAATGTATTAATTTATACGTGTATCTTTTTAAAATTGTCTCTCTCAATCATATATATATATATATATATATATATATATATATTCGATCCATATACATAACCCACACACACCTCTTCTACCCAATTATATATATATATATATATGTATGTATATGTATATATATATATGGGTATATATATATATATATATACATGTGTGTATGTGTATATATATATATATAAAATAGTAATATAATTTGTAAACACTACAACAGATCCGCCAAACTGTAAGTATCTTTCCCTCTACCTATATACATTGTACAATAATATCATGCAAATGTAACGTCCACATTGCACCACCAACGCAATAAATAACATGTTCATTATTATTAACAGCACAATTTTAAAAATACATTAAAAAAATACATTATATTAATTTGCACATAACATACGTAACCAAGAATACCAAACACAAATACGCATATTTATACGCACACACGCGCGTGGAGACAATTATATCATCACAGCCTCCATACATTCTCACGCGCACACGCATGACATCACATACATACGCACAAACAAGAATACGCACACACGCGCGTGGACACAATCATATCATCACAGCCTTCACGCATTTCCATGCAAACGCGCATGACATCATACACATACGCACAAACAAAAATACGCACACGTAGAAGAAAAAAAAAAAAAAAAAAAAAAAAAAAAAAACATTCCGCATCACGTAAACACGCAAACACGAGAATACAGTTAAAAAAAACGCACACATTTGACCATTTACACAATTTCTGTCATTTTTAAAGGAACTTTTCGTATTACCCGATGAATGCTCTAAGCAAGAAACCGCTGGTCGTAATACCGTTCCCGTAATTGAATAAATAAAAGCAAAAACTTTTATTTGTTTTGATTTCTCATTGAACTATATATATATATATATATATATATGGGAGTAAATATGGAACTCCTGTCATTTACAAAACATCCATCAATTTCTTCACCCCATAATCTGTCTTGATGAAGGTTTAAATAAACCGAAACGTTTAAGCGTCGATAAATGAATTCATCTTATTTTTGGAACACTTCGTTTTTCAAATTTCTTTATATATATATATATATATATATATATATATATATATATCCTTCCTTCTTGAGTGAATCATGTCTATGTCTTCGTCAAACCTAGACCTAGAAACTTATATCAAATGAAATATTTGTAGCTATCGCAGTGAGGATTTTTTAAGCATTATTTGTGTGTGTCTAAACACGAATCAATACAAGACAATGTCACCAATTTAATATACGATAATGTAGTGAATTTGATCCTCACTGTGTGCTCTAGGACAGACGAAGTTAAACTTGCTAAATAGCGTGACTGTTTCGTTCGTGTCACTGACATTCATTGACATCATCGCAATGGAATGCCGTCTTGTTAGCTGGGACTGTAGAATACACCGACTGCACCTCTGCAGAGGGGTAAGACTCCCCCAGTAGGGCCACCCGTTGACCGTGGAGGGCGACCTGATATGCTTCAGGACTGAATCATTGGTGGCTGAACAGACCATGACATGCAACACTCCACTTTGACCCTTACTTAGGCTAGACGGGCAGTTGGAGAGACCCTTTCCGATCAATCGGCTGGCCATGTCAAGCCCTGTCTCCTATATGATTGCCCCAAACCTATTGCCCTTGTGGCAAACCCCCAAACCTTTCTAAGATATATGTGCTAGAAAGCGGTGTCTGAGGGTCTTAGTGGCCTGGGTATGACGCTAAACTGCATCTAGTGGTGAGGTACCAATTTTTGGAGCTCTGGGGAATGTGGAGTACCCTTACCTGGCCCGGACGGAGCGGTAGTACCTGATAGGGTCTCATCTATGGATTAAATAGAAAAAATGAGTTTAAAAACATGTGTTTAAAAAAATTGATTTTAAAAAATTTGAATACCCATGAATAAAAACAAAACGTCTTCGGCATAGAATGACCCAACAAGGGTTGACATGCCGTAAAATCCAACCAACCAACCAACAAACTACAATGAAATAATATCACAATGGGTTGATATCAACACAATGGAATATCATTACAATGAGATGATATCAAAATATGATTCACTAAAGTTGTGCGCGATAATACAATATCCTCAAGAAAAAAATCCACAAACTGGTCTGTCAGCTTTATTAATAGTAAGTTATAGGTTCAGTTCTTTGTTTTTTAATAGCATATCAACCTTCGTGGGTTATTCTCTGCCAAAGGGATCCTTGTAGAAGAACAGTAGTTGTACTATTTAACACATAGCTGGACGTATGAGGGTATTCATACCTTTCCCGAGGGTATTAGTCCGAAAGTGAACGTAATAGCACGACTGGAGTTCGAACTCGCTTACTACAATGTTGCAGTGCACCATGTGAGCCACTACTTTATGGGAATCTCCCCCACACACACTAGTGATTACTTTAATTATGAATAATGTATATACTCGTGTAAAGGTCGAATTTTAGCAACTTCATCTTCTTGGCAATAGTTGGCGTCGACCTATAGGCCATAATTTTGTAAGGTTGAAATCAAAACATAATAAGAAAAACTAGAAGCAAATCTTGGCTTTAAAAATCAATTTTATAAATCAATAATTTCGTGAACCAAATATATAAAAATGCATTGGAAATGATTTTTACTATAAAAATGCATTGGAAATGATTTTTACTATAAAAATCCATTGGGCAATTATTTTTATATAATTATATACACTATATCAAATTATACACGAGTATATACGTCATGACGATTTAATATGTTTAAGAATAAAACAATAAAATTAGAAATCAATAACACCACGTAATTATTTATTAAACACGGTTTTATTAAAACCAGTATGCAAGTTATTCCCACCATATACTATGTAAACATTTATTTCTTAATGATATGTGACACACATTGCGGGATTTTAAATACACCAATAGCATGGGCTGTTTTGAGGCAAATCTATCTCGGTTAGACCTTAATAGAGACCTTGTTAATAAATGAGATGCTAATTAAGATTGAATAATGATTATTTCATAACCACTGAGAATATAACGTAAATAGCTAAGGGAATTGTGACGTTGGTGGTGACGTAGTTTCCATTACAGACAGACAGGCACATGATATCCATTATGATAAGATCTATTGCAAGCACTGTTCATGGAGGTATTTACCCAACCACTCCACACACAGGTAGGATGTGACAAAAGGTCAATTTTTCAAGTTGGTTTGAATTCAGACTTTTCCTCCCCGACTGGCGACCTAACTCGTTGAATTTCCATGGTGACAGAAATGTGGAAATCCCACGATTATTTTTTTTTTAAATTTGAACTTTGAATTTTTGAAAAATACAGATAAAAATAATTGTTATCTCAAAAGTCTCAGATATTTGCTCGAAAATAGATGCGATCTCTGTACATAATAGTTGTTACATTTGCTTATATATTATGGGATAAAAAATAGTTTGAAATAAGCACAAAAAAAAAATAGACGTATAAATCAATTGAAGCTTATTTCAATATTTAATCTTAGATATTCTTAAAATTTTATTTCATCTTGTGTCATAAGTAATACATTTAAGTATGTATTTAACCAACCCCTTCACCACTCGCAGGATGTGACACAAGGTCAATTTTAAGTAGAATACAACTGATTTGAATTTAGAGTTTTCCTTCTAGACTGGTAACTTAATCAGGACTAAATAACCCAGTATTCCATACTATTTACCCATAGGTGGAAGAGGAAGAGAAGGGTTCATGCCTTTTGATATGCTTTTTATCGGGAAAATAATTTAGATAGGTTTTTTTTTTATTTACAATCCGCCCACTGGATAGAATATAAATAAGAAATGAGACAACATTAGGCTTTAGGGTTAGGATTACGTTAAAAAATATCAGGGTTATAAATTTATTTATGTTGTCTCATTTCTTATTTGTATTTTATCCGGGGGCGGGGGCACTGTAAATATAAAAAGAAATATAAAAATTATTTTTCCGGATAAAAAGCATTAAAAAAAAGTTTGGTTGACTTGTGGAACTGGTCCGCGGGTGTCTATTAAACCCAAACTTCTAGGCGCGTCACGTGATTGCTGTGTCCAATCACAGATAGACTCTCCCCCCATCCCCACCCCACTTTACTCCATACATAGAAATAAACGTATTTTACTGGTCCAACAGAAAAAAAAAGCATCAGCTGAGTTTTTTTAATTTTCAAAAGCAAGAACGCTGACGATACTACTTTGAATCACCTATGTAATAAATAATGACGATTTCTTTTTTGGTTTTGTTTTGTTTTTCACGTATCTTTATCTGTCGTCTTTTTTGTCTATCTTTGCAGCATGGCGGACAAATACAAGGAGATGAAAAATGAGGACGATACTGATTATCTTGTCCCAGAGGATGAATTTGAACCTGACTTCACATCGGAACACAATCCAAAAGATGACCATAACAATATCACTCAGCACAACAACGATCACGAAACGATCAGACCGGATCACAAAGGATCAACAGAAAGCTCCCAATCTGACGAAAACACCCAAGACAGCTCACCCGATTCAAATTCAACCTCTAATATCAACAGTAGAAACTATGGCGTCATGTATTTCAACCATGCAGGGGAGGCAACTTTCACAAGAGACAATGTACGCACGACGCAAACGGAAGGTGGCACTACTGTCATCAATACAGCCCACTATTCGTCGAATTATAATCCGTATTCCTACGAAAAACCTCTACGAAAACGTAATATAAAATTCATGCTGGCCATATCGGTGATTGCCATCATTTTTTTCTTCCCAACTGGAATCTGCGCTTATCACTACGCGCGCAAAGCGGACAAGGAATTCGATGTGGGAATCGAACGGGGAGACATTGATCTCGCCCGCAAATTTGCCAAAAAGAGCGAAAAATTTATTATATTCTCTTTCTTTTCCGCTTTTCTCGTTGCTGTCATAGTGTTGGCGGTTTACGAACGATTCCAGATGAGCCCGGAAGATTTGAGAAAACATAGCTATCACCATATGATTGCCGGCTAAGAAATTTAACTTACTAATGATGCCATTTTTATTTTCAATTTTTTATTTTCACTTTTTTTATTTTCATTTTTTTTCTTAAGGAAACATTTAAATGGCTAATATTCTTAACAATTAAATATTAAATGAAATGAAATGAAATAAAATAAACAGTTTTACATGGAAAGGCAACTTTTATGCCTAAAAGTGTTGTTTCCTCCACACACTAATTTCGAAAGTGAGTGAGATTTTTCTTACAATACGCAATTTATAAATATACTAAAAAAAATAACCCACAACCACACCGACAGCCACACCCCAAAAAATATGTTCTGTAATATATTATATTTCTCGGCATTGAAGCCTTTTTTTTATTCTCTCATTAACCAATTGGATTTTTTTTTTTTTTTTTTTTTTTGCTAATAGAGTAATATATTTTTGAAACAAATTGGCTAATCAGATTAAAAACAACAATAGTTTTTTTTAAATTAAGATTAATTTCGATGATTTCAAAGATGATCGTCAAAAAAAATTAGACGGCATTTTAGGGAACTATCAGATGAATTACTTAAAAGAATTATAAATATACACACATATATATATATACACACACATATATATATATATATATATATATATATAATATATATATATATATATATATATATATATATGTGTGTGTGTGTGTGTGTGTGTCGTTAATTAATAAAACAAGTTATATATATATATATATATATATATATATATATATATATATATATAATTCTGTGAAGTAATTCATCCGATGATTATATATATATATATATATATAATATATATATATATATATATATATATATATATATATATAATATATATAGTATTAATAGTGTATATTGTCGAGAAAAAGCACCCGATCCTCCAACAGAATGAAACTGATCAGATTCAGAAAAACAACCATTCATCGTAAGTTGCGAAATAGTTTGCCTTTTTTTCCGCGACATCGTATACTGTCTGATACCTTCGTTAAAATGAAAATGAATAATAATTGATCGGAGGGGATACATTCCCTCTCCCTTATAACTACTTCAGGGATCACATGGTAACAATGTCACGTGACAACAGAAATTGTAAATGCTAGTAAAAAAAAATTTAAAAAAAGGAAATCTTTGGTTAGTAAGGATTTCACCAACACAAGGTAAGTACATTGCTCTTTTCACACCTGAATCAACAGTCAGATTCTGCACAATATGTTCTGTGCAAAGATTCTTAAAAGTGAAAAGTGGAGATGACCAAGGAGAACAAGAAGAAGAGGAACGTAATAATTGTAAGAAGAAAAACACGCCTTTTGATTGATATATCAGTGCCAACAGGTAATGATATCAGTCAAAAAATATAAGATAAGTAAATACAGACACCTGGAAATAGAAATTGAAAAAATGTGGCACCTTTAAAACAACCTCTATGTCAGTGATAGTGGGAGTCCTGGGTATGATCAAGAAAGGGACAGATAAACACATTAACAAGACAACTGGCAGTCACAGCCTATAGGGTTATTTCATGTTAAATCATCTATCCATATCACTCACTCCTTCAATTTTTCTGAATTTTTGATGCAGTGCCACATTGGGATTTTCCCACCTATTAATCTTGCTGTGAAAAAAAAATCAGAAAACAATAACTTAAAACTGGTTAACTTTAAGACATTTGATAGCATTTCTGGAATCCTTGAGCCAAAAAGCTTTTATAAACCAATTTTTAGGGGTTGGGAAGCTTTAAATCTCATTTTATAGACAAAAATAAAGTCACTATTTTTGCGTCCCTTCCCAATTTGTAGAGCCAAAAATCGACATAACTCGGCCAATTCTTTGAATTGGAAGCTCAAATTTTGGGGATTATCTAACTTTAACATAGTCCACTTCTGGAAAAAAAATCAGAAAAATTGAAGTGGGTGGGTGACAATTTTACTTTTTTCTGTGTAATTTGACTTGGAATTACTCTATATGTTAAACAAAAAAATGCACTTTGCGGAACTGCTCATCTCATTTTGGAGAGTAATGTCAATGTGAGTGGAAAAGTAACACCTAAAAGACAGAAAAATACAAAAAAACAAACATAAATACATAGAATATATATAATCTAGAGATACCCAATTTTGTCGGCTGCTAGGTTTTTAAAAACAAATTAAAATTAATTAAATCTATTATTTAAGGTCAAACTTTTGTCTAAAATGATAAGTAGTAACATAATGACCATTATTAAAAAAAGAAAAATATCATTACATATGCAGTTTATTTTTGATAGATTTAAAACGAATTGTTTTGGTCAATTTCGACGCGATCCGCCATTAACGCTCTTTTTCAAGGGTTTTAAAGCGCTTGTTTACAATTTGAATGTAACATTCACGATTGCAAAAAAAATACCAAAAATCAATAATGGTAATTATCCGATTTTAATGAAATTGTCAGTATTGATTTATCAATTAATGAATTTTATAATGCATCAGTTATTTTATTTCAAAACTTTAATTTAGTATTTTTACTATGAAAAATGAATATATAAAATTCATTTAAAATATGAAAAACCTAATGTTAAGTTTAAAATGTTATATTTTTAGATTCTAAAAATAAATATCTATTTAATGCAAACCTTATTTTATTACATCAAAGTATACTTTTTGAAGAAAAACTCGATTGAAAATGTACCCCCTCCCCTTTTTAAGCAGAAAAAATATCGATGTATATTTTTTTTCTTTTATAAGATAATAGCCAATTAAATAATTATCGAAATGAGTAAAAAGGAATCTCCAAAAAATTAATTATTTATTATTTTTTTACATTTTATTTTTCGATTTTTGGTATTTATTTTCTCATAGAAGCGCAACCGTAAAAAAAATTGTTTCTATTCATAACTTCGGTCTTTTATCTCTTTATTTATACAGTAATTAGAAAACTATAAGACCTACTCAAACAAAATGTTACGCCCCCAACATAAGGTCAAAATTAAGTGACCTGAAAAAAATGAGAAAGTTTTGAAATAAAATAAATAATGCATTATAAAGATCATTCATTGATAAATAAACACTGAAAATTTCATTAAAATCCGATAATTCCCTGATTTTTGGTAAATTATTTTCTCTAGGAGGGGGGGGCTAAAGTCATTTTGTCAAAAACGCAGTTTAAGCTTCATTTTGGGTATCCCTAATATAATCACTTACTTCCTACGCCCTAGATCTTGGGTTTAAATAAAACAGTTGTAGATTGTAAGAAACCGAAGGTAAAATTGAAAATTGAATAATAATAATAATAATAATAATAATAATAATAATAATAATAATGAAGCAAATAATGAAAATTTATCTTTTTTTACGATCTAATCTTGCATTACATTTAAAAGTTTTTTGCTTCGATAGCAGATATTTTAGGATGTCAGACGCAACTAATGCAAGGGAGACAACTTGGTTGTGTCTATCTCCTAATATAAGGCAAATCATACGAAGAACGCTAATCGCCAAATTTAATCTACTTTTAGTAAATTACTTTGGTTTGCAGTCCAATCATACTAGTCTAGGTTACTCAAGTTCCATTTTGGAATAACAGGCACTTTAAGGCACTGTGTGACAGATTAAGTAAAGCTTGGTACTAGAGATGCTGATAGGTAGGCGTCCTGCGTCCCTGACGCACACAAATGTAAAAGGACGCAGTAAAATCGTATTCATGCATCCCATTGGTTTTCTTTTTTCTTCCCTCACCATTTCAAGCTAACTGTAAATACATTTCAATAGTTTCTTAGAAACAAATTAAACAGGATAGGTTACAAGGTAGGAATTAGACGGCTATAGTTATTTCCCCAGATCATAAGTAAAAACCTACAATTTATTAAGAAACTTTAGTTGGGACCGATAGAATTTCCCGGGGACTCATTTAAAGCAAACATGTGCGTCACAGGACGCAGTAAATAAAAAATAAAAAAAGGCTATCAGCATCACTGTTAGTACTTTCTAAAACAAATAGTTCAGGGCTACAGGCACCAGATAAATTGGACAATATGGTGCGACTTGTGCCGTTGCTGGTCGCTGTGAACATTTCGTGCCATTGGTTTGGTTTGATTTCTTTGTTTAATGGTATATCAACCTTCGTGGATTATTTAATGCCAAAGGTATCCTTTTAGAACACTGGCGGTACTATGAGGGGGTCATACCTTTCCCAAGTGTATTAGTTCGTAAGTGAACGTAATAGCGCCACTGGAGTTTGAACCCGCTTACTCCAACACGTTAGCTATTACGCCACAGGGACTCTCCCACCCAATGTCACAGGAATTCAGTGGTATTAGTCATAATAAGGTTCTTGTCCAGAATAACACAACTATGAATTTTTTTGTTACTTCTGTGGTAATATACTAATAATAAAATAATAATGTGGTAATATACTAAAATTATATACATTTGCAATAATTAGCTTTATTTTTTTATTGAATAATTATTTTGTTAGTTTTGTGATAGTGTACAAAAATATACAGAAATATAATGCTTACGTTTACCATTCAGATAAAAATAAGTTTCAGTCATTTGCTTTATTATTTACTTAACAGTTAAATCTCAAAATTATGTCTTCAACTAGCTACAATTCAACCAACGGCCATATTCTTTAGTCTTTCCCTCTCCCGACCATTAAGAAGGTGTCAAGTTATGAACGATTTTGTACATTATGCCTTAACTGTTACAGTTCTAGAAAAATGAAGCAAATGACAGAAATTTAGCTCTTAGCTGGATGTAAATATGTATTTACCCAACCTCTCCGCCACGGATTGGATGTGACACAAGGTCAATTTTTAAGTGGACTATAGTTGGTTTGAATTCAGAGTTTTCCTTCTCCTAGACCGGTTGCCATACTAAGGTAAAAGAGTCCAGTTTGCCTTACTATTTTACTTATATCTGGTATGAGAATAGTTGTATTCATAGCTTTCCCCAAGGGTATTAGCGCTATATGAAATGGAAGCAACCTCGCTTAGGAATTGAACT
Source organism: Doryteuthis pealeii (assembly GCA_023376005.1). NCBI lineage: Eukaryota > Metazoa > Mollusca > Cephalopoda > Myopsida > Loliginidae > Doryteuthis > Doryteuthis pealeii. Next base: position 34,566,535 of record CM042147.1, on the reverse strand, counting down.
CGGTTAGCCGATTACGTTTCTTACATCGATAACCGTTACGTGACAGGTGTCTCCTTATATTTATAGCATTATATTTCTATATATATATTTTTTGTACACCAAAACAAAATTAACGATTTTTTTTTGTACATGGGATATTCAGTACAGACACTAAAAATAATAATGATGGAGAGGGGTCTTGTAACATAGTCACCGACGTCTCTTATGTCAGTGATAGCCAATTGTCTTGAGTGTTAGGATCTGTGTTGCTTTATTCTCTTCGACCATTTTCTGACGTCTTGGAAGTAGGCGGAAATGGATAATGGACACAACGCGCAGGGTATCTTCTTCGTTCTAGTAGAAACCGACTTTTCCCGTATCTTTGTCTCTCTGTACATGCGAATGCATTTCTCATACCCCATTCACCAAAAGAGAGCGAGAATTGAGAAACGCTGTCCTTTATTAGGATTCACAGAACACCTACTCCTCACGTGGTCGATATCGTCCGGCCAGTTCCTCTTAGATGACAGATAGAGTCTGGTGACCTCGGCAAGTTCTGTTGAACAGCTGTTTTCACTCCAGTGTGCCAGAATAAGCATACGTATTATTACACCGGACGAAATATTGAACTCGGCTTTCTTCTTTTTTTTTTTTTTAGTTTTTTTTTTTTTTTCTTTTTTCGCCCCGGTACCATTCACTTACAATGTCTGCTCAGCTTCTCCATCAGTGTGAGACATGTCAAACACCCAGCACTGCTAAACATTTCCTTTTAGAATGTGTAGTTTTCGCTCTCACCAGAAAACGCTTTCTAACGCAAATTATATGAAAGATCTATTTAAAATGTCAACATAGATTATATTCCACTCTTTTTGAAGAAACAAATGTAAACCAAAAATATAAATGTAAACCTTATCAATACCATATAAAATTAACCCATCAACACAATACCCGACGAGGCTAACAGTTAACAATAAAAGTGTAAATATAGACGTAGAACATAATATTTTCCCCCTGAGCATAAAATGATCCCAGACGGGTTGATATACCTTTAAAATCAATCAATCAATCAACCATTATTTTTTGTACAGGTTTTCTCTGTTTCATCTGAGAAATAGAGACGCCATTGTCACTAACGACTATCTTGAGGTTGGATTGTTGGTTGGTTGGATTTTACGGCATGTCAACCTTTAACAAAAGGATTGGGGGAAAATTAGATGGGAACTACACAAGGATGCTGCGAATAAGACATGCCGGGCACTGCTGGAGAAGAAAGGACAAATTTATAAGTGTTCTTCTGTGGACACCTACACATGGACACACCAGAATGGGCCGACCAGCAAAGACTTACAATGATCAGCTATGTAGGGGTACAGGATATTGTGAGGAGGTCTTGCCAAGAGCAACGAAAGAGAGAGAGAGAGAGAGAGTTTGTGTGTGTGTGTGTGTGTGTGTGTGTCATTGGAATTAGTGCCGTCAACGCGACATGCTGATGAGGATTAGAATTAGTAATATATCAAGTATTCCTGTATACAGATTATATATCTTAGGGATACTTGATACCATATAACTGTAAGCAAAACATTATTTTTATAATATTCAAAGGAAATAAGTGGGATTTTAAAAAATATTTGTTGGTTGGTTGGTTGGTTGGTTGGTTGAATTTTACGGCCTTCGGTTATTTTGTGCCCAAGACGTTTTTGATTTATTCACTCTTGTTGGGTATTCAATTTTTTTGCTCTTTTTTTAAAAACATTTTAATTCATTGTTTATCTATTTGATCCGTAGATGGGATCCTAACAGGTACTACTACTCCGGGTCCGAGTGAACCAATGAGTATTGGCAATAAAAGGCACTTTACATTCCCTGGAGCTTCAGAATTGGAACCTCACCACTAGATGCAGTTGAATGTCAATAAGGATACTGAAACCATCAACCACCGCTTTCGAACACATATGCGACATAAGTTTGGGGTTTGTCATAATAACAATACGGTCGGGACATTTATATATGTGCTAGGGCTTGGCATGACCAGCTGATTGATCTGAGGTGGTCTTTCTAACCACCCGTCTAGACCAAGTAAGGGCTAAAGTGAAGTGTTGCCTATTATGGACAGGTCAACCACCAGGATTTTGTCCTTAAGCATTACGGATTGCCCCCCCCCCATAGTCAACAGGTGACATATGAGTGTGGGGGGGTCTTACCCCTATGCATAGGTGTAGGGGTGCGTAATGTACAGCCTACACCGAAAGGGAGGCGATTATCTTTATAATGGCGACGACGCGATTGCTTTATAAACGATTGGTTCGTTTAATCATATAAAAGGCGCTTTGAAACTTTCTTTCTCTTTTTCAAAACTTTAGGTGTGTATCTTGAAAGGTAGCAATTGGATATGTACCGGCTGTTTCATAAGCCAACTGCACCTCTGCAGAGGGTAAAATCCCCCAATGGCCCTGGATGGCGACCCATGATGCTCAAGGATGGAATTCTGGTAACTGAACAGTCTATGATATGCAACACTCCACTTTAGCCCTTGCTTAGGTAAGACGAGCGGTTGTGGAAGAACCTTCCGAACAATCGGTCGGTCGCGTAAAGCCCTACCACCTATATGATTGTTCCGACCCTATTGCCTTTATGGCAAACCTCGAACCCTTTTTATCATATATATGCTAGAAGGGTCTAAAAGTCCTGTGTATGACGTTAAATTACATCTAGTGGTGAAGTTCTAATTCTGGAACTCTGGGAAGTGTGGAGTACCCCTTCATTGCCATTACTCCCAGTTTTACTCTGGCCCGGAGTATGAGTATCTGTTTGGGTCCCATCTTTGGATTTGTAGGGATTATCTTCACATTTGCCTGGGAGAGTTATCATCCCGCTGTGTTGCCGCTGGTTCTCACCAGGGGCTAGAGTATTTAAGCGGCTGATTCAAATGCTTCTCCCTCTTTTCTACTTCTCCTCGTAGGCATACACTACACATGGGTTAGACCATTGTCACCCTCCTCGTGGGGGCTTCGACCCCCCATCACTAGTAAGTGATTGTTATGTACGGACGCTCCAGTCCTTTTATGTATGTATGTTTATGTACACTATTCTATTGTTAACGTATCTTGTCATATTCCTGTGCTGTTATCTATATAAAATGTTTTGTCCCACAAACGTGTCGGAGGTTGTAATGTTTCAACTAGTTATGACTTTGTTATAACCTTGAACCTTACAGATTAAATAGACCGAAAAATGATTATTTTTTAAATATGTTTTGAGAAAAAAATCCATATTCAGCAAGAAAGAATAAAACAAAACGTCTTCGGCAAAAAATAACCTAAGAAGGTTTGACATGCCGTAAAAACTAACCAGCCAACCAACCAACTGGCTGTTTCATTTTTAACTGCTTCTTCTTCTTCTTTTTAGATTAATTTACGCTTTATTTTATTTTAAGAATCCATTCTTTATTCGTTTTTTATTTGATTGGTTGATTGCCATAAACAATTTTTTAAAGAACTTAATTGTTTGTCACTAATTCAGAATAATGGCTTAGTGGCTAACGTAATAGTATCGGGATGTCGTACTAAGCGAGTTCGAATTCCAGTCGCGCTATCACGTTTACTTTTGGACTAAGGCATTAACACCCTTATCCCCCAGTTATTTGTTAAATAGTACCACTACTGTTATTCTACAATATTGACTTTGGCATTAAATAACCCACGAAGATCATAACATTGCTCTAGTTGGATGATTTTGATTCTACCTCAGAGCTCCAGTTCCCTCAATCTCTCTTCCAAGCCTTTGGAGGCCGTTCCATGGGCACCAACCTCTTCAGGTTTCACAGCTTTTCAGCTCTCTGACAAGATTATAGTATCTGTTAAGTTACGATAAAGAATATCAAAGAATAAAATTGGTTAAAAAAGAATCTAAAAAATAGAACACCTTTTTTCCCATAAATTCCCCGCTAAATTTTTACTCGCAAAAATCTTTTAGCTTTAGGATTTCATTAAAAACGAGTAAAACATCTGAACGAAAACAATAAAAAAAAGTAAAAACAGACTTCGAAAGTATTGCATCCTAAGAATATTGACTTTTTAAAAAATTATTTATAAGTCATTTCTAAATCATTTTAACTAAATCATAAAACTAACGTGCGTCTATCGGAGAATGTCTCTTGTGAATTCGTCCTTTCTTCTCGAAGAATTGTCCAGAATGTCTTGCTCGTCTTTCTTGAATGGTTTGCCAGGAATAAACTTTATACAAATAAAAAATTTAGTGATTAATTTTTTTAAGGTATTTCATTTTTAAAGTTCATTTTTATCAGTTCTATTCTTTGATATTTTTTATAGTAAATACACAAATACTATTTATAACACGGTGTAATTCTAAAATTAGACAATATCTTTTTTAAAATCTGATTTGCATATATAAAAGTTATCTTTCTTTAAATTTGGTTTGCTGATTTTTGGGAAAACGACCTTTAAGATTACTCCTGATTAACACAAGTTCTGTTTTTTTTTTTGGGGGGGGTTACGTATTGAGTCACACACTAATCAAAGTTTATGTGATGGCCAGTGCAACCAAAAGAAATGCATGGTCCTGTCGGCATTTCCTTTTTGGGGCGCTTCAAGCACCGGACAATAAACTCGGCCTTACCTCTTTTAGGCGAGGGGCAGATGCTGCCTGATGTGGACAGTCCCGAGGGACCACGCGATTTATTTTACCTCACTTACTCGCTCTGAGCAGGTAAGGGTATTTGCCTCATACCCCACTTGTATGGGCTGGGCACAAGGCCTCGTTTTAACGTGGGTGGGCCCACAAGCCGAAGCTCATGGGTGGGAAAGAACAAAAATTGCGTCGATCCCTTCGGCATTCCCCCTCAAGGGGCGCCTCGGACGCTGGGCAATAAACCCAGCCTGCCCCCAAGGGAACAGATATTGCCTGGGGGGATGGCCCCCTGGGATCGACGCTATTATTTGTACTTTAACCTGATCCATTGGCCGAAGCACACTGGACCCCCAGCCGAGGCCGGGTACAGAAGGTAAGTTTCAAAGCATAGATACTACACTTTGATCCTTCCCTTCTAATTAAGGTAAGTATATTTTTTAATAGTGAGGCTCGAAATCACTAAAGTACTATCCTTGGCAAAAATATGGAATTACCATACTTCTTCAAAAACTGATTATGCGCTATTTGGATGGGCTATTTTTGGAGTTGTCATTTATTAAGCTGAGGCTTGGTCAAATTAGGTTCAGAGGTATGGGGAATCCCAGTGAGAAGCGAACTCACTAACTAGGATTTGCTAACCTAGCTAGGTAACCATTATACAACACGAGATACCCTGGATGTTATTAGAGTTGTTAACTTGCCTAATAGAAGTACAGAACACTCAATTCAAATTTAAATTCAAATATGAAATTAGCACACTTTAGGGGAAGTTCATTTAGGTTAACAGTAATAAACTAATAACAGATAAGATGCAAAACATTTATTTTCTATTTAATAGCTGAATATTCTGGCTTGATGAAATATTACTTGAACAAATTAGATTAAATCATTTAAATTAATTATATATTTTTCCAAACCATGTAGAAGAAAATATTATGGAATAACAAATTATTATTAAAAATCATGGAATTCATGGACAAAAAATTAGAAATTAATACTTAGTTGTCGCTCTTAGAGCTTTTATGACAACCTTAATTATTTCAGGAGAGGATTTTACTAATTTAAAGCAACTATAAAGCAAATATCTGCACCCTTCGGGTGCAAGTATTTAAGTTTTAATTTAATAAAATATTATATTAAATTAGAAAGGCTAATGAAACTAAATAACAATGTAGATAAAAAAAAACAACATTTGAAACAGACGGGGATATGATAAAAAAAAATAGAACAACTGAAACTTTCTTTTCCATCACTCCCGTCTTTCATTGCTAAATTTTCCTAATTTAACTATTTAGTTAAATTAGGAAATAAAGAATAAAATTACAGATATTTCTTCTTGTTAATCGATTTCTTTTAAGATTTATCCCCGAGATTATTGCTCATATTCTTTCAGATAAAACTAAACAATTAGAAATCAATAATACTAAGTACATATTTAGTAAAATCAAATTTTTGATATCAATATGCAAATTAGCCTTCCCCTTCACACTGTAAAGCGCTATTTTTTGTATATATAAATACACTTGCATGTTATTAGTATGTGGCCAACAGTATTGATAATGTCAAACAATTTTATTAATAATTGAGGTTTAAATGAAAATAGAATCATTGAGAATGGGACGTAAATATGTAAGAGAATTGTGACTTGCAATAGTAATATAGTTTCGGTTACAGACAGACAAACACACAATCTCTATTATAACAAGATATTCTTTATTAAACTTCCCCGAAATGGCAATTAATAGATTTTTATGAAGCTTTTTTTTTTTTTTAGATTTCCCACATAAATTTTTATAAATCTAAGTTTAGTACAAGATCTCATATGCGGGACACCCAGTGAGGACCGAATTCACTATAATAATAATTATTCTTTAAACTATTGCTAACAATTACGCCGTGCTGTTTCAAACGTTTAAATCGCACTGTCGGCGGAGCTTAGTTGCATACACTGGCTGTAAGCGTCCTGTGTATGACACTAAATTGTATCTGAGGTGAGGTTCCAGTTCTGGAGTGGACCTGTGAGTAATGTCAATGAAGGGGTACTCCACACTCTCCGGATCTCCAGAATTGGAGCCTTGACATCATATACTATTTAGTGTCATAACCAGGGGATACAGCGCATATTCTCAGACCTACCGAAAAGACGGGCTCGAAATTTGGAAATAACCCATATATCTAATCCAAATGCGACTTAACGATAGTATGTGGTTTACGTTCGCGATCACCCAACTCATTATAATTGCTCAACGTACATGCCTGTGTTCCCTCATTAAGCTGACCGTTCTACACTTAAGGAGATGTAGTTAACTATTAACTAGCTCGTTTACCATTACATATATGTCCCTGATGGAACTATTCAGTAAAATCAATACAAGTATTTATGACTATTTTTTAATTGTAATAAAGGTTTCTTTCTTTTCTTTTTCCTTTTTTTTACTGAAGTTAAATATGCTTTACATAAAATCAAATGGCTGTTTTTTGTTTTTTCTTTGTTTGGTTTGGGTTTGTTTTTTGTTTTTTTGTTTGTTTTTTGTTCATCATCATCATCATCATCATCAAGTCGTGCTGACAGCAAGAATTTCATTGACTCTCCCTCTCTCGCCACCCATCTCTATCGGCCATCGATCCTCAATACGACATCCATTGTCAGCACAGAGTTGTTATATGTAATTTTTTGCTGGTCGTCCCACCCTGGTGTGTCCATTTGTCGGAGTCTCACAGGAGAACGTCACTTGTGAGTTTTCCCTTACTTCTCCAGTATGTCTTGTTCATCTTACTTGGATGGTTTGTGTGATAGATGCTAAATGGTCGTATAGCTACTGTTTTGTAAGGTGATGCTTCCAAGATTTTACCCCAAAAAAGCCGGCAGCATCCTTTTTCTTCAAACATTTCGTTAAAGTCCAAGTAGTGCAACCATACAGTAGTAGTACCAGATAATATTGTATTATATTGGCATTATTCGGTCTTGCGAAACTATGGACTTGCACCTGGTTCTTAACACAGGCCCGGTAAGGTTATTTGGCAAACTGGCAGTTGCCATGCAGCAGGCATCCCTCCTCAACGACAGAATCTCGACGATCAAGGTAATTAATGGTAAGTGAGCTATGCATCTTGGCAACAGTGTCGCCGCGGGAGTTGCCAGAACGAGGCTGAAGACAACCTTCTGGTCTTGAATTCAGAGGGGTTTTTTTGTGGATTTTTTTTTTCCTTTTCTTAGATTGGTTACCCAACAAGGCTAAAGCGACTAGCCTATCATACTATTTTTACCCTGCTATACTGACGTGTTAGTATTCATAGTTTTCCATCTTCTAGACAGCAATTTGAATTCATAGTTTTCCTTCTCCTAGATAGGTTACCCTGCCTTTGCTAGAGAGACTAATCTTTTCTACTATCTATGCATAGCTGGTGGGAAGGGTTTTGTTTGGTTTCTTTGTTTAATGGCATATCAACCTTCGTGTGTTATTTAATGCCAAAGCCATCCTTGTAGAAGAACAGTGGTGGTACTATTTAACCTATAGCTGGGGATGAGGTGGTTCATACCTTTCTCAAGGGTATTATTCCAAAATGAATGCCATAGTGTGACTGGCGTTCGAACTCGCTCACTGTGATGTCGTAGTCCAGAACGTTAAGCCACTATGCTACATGTCTCTCCGGATGGGGAGGGAGAGAGATGAATTTATCATTTTCTCGAGATCAAATGCAAACAACCGGTTTTACCGAGTCCATTTTCTTCGGCGATAACCTTTTCGTTACTGTACATTTTGGTTGCTGGGTTGTTTAGTATACATTTATTGACGTTTGTACACAGTTGCTGAGTTATATGGGGCTAAATTAAGGTTGTTTGGTACTGGTATTTTAACCCCAATAAAAGCTTTGTTCTTTGTTCTTCTGTGCTGGTACGCTGAAATGGAACTTAGGAACGAAAAGGCACAAAAGAGAAAGAAAAGGAAAGAGACAAAGGCAAGAGGTAGTTTTACGACTTAGGCTTTATTGAACAGGGTTATTGTGGCCTGTAGCGAGGGAAAATCTCCCTAGCTAAAAGGACCAACTAGACCCAATTACGGCCTCAGTTCGAATTGCCGAGGTATTATTTTTGCGGGTGGGTGTCAGTCCTTTTTGTCAGACCTGCGCAAAGCTGTTCTTCCAGTCAAGGCCGATGGGAGTTTTGTTCTTTTTTATTTTATTTTTATTTTCATATATTTTAATCCCTACAGTTATCTGGTATGATGAATATCGCCCCAGGTCTCAAAGTGAAGTGTCCCAAGGTACTACTACACACATCAATGCGCGTAGGGAAGTAGTTCCCATAATACTGTGACAACCATCCGCACTTCTTTTGTTAGTCTAATCATGATGAGCATATATCTATGATTCTAGTGAAACCCACTTTGTCTGCCCCTGAATCCACCGCTGGCAACTTTTTAAAAAAAGAAAGAAATAGTCTCCGGATATTTCAAACCGAGAAAATTTTCTTCTTTTTTTTAATAATTTGAAGTGGGGACTTTCTTCTTTCACAGATGTAAAGTGACTAAAACCAAAACATTTTTAACCTGTGACTCCGATATACGAGGGTCGGCTGAAAAGTTCTTAGGCTGACCAAGAAATTCTCCTGGAATGTAACCAAACATGGTTTATTTTTCAACATAGTCCTCCTTGCAGTCCACATACTTCTTCCATCGGTGTTGCATTGCTTGGATTTAATTATTAAAAAGAAATAGCCATCAACAGCAGATTTGAAATCACAGTATGAACTTTTCAGCCCATCCTCGTATATCTGCTTCAAATATATTTACACAATTTCTTAAGCGGAGTTTAACAGATTTGAATTCAGATTCTCATAAACTGGTTGACATACCAAGGTTAAAGAGCCAAACTGTCTAACTATTTACCCGTAGCTGGAGGGTCGATAGTTGATTCATACCTTTTCGTAAGGGTATTAGCGTTATGTGAAATAAGTACTGTATGTATTGCGAGGTCTCCAGTGATGTTTTCAAACAGAAAAAAAAATATTAGATTTATTTTTATAATGCTGAATTGTGGTAATTAACATTCAAAGACCTACTGTATGGTGAACTAGTGGAGGGTACCCGACCGGCAGGGAGACCACGCCTACGCTTCAAAGATGTCTGCAAGAGAGACATGAAGACATGCCACATCGACATAAACGCGTGGGAGGCTTGTGCAGAAGACCGTGCGACCTGGCGCCTCCTCGTCAAACAAGGAACAAAAAAAGTGAAAAAGAGAGGAAAGAAGCCGCCACAGAAAAGAGAGCTAAAAGGAAGGAGAGACAACAACACCCCCAACACTTACAGAAAGCATCACCTTTTGTTTGCAATCACTACTCCAGAGACTGCCATTCAAGGATCGGTCTGTTCAGCCACTCACGTAGGTGTAGGTAAAAAAAAATTTAAAATTATTAAAAAAATTAAAAAATGGACACTACGCCATCGTCTAAAATAGACGGAAGGTTGCCAAACAAAATTCAAACAATTGCTTTGCGTATTTTTTAAAAAAATAAGTTGAAAAAATCGTTTTCAATTGCCATGGGAACTCGTCTGTTTTGTCATTCTTGGTTGTTTGTTTATGGGTTTTTTTGTTTTTTTTTTTGGGGGGGGGGAGTTCTCAATGAAACACACATGTAAATATACAAACTTTGAATGTAAAAGACAATCATTTTATAGAACAAATCTTGCTTAAATATACACACGTATGTAGAAATAAGAAAAAACAAAGTAATCCAAATTATAAATTTATTTGTAGATGGTAAAATCGACGTTAAAACGTTTCGGCTTATTATTATTTTTTTAACTTTCATCAGGAAATTAGGATGAGTATAGTGTTGTTTAAACAATATTGGAATTCTTTTCAAAATGAAAACGAGTAATGAGAAATTATTAGATAAAATGAAAAGAGTTCCAACACTGTTTAGATAACACTATACTCATTCTAATGTCCTAGCGAAGGTTTTTATAATAAACCGAAACGTTTAAGGTCGATTTTACCATCAACAAATAAATTTATCTTTTGGTTTACTTTGTTTCTTTATTTCTACATACCGTCAGATATATTTCCATATTTTACCACTCATATACACACGTGTAAATTTACCAACTTTGGATGTGAAGTATATTGGGTATAATATTGAAATAGGACTTTTACCCCAAATAGACCGCCTATTGTATGATTGATGTAATAAAGTTCATTATAAAAGCGGTCATCTTGTGAGTTAATCGTATTGTTATTGGATGAGCCTGGGAGTTTATATGTAGCCATCCTTACAGAGAATAAAAGATTTTACAGGGTGTAAAGGCCAATAATTACATTCAAAACTTGATGAAGAATCACAGTCTTTCACCACCTGCGAATTTGTTCTGATTCTGACAACCGTTGCTGCATACCATATTTTTAAAGCAGGCGGTCGTACTCCATTCGGGTGCCTAGATTCGCACTCTCCTAACATCCTGGTTCTCGCCACGATTCGCACACTTCCGGCATCCTGGCTCTTTACGCCACATGCAAACCAACCGCCACCCACAAAAGCTCAACACTGAGCAAATGGCGGGTCGGTATTTCATGCTATAGTCGATGTGTATAAATTCTTTTTAGGTGTTTAATCTTAAATAACAAAAAAACCCTTATCTCTGTAGTTGCATTATTTATTATTAAAATTATTTCAAGTTCAGTGATTAATTGATTAATTATAATGGCATTTCAACCCGTTTAGAGTTATTTTATTCCTAGGGGTTAGGCAATCAGGTCAAATTGTATGTTTACATATTTACATTTTTTTTTTGTAGTGGTTTCTTAAATTGTTTTTTTGATTTGTTTTGTTTTTTAATAATTAGTGCATATATTATATTATATCTATATTAATCTAAATAGTACATTAATGATTTACGCAATCTATGTCTGCATTTCCCCAGGAATTCATCCTTTTTATTCAGTATTTTTTTCTTATCCGGGAATCTAATTATCTCTAACTTTTTTTGTAAACACAAGAAACATAGATCAGTTAAACTTCGGCAAATATTTGATCTCTTTAATAATTCCCATTTAATAATAGGTGTTATATTTTGAGGTTTTAAATTCCAAATATAGCGAGCTAAGGTTGTTACATTTTTAGTTTAATATTAGAAAAAGAGTGTTTATATATATTATATATATAATATATATATATATATATATATATATATATATAGTTTTTTTCCGTAGTTAGGGTCTTTCCATGTATGGTTTAACCAAGCTGATGCAGGTAGACTATAAGGAGAGCTCAATGTGCCTAATACCAGTTAGTAAAAGGACAGAGCAATATATATATATATATATATATATATATATATATATATATATTCTTTTTTTCCCATCTAATTATTTGCCTGGGTTTTTCCTTGCCACAAGGGTTTACTAATAAGATTAATATATATATATATATTCCGGTATGGTGGACTCGTCAGATCATCCACCTGCGCTCCCCAAATACTCTGTCATCTTGCCTCGGCTGGTCACTGATACTAGTCTTCGGGAAAGGAGAGCATGTTGTACGTGTCGCTCAAGCGCACAACATATCAAACATGTGCAGATATTTCTACAAGTCCCACGGTGATGGAAGAACAGTAGCGTGTGCAGGCTTGACGGGCTGGAAGCACACAGCTGTGAATCTACACCCGGCGAGGTTGTGTGTGGCTGAACAGCCCCTTAGGCAGTACTGCCCACCCAGACACTTGGGAAGGGTATAGAAAAGGTGACCTAAACAAATGCATGTTCCCCTATCCAGCGATCCAGTAACCTGCGGCTGTTCACATTAGCTGGGTGGAAACAAGAAAATATTACAACAAACCTTGGCTAACAATAGCCACCTGAAATGTTCAGACACATCGATCTTGAGGGATTGGGAAACCCCGAACAACAAACTGGTATCATGGCAAAGAACTCGATATGGGGTAAACATCGTGACCCTTGCGGAAGTCCGCTTTAGCGATGAGGACTAATTGACAGAAGTGGGGGCCGGGTACACAATTTTTTGGAAAGGCAGGCCGATGGTAGCTGTGAGGATTTGAGGTAAGGCAGCTCAAGCACCCCATCCTGAAGCGGCCACTATGTAAGTGGCACATGACGGATGGCATGGGCACATTTCCACATTTAAGACTGACCGTATAAGTGACCTGTGTGGCAGGATCTGCCTGTCGAGGGCTGGGTCTTTCAGTCACGTACAGTCGCATGCGTGAGGAAGCCGACAAAGTGGTTCATGTGTGACAGGGAACAAAAAAAAAAATTTGGACCAGTGGGCCCTCTACGTGCTCACAACCCAATTACTTGTAGAAATGGCCTTGTTTTGCAAAGAAGTGGCAATCACTATATATATATATATATATAATGACACATGTCATGCCGTCGCAGGTCAAAACTCTATCGAAAGTTAAGTGATTATTTTTCTTTTTTATTTATTTTTTCTTAAATGCCAGTGTATTTGGATTGTTGTAAAATTGCTGTTATTTTATTATTTTGTACCTAATTCATTTCATTTTTACATGGATACGTTAAAAAACAAACAAAAAAGTCTATTTCACCCATCTCGCTTTAAAATAAGTTAAAATGGCTTGAATCCAAACCCATGCCCCCAACCCCTTCTCGCTAGTAGGCCATGGGCTGTTGAAAGTAAAATGACAAAAGTCATGTCGTCGCAGGCCAAAGCTCTATCGAAAGTTAAGTGATTATTTTCCTTTTTTCTTAAATGCCGGTGTATTTGGTTTGTCGTAAAATATATTGCATCTTTTTCATTATTAAGCTTCCATAGCTTCATCAATGTAATCTAATAGAAAATTGTACCTGTGGACTTAAACTAAGTTAAAAATTAGGAAAAAGCTAAGTTTGGGGGAGGGTGGACCCGTAGATCTCGACAGATCATCCACCTGCGTTTCAGTCATCTTGCCTCGGTTTGTCACTGATTCCAGTTTTCGGGGAAGGGGAGCTTGCTGTACGTGTCGCACAAGCGCACAACATGTCAACATGTGCAGATATTTCTACGGTGATGGAGGATCAGTGGCGTGTGCAGGCCTGACGGGCTGCATGCACATAGCTGCAAATCCGCGCGTGGCGTGGTTGTGAGTGACTGAGCAGCCTCTGGGTAGTACTGCACACCCAGACATCTGGGAAGGGTATAGAAAAGGTGACCTAAACAAATATCAAGCTGGCCAGTAACCTGTGGCTGACGGCTGTTCACATTAGCAGGGCGAAAACAAGAAAATATTACAACAAACCTAGGCTAACAATAGCCACCTGAAATGTTAGGACATCTCTCGAAACCCTGAAAAATGAACTGGTACCGTGGCAAAGAACTCTCGATTGTGGCAGACATATTGAGCCTTGCGGAAGTCCGCTTCAACGAGGAGGACCAATTGACAGAAGTGGGGTCCGGGTACACATTATTTGTAAAAGCAGACCCCTGGTAGCTGTATGGATTTGAGGTAAGGCAGCTCGAGCACTCCATCCTAAAACGGCCTCTGTGTAAGCGGCACATGACGGACGGCATGGACACATCCCCTACATCTAAGACTGACCACATATGTGACCTGTGTGGCAGGACCTGCCCGTCGAGGGTTGGTCTTCTCAGTCACGTACGGTCGCATGCGAGTGGAAACCAAGAAAGGGGTTCAAGTGTGACAGGAAACAAACAAATTTGGATCAGGGACCTTCGGCGTGCTCACAACTGAACTACTTGTTGAAATGGCCTTATTCTGTGAAGAAGTGGCAATCACCATATATATGTATATCATGGGTTTCGTGGTTCCGTCTGTTTGTTTTTATTTTGTTTTTGTTTTTTGGTTGTTTTTTTTTTGGGGGGGGGTCTTTTTTGTTGACTGGAGTATGAGGGGACAAGCGGTCGGTGTGAACGGAGAACGGGGAACGAATGAAAGATAGAAGAGACGGTTCTTTAAAAGAACGAAGAAGTCAGTCCGTTCTTGGTGTCCATTGTCCATTCCTTCCAGCTTACACGGTGTCAGATATTGGAACGGAGACAGAAAAGCAACAAGTCCTAACGCTAAAACGAGATGCATTTTAGTGTTGTTTTTTTTTTCAGCCAATACGACAATTTGCCCATATCCACATCCTCGATGAAAACGCTATACTGGTGTGAGTGTTACTACATAACAAGATAGCCAAAGGCTGAAAAACTTATCAGAATATTTACTTTTCCCCAAGTAGGGGAAGTTAAGCTGAAAGTTTTGAAGTGTTTTGTAAACAATAGTTAAGTGCTCAACACAAGTAGTAGGGACCACCAATTGATCAGTTTAGGCCATCTTGAATAAAACGGAAATAAATATTTCCGAACTTTGTTTATCAAAAATTCGTAAAAAAACAATTAAAGATCCTACAGGGTTGTTACAAAGAAAAAAGTTAATTCAAAGATCAAATTATCCGATTGGGAAAAATTACATCGTTATCTTAAAAAATAAACAAACCTATCCGTATTACATACGAAAGGGTAATTTTCAGGCCACAATTTAGACAGAAAAAAATACATATTATTACCCTCTTACAGTTATGCATCTAAGTACGGATGGGTGTAACGGATAAACTTTTTAGCCAAAATTTTCTATTAAAATCAATAAAATCTTTAAAAACTTTAATATTACAATTTACTATTAAAATGAATAAAAACTTGAAAAAATTTAATCTTAAAATTTCGCAGTGAAATTGACGTTAAAAAAATGTCTTCGGTTTTAGTATTAATTCTTAAAATCGAAAATAAAATGATAATTTGAATATTTTTCTAAGACAAAAACTGATAAAATAATTAATATATTACTTTTATTCTAATTGGTCGAAAAAGTTAAATAAAATATTTTTTTACGCTAAGAAAAACAAACTTTGGCTACTGAGAAGCGCCTCGTCTCTTAAAAACAAAATAAATATGTCAGTTTTGCTCTTCCGTATATTCTAAGAATTACACATTACTATTCAACCAAAAAAATTACTAATTCTTTTAAAAATATTAATCGAGCTCGGATCGGACCAACTTTTAGTTCAGCTGAATTCTAAAATTCATATTTTTAAATATCCGTGAAAATTTCGATTTTTTGACGCAGAAAAAAAGAAATATTTAATTTATTTCACGCAGAAAATAAAAATATTTAAGCACGCAAAAGATTGAAAATCTCTTAAAAATTAATTTCTTTAAAAAAAAATTTTTTTTTTTTTTGACAATTTAATAGAATATAGTACAAACCAATTATAAAAGCAACAAAAAGTTTTCAAATATTAATATTATGACCTCTTTTTTTTGCACTTTTTACTTCTGATTTCATTAATTTTTCCTAAAAAAAACTACACGTCGTACATTAGGTACCACCAGACCGTTTAGGTCATCTTGAATAAAACGGAAATAGATATTTCTGAACTTTGTTTATAAAAATCTCGTAAAAAAAAGATCGTACAGGATTGTTACAAAGAAAAATAGTTATTCAAAGATCAAATTATCCGATTGGGAAAATTACATCGTTATCTTAAAAAATAAACAAACCTATCCATATTACGTGCGAAAGGGTAATTTTAGGCCGCGATTTAGAGAGAAAGAAATACATATTATTACCCTCTTACAGTTATGCATCTAAGTACGGATGGGTGTAAACGGACAAACTTTTTTAGCCAAATTTTTTCTATTAAAATGAATAAAATCTTTAAAACTTTAATATTAACAATTTACATGAATAAAAACTTGAAAAACTTTATAAGTTCTAAC
>CM042147.1:34466155-34550069 GCA_023376005.1 Doryteuthis pealeii | reverse complement strand
CCTTAAGTGTCTCAATACAAATCAATTCTTGATGAAACATCTGATTTTGTTGTGTTGATATCACAACTGGTTAGTGGCTTTGACATTTGCAGGCATTAAGCCATATGTTTAAAGTAGGCTGCTGACATTGGTTAGTATCATACAGAAGTACTTAACTTGGTCCAGGCCTGACAAGAAAAAAGAAAAAAAGAAGTCACCTGAAGAGATGATTTTAAAAAGACAAAAGATAAGGAACACAATTAATCTTAAGGAGACCAAAGAATATATAGAAAACTTTGAAAAAAGTCACTTATTATGGAAACAATGATTTAGGGAATTATCAATCCTGGGAAATTTTTTATTGGTAATCTTAATCTAGAGATTTTTCAAACAATTTATTATAAAACATAATCAGGTGGGTATAAAATAATTTTACTATAAAGCATGAAGACCATTGAATTTTTTGTCCTTTAATTGGAAATTTCTAATATAGCGCTTTATTTATTCGTAGCTAAATTTTATAAAGTTAATATTGTGAGTATTGACATACTTTTATGGCAAATGTGAGATGTGATAAAACAGAAGTCGAACTTGAGATATGTTACTTACATAAAAAATCAAGGTCTGGGTACAATACAATATAGAAAAGTTTGTAGTTTAACAGTATGCGATGCGAAAAGAGAAAACCCTATGTCAGCAGAATCTAGACAGAATAATATAGTACAGGTCACACGCAAGACACAGCTAGAGATAGCAATGATCTAATTTACTTAGGAAAACATAATCTGAGTAGAAAGAGGGAAAAATTATGTGTCCTGTGACAGAGCTACTGTTCTAATTTCAATAGGCTAAAGTAGAAAAGAATGCAAGCAGACAAAACTCTCCACACTGGAATATAATAGAATAAAAAGAAAAGTTGCCAAGGGATGTAGAATGATTATATAGGAGCAGTGCTAATTAAGTGGGGGTATGCCAGTATTCGGGGGCACGCGTGAGATGATTGGACTGATTAGTATTGGTGGTGAAATTTCCAGTTTCACATTATCCATTTATATATAAACCATATGTAAAAATGTAATAATGCAAAGATCTTTGTATTTTTTAATAGTTATTGTTTTCATATGCTGTGGAAGTACAACAGATAAGAAAGTACTGGAACATATGATTGGAAAGTGAAAGCTAAGTCAAGTAAATCATCAAGTTTGGTGCTGACAGCAATGGGATTCTCGATGAGTCTCTCTCAATACCTGTGTCCCTCATCAATCAGATTGCGGTCTGGCAAGTCACCCTCTGTATGGTATCCAGGTTATCTCACAAGAGCTAATCAACTGCAAAGTTTTTCTGGTTGGCCAACACTGGTGTGTCAGTGTGTAGGTGATCCACAAGTGAACATCTACTAGTGGTTTCCTCCTTATTTTCTCCAGCATGTCTGTTGTCTTACTTGATAGTTTATGTGATAAGGGTTAAGGGGCTGTACAGTTGCATTTTTGAGGAGTGCTGCTTCTTAGATTTGTTCAAAACAGCATGCACCATCTGTGTGTACTTCCATTAGTCTTTTCTCCAAGTGTTACATTAAAGTCCAAGGTGGTACAAGTCATTGAGCACTGCAGCTAAGAAAAATCAAATGCTCAACTTTAATTTTTTCAGAGATCAGATTTCCATAATGATTGATAAGTGCTGTCAAAAGTAGTTCAACCGACACCATCCTGTGTTGTATATTGAGCGATACTTCTGGCATCAAAATGTACCAATCATGGCATAATTGGAGAAAATATCGCTGGCCAGACAGCGCACATCAGAATGTTGAGAAACCACTGATGTAAAGATTTTGTCAGAAAAGATTCTCAACGTTTATTGCTGAACAGGCATGGCAGTGTTCGACACTCCAAAATTTTCAACTGGATAAAGTGTTAGTTCTTGACACAATAATCTTATGATAGCAGAAGAAAATGGTTAAGAAGAATAATCATTGGGCAGAATACAATAATAATAATAAGACAATTAACAAGAAAAAGAAACAAATATCCTGAAGAGGAGACAAGGTGGGGTTGGGAATTTAACAAGACAGATAGAGTCGATGTAGAAAGTGTGCAAACAAGTGACAATTCAATCTATTAAGGAAAACCAAACCTAGAAGAGATTTCAGAGAATTACAGGAATATTCTTCTCTTTAAATAAAATTGGCTAAGCGAAATGATTAAGGTTATTTCTATTGCAATTAGTAACATTGTCCTTCTTGTATTTCAAACTTTTCAAAGTTATATTCTAAAGCCTCTACACAATTTAAAATTACTTGGGTTTACTTACATTTACTCTAAAACAGTGTATTTAATGTTGTGGAAGTAATTCTCATTTTCATGAGAAAATCAAATATTTCATCTAATTTGCCTTTGTTTCATTTTTTCCAAAGGACAAAAATGTTTTTAATAATTATAAGAATTAGCGTATTAAATTTTTAATATGTAACGTTTTTGTTGTTGTTTCATGTGATAAAATCAAATTATGTTCTGATATGAAACAATTCAAAGGTGAAAGGGCAAATGTTTCCACTGTTATGAGTTTCTAAAGATAAATAGATTTTTGGTTACAAATTGTCTGTAATTTTTATTTAAAAAAAATATTTAAATAAAAATCTGTCATCATTGAATTTTAATAATAATATGAATAATTGTGTATTAAAAAAACAAAAAAAAAAAAAAAAAAGGATTCAATCACTAAACTGAGAGTGTGATATTGCACCAGATGAATGACAGTAATTTGATCAATGAGTGAAAGAACTTTAATTTTAATTTTGAATTGCAGCAATATGAAGTCAACCATTTCATGTTGTTGGATTGTTGAAATACATTTTTTGAATGGAGTCTTTATAATCTGTACAGAGAGATTGATACATGAGTATACAAGCATATAAAATGGACAGCTCATGACAAAAACATGGTAAAAATCCATGGAAGGTGAATGGTAGTAACCAAGGTTTCACTGAAACAGAAGCATTAAAATGCATAAATATCTACGTGCCCATCACACGAACACTTGAATGAGAGATGATTTCAGTTCTGGTAATAGAAAAAAAATCTAACAGAAATCAGAGTTTTTACAAAAGAAAAAAGTTGTATTCATTTAGGATTTTTCATTATTCTGAATTGGTTTATCTATTTCTCAGAAACAACAATTGTTTTGCACTTGTCTACAGTGACCCCAATAGAGCAGAGTTTAATAAGTTTAGAGAGGAAGTAACAAAATACATGGGGATCGCCAGAGGAATGCAATTCAATTTCAGGACATAGATTTGCAGCATTCATATTTCAAGTTTATTTTGGTTTTATCTATTTTTTTTTTATAAAAGTTGCATTCACTGTTATTTGGTCAGAAAAAATTCATCTGAACAAGTTTTTAATTGATAAAAAATAAAAATGCCAAAATTAAAATAAATTAAACTTTGAAAAATATACACAGAATGATGGTTTCTATTCTAATCCTAAATAAAAGAAATGCAGATTTTAAAAAATTATAGTTTTTCTAACATAGTGAAGACAATAGAAAAAATTGTTTAATCACAGTATTAATATTAAGCAAATTTATAGTTGCTTTCTTAAATATTTTTATTAAAATAAAAAAGTTTCTAAATGCCTTTTTTTTTTTGGGGGATTTTTGTGGTTGTTTTTACCATACTAACCAAGATACCATATATTATAAAAAAAAAATTGATTTACAATTACATTTTTGGTGTGCTTTTTAAATTGTTTTGGCCCATATAGAGAGAAATGACGGAGGACAAAAAAAAAAAGAAGTAGGTAGAGCATATTGTGGTAATGATATAAAATCAAAGTTTTGGCTTGAAAATGCAAAATGGCCATTTCCCAGCAAAGAATAAATACTTAGCAATTTATATATCTGATTAATTGATTAATGAAAACGCTAAGAAAAAAAATTAAATCTATTGGCTGGCAAAGCTGATCCATGTAATCATGTCATTATATCATCTCAATCATTTGTTTAAACAAATGTTTTCTTATTTAACTCATTCTTATATGCATATATTTTTTAAGTCAATCCACAAATCAAACCTCGAGCCGTTGGAATATCAGATTTTGGCTTTTGAAATCTTGAACAGTGACCTTGAACGTGAAGACGACCTGAACGCAGCGTGGAACGTCGTCTCTTTCTAGAGTTCTGTCTTTCTGATGAGCTGGACCCTGTTTATAGATCAGGTAGATGTTACAGTGACAGTTCATGGGTAACAAAGGCAAAGTTAAGAAAAAGAAAAATATTCACAAAAACACAAGCAGAAGAAGAAAAAAAAAAAAGGTTAACATAATTGTCAATTATTTAAGAGGAGACAAATAAAATATTGCATTTTAGATTCAAACATCTAAGAAAACAGGAAACAAACAATTCAAATGCAAATGAAGTGAAATAAAAACTGTTTTTGACTATTTAATCACAGATTTATAGATAATCTATTTAAGGACTGAAAAATTCAAGTTTTTTAATTTCTTGTTAATAGATAGCGTTCGACACATTTGCTGGATTGATTTGGACTACTATTTTCATCACATTGTAGTTTTGATTATATCCAGTGTTTGGCTCAGCCTGCCTTACTCAAGTAACTTAACTGCATAAAAAAGGAAGCTTAGTAATCTTGACTTCCCTGACTCACATTCTACCAAATAAATCTTTTATTTGAGAACGGTGAAGAGAAAGGAAATGTTAGAGTGCACCATAAGATAAGAAACTGTATTATCCAAGATAATACAGCCATTAAAGGAGACAATATAAGAATTAAGTAAAATAAGTAATAGGAATTTCATGCCTAATACATATAAGTTTCATAGTGTAGTTCAGTAAGGTCTTATATTATAGTCGTACTGCAATATACTAAGTAAACACATACAAAGTCTATAAAGTGCCCAAATAGGGTTGGTAAGCAATAAAACAAAAGAATTTAACAAGAATTGTAAACATTTTTTTTAAAATTGAGAAAAACAATAGATGGGAAAAAAAAAGGCTAAAATATATATATAGTATATATATACTATAGTAATAATATATAGATATAAATAAAAGGAGCCGGCGTCTATACAATGTAGAACTTATAAGACTCAGAAAAGAGTTGTCATAGGAGCATTAAAACTAAGCATACACTAATGTTTATAAGGTAAAGTACACGAAACTTAGTTTTGATTTACTGAATAGAAGATATAAATCCTAATAATTAAAATCAAGTTGATTTGCTGAATTCTTTCACAGTCTTCAATATGTACAAAAAGCATAGGAAGTAACTCTTAAGTTCCTTATAAAGCCGCATCGTATTGAAATACACAGATTCCATAGGCAAAATTTGAATTGAATGCTATTGTTTGAAAATTGTTTTGTTATTTAGTACTAATTGTGAAAAAAACAAACAAAAACAAAAAAAAAAACATTCTTGTTTTATTTAAACACGTCTGGTTAACCACTGCACGTTAGGGCTTAAAGATAACAACTAATTTTTCTGTTCTGACATAATCTTAAAATCCCTATCCAAAATTTCCTTTAGCCTCAAAAAAGTTTTTATCTGGTAACTTTTTACACATCGACCCTGTTGCCCTTTTTTTATTTTTATCCATTCACTGTAAACTGACTGGACCATTAAACAAAAATAGTTGAAAAACTTTTATCACTGATACTGGAAATAGATCCTATATGTACAACACACGGAGTAGTAGTTAGTTTATTTTCTACAGGTCAATGGCCTGTCATGGTGGAATAAAAGCATTGTTAAACTCTTTAACATCCTGATTAAATATTTTCCCAAGTCAGAGCCGCCATATAACTATTAAGGAATTAATTTTTTTTTTTAAAATGGGTAAAATGCAATTTTCTTAAATTTATCTGTTATTTCTTTAAATTAAAGACCTCTAAATATGTTTAAATATTACATTTAAACCAAAAGCTATCATTTGGTAAGGATAGGAAAATGAATGACTTCCAGTCGGGAGGGAATAAGAGGCGTATAGGAACGTTAAGAGTTAAAGTGTAATTAGTTACCCGGTGGTGGTCATAATACCCAGTTTCAATTAGTGCATGAAAAGTCATTCTGGATAGTGGGAGACAAT
This sequence comes from Doryteuthis pealeii, assembly GCA_023376005.1. Taxonomy (NCBI): domain Eukaryota; kingdom Metazoa; phylum Mollusca; class Cephalopoda; order Myopsida; family Loliginidae; genus Doryteuthis; species Doryteuthis pealeii. Next base: position 34,543,992 of record CM042147.1, on the reverse strand, counting down.
TGACATTTCAATATTAATTAGAAATTATGCTGGGTACGAGATAGTTTTTCTAAGGCAGCGGGTTAGTGAGTGGAGTGAATAAAGGGTTTGAGTGCGAAGAGACAAAAGAAAGCGCGTGATTGGAGGATACCTGAAGAAGCTAGTATCCATGACCCCAAAAAATGTGACTATAATATGATAAGGAACAGACAACTAAGATGAAGAGATGTGAGATTACATCAGTGATGATGAGGTGACTGGTCGGAACGACGAAGAGAGCGAAAGAGTATCCTGTCTGTTCTTGTTCTATATTCAGAATACAAATAGCAATTAGCTTTATAATTGTCAACACCCCAATTCATCTATGCAAACTTAGAGCATAACAGTAATATAAAGTTGTTTTAATGTGAGAAGACAGTCATCAGAAAATACGTAGATTAACTAGAATGTAAAAGTGTGCTTTTTGGTAATTTAACAATTTCCCATCACCTACTCATTCGCAAATCAGGAGCCAAGCAAAGACCCCAGTCTCAATAATTGTAACAGATTAGGGCAAATCCCTTCTTTTCCTGTAAATTCTCAGCTAATCAGCTACAAAAAACTTCTTGTCTGTTAATCCTTTTAGCAGCAGATGAATATTGTGGAAATTGATAGTTACCTTGTCCCTGTATTTACAGAAAATACTTAAAAGTAACAAGTGATGATTGTGAAAGGTCTGTCCCAGATTCCAAATGTTTCTTAGTTTGGTTATCTATTTTCTAACAAACCTGCTTTAGTGCAACAAAATGCGTTAGAGTTAGTTGGCAGTGGAATTGGTGGACAATTTACTACCGTGTTACAGTTACCTGGACCTGGAGCCGGAAGCTTCTTCTTCCTCCTCTCCTTCTGGGTGAGGATCTGTTTCTGGCTGATGGTCGAACTGGGAATACTGATGATGATGAGAATCGAGAACGAGAATCGTGACTGCTGGAATGGGAACGTGAATGACCCACTTTGAAGAAGGACTTTGAGAATTGACTTTAGAACCACTGTGTGACCGACTTCGAGACCACTGAAAGAGAGCTTGAACTGCTACGGATCGGATGTGGACCTAGAGCGTGGATGAACTTGTCCGAGAAAGAGACTTGCGACTTTTTGACACTGTCATTCTCCCCTCCTCATCAGATCCAACAAATGTATTTTTGACAAATCTCCATCTTCATCATCGTCTCCTCCATGCTCCTCATCCTACAGAGAAAAATAAGCGTTTTTTCTTACCTCCTCCATAACAACTCCTAACCCCTTTGAGCCCTGAGCTTCTGAAGTAAATTTATAAAAACTGATTTCCACATAGATAACTGGTGCAAGGGAAACTAAAAGTACCAGCTGTAAAAGAGTTCCGCTACGGCCCGCGCTGGCCGGATCAGGGGAGGGGCGTCTGCGCACGGAGGGGCCTTGAAGGAGTGAGGTGAGGGAGTAGGCTGGTCGCGGAGTGGAGGGCGGCATGTAAAGGAAGGACGCGGCTGGTTCGCTGCGGCACAGGAAGAGGGTGGGGGGTGGGAGAGGGGGAGGGTGGCCGGTGGGGTGGAGCGTGTGCACGTAGCAAGAGGTTGTGGCGTCGGATGTTCAAGCGGAGGGGTGGGAGGATGTGGTGCGACTATGTGGATACGTCGTACACGGTAACGACGCGCGCATGTACGGAGGGGGACACGCAGGTCCAGTCAGAGGCGCGGAAGCGGCCGGGGGACGCGAGGGGTGTCAGGGCTAAGGCGTTAGCTGGAGGATAAGGGTGCAGGTCTTGGATACCATAATCGGACGGATACACTGCTATCACGCGGGCCTGAAACGAGTGTAGGGCCAGTATAAAAGGCTCAAAGGGTTAACATTCTTTACAAGAAGTCTCAACTTTTTAGCATGTTAGTGAATTTAATATGTCCAATATGAAATATGTATTTAATATGAAAGCAAAATTAATCATAATGCAATATTTTTTTTCCTATCTTGTAATTAGGAAATCCTTTTATCATATGAATCATAATTAGAAAGTAAAATTGATGTTAATTAAAAATTTAGAAGAAAAAAAGTTTCTCATCTTAAAAACTAAGAAAAAAAGAGTTTGATTAGTTTAATTGACAGCTTATAAGAACTGCCCCATAGAAAGTTACCTGTGTCTTAATATGTCAAGGGTCACATTTGGGTTACTGGTTACTGCAGTGCCCATTAAATTAAACCACAGAATATCTCTGCATGTAAATATATGAAATTTAAAAAATGACGCCATAAGGCTATAAATGTCAGGCGAAAATTTTTACCTGACATTGTGTAGTTTAAACCAGTTTATTATTTTTATTTAAAAAAATAAAAAAATGCCTGCCAATATTTTGTGGTGCGTCTTATAAGCTGTCAAATATGGTAAATTAAACCTAAGGTACAATGAAGGATTTAAGTGAAGATTTGTCTTTCCATTAAGGACAGAACCCAGCTGAGAAAATTTCACCTGAACATTCACAGTTTAGAATCCAATTTATCTTTGGCTATTGTGTTCTAGGTCTGCCCCAAATTGAAGGTAATTCTTATAAACCAATCAAAATATAGTATCTTAAACTAATAATGGAAACAGCAATGGTATTATAGTATTTCTCTCTGTTAAAAAATTGTAAAATTCTTTTGTGGAAATGTGGAATTAAAGAAAGAAAAGAAAAGAAAAAAAAGGCTAAGAATAGAGAGTGGTACAATACCTCTGAATCAATTTGTATTTTGGAAATGCCAAATCTTCTCCTCTTTCTTGGCAGCATCAGCAACAGGAGATTGGGGTTTATTTTATCAAGTCCCATGCCATTTTCCGGAATTGTCTTTTTCTTCCGCCCAAACTAGAAAGAGAATTAAATTTAAAAAAAAGTGTTTGTTTTCAATTCTTCAAAAATTTATAATTAAGAATTTATAAATGTCAACTACCTAGAAGAGGAAAGTGAATAAAAGAAAAAATTCCAGTTAGAAAATCAAACAAGATGACAATATAAAGAAACAATTACCTCATCGTATTCACCATCAGATTCATTCCTTTCGATATATTCCACTACTTCATCTTTTCCATGTAGCCACCTCCATAACCTAAAAAAGAAGAGAAAGGAGTTGTATAAAGAAATCATCACTGTCAAGTCCTTCGAAATGTTCCATCACAATCTTCTCATGATCAACAATATTTACATATAATAATGGAACAGGGAGATTTATATAAAAAAACAGAAAGGTTAGTTGAAGTGGGGGAAAAAAAACCCAAAAAAACAACATGCTGTAGTGAGTATTCTTCTTTAGTTCAGAGGGATATTCATAAAACAGTATCTTTTCAGAAATATTTAATATACAAATGCTTGGGCCATGTTGGAGAAAAAAGCTCAGAGAATGTGTGTATCTTGATATCATTCTGAGTATGGTGAATGTTTGTTAGTCCCTAATAAGCTGTGTGCATATATCATATAAAAAGGACTTGCCAGTTTTTAAATGTATGGAAGGCCAAACATCTCATCATCTCTTATGCCTGTGTCTCATATGATATTTCAAACCAACCACAGATTTGTGTGCAGAATTATCAGATGATGTAGCTGGCATTACTGGGTCTAGCCTTTTGCTTCTCTCTCAATACTTAAGATGCTGGTGGTTTTTGTTAAAATTTTGATGGCTTTAGATCATTTTGCCCTCCAAACCTTGTGAATTAAAGCAACTTGCGCGAATGTATCAACAAATATACCCAGAGCTACAAGATCGTTTTTTTTTTTATTTTTTAAATCTTTCCCCTGTACTTGAGATATGGTTGTTCAACATTTCTCTTTATGTCATGAAGTTTGCTATAGATGAGGATCTTTGTAATTCTCAAGTCTCTCATTCAAATGATGTCCAGCCCATCTCAATTGTATTGTATGAGGAGGGTTTCAATGTTAAAAATTTTGCACTTAGCAAAGAGAGATTCAGTCTTGCCATGCATATCCAAAAATCGAGTGAAGATAACTCTAATGAAAGGTATCAAGCTGGTTAATTCATGTTTGATAGGGTGTCTGTCATATATATATATATAATATTATTATATATATAATATTAGCAAATCAACTTACCTGTACGTGGTTCAATTCGGCCATATTTAGGAGCATTGCACATGTTACAGGCCGTTCTCCTAGCCCAATTTACATTTCCACAACTGAAGGGAAGGAAATAAAATAAGTGTTTTAAAGCAAATATCAAAAATTTCATTTTAATATTATATCATCATTAACAACAACAGCATCATGATAATAAAAATGACTGCAAACTATTTCCCACTAAGTTGATAATGAATTGTAGAGATTTAACAGAAAAATATATCTAAATGTTTGTTGGAATATATATACGGTCAGAAAAGCAGCAGCAATATGAACAGCAAAGTCCAAAGAGTTTAACAATTTATAGTTTACACTGGCATAGCATCTCCAAGCCACTGATACTAAACTAACCAAGATGAAATATACAGAGCTTAAATAGAGCTCCAAGGTAGAACTCGCTCTCAACAAGCAGGGGTGGCAAGTTATCTTAAAACTGATTGATTGTTACATGTAATGGTATGCAAATCTAACACTAAATATTGAACAAGATTGTCTTTTGAATTTAAGTTTAGCTTGCAATCATATAGTGTGGGATTGTCACTGTTTCAGCCTTTACTGGAACGGTGTGCCAAAATGCAGTATTATTGGTAGAGTGCTCAATATAAAATAGAGCTGTTATATAATATAATAAAATAAATATATAAAGGTTTTACATATCTATTTATTTGGTGACAAAGGAACATTCACAACCATTTTGGTTTCATGCATCAACATGTTTCATCCAATCATACACATCCTATGTCTATTGAAATTTTCTGAAATTTTTTCGATTTTCCTTGCATTTTTACATGTTCACCTGATGATTGTTGATGCATGAAACCAAAATGGTCGTGAATTTTCCTTTGTCACCAAATAAATAGATATGTAAAACCTTTATATATAAATATATTATTATATATATATATATATATATATACACATACATACATACGTGCAAGGAACAATGGATTGAAACTGCTGCTGAGAACTGTACCCATTCTGCCCCAGAAATTTTGACTTTGCATAACAATATTTTTGGACCTTTCTATTTTACATATTTTTCAAACTTCTACTTTACATGAATTATTATACCCTAACAACAACAAAAAATATTTAAACATTTTTGGACTTTCTATTTCATTTTAAACAATCTTTTTTTTTATTCTTTAAAACCAATGATTTCTGGGATTGGTGTTTCATCACTATTTGAATGAGAATGCTATCATTGCTTAGCATTTCGTTTACATTTTTCTTACATTTCCAGTTTCGAGAAGAGCTTTTTAACATCAAAAAAAAGGCTCAAAAACTTTTAATTGTTTGCAAATTTTCTTTTCATATGATTTATGATTATTAACCCAGTTGAAACTGTTGATAATTTAAATTTAAAACCAAACGCTTTAGCGTTGGCTTTATAAATGTCAATCTTTGACATATTTTTTGTTTTTTCATACTTAATACTTATTCACACACACACACACACACACACATGTATGTGTGTATGCATGATAGAAATAACAATCAGAGTAAGTTGTAATAAAAAGCAACTAAAATGATCAAAGAAAAATTCTTGTGAATAATTAATAATGATTCATCAATCATTTATGAAAATAAAAAAAAGAAGAAAAAAAAGCCACCCCACCTAGATTCCATCTTATAGGGGATTAGAGAACATCCTTGCAATATTGAGGCCAAGATCATGAAATACTAGGGTGAGTCAAAAGTTTTGCAATATGAGGCACATTTTGGCAGTTTCTGATGCTTTGCCCAAGGTTGTGATGGGACAAACTACGCTGGACTATGATATGTCATACTCTGTGTGCTACTTGCCAGATTTTACTTTAAAGCTGGGAATCCAGTTTTAGGCCTACCTGATCCGTGCCTGATTGTCAAAGTTCTTGCACCTGAGCAAAAATTCTTTGAAACCATCTGGTTGCTATTTATCTGAATTTTTGAGATGAGGCCTTGATAATTTGTATTATTTTTTAAGTGTTGCATCTCAAATCACATGGAGTGAATCAATGTACATGGCAATGCATCAATTACCTCAGTACTAACAATTAACCACCTGTCCTGTTGGGTGGGACAGTAGAATACACTGACTGCACCCCTCTGTAGAGGGTAAACTCTCCTCAATGGGGCCACCTGTTGGCTGTGGGTGGCGACTCTTGATGGAATCCTGGTGGCTGAGCAGTCCATGACATTCAACAATCCACTTTGGCCCTTACTTAGGCTAGACTGGGGGAGTTGGAGAGACCCATTGATCAAATGGCTGGTCACAACCCTATTATTCTTATGGCAAAACCCCAACCCTTTTTATCATATGTGCTAGAAGGTGGTGGTGAGGGTCTTGTTAGTGTCCTGGGTATGATGTTAAACTGCACCTAATGGTGAAGTTCCAATTGGAAGCTTTGGGGAGTGTGAAGTACCCCTCCATCACCATTACTCCCAGTTCCACTCTGACCCAGAGTGGCAGTAGCTGTTAGGCTCCCATCTATGGGTTAAATAGAAAAAATGAGTTAAAGAAAAGGAAAAAAGAGTTTGAAAACAAAAAAAATCTTTTTTTTAAATACCCATAAAAAAAAAACTAAAAAAAACCCAAAAAAACTTTGGCATAAAATAAATCAACAAGGGTTGACATGCTATAAAATCCACTAACCACAACCTTCCACCATGGCTTAAACTATTTCAGTCATGTGATAATATGCGCCAGAAAACTAGCATGTACCAAAATCTTGCAAACTTTTGACTCCCCTCCAAACACATTTGACCCCCTTAAGAAACTATCCTTACCTTTTACACTGCCAATCATCAGCACTGAATAAACCACGACTCTTCTCTGCCATTGCCTTCCCCAATCTCAGTGCCACCTTTTTTAAAAGTGACTGCATCTTTCTTTTCAGCTAAACATAAGAAATAAATAGATTAACAAAAGTAGATGTAAAAAAAAAAATCAAAAACACATACACACACGTATAAAATGGTCTGTAGTTCATAAATAAATCTGTTTAGTAAATGGCAATGTGAATAAAGTAGAAACTGAAGACCCATTTAACAACGACTAAAGACTTCAAATTCTTCCTGACATTTTTCATTGCACTTAAGTGGAGAAAGTTTGGGTCTTCATTATATTTATCAGTTTAAACAAAAAAAAAAAAAAAAAAAAGAAAATGATTTGGCTTTTACTTAATTTTAGAAAAAGTCTACTTCACAAATAACATCAATAAACTGGGCTCTTAATTACACACCAAACTTCTTATCTAAAAAGCCTTTAAATATACTTACCCATATTAATTGATTTTTCTTTGGGCCGATAAAGACTATATAGAAACTGAAAAGGAGTTTCTGTCTGAAATAGAAAAATTAAAGAATTATATATATTTATATACAACATACATACATATATATATATATATACACATATTAGGTATACCCAAAAAAAATTGTCGACTACGTTTTTAAAAACAAATTAAAATTAATTAAATCTGTTATTTAAGGTCAAACTTTTGTCTAAAACGATAAGTAGTAACATAATGACCATCATTAGAAAAAGAAAAATATTATATATGCAGTTTATTTTTAATAGATTTAAAATGATTTGTTTTGGTCAATTTTGACTGCGAAAAAAAATCAGGTAATTTATCCGATTTTAATGAAATTTTCAGTATTAATTTATCAATTAATGAATTTTATAATGCATCAGTTATTTTATTTCAAAACTTTAATAAAGTATTTTTGCTATGAAAAATTATATATAAAATTCATTTAAAATATGAAAAGCCTGATGTTAAGTTTAAAATGTTATATTTTTTAGTTCTAAAAAATAAATATCTATTTAATGCAAACCTTATTTTAGTCATTCAAAGTATACATTCTGAAGAAAACTCTATTGAAAAATAGAATAACTCTTTATATAATTTTATTTAACAAAGCCTTTAAAAAGATCTTTCATTCTCAATGTACACACAGAGATTGGAAGCGTTTTTGTAGATATGAAATGCTTGTAAAATATTTAAAAATAGGGACCAAAAATAGTAAAAGGATTTTGAAAAAAAAAAAAAAGAAAGAGAAGCTGATTATATTGAAAACAAATTTTTTTTTGTAGTAAAAGTGACAAAATGGAAGAAACAGGTTTTACCAGTTCACCTAAAAGCTGACTTTAAAATAAAGACTTTCATTCCAAGTGTTGTTCATGATTATTGACCCCATTCTTTTGATTAGGTTTCCAGATTTTAGTAGATTCATTTTTCTCACAACAAATAAGATCAAATAATTGGAACAATTTGGGGAACAAGAACTAATCTTGTTAGTAGATGTGACATATTAAACAGCAATAGAGAGAATAAACTTAAAAGTAAAAAAAGGCTTTTAATTCCAGTTAACTCACAAATGGTTGGTATCATATACAGAGTCAAAGATTACCAAATCAGTTCAGCACTAAATCTAGAATTAGTACTTGCAGGGAACATTATATTAAAATGGCTCTCATGAGTCAGCCTTATATATTATATATTATATATATATATATATTATATATTATTATTATATTATATATATATATATATTATTATAATGGAGATTGGGTGGTTTTTCTGTCTGTAACAGAAACTATATCACTACTCAAGTCACAATTCCCTTAATTATCTACGTCAAATTCTCCATGGTTTCATTCTTTTAACCTTCAATTATAATAAAAACTGTTTTAAAATTATTAATACTGTTGACCATATCTACAACTAATAACATGTAATGATTTATTATATACAACAAATAGCGATTTACAGTATGAACGGAAAGGGCTTATTTGCATATTGATACTTAAAATTTGTTTTAATAATATGTGTTGGTATTATTTGATTTCTAATTGTTTGGTTTTATTTTAATGAATATGAGCAATTCTGGGGATAAATCTTAAAAGAAATTATTTACAAGAAGAAATACTGTAATTTTATTCTTTACTTCCTAATTTAACTAAATAGTTAAATAAAGAAAAATTTAGTAATGAAAGACGGAAGGGTGGAAGAGTAAGTTTCAGTTGTTCTATTTTTCGATTATAGCCCCCTCTGTTGCAAATCTTTTTTTTTCATTCTTATTTCGTTAGTCTTTTCTAATTTAATATGATTTTTATTACATTAAAACTTAAATACTTGCACCGCAGGGTGCATATATTTGCTAGTATATATATATATAATATATAATATAAAAATTAGAAAGGATCGAACAAAAACTTGTTCAACATGAATCATCAGTACAGTTTAACGAAACTATTATATATATATATATATATATATAATATATATAATATATAGTAATTAGGGGATAAATTTTACACAATGCAACATTGGTGGTTATATATTTCAGACAAGAAATCGTTTATGGTTTTTACAAAGAGGATAATCCAACAAATTGAGAGAGAGAAAAGAGAAGAAGAGTGACTTATTCAAATAATTATGTAGTGACATTTAACTGAACTTTTTAAAAGCAATGCATTTAGGAAATTAGAATATTTTATCTTGCATGTTTATAAGTATTCCTTTAGTGTTTTTCTCTGCTGGTCTGGTTACCACAACTGGTGCCAATCTTGACAGTTTGAATTTGTTCATTTAATATAACTTTGCTGATTTCAGCAGACATATTCAGATGAGCATATAAGTTCAGAGAAAACAGCTTTATATATATAAATAATAATAATGAATGAATGAATGAATACCTTGGTGTAGATATAAATTTATTTCAGCATTTTCTTTGACTCGTCAGTCTGATCTTTACCAATTCGAAGACCTCAGACTCCTTTCACTGATATTCAAATTTTTTATTTTTTTTACTGGTTTTCAAATTACTCATCTGCATTTGTAAAATATGCCAGCTCATGAGCATGCACACACTTGCAATTTTAATAAATTTTATGGTTTGTTTATGCTGGTCATGTTTATAACGTCTTTTTAAAATTTAATTTTTTAATACTTGTGAATATGTATGTTCTAATTTCATGTATTAAATGTATTTTATGTTTTGATTGTTGAGGTTTGTTTTATATGTATATATTGGCTGTTTACATTTGAATATGCCGAAATAAATTATAATTACACCAAGGTATCCATTTATTCATAATACTCCGTATATGTAAAAAAAATATATACATAAATCTTTATATGTACGTTTGAGTTCTCAATTTTGGTGGAATCCTATCAAGGAAACACTAGATATCATCGCCATATATATATATATATAACAATTTGGTTTTCTTTTTTGTCAACAACTTTATTCTTGCCGGACAGATCATAGCTAGCAGTAAACCATACTAGAAAGAGAAAGGGGGGATTTGTTTTCCCACACCAGAACCGTCAAATTAAGAGAGAAAAGAGAGTAATTCATTAAGATTCGACTGTCCAGCTATTTCCACTGTGCGTGTCATTTTTGAGATTCTCCCTTTCTCTGACTTTCCTGAACACCGGGCCCCTTATTTTATAATAATCGTTTTTCCCTCATGTTAGCCGATTCTTTTGCGATGTAATTAACCCCCATTCCTTCTGCTATTGTTTTGCTTATTTTCCCAAATACTCTCTAACATAAGAATTTTGTTTGACTAGAATTTTTTTAAAAACAATAAATACATTCCAACCAGATTTTTTTTTTTTTCAAAGTATTTTCCTTTTTATCTTCTTTCACTCATAAGTTACATTTACTAATTGTTTTGAGACCCCTAATTTATATATACAAGATCTTGTGATATTTCAAATCCTGAAGGAAGCTTATGCATTTAGCACCAAAATAAAATCGTCCAAGATCCCAATAATTCAACTAAAATATTTTATGTCATACAATCCAGAGTTTTAGCTGTAGAAGGCACTATACAGAAAAATCTGTTAAAAACAAAACCCATCCTCAATTATATATGAAGGTTCTGCTAGTTGACTAAAAAAAAAAAAAAAAAAAAATCTTTGCTGTCAATCATTACTGTAATCCTTTTGGTTACTTTCCTAAAACAAATAGTTTATATATTTCATTAATCTCAAAAGGATAAAAAGATTAGTAAAACATTTAATTTTCAATAGGCTAAATTAGTCTCAATCTGTCTGATCATCTCTTTGTAATTGTTTTGCTTATTAGGTTTAGAAAAATTTATTTTAACTTACAGATTTCTAGAAGTTGTGATGGCTACAAAACTCAAAAAAAGGACCTGGCCCAACTTTTTAACTCAATAAACAATATCTAAGCAGATTTTCAGAACCTAATAAAACAGAGGTACCTGAAAGTACAATAGATCTTTTTTTGTATTGGGTGATTCACTTACATTTTACTTCTTGAAAAACCACCTGAAAAAAAAGTTTAAAAGCAAAACCAGGTATCTTAGCATATTCTTAATTCATTATAATCATTTCTTTGATATAAAGAATGAATAAAACAGATGCTTAAATTGTGTTATATGACCGATATTAACATTTCATTCTTTCCAATATATCCTTTAGAATTGGTAGTTTTGATAAACCTTTGACAATTGCAATTGATACATTTACTTAAAAACATCTAATAATTAATATCTATCTATCTATCTATCTATCTATCTCTCTCCTCTCTCTCTTATATATATATATATATATAAAATATAAATAAATAAAGGGCAGTTGTGTGAATCTGTATGCTTGGAAGAAACTTTGAAAACAAAGTAAATAATATACACATTAAATATCACCAGGGCTTGTTTTTTTGAGCAAAATAAATGAAGATTTGATTTATATTATCGAATGCATTTAAAAATGAATAGTATTATAAAATAATGTTAAAAATTCTACTTGGCCATTTTCTGTGTTTTTTTGCTAAAAGTAAACAAATGGAAGCTCAATCAAATTTTTTCTTTCCATTTTTTTTCATATTAAAATCTACATTTTATTGATTCAAAGTTGTAGTAAATATTTCATTGTACAGGATAAATAATTGTTTTATTTATTCTATGTCTTATTATACAATTTTTTATGAACAGTTCAATTAATCACTTAGTTTACACTTTTTGACAGTTACGGTGAGTTGATATTTAACTTTAAACAAATACAAATTCTTTTCTAATAAGATGTATGATTTTTAGATTTTTTTTTTTTTGCATTTTAATATTTTAAATGGAGACATTAATTTTACACAGAGGTTTCATGCCTGTGCACTTTTTTTTTTAATCAAAAATTAAAATTTCCACACATAAAAAAGCCCAGTCATTTAAAAATTTTTTTTTTTTATTTACCCCTTTTTTTTTAATTTAAAAAAATAATATGCATACAATTATCACAGAATGTTAAACAAACCCGAAACAATACTTTTAATTAAATTTATTTTCATGTTAGCCATTGTTTATAAAATAATCACGTTTAATTTATTTAAATATAAAATCAGTTTACTAATGCAGAATAGCGCGCAAGAATATTAGATTACGTTTAAAAAATGTATTATATTTCATGAAAATATCCAAAGCAAACGGGTCAGGAGTTTCTGTAACCTAATGTTATTACACGTAAAATGCGACTAATGATATTATCTCATGCGCCTATTCATTTGTTAAAAAATCAGTACCATAATTTGATATTCAACTTTTAAACACATTCAAAATTCTTTTTAATTAGAATTATGTTTCAATTTTTTTTACTATACTTGCCTTCCCTCTTGTTCTGCAAAGAGCAAACAGATAGTTTAACCAAGCAGTCATTGAAGAATATCAAACAATTAAATAAAATAACAAAAAAGGAAAACTGAAGCCAATAAACAGTCACCAAGTAGCAGTGACTCTGTGTTTACATTATTCAAATTTAGATCTACATATGTTCTATCAATAATATTGAGCACTCTTTATTTATGAATATATCAAATTCATATAACTATATTATATATATATATATATATATATATATGTTGAATGGATAAAAATGGTTTAAGGAAATGCAAACACATGTTTCGGATGAGAGTTTGTCCATGTACACATTGTATTCTAATTATTATTTTAAATATGAAATGAAATAATAATGATAATAGAAAAATATAAATTTAAGTATACAAAGAAAACGGCCCTATACTTAAAAATTTTTATTTTTCTATTATTATTATTTTATTTCATATTTAAAATAATAACAAATAGAATACAATGTGTACATGGACAAACTCTTGGCCAAAACACGTGTTGGCATTTCATTAAACCATTTTTATCCATTCAAAATTTTCTTTCCTTTATTTATCCTTTCAGCATATTGTCGGATTCATTTCCATTTTTCAATTAGCACACACACACACACACACACACACACACACACATATATATAATATATATATATATATATATATATATATATTTATATTTTTGCTTGAAGGCAATTACAATGCGTATATCATATAAAATTCGATAATTATAGAAAATAATCATGACAAGCCAACTCAACAAAAAATTATGCGATGCTAGAACATCGTACAGTCTGTTTCGACTTTATTAAGTCCCATCAGCGATATATACTAACGATTTCCCTCCGACAGAAATCGAAACCGGTAGTCCAGCAGGCAAAGTCTGTGACTTTACCACTTAGCCAACGGTCCTCACCGCAGAATCCATGCGAAATTAACCTGTCAATGATAATAGCACGCCTCTACCATATGAGGTACGCGGATGTTGAGTGAATAACAACAAACCAGACCATGCCCCGATATATATATATATATATGTATATATACTAAAGCTGTGCAAATCCATGATTGTCTCCTAAAGGCCTTTTTATTGTATAATTTAATGACACAAAAATATGCTATCCTAATCCTTAGTTCTTGGATTGAGTTATGTTTGAAAAAAATCGATTTTAATTGGTTCTAATTAGTTGTAATTTGCAATTAATCAAAAACTGACCCGTCTCTTACTCCACATTCTGCCTATCACCTTCCCCCTCTCTATATATATCTTGATTACCTCCGCGTTATTAATGTTAGTTTATCTGTGAATGTAAAGAGAGTGATTTAGAGAGTGTGAAACATGTTTGTATGTTACATTTCAGAAGCCCTTAGTTTGAATTAGGTCAAATGTTCCCTTTCTTAGAAATCTTACAAAATGATTTTGATTTTTTTTTTTTTTTAATTCTCCAGCCATATTTATTTTATTCTTAATTTAATTCGCTTTTCAAACTCACTTTTCCCTAATCCCAATTATCTACTCAGAGCTCAATGGGTGATTCAACGGGTCATGTTTTGTCTAGTATATAGATATAGATATATATTATCATCAGGTCTTGCTGACTTTCTGTCAAATTTAGTCACATTATAAAAGCGTCATAACTAATAAACTCTGAATTATTTATATGAAGTAAACTTTAAACTTTATTGTATAAGAAAAAATATCCTAGTTGATTTAGTTTACACAAAACATACAATCATAAGTACAAAATTCACTTCTTAAATTTCTCATAAATAAACAAATCCTTTGAAAAACAAGTTTTACATACAACAGTAGGGCTATGACATATACATACTTCTCAGTTTCTAGGATTATTTGCATTATTTAAATTTTTCAGACTATTGTCCTCATCTTTATTGTTATACACAATGTTTTAGCATTCTTGAGGAGTTTCATGTCGATTTTGGTAATCTTCTTGTCGAACTTGCACATCAGCCGAACAAAACAAGGGAGATAATTATCTTGCATTTACAATCATGTTCATTGTACATTCATATTTTTTGTGTAGTTATTTCTTAAGAATTTTTAGCACAGAGTTATATGATATCAAGTATTCCTATCTAATACAAATAATTTGCACACAGTTGTATGGTTTCTTGTATTCTTATTTAGTACAAATAATTTTTAAATATATCTAAGAAATGCACCAAATGATGTATTAAATTTGTGTTGAAATGCAGGGTAAATATATCAAATGGTTTGCTTGACTCCAATTAATTATTGCAAATCACATGTGAATATATTCAATGCTTCTTCTGTCTATCAAGTTATTTCTCCATCTTTGTATTATTGTATTGGCATTTCAGTCTTGGAAGACTATAATAAAGTTTTTTGTGCCCCTGAAGTTACAGCGCCTCCTGTGACTGCGACGTCCGATATTTGAAAAATATTCTCGACCCCAGATGTCGCATTTGAAGGATGTCCCTGAAGATGTTGGTGTGCCAGTACTTTGTTGCCGTTGCTTTCTTCTGGACCTCTTAGT
Organism: Doryteuthis pealeii; assembly: GCA_023376005.1. Taxonomy (NCBI): domain Eukaryota; kingdom Metazoa; phylum Mollusca; class Cephalopoda; order Myopsida; family Loliginidae; genus Doryteuthis; species Doryteuthis pealeii. The sequence goes on along the minus strand of CM042147.1, from coordinate 34,528,751 downwards.
GTTGCGTCAGGGTGACTTCTGACACGAGCAATACTCTACGGAGAGTCTGCCGCCACTGAGGGTGGTCCTGAACCAAATTTTCCCAGCTGGAAGGGGCAATGCCAAAGCATCTGTGATCCGTCTTGCAGACATCCTTAAATTGCGGTCGCCCCGCCACCTTTATACAGGTTAATTAATTGATTGATTGACTCCACTTTTTAGGGTGAGGGGTCTTACCCCACTGCAGAGGATAACCGTGTTATCATTTTATTGTGAATTGTTCACACACTATACAACTCTATACAACTACAACCAAAATGAGGTCATTAGTCTGAATAGATCAATGTAGACCAGCTCAGTCTATTAAGTAAGTACGCTAAGTAAAAAATTGTAGCAAGAGGTGAAATGAATTACCCCATGAGTCTAAGTGGGTACTCATGTAAATTGTAAAGAAAACTAGAAACTTTACATTCTTTGTGAATTGTTCCCATATCTTATCACAAAATTGAAGATTTAAGAAACCGAAATTGTTCGAATTTATATATATATATATATATTTCTGTTTTTACTAGCATACCGCATGTATTGCCACCAAATAAAATCAGTGGATTTATAAAGACTAATAAATCAATCAATATCAATTATCAATATTATTATTTGTTAGTGTTAGTACTTACTTGATCACAAAATGACTGGATTTCTTCTGTAGCATCTAATATTTGTGGATTAATTCCTCCGACCATCATGTTTGTTTATTTTCGGGGGTTTGTTTTTCTTGCTTACAAAAATCTAGTTTTTAAGTACAACCTGTTCAGTCAACAACACCTATGGAGCATGTGATAGAGACAAGTTCTTGTGACTGTTTTTATATGGGCCTATCCTAGAATACGAAGCACGTGTTACTTAAGTCATGATCATTTTTTAATTCAAAAACAAAAAGAAGAAAAAAAACATTATTTCTTTCCCCAGGATTGTAAATTGTAAAGAAAACTAGAAACTTTACATTCTTTGTGAATTTTTGGGATAGTCCCTTTATTTTTATTTTTATTTTTTTAAAAAAAGAAATGAATCATTTTAAAAAAATGCTCATGACCAAGTCTAGTCTTGCTCATGTTACCAAAAGGAATTATACAACAAAAGGACAATAAGACAAACATTATCCAAAATTTAACCACAAGTGAATTTTATGGTAAGATATATATATATAATATATATATATATGGGAGGGGGAGCAGAAAAATGGAAATGAAAGAGACAGTATATTGAAGAATGATGAATGAGAGTGAAAAATAGGAAAAGTGAAGATGATTTATTGATATTTAAAAAAATATATCAACACTAAGTGTTTTGATTGGAGATTTACAGTATTGAACATATATTTGAAATAAATGTATTAGGCATGCGTTTTTCCAATCTTCAGGATAACAAATATTGTCTGTTGATGTCAATTCCTGTTCAGTGAGTGATATGAGAAGGAAACATACATATGAAAGATATAATGTCATAACAATGTTTTAAAAAGCCCAGAATTTCTGTCCGAAAGAACACGATTTTAAATTTTAAATTCAGTGTTTCTGTTTGATCTCACTTTCTATTTTTCACTTTCACTCTCTCTCTCTCGATATATATATATATATATGAGTCATGGAAAATGGACTCGTCGATTTGAGTTCAATTCCTAGACGAAGCTGTTGGCATTTCACATAGCGCTAATACCCTTGGGAAAGGTATGAACCCATATATTCTCCCTCCAGCTATGGGTTAAATAGTAGGGCAGACTGGGCCCTTCAGCCTTGGGTAGGTAACCAGTCTAGGAGAGGGATAACTCTGAATTAAAAATTCCTGAGGTCGGTCGTTGATTGGGTTTGTGGCAACCCTTGATGCACCAATTCTTTCCTATCGACTGTGCCAAAAAGTGTGGATGGTCCAACACAAGCCTTCACCACTATAAACAAATTGCTGTGTGGCTGTTCATTGTGTGTATGAACCTTCATGCGTCGAAAATCGATGAGAGAGTCCATCATATATACACACATATATACACACATACACACACACACACACACAAATAGACCCCCACCTAAAGACTAACTCTTAATTGGATCTCTTAGTACAGTTTAAAAACTTTAAAAGCATGACTAACAACTTCTGAAAGGGTTATTTCCTATAACTCCAACATAAACAAAGGGGAACCACTCTTGACTGATAAGTCATTTATTTATTTATTGATCTAATAGGAAAAAAGAAGACGGGTTAGGGTCTAGAGTTAGCGTTAGTTTAATGGGAAAATAAATAATTTATCAGTCAAGAGGTCCCCGTTTGTTTATGTTGGAGTTATAGGAAATAACCTCTGAAAGTTTGATTGAAATCGAGTCAAGAATGAAAGGGACTTAACTCTATGGATAGATGGACATTTGATGAATTACAATAAGATTACAAATTGTTTATGGCTTTAACTTTGGAATTTCAACTTTAAACTTTGCGAGTTGTCTTTATTGACTTTATTGTTACAGCAATAGTAAGTGAGAATTTCAGCAGTTTAATTAAGTAGAGAAAAATAGTGTATCCTATTCCTGGTACCCATAATTAGTTGAGTAATTTATTCAACTTTGTCTAGTTTGACTCAGAGACCTAAGGTTATTTACAGTTACAATAATTGTAGATTTTGGTTGTTGTTGTTTAGTATAATACATTTATTGACGTTTGAATATTGGACCAAGTCTCGAAGTGAAGTGTCCTAAGGTATTACTACGCTAAGGGGTTTACACACATCAGTGTGCATAAAGAAGTAGTTCCCATGATACTGTAGCAGATGAGCTATGGTCTCGGTGACTGTCTTTGTATGTTTGTAGTTTTGTAAACCACAACTCATTGCTAGCAATTTTAGTTTAGATAGAACAAACCCAGACATTTTTGTTGTTTAAGCCTGTGTGTAAAATGATATATCCTTGCTTGGATGAGCTATGGTTTAGCGACGGAAGGGCTGTCTATGTATGTTGGTAGTTTTGTAAACCACAACTCGTTGCTAGAAATTTTAGTTTAGACAGAACAAACCCAAGATACTTTAAAGCTGAAGCCTGTATGTAGTAGGATATATTCTTGTGTGGATATATATGCAAAAACAATTCACAACAAATTAATGAGAACAATTTTAATCAATATGTTGGATATTGTACAAACGGAAATATGAATTTCCGGTTAAATTAAACAAAACGAAGAAAAGATGACAAAAATGACAAAGGACTTTTTCCCGGTAAAGCAAACAAAAGAAGGATGGGAAACAATAAGTTCGGAAATAGTTATCAGATCAAAGATAGGGATGCGTAGGCAGTCGTCAATACAAAAACCAGAGGGTTAAGCAGTCGGGGTCAGTAGTAAACAGACCCCAGAGAGAGAGCGAACAGAGAACAAGTGAGTGACCGCACTCACGGTCACAGTCGATGGGCTGTGAGCCGTCACGTAGCCACCTTTCACCTCACCAACGCATTGTCAACCCTTGGGCAGATTCCCATTGTCAACGCTCACTACCCACACACACCACGAGAGAACGTAAAGAAATAAAATAAAGTTTGTTACAATGCCCATGTGTTGAGTCTCTACGCCGACTACTAACCTACCCGATTTAGCAGTGGGAATGAGAATAAGAATTTGATGACTATGCAACAAATAGGCAAATTTAGAAGAATGAATACAAGAATGACATAACTCCTGAATAGATTAGACTTGATGTCTAACTCTAAGGAGATTATGATATGCTGGATCCCAAGTCATATAGGAGTGAAGAGCTGACTCTGCAGTTCACATTATTATGCTTAGTTGTGATTGCACACTCATGTATCTCACTTTAAATTGAATCAAAATTTGGAGTGAGTGCATCAGTGTAATCACTTCAAATATCAGGTCAGTTTATTTATGCTGTGTTGTGATTACACACTCATGTATCTCACTTTAAATTGAATCAAAATTTGGAGTGAGTGCATCAGTGTAATCACTTTAAATATCAGGTCAGTTTATTTATGCTTAGTTGTGATTGCACACTCATGTATCTCACTTTAAATTGAATCAAAATTTGGAGTGAGTGCATCAGTGTAATCACTTTAAATATCAGGTCAGTTTATTTATGTTATGTTAATGATTGCACACTCATGTATCTCACTTTAAATTGAATCAACATTTGGAGTGAGTGCATCAGTGTAATCACTTTAAATATCAGGTCAGTTTATTTATGCTTAGTTGTGATTACACACTCATGTATCTCACTTTAAATTGAATCAAATTTGGAGTGAGTGCATCAGTGTAATCACTTCAAATATCAGGTCAGTTTATTTATGCTGTGTTGTGATTGCACACTCATGTATCTCACTTTAAATTGAATCAAAATTTGGAGTGAGTGCATCAGTGTAATCACTTTAAATATCAGGTCAGTTTATTTATGCTTAGTTGTGATTACACACTCATGTATCTCACTTTAAATTGAATCAAATTTGGAGTGAGTGCATCAGTGTAATCACTTTAAATATCAGGTCAGTTTATTTATGCTGTGTTGTGATTACACACTCATGTATCTCACTTTAAATTGAATCAAAATTTGGAGTGAGTGCATCAGTGTAATCACTTCAAATATCAGGTCAGTTTATTTATGCTGTGTTGTGATTACACACTCATGTATCTCACTTTAAATTGAATCAAAATTTGGAGTGAGTGCATCAGTGTAATCACTTCAAATATCAGGTCAGTTTATTTATGCTTAGTTGTGATTACACACTCATGTATCTCACTTTAAATTGAATCAAAATTTGGAGTGAGTGCATCAGTGTAATCACTCAGGTCAGTTTATTTATGCTCATGTATCTCACTTTAAATTGAATCAAAATTTGGAGTGAGTGCATCAGTGTAATCACTTCAAATATCAGGTCAGTTTATTTATGCTGTGTTGTGATTACACACTCATGTATCTCACTTTAAATTGAATCAAAATTTGGAGTGAGTGCATCAGTGTAATCACTTTAAATATCAGGTCAGTTTATTTATGTTATGTTAATGATTGTGTACAAGAGATTTTATTAATAAATTACAAATCAATTTTATCTTTTTCAAAATAGATTCCATGGGAAGCGACATACACCAATAAAGATATTATTATCTCTACTTCAAGTATTGAAAAGGGAAAAAAGAAAAAGAGAATGAGAACTGCTATGACCCACAGTCTATGCCTAACCACAATTTTTTTGTAGGTCACAGTTGGTATACAGGGTAAATATAAACGGTGATCAGTAGCCGTTAAGCAGTTGACTCTCTGCTGATGGACACATAGTATCGCGTACTATTGGCACCTTATTCTGATCTCAACTAAACCTGTTTGCTGCTAATTACTTAACCAATTCTGTTCAAATTTACACACCAACTTTTCCCACTTTGACCAATCAGTACTAAAGAGTTTTAAAAAATGAGGTTTGTAGTAAGTGTGAGTTATATATATTTTATATATAGGTTGTACACATCTTACTAACTTAACTCTTAATGTCCTATACCACCTCATTCCACCTGGCTAGAAGTTACATTTTTTTCATAATCTACCCAAATGCTAGCCTTTATTTAAATGTAATATTAAACATTTAGAATTCTTTAATTTAAGGGAAATAACAGGTAAGTTTTAATGAAACAGACATTTTTAGCCATTTTTGATAAATGGTTATAGGTATTGGGCTCTGGACTTAGAAAATTCTCAACAGGATGTTAAGAGTTAAACAAGACTCAACACAATGGAAAAATGACAGTCGTATTAAAATAAACAATCTGTATTAAACAAAGTTACAGAAATGTGGAACAGCATACCGGGCAAAGTCCTTTGTTTTATATTTTGGTAATAATAGTTCATATTTTATCTTCTTTCATTTTCTGATAATGGAGCTGACTTGTTGCATAAGGACTACTTGCTTGTCATCCTCATAACTGCTGAAATTCCCGCTTCTTCTTCTTTTTGGCACTCGATTTGTGAATTCAGCGTCTGTTGGTTTCTGTTACTGCATTTTTGGAATTCTTACTCCCCCCTTTTTAAAACAATTGGCAACTGCCATTTTATTAACCATTACGGGTTCTTGACTGCTGACCTCTGACCTTACTAATGCCAATGACTTCAGTCAGTAGAGTATTCGTTTTTTAACCTCAAGGTCCTGGGTTCACTACCAGCCCTCACCAATTCAGTGCATGAGTAACATGTCTTTGATCTGTGCATCAAAGTGGGGAGCTGATGGTCAGTGTGGCACACCACTTCAGACACAAAAACAATCTCAGTAAAAAAGAAACTTCAGTTTATTATAAACACTAGCAAATATATGCACCCTCCGGGTGCAAGTATTTAAGTTTTAATGTAATGAAATATTGTATTAAATTAGAGGCAGACAAAAAGATATGTAACAGAGTGGGGGTATAATAGAAAAATAGAAATGAAACTTACTCTTCCATCACTCCCGTCTTTCATTGCTGAATTTTACTTATTTAACTATTTAGTTAAATTAGGAAATAAAGAATAAAATGACAGTTATTTTTTCTTGTTAATGGATTTCATTTAAGATTCATTGAAGAGATTTTTGCTTATATTCATTAAAATAAAACCAAACAGTTAGAAATCAATAATACTAAGCACATATTTAATAAAATCACATTTTTAATATCAATATGCAAATTAGCCTTCCCATTCACACTGCAAACCACTATTTTGTTGTATATATAAATACAATTGCATGTTATTTGTATGTAGATATGGACAACACTAATAAAAAGGTGAAGAAATTTTATTGAGGTTTAAATATAAATAAAATCATGGAGAATGTGATGTAAATAACTACGTTAATTGTGACTCGATTAGTAATATAGTTTCGGTTACAGACAGAAAAACACACAATCTCCATTATAATAAGATAAAAAAAACAATCCTTTCATTACCACCAAGAAATTCTTCTCTTTTATTATTGATCTTTTAGAATTTGCAGACCCAACTGTTTAGTTTTCTGCCTTGGTTCATCATAGAGACAAAACAAAGACAAGTGAGTTGGTGTATAGACATCTTTATTACATAAGGGCCAGCTTAGAAGAGAGAAGTTTAATGTCTACAACTAAGGGAGTTAATGCTCCTAACATATATATATACACCTATGCTTATAGATACTCATACAGATATGCTTATACCTATATACATATACATGCATACACACTTATACAGACAGGAGAGTTCCTATCAAGGGAGATTACTAAGTAATATATCAATAACTTAGCTATCTCTTTAACACTATTATGCACACACATCTATTGACATATATACACCTATGCTTATAGATACTCATACAGATATGCTTATACCTATATACATATACATGCATACACACTTATACAGATAGGGGAAGTCCTCATGGTATAGTAGTTTATGGTGATTTAGTATAGGGTTGTTTGATATATTCGTTGTGAGGTCACCAGTTTAATGTTAAAATTCATGCAATATTATTCAAACATAAAAAGACACCATAAAACATTCAATTATTGTAGGCACATGGCATAAATAACAAGACTCAGTTTTAAAACAAACAACTTGTATTGACAAAAGGTTTACAAAAAGGTAATGCAGAATACCGAGTAAAGTTCTTTCATCAGTCTTTTGTACAAAAAGTCATTTTTGTAAAGTTCATTATAACATGTAAGAAAAAGACGTTATAAGTTTTTGAAGTGAGAAAGAAAGAGTAAGAATTCAAAGTCACAAAACAGTCAGCCGTAAATGGCTGATTAGAGAGAGATAGAAAGATATAAATGCTCGTACCTTCTTATAAGAGAATGTGATTTTATCTTACGTTAGAGTGACGTGGATTTAGTTAGACGAATAATTTCTTTCTGGTTGGGATCTGAAAACTCCGCTATTTATAAGAAAAAGTAGGCTCCAAATTGAATCTTTTTTGTAAATTTCTTTTTGGGCGCGAACGTCTCTGATTGGTCGAAAATGTACAAATTTTTATTTCAATTTTCTCTTTTTTTACTAGGCTGCGCAATCCCCTTGTACAAACCATTGATTTTTGTCACTCGACTTTTGTTCGTCGTAGTAAGACCTTCCGGTTACACTACAAGTTAACATGCTGAACTGTGACATTGTAGTAAGCAAGTTCAAACTCCAATTGCAATATAATGTTCACTTTCAGCCTAATACCCTTGAGAAAGGTATGAATCCCCTCATTCCCACAGCTAGGAGTTAAATAGTATAACTACTGCTCTTCTACAAGTATAGCTTTGGCCTTAAATAACCCACAAAATTTGATATGCCATTAAACAAAGAAACCAAACCAAACCAAACCAAATATGCCGAATTAAAAAGTTCATTACAGTAATCAGGTAAAAAATATCCCCCACCAAATAAAACAGTTCCAATACAACATAATGGCTTCAGTGCTGGACTTTACAAGCTAACATCATTGATCCCAGGGGAACACCATTCGCCCCCCAGGCAACACGTGCCCCCTTGATTTAAAGGGGCAGAGCTGGGTTTATTGCCCCGTGCCTGGGACATCCTCTTTAGGGAGAATGCCAAAAGGATCAATGCATTTTTTGCACCCGTCACCCATGAGCTTCGGTTTGTGGGTGGTCCCACATTAATAGGGCCTTGTGCCTAACCTGTACAACATGGGGTACATGGTAAATATCATATATGCAGTCATGGATGGCTTTGGCATTAGATAACCCATGATGGTTGATATGACATTAAACAAAGAAACCAAACCAAACCAAATATGCCAGATTAAAAAGTTCATTACAGTAATCAGGTAAAAAATATCCCCCACTAAATAAAACAGTTCCAATACAACATAATGTGCTTATACTTAGGGTATATATACAATCATGGATGGCTTTGGCATTAGATAACCCATGATGGTTGATATGACATTAAAAAAAACAAAACAAAACCCTAACAGATATTCTCACATTTACATGCATATGTATTATTGCACTTAAATATTTTCCCCTAAGAATAGAAAAGCTTATAGAGTCACATGGTGATATATCTCTTCACCCACACAAATACATTTGCAGATTATATCTGTGCCTACACAAATATATCTAAAATATTTTCTCATTTCCTTTTTTGTGTAGAAAAGGAGTGGCTAACCTATTCAAATGCCACCCACATGATCAAAACCACAAGTACTGAGACTACATTACAAAAATGTGGTGGGTGGATTATATGGTAAAGATGGAAAACTGTCATCACCTGTTAAGAGAACTGCAACGTCTCTCTATTAAATTGAGACTAGTTTTCAGAATCAACTTAATCACAAATCAACTTTAGATCCTTCAAAATACTTTGGGAAAAAATATACCATTAATTTCAATGATTATACCAGTTTATTTATCTAGGATATTATATCATATCATACTAGCAGGACCTGTGGATATACCACAGTATGATAATTTAACTATTACAACGTTAGATATATTTACTTAAAAGCTATTGCAAAAGAGTTCAATATGGAAAAAGTATAATAATTTGATTTAACTCTCTCTCACTCTTTGTTAAAATTGGGGATGTAAAATATTTACATTGATTTGCCAGTAAAAATCTGGGGAGCGTGGCGTTTAAAATATCTACATTAATTTGCCGAAAAAATATCTAAGTTGGGCTGGAAATTCCTGACACTGGCTCGCTAAATTAAGCCAGGAGGCCGGAATGATGTAAGATCAAAATTACCAAAATATATTTCGTAAGTCACTTTCAGTATTACAAATAAAACACATATGTAACTCTTTTTTTTAAATTCATTTTAATTTTATGTTGGGCATTAAATGACATAACGACTATTTGGAATGTTTCATTTTAAAAATTGGGTGAAATACAATAGGACAAATAAGAAATCTGTGATTAAGCAACACCAGATAAGCTGGATTTACATTTTTGCATTGCTTCTTGAACAATTTGGACAGTCTCATTTTTAACCAGAGGGTGTTGCAGGATTATAACAGGCAGAAGATATAGGAACAAGTGTATTAATATATAGATTATATATATATATATATATTTAAACATGATGGAGATATCTCCACACTAGATGGTAAAACTTTGAAATAGTAGATAGATAGTCAGATAAAGTGATAAATCTTCCAAGCTATAGCCATATCAGTGCTACTATATGGCTGCACCACTTGGACTTTAACAAAATGATTGGGAAAAAAGCTAGGTGTTCTACTGTGGACACCTACACATGGACACACCAGAGTGTGTCAACTAACAAAGACTTACATTCATTAGCACTGTGCGGATACTTGATGTCAAGAGGAGGACTTGCCAGGAGCAATAATTGATAGGGACAGGTGGCAAGAGAGAGTTATGCTAATCCGTGCTGTCAGTACAACATGATGATGATGATATATTATGAAATTGGCATGTTCAGCTGTTAAAGAAAAATATTTTGCATCTTATCTGTTATTGGTTTATTTACTGTTAAATAAAAATTTTTAAAAATTAAATTAAAAAAAAAAAAAAACAAGTATTTTCTAAGTGCTATTCCCATGATTTAAAAAATAACAATTCTTTATTTCAGAAATTTTTGACACATACAAAAAACATATTTTTTTTTTTTTTGGCAAACTACACCTTGATTTTTGAAATTGACCAAAAATCAGCTATTTAACTAATTTCAATAAATTTTCAGTATTCATTGATTTATAAAACAATGTGTTCATTAATTGGCTATTTTGTTAGAAAATATTTTTTTTAATTTTTAAAAGAAGATATTTTTGACTTTGCACCTTTATATTTATTCATTTTGAAAATGATTTTTCTAGTTTTCCTCTAATATATTGCATCCTTAGAAGTATGGGGCTATTGTTATGTTCATTGGTGCTGTATCTTAACCCCAATAAAAGCTGGTTCTTTGTTCTTCTGGGCTGGTATGCTGAAATGGAACTTAAGGAACAAAGAGGAACAAAAAGGAAAGAGATAAAGGCAAGAGGTGGCTTTATGGCTTAGGCTTTATTGACCAGGTCATAGTGGCCTGTAGCGAGGGAAAATCTCCCTGGCTAATAGGACCAACTAGACCCAATTAAGCCTCAGTTCGAATGGCCTAATTATTCTTTTGGGTGTAGGGAGTCAGTCCCTTTTGTCAGACATGCACAAAAAGGGTTCTTCCGGTCAAGGCCCCATGGGAGTCTGTTGTTTTTTATTTTATTTTTATTTTATTTTTATTTTCGTATTTTTTAAATCCCCACAGAAGTCAGTTGAATCAGAGTTACAGAGTCTGCCGATACCTCACACTGTCACTGCTTATGGTTATGGATTGAATTAAGGATTCTTTTTTGAAATTCCTAGGTTTACTATGTGCAATAAACATCTGAAAAATGGAGGCAAATGTTTTGACTATGACAACCAAGATGAGGATATTAGTCTGAATGAATCAGTATTAATTTCTCTTCTTAGAAATTCAAAAATAAATTATTTTTGTACATTTTCATTATTGTCTTGTTATAAACTAAGCAGATCTTCAATTTAGCACAAGGCTGAAAGTACAGGACACACAGTGAGGACCGATCTCATTATTCAGTAGTAATAGCTTGTTAACCATTACACTGCTATGAGATATTCTAAATTTACTAAGCGTTACTTAGTTTGGCACACAGGCCTTTTAAACCATAGCTTAGATTTTGCTCAAGGCCACAAGTATGGAGCACTCAATGAGGATCAAATTCACTACTCAATAGTAACTGCTTGTTAACCATTACACCACAAAAGTATCCTAAATTTACTAAACTTTGTACACAGGCCTCACAATACCTTTATGCACCACTTCATTTTCATGATTATGAATGTTATATATATATATATATATATATATATATATATATATATATAAGCTAGTGTAATGGTTAGAGACTTTTATGCACCACTTCATTTTCATGATTATGAATGTTATATATATATATATATATTATATATATATATATATATAAGCTAGTGTAATGGTTAGAGACTTCGCCTGTCAGCTTGACAGTCGAGGTTTTGAGTCACACACGGAGCAGTCTCCCATGTCTATAACCTTGCTGATGAGACCTAATAGGTCGAAATGTACATTCAGGGATTGACATTTTCTCGATTCGTTTAGCCTTACATTTGAACATATATGCCCACCTAAATTCATTAATTATTAACTAATTAATTTTCAAAATTAGGTATGACTTCAATTAAGCACATATCCTCCAAAAATTGTTGGCTTAAAGCCATATAAAAATAAACACATTTGTCTGTTTACTTAACCTCATATATATATAAGTAAATTTGCTGCATGTAGCGTAGCTTTGCACTAGGCCCTATAGGTAGCTTGGTCACTTTATAACAGGTTCACTATGCTCCCATCCTTGGCTGCTTTTACAAAGGCCTCACAGTGCTCACAACCTCATGATACACTATTCTAATATTGTCATAGAATCTCATAGATGTCTTCTCACAAAATGCAGAAAGGCATACTAGGTATTATCTTTAGCCTCAAAAATTTAAGTTTTATTTTGTTCTTTCTATATTCAATCTTTATAAAACAACTAGCAGTGGCTACCCGGCATCGCCTGGGTAGAGGTTTTTTTAAGTTAGTCCCGCAGATCCATTATTACTGAATTGTGAGTTGAATCCTCGTAGGATGCCTCATTTAAATCTCTATGTAAAAAAATAGACCTTCCATTGATCCAGCTACTCTGAAAAGAAATGTTAATGTCTACTATCTAAAATATTAAATGAAAAAAAAAATCCATGCTGTTATCATTTAAATTTTATTTTTTAATCATCTTCACGAATATAAATAAAATCTCTATTATTTTTGCTAAAAAACCAAGCCCTGGTGATATTTAATGTGTATATATATTTACTTTGTCATTAATTGTTTTATTTTCAAAGTTTTCTCCGGACATACAGATTCACACAACTGCCCTTTATATATGTACTAGAAGTGGCTACCCAGCGTCGCCTGTGTAGAGCGGCGATTTTTTAAAAGTTAGTCTCACAGATACATTATTACTTATTGCAAGTGAGATCCTCACTGGTTGCCCCATAAAAATCCCCATGGAAATACATATGTAGTAAGAAATTTCCATTCAATGATTTACAATTTTAAATAAGATATAAATGATGCAATTAATTCAATCAATCAATATTATATTTCAAAGCAAAAAAAAACATACAAAAAAGATAAACAAAATAACATGCAAATGACTTTCCCTTCTGTTACTTTTCAAATTTGAATTTTTAAATATCTTCCTAAATATAAATCAAAACTTCATTATTTTTGCACAAAAACCAAGCCCTGGTGATATTTAATATGTATATCTATTTACTTTGTCGTTAATTGTTTTATTTTCAAAGTTTCCCCGGACATACAGATTCACACAACTGCCTTTTATATATGTATACATGGTTTAACATTTTACCTGGTATCTGGTATCTAATATGTTTTTCATTGGGGCTGGTTTAGCTCAGTTGGTAGAGCATCTACCTCAGAACCACAAGGTTCCAGGTTCATACAGGCCCTCAACATATGAGTAGCACAACTTGAATCTATGCGATAAAATGGGGAACTGATGGTAGGTGTTGTGCTCTACCTCAGATACAAAACAATTTCCCTGATCTAGGACTAGTGAAAAGGGGATAGACTCCATCATTGTTTGGCCACTCCACCTACTTTACTTACTTAATACCTTTTTCATATTGCCTTTTACTTTTTACTTTTTGATTTATTCATTCTCTGTAGACTGGAGGGAGAATAGTTGGTTTTGTTGGATTCAAAGTTATAATGATGTGGATTATTGTAAGTTGAACAAAACAACTCCGACCAAGAGTGTTAAACATAACATGGACTTTAATATAAGCACATGGAGAAACATTTATAACATAGTATATAGATACGTGAAAAAGTTACATAATGTACATGTGAATGACACATAAAAGGAATAAGGATACAAAGTAGATATATCTAGATATAGAAGTAATGAAGGGTTATGGAGAGTCCATAAGAAAGTCACTTACTAATGCCTGTGTGGGGGGTTTGTGTAGACAAACTGTCCTAACCCATAGTTGTCAAGTCCCGGAGAAGAAAGAGAGTTTGAATCTGGCGCTTGCCTGCTTAAATAGCAAAACACCTGGTGGTCGATACCCGAAACACAAGGGAAGATAACTCTTTCAACTTAATAGGGGGATAACCCCACAGTTTCATACCTTTCCAAAGGCTATAAGCACTATATGAAATGCAAACAGCTATTGTCTTATCATTTCCATTTGCTACGATGGGATCCATTACATCATGGGCAAATAAAATAGAGTAATATCTATATATATAAAAGAAACTTTGGTATGTACATGCCAATGTATAACTCAGAAAAGGAATGTCACTCAGATTCGAAATCTTGCATATACCTTAATATTCCTATTACTAAGAAACACACCAAATTTGGTTATTGATTTCTACTGATTAAGGGATATAATTGTAATTTTCAGCTAGAAACCACATGGTTCCTAATTCGATACCAGTCCTCGCCAACTCAGCATATGAGTAGCACAGGGATCTGTGCGGTAAAGTAAGGAGCTGATGGTAGTTGTGGCGTTCCACCTCAGATGCCAAAACAATCTCCTTGGTCTAGCGCTATTGAAAAGGGGATAGACTCCCTCGCTGATTGGCTGATACCGACTTTAGGCTGCCCCGACGACTTATTTTATTGTTACATTTTAATACGGTAAAAAAAGGAATTAAACAAATACATTTCTACCATGGAAATCAACAGGAAAAGAAGCTCGCTTAAAAAGATAAAATTGTTTTAAAAATCTCTGTAGACTGACTGGGTCGTTAAGAGAAAAAAGTTACAAAATTTCCCCCTCTAGGAATAATCTGCTTTATATATAGTTTTGTACGTAATATGCAGGTGTTTTATGTCATTGTGATCTAGATGTAAAAGTTTTTTTATAGAATAAAAATTGCCTGATGATAGCATCTTATTGATCCATAGGCAGGCTATTTGGATTGGTCAAATACCTTTTTCATATTGCCTTTTATATGCATCTGCGCAGGAACAAAAAGTAATGAAAGGCAACAGAAATATTTATTTATATTCAGTTAAAAGCCACCATTCACAGCCATAAAGGTCAATGTTGAGTCACATTCAATCTATAAAATTTAATAGCAGAAATACTCAGCACTGCCCGGGATAGAAATAATAACCTAAAGTATGTTTTATTAAACAAAATTTGGTAATTTATGAGGAAGTGCATATCGGTCTCCTGCCTCAGAAATTGCTACCCGTGACTATTAAAATAACGTCCCCAGCTATGTCGTGTTACTTGAAAGAAAACAACTAACTTAGGGTGTTAAATGTATTTTAGCAGGAGGGGGGGGCTTCTCTTTTTTGGTGTAATTCTTATTTATTTATCGTAATTTGTTGTAATTCTTGTTCATTTATAGAAATTTGTCGGAATTCTTTTTATTTATTGTAATTTGTCGTAATTCTTGTTCATTTATAGAAATTTGTCATAATTGTTGTTTAGATATGAAGATGGATATATAGTTTGGAATAGACTGAGAAGATAGATAAACAAAATAATATAGATAGATATGAACAAATGGAGATAGATATTTTCTACAAGTAAATGTATTTGTGGGGTGTCGCTTCTTTTTTGTCTTAATTCTTGTTTATTTAAACTAAAAACAAGACATTTAAACAAACATGAGTAAAAGAAAATCTGAGATGACATAGATGGGGATGTTATTTTAATAGTCACCGGGTAGCAATTTCTGAGGCAGGAGACCGGGACGCACTTCCTCATAAATTACCCAAAATTTTATTCCACAAGAATCTTGGAAGATGTTCTTCTCTAGCATGCACATTTTTTTTTGGGGGGGGGGTGCCTGTTGAAATCAAATTTTTAAAAGAAATTAGGATTTTTTAAAAAAAACAGGACATCTTCATATGTTTAATTCTTTTTAATTTAGAAAAAAAATTTTTTTATTGAAATTCCATGGATGTTTTTATACATTTGTTAGGGGCACAAGATTAACAATTTGACCTAAACTAAATTTATTACAAATTCAACCTAAACTAAAATTATCTCTAATAATAAATGCGAATATCAGAGTGTCAGTGTGCCACAATTTTTTCAATTTTACTCCTAGAGTCTGCAGCCTAACATATCATACCATTTTGTAATCAGCCACACTCCATGAGCAAATTAAAAACATTCCAAGCTGAATCCAGACTCGTAATCCTGAAATTTTGAATTCCCAAGTTTTAATTACAGTGATTGTTTCCGGTGATTTTTTATGTTACAAATTTTTTTGTACAATAACAATTTTTATAAATTTGAAAATAAATTTGGAAATAACTAGCTTAATTGCCGCCTGATTGTGTGGCTTTTAAGCTAATTACAAATAAAATTCAAACATGTATTAATTCAAACATAAATTAAAACTCCTTAAAAAATCTTGTAAAGCAAACGCAAGACAAAATTATTTTAGCTACAGAGTGGTGAATACATGGAATAAACTACCTTCATCAGTAGTGAATGCCCCATCTCTAAACTCCTTCAAGGCAAAGTTGGATAATCTGTGGAATGATATTAAATATTCAGTGGATTTAAAATGAATATTTGCAAGGAACAGCTGACAGGTCTCAGACCAAATATACTAGCTGAAAAGATATTATTATTATTATTATTATTATTATTATTATTATTATTATTATTATTATTATTTAAATTAAAAATATATTTTTGCTGTGAAAAGCTACAAATGTTCATAACAGCCACAGACAATATTCTTGCAATTATTCATACTACTACCACTACTACTACTACTACTACTACTACTACTATGACAATTGTCCTTACAACAATATATTGCAAATTATTATAAAATTATTATAAAATATATTGGATAAAATATATTGAAATAAATATATTGCAATTATTATAAAATATATTGCAATTATTCCTACTACTACCACTACTACTACCACTACTACTACTACTACTACTACTACTATGACAATTGTCCTTACAACAATATATTGCAAATTATTATAAAATTATTATAAAATATATTGGATAAAATATATTGAAATAAAATATATTGCAATTATTATAAAATATATTGCAATTATTCCTACTACTACCACTACTACTACTACCACTACTACACTACTACTACTACTACTATGACAATTGTCCTTACAACAATATATTGCAAATTATTATAAAATTATTATAAAATATATTGGATAAAATATATAAATAAAATATATTGCAATTATTATAAAATATATTGCAATTATTCCTACTACTACCACTACTACTACCACTACTACTACCACTACTACTCTACTACTACTACTACTACTACTACTATGACAATTGTCCTTACAACAATATATTGTTGACAAAGTTTAGTACAAATATCATTTTGAAAGGTCAGTAACAATTACTAGAAGCAAATGTTACAGTATGATTAGTTGGCTGGTTGGTTGGTTGGTTGATTTTTACAGCATGTCAACCCTTGTTGGGTTATTTTATGCCAAAGACATTTTGTTTTATTCTTTCTTGATGGGTACTCAATTTTTTTTTTTTAAACAGATTTTTTAGAACTCATTTTCTTCTATTTGACCCATAGACAGGAAGTATGATAGAGTAGTGTTGTAACCTGATAAATAAAGGAGTCATTTCCGGACATGCTCACACATACACACAACAAATCTTTTGAAATAAAATTCAGTTCTTATCCTGTTACCAGAGTGTGTTGACTTGTTTTTATTCTCACTTAAAGAACTCACAGTTACCCTTTTTATAACTGGGATATAAAAAGGCAAACTTTAATAAGTAGAAATTTAAAAATAATAGTAATTCCTAATTTACAGGGCTTTGACCTTTCACTGACCTTATGGCTATCTTCTGGTGGGTCAGTTCAGTTTGTGGGAGTGGGAGGTGTACTTGGAATTTTGAGAGTTCAAGCTTAGGTTTTCAAGAAGGCTAATGTGCCTTGAAGATGGCTATTTCTTCTGGGTATTATGGTTAACTTGGGGTTAAATAAAGGACATCTGAAAAATACCAAAAAAAAACTAAAAACAACAACAAAAACAAACAAAAAACCCTAAAAACAACAATGAACACAGATAAAGAAGTTCCAATGAAGCAGACCAGAAGAATGGAGAATAAACCCAGATTTATTTACCACCCCAGGTGTATGGGTTAGGCACAAGGCCCTATTAATGTGGAACTACCCACAAACCGAAGCTCATGGTGTGGCTGGTGCAAAAAATGCTATGAACCCCTCAGGTATTGGGTAATAAACCCAGCCCTGCCTTTAAATTGAGGGGGTAGGTGTTGCCTGGGAGATGGCTTCCTGGGATCAACGATATTAATTTACTCTGTAGGTCCAGTGGCTGAAGCTCACTGGACCTCTGGCTTGACCTGAAAAGACTTGATCTAAATAGTAGCAGATAAGTGCAAAAATATGATAAGATGGCTGGGGGGGGGGCTATATAACACCAAGACCCTCCCTCAAGTGCTGGAGTGGGGAACCTGTCATGCGTTTGAGACAATAAGACTTTCCAAATACAAAATGGGAAAATGAATTTAACAGAAGAAAAACAGAAGAAAAAACGACCATATGACCTTTACGCACCCCTTCCATAATCTCGACTCACAAGGATACTTTTCTCATTTACACCATCAAAATCCGATTATTTGTTAGGGGTTAGGGGTTAGTTTTATAATTTAAAAAAAAAACTCTAAAAATCGTCTGTTAACAATTAACCAGATTTTGAAGGTGTAAATGGAAAAAATGGCCCCACGAATCGAGATCGCAAAAGGGGTGCCTAAAGGTCATATGGTCTGAAAAAAAACAATATCCCTGATATGAAGTCAGGGTGCTCACAATAGCTGGGGTCACATAGGGAAGATAAGGGGGATGAAGAAATGTCACAAGATAATTTTTGGGAAATGCTTTTCTTTGCTTTATAGTTGAAAAGTGATGTTTCATTTAACATTGTATATTTTTGTCATTTCTTGTTAAACATTAAACAATAAAAACATATAATATTAGGTATTATATGTTGCCAAATCTGAAACTCTGTAACCAAAACTGAAATTGCATGTATGTATGTATGTATGTATGTAAAGCATGAGCCAGAAAAACAGCCCCTTACAGTAGGGTTTCATATTTGAGCAATATACTTAAAATTATCTTAGAAAATAAAGAATTTAGAGTTTTCCTTTTCCTAGACTGGTTGCCATACCAAGGTTAGAGAGCCCAGTCTGCTCTACTATTTACCTATAGCTGGAGGGAGTATAGTTGGTTTCATATCTTTCCAAAGGCTATGAGTACTATATGAAATGCAAACAGCTATTGTCTTACCATTTCCATTTGCTACGATGGGATCCATTACATCATGGGCAAATAAAATAGAGTAATATCTATTAATATAAAAGAAACTTTGGTATGTACATGCCGATGTATAACTCAGAAAAGGGATGTCACTCAGATTCGAAATCTTGCATATACCTTAATATTCATATTACTAAGAAACACACCAAATTTGGTTATTGATTTCTACTGATTAAGGGATATAATTGTAATTGTAAGTATTTAGTTCTTAGTATTTTATTGTTACATTTTAATACGGAAAAAAAAGGAATTAAGCAAATACATTTCTACCATGGAAATCAACAGGAAAGGAAGCTCGCTTAAAAAAATAAAATTGTTTAAAAAATGTAAACAACAAAAAGAGACTATTCTTAAAATAAACGAATATTATAATACACTAATTCTTAGCTTTGTTTATTGTCAAATCTTTAATAAAGTTTAGGAATGCATTTTTAAAAATGATATCTTAATGGGAAAAAAAATTCCTAAAATAAACAAACATTCTACTAATACAAATTCTTGGCGATTTAAAAAAAAATTTGATAAATCATTTTCCTCTTATTTTCTCTTTTCTCATTCACTCTCTGGCGTTCCTAATTTTTTTTTTTAGTCCGGTCATGGACGGTGTACTTTTGCTAGTAGTTATATATTTTAGTATCATCAAACTTTTTACTTCAGCTATGCTAAAAAAGGATGAAAGAAAAATCAGAAATTTATTCTTAAAATTAAAATCATTACATTTGTTTATTATGAGCGTACATTTGTGATGTACAAAAACTTTTCCATCAATAAGTCTGATGTGTATTGGCAATATGTGAAATGCAAACAGCCATATCCAGTATTAGAACTCATTTCACCTTGTCATTTCATATAAGAGTAACCATTACACCATGTGCCTCCACTGCAAATTGTGACACTGATTTCCGTGGTGTTGTACTCGTGTAGCGGTTCCTCTGATGTGGATATTGGTAATGTTATCAGCCAGAGTCCTCGTGTTCTGCCTTCATCAAAGCTTCTCATCCCCCACACACACATCTCTTTTTCATTTCGTCCTTCTCTGTCAATCCAAGACCCTGACCTCTGACTCATAGGTTGAAAACCCTATAGCAACAGACATACATACCAAGACAATCTTTAAAACTGTCAATTCAGAATCAACGACGTCATCTAACTTTGGCAATTAATTGGAGACTTTCTTCAGTTCCTCTGAGTTGTCGCTAGATCCAAGTGCATTTAATTGTGAGAAAAATAAAATTTGAATTAACACAAAAAGTCTTTGTTCTACTTCTTGGTGTTTCTTCTTCTTTTTCTTTTTCTTCATAACCTCTACGTGACGGCTGCTGTTTTTAATTAATCTAGCTTCTGGGGAGGACTCTTGATTGAATCTTTGGTCGAACAATGACACTTCATGCATTGAGCACATAATAAATTTTATTAAACTTGAACAATATTTTTCAAACAGTTATAATCTAAACAAGGATATAATTTGTCTATTTGGAACTTATTGGTGGAGATTTCTTTTTGCAAGAAATACTTTTGCCATATGGGAGAAGCAACAATAAATTTCATATAAACTCAAAATTGATGGCTGAAATCAAATATTGCATTGATATTTAAGTTTATCTTTTAAAAGTTCAAATATAATGTGTTGCTCTCCCAACCTTCGTTTCACCTGATTCATTTATACCCTTCATATGGGCATCTGAGTTTAACATACAGGAACCTGAGCTTAGCACTAAAGATTGAGTTATCCCAAGTGTGGCCTTTTCATATTCAGAAGGATGTGGGTTCGATCTTAGGTCAATATCCAACACACCAAACAAAGCCTAACCTGCTTCCTTTGAGAATATGGTACATCCCCATTTCCACCACCCACCTCGTGTTCTCTGTCACACTAACATGACTCACCAAAGAGACATTCCTCATTTCCTTAAACTTTTTTTTTCCAAGAGGCTGGCGGAAGATCCACCGATCCATATCTTCCAGAAACATCGGAAAGCAATGTTGCTCATTACACAATGTGTCACTATGGCAGAAGAGCTGCAGAGCATTGATCCAAGAATCTTTCTCTTTCCCCAATCTTCATCTCCCCCCCCCCTACCCAGGGATGTCTTGTTTCACCCAGGTTGTGTATATCCAAGAGATATACGTGGCTGAACTGTTTTATTCTCATTCATAAACAGTGTTTCTGTGGCTATGGGGAGCAGTATTTTAACTGCCTTCTTTGTCCTCATCTATGAAATGCACATCATGTAACAGAACAGTATATGTTGCAGAAGGCCAAATTCGATTTGTAGTAGTAGTCATTAGTAGAAACAACATACGCAAGTCGTATAGTGACAAGGGGGCTGTTTATTTCTTTCTAAGCTCGTGGGTTCTTTTTCAGAGAGAAGGAGTGAGAGAGAGAGAGAGAGAGAGAGAGAGAGAGAGAGAGGGTAAGATCAAATTACTCTATCGTAAATCCTGTTCAGTACTACTATGCGAAACCCATACGGGGAAACTCGGGAAGCCCCGTCTGCATCTCATGAAGGCCTAGCCAAAAAAGACCAATTTTTCTCTTCTTCTGTTTCTCATCCTGGAATGGGAGGGTCACCCACTTCCACTTCTGGTCAAAACCAGAACTTCCGTTTTTATTTTTAAATCCTGTAGACCATAATAATTACACTACAATCAGCTTTGTATTCCATATCTAGTGGAATGCTTAGAAATGAGATAGGTAGATCAGGTCATATAGAGCATATTTGTACTTATAACAGAGCACCAAACTTATTGATGGAAAAGTGTATATTTTTGTACATCACTAGTATATGTTGTAATTGGTAGTTTTTATTTCTCTACTGGTGACTTCTGGGTTTGCCTACTGTGGACAAGCTGAAATAGCATATTTTCAGTGTCTTTTTAAGCAAAAAGCAGCTGACGCAGAGAGGATGAAAGTGTAGTATCTGTTCCAGTGACTACAACCTCCAGAGGACCCAGCCAGCAGTCAACTTCTAAAACTGTTCTTTTCAGGACAACTGTTTTTTATGGGTTTTTGTTGGAGTTTTTGTATATAAGGTGTGCTCCAATTCCCTACCTGAATTTATAGACTAGCCATGGTTATGTGGTTTACTCCTCTGACCAATCAACAGCCATAATGCGGGGCTGATTCACTACTTAAACACTGATACTTGCCACAGTTCACTTGCAATCATTGATGAAGGAACTGAGGATTCTTTACCACAGGATTACCAAGGATTTCTGCTGGACAAGTGCTCTTGCTCGAAGGCCTAAAGGATGGCCCATAAAAACTTAACACTTTTATGATTTTATGTGGGTTTAAGGTCATTTCTGGTGCATGTTGTTTCCTTTAAACCTCATTATATTTGGTTCTTCCTTCTTATGGGTTATCTGACAGAAAAGGAATTAAATGAAGGGAAAAGAAGAGACAAAGACAAAAGGCATTTTTAGGTTTCAGAGTTTAATTCTAGGTTCATAGCTATTTTGTGGAGAGGAAATTTCTTCCTGTGTGAAAGTTGGAATGGCTGAGGGATCTTCTTGGGGCCAGGAAGTCGGACCTTTATGAGGGCTCCTAAGAGATTGTTATTTTTAACATTTTTTATTTTATTTTAATCCCCACACTTTTACCCACTGCTACTGGACCATACTTACTTTCTTCTTTGACCTTGTCTGCCAGTAACTGACCATGCTCTATGTAACGTGGCGGTATAGTCACAGTACCAAAAGCGATATATGTTGTATAGCGGATCTTGTCAACGTGCCTCCAAATTCACAGCACTAAAAAGGTATTTGTTATGCGGCGGTTGTCTTGTCGATAAAAAAAGATACAACACTTGAAATATATCTTCCCCAGGGTTTAGCTTTTATTTTCGGGCTCGTCTTGTGGGTTGTTTGGAGAGGAGGAAAGGCAAAGAGAAAGAGAGAGAGAGGGGACACTGTTAAATTACTGTGATCCCACACGAGGGACCAGAGGCCCGTCTGAATCCTACGCTGTCGGAAATCAAAAAGAGGACGATTTTGTTGTTTGTTGTTCCTCATCACCACGTGACTTCTAGTTCCGGTCAACACCCGAAACTTCCAGTTGGCTTTTAATTCTCCATTCGGGGGTCATGACCCGGTCAAATCACCGTGCATCACTCCACCCTTTTTCAAAGCCTCCACCTTGTCTCATTTCTTCTTCCTCCTTTTCTATAGTAGTCCTCCTAAAACTCAGGACCTTCATTATCTCGTTACACTCTAGCTCACAGTCCTGCTAATGCTGACCACACTTCAGTATTTTGTACATCAGTTTTTTTGTAAATCAATAAAACTGACGTTTTGTTAAACCTAACAGCTTTGTGTTTGTTCTTTTTGCTTTAGCTGTTGTCACTTCTTTTCAAAGCCAACTTTTATAGGTTGTTGGGACCCAAAATCGGATCAACTGAGATCTTTTTCATTTCACCTGCGATCATTTGGATTGGATGAAAATGCAAATTTTATTTACAATATTATTTTTTTATTGTTTAGGAATTCTTGTTTTCCATCGAAAGTTCTGCTGGAGCCTATGCGTAGAAACGTGTTAATTTGGTCACTTTGTTTTAGGCTACCGTTGAGTAAACTTCCGTTCGGCATCAGCAACTTATATTTTATTTTGTTGGCGAGTACATCTCTTTATTGCGGTGTGTGCGAATTGAATTGCTGAGTTAGTGAATCGGGAGATATCAATATTTGTGTATATAATACCATGCTCTAGTTCACAGTCGATCCTGCCAATGCTGACCACACTTCAGAATTTTGTAAATTTTGTAAATCAATAAAACTGACGTTTTGTTAAACCTAACAACTTTGTGTTTGTTCTTTTTGCTTTAGCTGTTGTCACTTCTTTTCAATGTTTGTCGGGTCGACATTTCTATTAGCCCCGCAACATATATAAATGAACATAGTGATTTTAATTTTAAGAATAAATTTCCGATTTCTTCTTTTACTCTTTTTAGCAGAGACAAAGAAAAAAGTTTGATAATACTAAAATATATAACTACATTACCCTATTTTAGATACCCGTGGTGTAATGGTTACCGTTGTAGGAAATGCACATGCTGGGCTGAGTTCAAATCCTGGATGAAGCTGTTTATATTTCTCAAAGTGAATACCATTGGGAAAGGTATGCATCCAACTATTCTTCCTTCAGCTATAGGAAAATAGTTGGTCAGTCTGGGCTCTTTAACCTTGGCATGGCAACTGGTCTAGGAGAAGGAAAAGTCTGAATTCAAACCTGTTGAACTCTCAGTACCACCAATTTTCCCTGTGAAATCCCCCCCTATATTTAAAACAATAAAACTTGTATAAAGGTTAATATTATCTCCAAAATTTTTTCTCCATTCAAAAGAAGAAACATTAAAAAAAAATCCTGATGATTTTAAAAGATTTTTTTCAGCTTACAGAAATAAGGAAAATAATGAACGAAAAACAATGTTTACATTTTTGCACCGTTAAATCAATTGAAATTTAATGTAGCCAATAACAAGTTATGACTAGAGGCTTTTTTAAAAATTCTATGAAAAATCAATTAATGGTCCGATTTCTATAATTACTTACCTTTTGATGAAAATATCTCTGAAATAGTTTTTACCTAAAATATATTAGGGGAAATATTTTTTACAAGGTCTACTATCCCCCTATTTTATTTTATGAAATATGAAAAAATGAACCGACAAAAAAGATTTTTACTTTTTTCTATAAAGATAAGAGTCTGAATAATTAAATCAGAAGATTTTTATAAGTTTCAATGCAAGAGCTTTTTAATAAAAAAAACATGAATACAGAATTCTGCTAAAAAATATCATTAAAGAAATCACCCCTGTTGTAAAAAAAAAAGACTGTTTTACTTATTTTTCAAGATAACGGTAATTTTTCCCAATCGGATAATTTGATCTTTGAATTAACTGTTTTTCATTGTAACAACTCTTTATGTTCGTTTTTTTTTGCGAGATTTTTAAAAAAAGTTCAAAAGTATCTACGTTTCTTCCTTCAATATGGCCTAAACTGATCACGTGACAGTGATACCTATTATGACGTAGTGGTACCTATCGAGCTCTGTTTTAAAATTGACCTTGTGTCACTTCCTGCTCGTGCGGAGGGGTTAGTAAATACGTATTTCCTTATTTTAAAAATATCAAATTTGCATTAAAAAAAAAAAACCCAAACAAACAAACAAAAAAAATTAAAATGATGCAATTTTTTAATTAAAAAAAACAAAAAACAAACAAACCAAAAAACAACAAAAAAGAATTATATCGAGATGTTTTTTCAATTTTCAAGATTCATCAGTATGTATCACTTCAAAGTAAATAAATACAAATTTAAAAGTTATTGAAAAGATTTTAATGGCAGTTTCTTTCTCGAATATTTTACAAATAAAAAAAAAAATAAAGATATTTATAACTTTTCCTTTTTTTTTGGGGGGGGCAGAACGAACAAACATAATTTACGTAGTTTGGCCTCTAAAAAATACTAAAGCATTCTTTTATTTTAAAATTATAGTTTTAGTTCATTTACGCTATTATTCGGTCTAACAATTTTTGTTTAAACGAATGCTTACTATTTAAAAATTAAAAAGGAAATGGATAAACTACACATTTCTTTGTGTGTGTGTGTGTGTGTGTGTGTGTGTGTGTGTGTGTGTGTGTGTGTGTGTGTGTGGAAATTAAACTATTTATTCGATTTAATCTAAAGTAAAATATCAATACTCATGATTTTGATTTTGATTTGTGAAATCAAATGACAGTCTAATAATAATAATAATAATAATAATAATAAAGGAATAAGACATTAAAATTATAAACAATTTTTGTTTTGACATGGAAATATTTTTCAACCCTTGACCTTTCATCATAGACAAAATTATAAATAAACAACTTCATTGTTTGTTCCAAAAGCTGTGACCTACTAAAATGTTGACGTGTCAGCCGAAGAACTATAATTTCGTGGTGCATAAAAACATCCTACCACAGCTTCAATTCAAATAAATTATTTCTGAGATATTTTTATTGATTGATTTAGTCGCTGTATATTGTCGTTATAATATATATATTTAAAAATGGATAAATTTTTAATTTCTGAAGTATGTAATATTCGTTTTCTTTATGCACTAGTTTCTTTCAATGTGTGTATGAACACAGTGAACAGGCTCAGAAGGCGAACTACACGTATAAAACCAGTTCTTTCACTTTCTGCGCATAGTTGCTGGAGAAAGCAGTTGCTGAATGGATGTGTGAGAGAGATTGTGCTGCTGGGAGGGTGTTTGTTTTGAATTTTGGTGGAAACGACGCAACCATACCAAGAAGAAAGAAGATAAATAAATAAATCGTAACTAGTATCGTTTTGTATTTTCAGAAAAAAAAATTTGGTAAGATCGTGATGTATTCGATTTGATTAATAAAGAATTATCTGTTTTTTATGAACTCTATTTTTTCCGTTTGATTATCATTTGGCTTGCCTTTTTCTTTCGCAGTTACTTTAATCGTGACCGGGTTTCAGTTCGGGTTTAGATGGCTATGTTTCTTCCTTCATTCCTTCCATGCGAAACTTGTGCAAGTCCGACGTTGGTAGAAAAATGTGAGAAAGCTGCGTGTTTCCTGTGTACATTTCGAGTCTGCCCGTCTTCTAGTACGACTTTGTTATCTACGATTCTTCTGATCACACACACAAACACAGTTCTTCTCCATTTGGTCTCAGGTTATTTCGAGGGAAGCTGAAAGCAAGGCTCTTCTTCATGGGTTGAAAACTACTACAGGCGCTTATTCACACCGAAATCCCCCAGTCTATGTCCGTAAGGTTAGGTGATGGTAAGCTATGTGAACCAATACTGAGTACTCGACACTCTTTTTCTCAGATATTCTCTTATACAAAAGAACATCTTAAGATAATGGGTGTCATACTCAGAACCATCGAAAGTTACCAATTTATCCAATCTGTTTAATTTCATTTATTGAAGTTAGAATGAAAAAAAAAAAAATAATATATATAGCATTATGTTCGAATCATTTAATTTTCATATTAAATGTATATAAAAGTTGATTTTTTTAAATGGATGAAATTTAGAATTTTTTAAAATCCGTTTAAACAAAAAAAAAATTGGAGTATTTTAAGTGCTTGACAAAACCTTTTGTTTCCAGTATTTTTTGCTCCTGATTTTTTATTCTACCTAGCTTCTGCTTCGATGATTGAATGAACCACGTGCAGTAGTGATTGCAATACAAATGTTGGTAAACAGCCAGTGCAAGATCTACTACTTCTACTGGAAACGGGGAAAAAATGTTAAGCTACTTAAGTGGCTGGTGAATTGTTTTAGGCCGACCTGCAGTTCCTTTGTGTCAAGTTAAGAGGCTTTGACTTCACCCCTGGGGTCATCTTTTGTCCAACTAACAATCACTGGTGGAGGAAGAATCTGCTTTTTTGATGTGGGTACAAAAAGGGACAGCTCCGGTGTGGAGAAGTGATAATGTAAGTGAATCTCTTTAGTATCAAGTTACAATATCCATAGTTCTTGCTATTTGAAACAAAAAAAAAAAGTTTTACTTTACAGGCATTGAATTGTAGGTGTGACTAATTAGATACTTTTGAAGTGTTTTCATTGCATTGTTTTTTCCACTTTGTTATTGTAAAACAAAAATATTATATATATAATCTAGAGCCACTAATTTTAATTATGGTTAGATTTGTTTTTAGAATTTCGCATTTTTGATGTTTTTACAATTGCCAATTTAAATTTTGTCGCGTTTTTTACGTTTTTTTTTTTTTTTTTACATTTGTTATCGGTCATTTCTAGTTTGTTTTTTCTTCGGAAATAGTTTAAGTTCATTTGTATTTACAATTGATTTGATAGTCTATGAAATTGTTTATCGAACGAATTAGTCATTTTGCTGACTAATTATTGTTGGTATAGCTTAGTACTTATACTTCTATTCTGAATTTTGTTTTACTTATCACAGATTAATATATTGTGACTTGTGCATATTAACTGGCTTGCGATGTGCTACTTAATATTTTATAAAAATTATAAAAATAGCTGACATTTTGTCAGAAATAGTAATGTGTACTTAGTTTCGAGTAGTGAGTGAAAATTAAGAAACGTCTGTCTTGTGATTATTCTTTTATTTGCATTAAAATGTCACATTTTGCCCGTTTTATAACGGGCGGAGCATGTTTTTTTCCCCCACTTCACTCACTACGTTTGATGGTCCACCTACCTTAGATCTATATTGATCTTTGACTTGCCTTTTTTAATTTAATTATTTGCTGACTTTAGTACCGGTATTTCTAAATCAAAAGTTGCAACATCTGTAATTTGTTGCAAATCTATTTTTGCCAAAACCAGATCAAAGTGTTTTTTCTATATTGTCAGTTGCTGCTGTTTTAGTTTGGGAGTCAATTTTCCTAGAGAATTCGCTACATAACATTTAAAAGGCATTTGATGGATGGATGGATATTGACTGACATTCTTTGAAAATTGATTATCTTAAAATAGTTTAATTAAAAGAAATGATTTGAAATTTTATCCGTACGATGATATTAATTTTTATTTTAATGAAAATGCAACTTGCGTTTTTAACTTAAATCGGTTTTTGTTAAGAATTTGTCATGAATGCAAATACATCATTATGAGGTTTATGTGAAAATTTATATTTTGGATTTGAAAAGAATAAAACAATTTTAAAACTTTATTTTTAGAAAAATGCCAATGCATTTACAATTTATTTTAAGTCTTGACACAACTATTATTTTTATACGTATTTTGTCGTCTGCTCTTTCTAAATTATATGCAACGCTGATTAGTGAATATTGATAAGACATCAATTAAGTATTTACCCCCCTTAAACTTTGTAAACTTTAGTTGCAGTCAAATGTTATATTCAGAGATTAGATCATGTGATAAAAATATTTGTACATTTGCCTCACCTTTTTATTTATTTGCTGATTGTTATAATAGTTCTTATTGGCAGGTACTTAATAATAACGTTTTATCTTATCTTATTTTTATGGATTGATCAATAGTAAAGTTGTTTTCCTTTACATTCTTTTGAAAATATTCCTTTTTAAAAATTGATTATGGCACACGTTTATAAAATAATTTTAATTTTTAGTTTTTTATTTCCTATATGTAAAATGTTTCGAATGGCATAATATGGATTTGTTTTAAGAGAAATTAAACAAAAATATACAAATTGTTTTGAATTTTTACCGTATTATTTCATAATTGGACTTTAAATATTTTGACTATCAAATTTTTCGTCTCTAAGTTTTTAAGATATTTTAAATTAGTTATTACTGAAGGATTCTTTTTAATTTGGTTCATTTCACACACACTAAGGCATTTTTATAAATGTTTATTTGCTAAAAATTGCTGTGAATGTTTCAAATGTAAGATTTTTTTGTACTTGGTGACAACATTCGATTTAATTTTTTAAATCGATCACTTTTTTTTTTAAATTTAGAAATTTAACAAAATATTTTACATCATGAACTGTATTTGGAAACTTTTAGATTAAAAAAAAATTAATGACTACTTCCCAGTTTCAGCTTTTCTGGCTTTCATGTCTTATGAATAATATTCTTAAATATCTTTTTTTTAATATATAATTGTTTCGGTTTTCTAAGATGCAGCATAGCAACTTTAATAATAATAAAAAAATAAATCAATGCTCGTCATCACCAGTTATGACTTAAAAAGACATTCTGTTTTTATATATTATTTTTTTATTTGGTCCTTTAGTTTTATATCGAAAACAATTATGTAATTTCTCATAATTTGTTGATATTTTGATATTTTTTACAATTTTATCCGTTTCATCATCAACTATTATCTTATATACTTTAGGTAGATATTTTTATTTATCTGACCTTTTTCTAATAATCACTCCTGCTATTGAACTTTTTTTTTGTTAATTACGTGGGAAGTGGGGTTAATTTGGATATGTCTTTTAAAATGCAGCCTATCCGGTGCTTATTGAAAATACAAAGAGGCAGTGTTTGATATTGGATCTTGTCGGTGTTATTCATCTTTAGTCGCACAATCATAGAGATTAAAAAAGAGGACGACTTCAGTTGATTATTGTATTAGATTACATAATTCTTTTTGTTTCTCAATTGCCCGGAAATGTAAAAGGCTCTGGATTTTCGATTAGCAAACATTTACATGGCAAATTAAAATCCTATCTCGTAATTAACGAAAAACAATTTGTGAGGGTGGGGTTATTAGAATTTTTTTTTAAAAAAAGATTATTTTCTGAAATCAATTTCATTAAAAAAAAAATGATTACTTCTCTCCAGATGTATTTTCAAATAAAATTTTAAGCTTCTATTTACATTTTTTTTTTTTTTTTTTTTTTTTTTTAGGATTTTAAAAAATTGAATTTTAGATTTTATTTTAGAAAATTTAGTAACTCTTTTAGAATTTGTAGTTTGTGCCTTTTTTTTTTTTTTTTTTTTTTTTTTTTTTCAAATAAAACATTGTACCACTTTATTTCATGGCTACAGAAAATGAAGACCAAAAATCCATGCTCTGACCACAACAGACAAGAGTGTCTACATAATGTGCCCCTCTTCAACAGTGAAGTGTAACCCTTGTGAATTTGTTGCTCCCTTTTTACAGTTTTGGACACAATGATAAACTGCAGGTAATAAATATGGTGGTGTTTTACTCCATATTGTGCCAATCTTACTCATGTTTTAGTCTTTTATCAATATTATCATCTTAGGAACATCTAATTAACAATATGTATTTTTATACTTTAAGATGGAAACAATTTTATCTAAATAGAAAAGTTTTTATTTGTCCCTTGGACAAAATCATGATTAACACAATTTTTTTCATCTATGAATATTTGACAAATGTATATTTTTCTCTTAAGAAGTAAAATAGGTATATATTTGATTTAACAATGATATAAAGGTTTGTCTTGCAAGCCTTTAAGGGCTTGTTTAACATGAATTTCAGCCAATTTCAGCTTCCCTTAGCACTTGTGATTTATGAAATGATTGGGCCTCTGCAATTAGTGAAAAGTTTTGGACATTTTAAGGTTTGTGGTATCAAATAGTATTTTTATTTCTATTTTGTTGAATAAAATAGGAAATGTATAAGATTTTTATGAAATAACAAAACGTCAGACTGCACAGATTATGAAGGAAATTCATCGCCTATCAACAAAATATGCATTGTTCAATAAAGTAAAGTATTCAAAATCTTAAAAATGAAATAAATTTTTACAATGAATATATCCATACATAAAAAAAAAATGTTTATGGACATACAAAATTTTTTAAGATATTTCAATTTGAGATTCTATATTACCTGACTTTTTCATTCAAAATTACAATTTACATAAAACTTTTTGATCTTCAAATAATATCATTTCTTGTATTAGTAACAAATTTTTCTGATTAATGAATATCAATGTAATTTGAAAAGTTTATATCAACTTTTGGCCAATTTAAAGTAGTTGCAGTATGAAATATTACAAAGAAATTATTTAATTAAATGCATTTTCTATCAAATTAGGATTTAGAATAAATGAATTGTTTATAACTTTATTGAACAAAACTCTTGCTTGACATTTTAATTACCTACAATGTTCTTTCCCCCCATATCAGCCTCCAGTTTCTGAAAAGCTATATAATGGCTATTAGCTGTCACAGTGGTACTAGGACCACATTTAAGGAGAAAGGTGCTTATGTTCAACAAATCCCTGATATATTGTCAACTTGGGAAAAAGGATGGAAACTCAGCTTTAGTGGCTTCTCTTCTGAGGAAATAGTTTATGCTTATCAATATCATCACCTGGGTATCATTTGTGCCTTCTGAATCAAAAAATGGCATAAGAGACTTTTAACAGCCAACTCAAGGGTTTGGCTGCTTCTAACAAAACACAAAATATTACAGGCTTCTTGACCAAGTGTTTGTTTCATAGACAAATAAGGTAAGTGCATGGATAACCTGATTTTAGTTCTAATTTCAGTACATGTTCACAATACTATGAAACAACAAGAAAATGATTAGTCTTAACATTTGAAAACTTATAAACTTTTAAAAAGTGCTATCAATTTTTATAATTTCCTTGATATATAGTATTTGATATAAAAGTTAATGCTAAAAAAATTGGTAAATTGACAAAAAAATGCTTTGGCAGAAGAAATATTTGTAATGTTAAATCACACGTAAAATTTTAAGTTGTATGTTGCAATTTGAAGAAACTTGATATTGAAAATTTTTCTGGATTGATTACAAAACTAAATGAGTGACTTGTAGAAATTGTGATTTAAAAGTGTTTGTGAATGTTTTTACTTTTGATTTAATTGAGCAAAATGGTCAAACTAGTATGTACATCTTTATTTGAAACAATGGACTATTGGCCTAATAAAAAGGGGAAATAACCAATTTTCTGGATGGAAAAAAAATGCTTAAAAGAAAAAAAAATTATTTAAGACTTAGTTTAATAACAAAAAAAAACCTAAGAGGTTTAAGATAAACTGAAAAGTATTGCTAGATATCAAGATATAACACAAAATCCTAATAAACATTAAACTGAGTCTTACTGGTAAGTAAATTGAGTTAAGATAAACCTGTGTCAGCCGAAAATGAAAATTTTAAAAATGACTTGCTAGTAAAAAAAAAACATTTCAGTAAAAACTTGATATTTGGTAACTTATTAGGTACTACTTGAGCCTGCAATCCTTTTATACTGCAGGGGAATTTTAAAAAAATGAAAACAATTATGCTGATCTCTTATTAATTAAGCAAAACACATGAAATGACATGCTTTTTAGGACATTAATTATGTACTAGATCAGTGGTTTTCAAACTTTTTAGAGTTGGGCCCCTTTCTATTTCAGGGTCAATTTTGTGATCCCCCCATAGAAATAAAATTTATCAATATTTTGTGAAAATCTCATCCAATATGTGCACTTGGTATTGACATTTATTAAGGGATGTATTTGCTTTGGTAAAAATTGTCAATTCTTGGTGATATTTTTGTCAAAGATGCAATTTATTTTGCATAAGTCTAGATGGCTATTAGGTAAATGCTGAAAGATGCTGCAAAAAAGTAGCATTTTGGGTAATTTTTACCTTTAGTTGTCAAAATTCCTAGCAAATAAGGCAATTAGAGTAACCTCCCTTGACTCACTTTGAACCAAGCTGATAGCTAGTTTGAAAGTCTCCGTGTGAAAAAAGGTGAAAATTACTGCATTTTGACCACTTTTTGAGATAATGGATACTCAAACAAAATTCCTAGCAAATAAGGCAATTAGAGTTGATAGCTAGTTTGAAAGTCTCCGTGTGACTGCATTTTGACCACTTTTTGAGATAATGGATACTCGAAAGCCATGTTATGTCAGAATTTTGAGTTGCAATGTTTAAATAGTTTTCGTATGTATACTAAAAATAAGAATTTAGGGATCTATTGTTAATTGGATGATATATTTTCAAGACACCCTTACTGTGTGCAGACCCTTACATAGAGATTACATTGTAACAATGACTTATGATATTGAATGAATCATTAAGAATGAGTAAAGGTTTCTAATAAGTATTTTATAGTTATCTCCCTTTATATCAAGAATTTGGAGGAAGTTGACCTTTAATATAAATGCAGTTTGCAAAATTACCTTTTGGTTAGAAATTAGTTTTAGAATATTTTTTTTGCTGCAGAGTTATATATGAATAATAAGGATTTCAGTAATGTGTAATAGATTTTTAATGAGTGATTTACCCAGGATATTTATTTTAAATGTAATGGTTATTATAATTTAAAAAATGCCATGTAACTAATATTAAGGATATACACTTAACATCATACCCACTCTTAATTATTTAAATCCTTTTACAATATACACTATATACACATATATATATATATATATATATATATAGAAATGTAAAACAAATCTGCATCCAATAATTATTTATATTTTTTAAGTGTTGTCCAAAGTAAAATGTGTAATATTCTCTCTTTGAACTTTAGGTCAGAATTTGGTAGGGTCTGTTAATTGTTAGAGGATGAATTTTGTTACACCATACTTAATTTATCATTGACTGGATACTGCAGTAGGATGCACACTTTAATGGTACCACTTAATGAAATAATATTTATTTAACACAAATGCACCTGTATTTATTATTTTATAGCCTATCTTAGCCAAATTTGCAACCCATTTATACTTTCACTTGATCATCATTTCACACTAAATTTCACTAAAACAACACACTCTTATGGATACCCTACTTAAAAAAAGATCACCAATGAACAGTTAGTTTATTATTGGATGATTGAGCTGTGGAAAAAAAACTGAAAAAATAAACTAATTAAAATTGTGGGCAGGTTTAGGGGCAGATTACTGACTTTCCATGATATAAGCCAGTCCATCTCGAATTGGGAGTAGGTTTTTTAACAAAAAACTGGAGTGAAATGGACTAGGTTGATAACAATACTAACTTCTTTTCCAAGATAAAATAAAATTATCAGACCCTAGGATATAGAACAAAATTAAAGGAGCAGGAATCTTGGAGTTGATCTAATATAAAAAACAAAACTTAGGACAGGACACAATCATTCAACTAAGATACAAAGGAACATTTACTTACTCAGATTGGAGACTCTAAACCTAGTTCCCTTTTGTGCAACCATCTGAAACTTGCCATTTGCCAGTAGATGTTCATTAAATTTCTTGAATCTATTATCCATTAACTAGACAGAAAAAAAATTGAACATCTCCAAATTTTGAAATTGAAGATTTGGTACTGATAAAACTAGCTGGCATAAATTTATTTAAAAAATAATATTAAGTCTCAAGAAAATTTTTATATTCATTTTTCTTTAGTTTTATATGCCATAAATAAAAACTCAAAAAGCTTTTTGCTAAAATAGTGAAAAAAATGAAGATAAGCAAATTTTTAAAGCTCATTTGGGATTTTGTAGATTTAGAATAAAATTTGGAATTGATTAATTTTATTTTGAAAATGACCACCGTTCAAAAATAATTTTACTGATTAACAGCAATTTTAGTTGGGACTATAAAGTGAATAATTTATTGTAAGAGGTGCAAAAATGTTAAGTAAACAATTAAATGTACAAATAGTGGGTTAGGAAAAGAAACAACTTTCTATATAATTTGTCAGTAGCAATACTCATCTGTCAGGTAACAAGAAACCTAGTCTCACTATTAAGTAATGACATAATCCATTGCTTACAAGACATACTAGAAATGAACAAGCATTGTTATAATGAAATGTAAGATTTGTAAAGATAAAAATTTTAGAATAAAAAAAAAAGAAGATAATTAGGTATACTTTACTCGCTCAAAGTAGGTCTTATAATGAAATGCTATTTTGTTTCTTTTCTTAAAAACAAGTCAATGTCAGAAATGTAAATATATTTTTCATTACTAATTAAATACAGTAATACTACAGATACCTTCAGAGCTACAGTTTGAACTTTTTTAAATCTTCATATAAGCTATTGACATTTGCTTCCATCCAGTTAACTTGCTATTTTAGCATAAACATTAAAGGAAAAAAAATTAATTTTATTTTTTCTGATAACCAAAACATTGTAATTTTTCATTAGTATGGAATTTATAAAGAAACTGGTTTGTCAAGTATTAATAATGAATATGCTATTATTAGCAGGAATACTGATTTTCAGTGGACAGTATAGGTAGTTTAAAAAGAAACCAGCTTCTTCCTTATCCCATGTTTAGGCCTTGTGCCATATTTTCCTTGTTTCTTTTGTATTATATATAAAATGTTGGAGAAATTCAATGGGAATGGCAGCTTCATTGAGTGAGAGGAACAGTAGCAACACAAAGGAAGAATCAAGCAGAACAACAAAATTGAGAAGCAGATTTTAAAGGCACATCACACTAGGCAGCAGCAGCAGTTTTAACTTTGTATGAAAAACAAGGTAACAGCAACTTTCAAGTACTAACAAATTTGATAGTTAGAATGTGTGTAAAGAAAAAGTAAAGTAACAGACTTACTTTATAGGAAGGAATGACTAGTCAGACAAAACAGATATAAATAATTACAGTTGTATCATCAGCTTGCAGTAACAGTTCTAAAAAGTTGTTTGTGTCCCACATTACACTACATAACATTAAATTCTACTCCAAAAATTTAATAGAAGCCGAGAAACTACACGAAAATATAAAAGCAGTTCTTAAAAATTTAATGACTTGTTTTTAGCAAAGCATACTTAAGCTTGAAAATAGTAAGTCTAAAAAATACCTACAAAACAGATTTTAAAAAAATATTTAAGAAAAAATAATTTGATTATTGCTAATCAATAAATTGAACTGAAAGAGGAGGAAAAAAGAAATTGTGGCTTTAGGTAAAAAAAAAAGTCCAAACTTAATAGTGACTTGAGGAACTCATGACACATTTAAAATCAGAATAACCACAGAGGTAATGGTAAAAGTGAATTTGGTTATTTAGAAGAAAAGAAAAAATGGAATTGATGTAACCAGCAACAATCAGAATTGCATCAAAGGTGCACGAAGAAAGAAAAAAAATGTAAGTAATAACACTGATGAGGAAAACAAATTTGGTAAGTTTAAAGGATCATATTCTAGAGGTAAGTAAATATTTTTTATCAACAGGAACAGAGAAGTAACAATATCACTAGAAGTAAATGAGACAGCCTTGATGGGGGAAAAAAGCAGATGAGACAGTGTAGGAGAGATGAGTGAATTTGTGAGGCAAGGGAGACAACCTGGCAGCATCAGCTGGACAATGGAATGCAGTTTTATTCTTGTGGAATGAAAGTGATTTGAAATTTGTAAGTAATAGAACCAGCTACCTGTTAGAATGGTGCCACAATAGTGAAAATAAAATGCTGAATTGGAGAGCGACTGTTACAACAGAACAGGATGCTGATAAATACAACTATAGTGGTGTGAGCAGATAAATATGGATTCAGTGACCAACAGTAGTTGTACAGAGATATGCAACATCTCAAAGTAATGGTGAGACGCTTGAGTTGAAATGTTGAAAGCATCAACAAATGGAATATGGTTGAATGAGAAGGATGGTGGCCTCACTTAGTGCTGTGATAAATTGAGACCAACTGGGACAGTTTAATGCAGCATTAAGTGGATGTTTGGGCATTTTTAAGACAAGCCAGGCCAAGGATTTAGTAGCCGAACAGCATATCAAACATGGTTTGATTGATTGCGAGCAAATTTTTTCCAAGGATCGACATTGGGGGTTTCAATGGGGACAAGGCCAAACCAACCAGGGGGATGGAACAAGGCAGGTTTTGGATGTTTTTTAGGATTGTTTTTTTTGAAAAGGCAAAAGGGCAAAAAAGGGGGCCCCCCCAAAAGGGGGGATTTTTTTTTTTTCCCAAAAAAAAAAAAAAAAAACCCAATTTAGGGGGAGGAAAACAAAAAACAAAAACAGGGAAAGTTCAACATGTTGGATTGACAGATCTCCTTNTGTTCAATATTCGTAATTGAATTTTCTTTTTACATAAAAATCTTCAAATCAAAAATATTTTGTTTGTCAATGCAAATTTTTCTATTGACAAAATGAAAAGATTAATTTATTTTTTGCTAAAGATTTTTTTTTCTATAATCTTTAATTGAACATTCATATGAAAAGGAAAACAATTTTTTTCTTTTTACTTAATTTTATATTCCAAAGTTTATATGCAAGAAGAAAAAACAATTTATGAAAGTTACTATTTTTATATAAAATATTTAATGTACCACTGATAATTATCAGTGTTGTTGTATGCATAAAAGTTTAATAAAGTTTATTATGCATTATTAATTGTTTGTTTTTATTGTTTATTTTTATCTTATTAAAAAAATGGTCCATTAAATGTAAGTACTTGTTTTACTGGTTTTAAAATGATCATAGAATACTTTTAGATTTTTATTTTTGTTACAAAATAACCTGGATAAACAACAGTAATTTGTTTGATTTAAAAAAATCCAAGATACGTATTCACAGTTAAGGTGTCAAAATAAACGATTGAAAATTTGCATTTGCTTAGATATATCATGGGAACTAATAAGAGACAAGGTAACTGCATTAATTAAGTTTTTATTCAATTATAACTTAACTGTTAAGATGGAGATTCTTTTTTATATTTATAGAGGCTGATCTAGGGGAGATAACTTGGTTTGGCTTTACTACAAATAGGATTACTTAATATATTGACAAGTATTTGGGCAATTTTATTTTAATTGGGTACTAATGCAGAATAGCGCGCAAGCGATAAATGCAGTAGTAAATTAAATGAGAATTTATAATGAAATATATATATTATATTATTGATTTATCTATATACAAGCTGTACCCGTTAAAATTGCCCAAATACTTGCATACTAATTGTATAAATCTACTGTAACTAAATAAAAGTAGAAAGACAAAATAAAGACACACTGCTGACAAAGCAATAAATTTAAAATTGAATAATTTAAAAGTTTTCTCCAGAACAGCAAACGGTCTACAATAAAATCATTACATTCTCTCCCGTTTCACTTCTCTGTTTTAAATCTCTGTTAATCAACATTACATTCCGAAACGTGTGTCTGTACTTTTCCTCTTCTCTTCTTCCGTTCATACCAATAGATTTTTTATTTTCAATTATTGATCATGTTGACACATTTGCAAGTACACTACCCATAGGTCTATAGGTTACATGAATGACAACTTGGGGACTGGCCTTTTTTTCTTTTTGTTGCCGTGTGCGTAATGAGTCGTTTTTTGTCTTTTCGTCAGCAACCAGAAACCCCTCCTCATAACCCCGAAAACCCAGAGCGGGACGGTTGCTCTCCCGGCGTTATACTTTCTCCTGTTGAACAGTGTCTCAACTATTTCAACTGTGTGTCCTGTTTCACTTATAATGATAATGAAATTTATTGTGTACAGTGCTCATGTGCATCACAACTCATCAAAGTCTCATGTATAGTACACAGAATAATGTACTGATGTCAGGAACATGAATAGCATACAGTAACAATATACATGTATGTTTGCGTGCATATGTGTGTGGAGGGGGTATCAGGTATAGTTTTGTTGAATTACAGGAAGAATGGAGGTTTTGAAAGATGCAGTGTTTCGGCTGCCTACAACGGATACAAGCAGTTTATGCCATGCCTCAGCAACTCTGAGCGTGCTGAAGTTGTTGATGCAGACGTCCCTAATAAAATTCTTCTAATCAGTTACTATGTGTTCCGACAAAATCTGGAACTTCCTCTTTATGTTACAGTAACTGGGCCATTTCGTAGGACAACACATAAAAATTCTTCAAAATCTGATGCAATTCCAATTTCGACTTCTCGAAAAAAGAGTCCGTCCTTATCGAAAATTATTTTTTACATTTCGGGCATCTCCAGGTGTAGTTGTCTACGCTGATCATCTTTAGTCTCCATTTGCATGCCGATCCCTCACAATTAAGACAAACAAATTTCTTCCATAGAAGGC
This sequence comes from Doryteuthis pealeii, assembly GCA_023376005.1. Classification (NCBI taxonomy): domain Eukaryota; kingdom Metazoa; phylum Mollusca; class Cephalopoda; order Myopsida; family Loliginidae; genus Doryteuthis; species Doryteuthis pealeii. Next base: position 34,488,896 of record CM042147.1, on the reverse strand, counting down.
CCACTCTATTTACAAAAATCAATACACCCTTCTATGGAAGACGAAACTTGAAAAATCAACTCAGAGAAATTATTATTATTATTATTATTATTATTATTTATTTTTTTTGCTGGCACTAAATTTTTATTTTTTCGATCGTAGTATATTTTCCTGGCGTTCCATTTGTAAAAAATAAAAAATATAGCGTCTCTCTACTTCAGCAATTTCCGTCGTCTAATGCTTTTTTATCCTTAAAATGCGATTCTAATGGTTTCATCTCTAGCACGCTATTCTGTGTTAGTACCATTATTTTTGTCATTCTACAAGCTATTTGGACCCTTACCCACTGAATCAACAACGGCGCAGTGCTTGTAAAGAAGTAAATCTAATATTGAATGATATAAAACAGAATTTTCTCCGGAACAAAAACACAACAAACGGTCCATAATTAAATCATTTTTTGTTCTCTCTCGCTTCTTGTCTCTTTTTCAAATCACACTGCGTTTTTCGTGATCACGTCGGCACGTTATCTCGTGCCGACGTGATCACGTGTGCAATAACATCGGAGATAAATCGTTGTTTTCTGTTTTAAAATTTGGGGAATTAATTGCACATGTAACTTTTTAAAGAAATTAACAGAAAACAAAAAACAAAAACAACAGAAAAAATAGAATGAAAAATCTGAATATTAGATTTTGTGAAGTACGTAGCTCACTTTTGTAGGTAAATATATTTATCTTATTTTAAAGAAAAATTAGGTAACTTTGGTACTAATGCGCAAGAGATAATATCGTTAGATTACGTATAAAAAGCATTACATTTCACAGAAATAGCTGAAACGTTCAAGACTAGGGTTGGGGTTAGGCTACTTCGGGAGTCTCCGACATCTAACACTATTTATACGTAAAATGCGATTCTAATATCTCTTGCCCCCTATTGTACCACCCACCTAAAAAGTTAAGGTACAAATGTACCTTAACTTTTTAAATGTGTGGTTTGGTTTACAATAAGGCTAACATTGCCAGTTGACGAGAAGATCAAGATTGATAACAATAGTCGCAGCTGAGAATAAGCCAAGAAAGCAATCGATATTTGAGGTGAGAAGAAGCAGTTCGTTTTTGCAGCATAATTTTATGTAGAACCCGGACTGATACAGTAACTTTACATAGTCTATTATGCTTTCAACCTAAATCTTTTGTTATTTTTCCTATTATAATTTTGCTATATGGCTCTGATAATAAGAGCACACAATTGAGCTCTGTAAATTACGACAACGTTGAAAGGAAGATTTCTTCACTCAATCTTTGCATTATATATATATATATATATATATATATATATATATAGCTGGATGACAATCGTATGCCCTTTAAATTTAACTAACGTAAATGAAAGAAAGTGATTTATAGGCCATACTGTTGTCATCTATTGATATAAGAAACATACGTGGAATCCATACTTGAATATATATAAACCTGGTAGTTTTAAGATCCAACGTATAAATTCACAATCATTTTAATAAAAATAATAAAAAATATGGGAGGCCTACTAAGGATCGAACTCACGAACAAACGGTGCTAATTGTATTCATTAGTAGCTCAAGTTAGCCCAACATATTTTAAAAGTAGTCTGAAAAGTTGCAAATCAGAAATTAGTAGCTCTAGCTTTTCAAAAAAGGTCTAATTTGCTACTTGAAGCGTTCAATTTGGCAAAAAGAGTTGCTTTGTGACTCATTTATATCTATCTATCTATCTATCTATCTATCTATCTATCTATCTATCGAGAGAGAGAGAGAGAGAGAGAGAGAGAGAGAGAGAGATGCAAACTCCAGGAACAATGTGTCTTGTGCAATCTGTAACGAAGTCTGTAAGTCAGCTTCTGGTCTTAAGAGGCATATGGTGGGGCGTAAGCATACACTTTTATCATCTGATCCATTTGATAGAACGAGAAGGACGTCCTTCCTATATCATATTTGCATCAAACTTTGTGGATCTACAGCGGTTTTGATGAGTCATTTGAGGGCTCATGAGAGGAAAGTTCTGGTGGTGGGGTTATAGGATTGTGAGGAACGGCAGTGATACTGTAAAGATTATGCCTATTGTTATATATATATATATATATATATATATATGTGTGTGTGTGTGTTAATATATATATATATATATATATATATATATATATATATAAATAGTGGATATGTGGGAGAAACATCAACACCCTTTAGACTAAGACTAAATAACCAACAAATCCACTATAAATCTCAAATCCCCGCATGTACAATAGCACTTCATTTTAACACCTTATCACACAACCTTACACACCTCAAATGTATCTCATTAGAACACGCATTTCCAACAACGCAATCTAGAAAACAATCAGAATCTAAATGGATTCTAAAATTACAAACGCACGTGAAGGGATTAAACGCAGATATCGAATTCTCCGTTATTACAAATATTTCACAAACGCTGCCACTGTCGATAACAATAGAGACAAAGAAACCGTTGAACAGTAACATTTGACAAAGGGTATCTAACGAACCTGAAAATTTATGAAAAAAATAATTAAAAAAATAAGTGAATCCAATACTCCATAATATCGAGTTCATTCATTCATTTATTTATTTTTAATGCTTCACAATAACGCCTAATTAAAAAAAAACATTTTTAATATATAATATATATATTTATATATATATATATAGCACATTCTCTCCTGATGATCCTATGTATTTGTAAACATCATTTGTTTTTTCAATATATCAATTCACACTGTCGGATTAATTACCTTTTATTTTTTTCACACACACACACACACACACACACACACACACATATATATATATATATATGTAAGAATGGAAAATGAATCCGACAATATGAGGAAAAATGAGTAAAGAAAAGAATGTAGACGGATAAAAATGATTTTATCGATATCACTTTTAATCGATATCACTGTGATATCAGTGATATCGATTAAAAAGTGATATCGATAAAATTCATTTTTATCCGTCTACATTTCTTTTCTTTACTCATTTTTTCCTCATATATATATATATATATAGGGTTATGTCTGTCTATCTGTCTATCTGTATGTGATATCGATTGATATCGATTAAAAGTGATATCGATAAAATTCATTTTTATCCGTCTACATTTCTTTTCTTTACTCATTTTTTCCTCATATATATATATATATATATAGGGTTATGTCTGTCTATCTGTCTATCTGTATGTTTGTTTTACAACAATCGAACAGCATATCCTTTTATAAAGGAAAATTGCTGGAGAAAAGCAACGACCAAAGTTCAATAAAATCCACACCCTATTTTTGGCCGAGATTACCCTGATTTTCCATAAGAAAAAACTAAATAAAAATATAAGGGTATAAATCAATGATATATTTTTAAAAAATCTAATTAAAAAATGATTAAAAAATAAAAACAAATTAATAAAGGATAAAACATAAATAAAAGCAAATAAAGAAAAAATACAAAAAAGAATAATAATACAAATAAACAACTTAAAAAAGAGTATATAATGAATGAAATATGAATAAAACGAATATATAGAAAAATTATTTTAAATTAAAAAGATTTATTTTTAACTTTTTAAATCCTGGGCAATGCCGGTTTGAAAACTGAAAAAAAAAAAAAAAAAAAAGGTCAAATAAAAGTTACCTCCCTTGAAATCTTTTATTTCACAATCTCACCAGCTGAATATGATTCATTTAATATCAGCTAAGAAGAAATAGCTCAGCCAAACCTCTTTTAGTAAGACGTTGCCTGGACTATGTCTTTTTATGGTCTGCAACTAATATGTATATATCTGTGTTTTTAAGTAATAATGTGAATATCTTCTTTTTCTTTTTTTTGCTCTGAGAATAAATAAGTTATTTATCTGGTTAGCATTAAAACGATTACATTTTTTATCAAAAAAGTTGCCACACTGACAAATTCACCGAGACTTTTTGTATTGTACAAGCATAGACCTTTCAAAAAAAAATTTACTCGGGGAAATTTGATCTTTGAAAACCGCATCAAGAGGTTTTCTGGCTTACAGATGATATATCTAACAACACTTTTAAGTGACTATATATGTATGAGTTTGAATTCAGAGTATTTCCTTCTTCTAGATTGGTTGTCAGATTAAGGACCCCGTCTACCCTACTAAGTAAAGTCGTCGGGGTGGCCTAAAGTCCGTATCAGCCAATCAGCGAGGGAGTCTATCCATCGCCTTCTAATACTTATCTTAGAGGGTCTTGGTCTATCTCCTTTCACCAGCGCTAGACCAAGGAGATTGTTTTTGCGTTTGTGGTGGAGATCCTTACTTTACGGCACAGATCCCTGTGCTACTCCATACTCTGAGTTGCCGAGGGCCGGTATCGAACTAGGAACTTGTGGTTTCTAGTCGAACGGTCTACCGACTGAGCTAACCCTACTATTTACCTGTAACTGGAGGAAGAATAATTGCAATGTATACCTTTCACAAGGGTAAGGGTTGTCCTACAGTGGTGTAATGTTTAGCAAGCTAGTCCCGCAGATCAATTACTACGACATAACGAGTTACATACTCGCTGATGCCCGATACTTGCGTGGCGAACGGGTGGTTTAAATAGGGCGTCTGATCGTGTTGTAACCCAACCCCTCCACACGAGCAATCTACCCTACTATTTACCCGTAACTGGAGAAAAATAGTCGCATGTACACCTTTCCCAAGAGTAAGGTTGTCCCATAGTAGTGTAATGGTTAGCAAGCTAGTCTCGCAGATCCATTGCTACTAAATAACGATTCGATTCTCGCTGGATGCTCCATACTTGCGACCTGTTGCCAACCTACCACCGTGCGAAACGGGTTCGGTAAATACTTACCTTTCCCAAGGATATTAGCGCTATGGTGAAATCCAACAGCCTTGTCAAAGGATTTGAACTCGTAATCGCCGTCTCCATTTTCCTACGAGCGCCAGTACACTTTTAAATAACCAGGTAATCTCTCTCTCTCTCTCTCTCTCTCTCTCTCTCTCTCTCTCTCTGAAATAGGCCATTTATCAGATGGGCATGAAAATAGTTACAATTAAAATAAAATAGTTACAATTAAATAAAAAATAAGGCCTCACTGGCAAGTCTACATAGACATTTTGTGATTATTTCCTATAATTCTAACATGATCATAGGAGACCGCTCTTGGCTGATAAATTAATTGATCTACTAGGAAAAAAGAAGACGGGTTTAGGGTTTAGTGTTAGTTTAATGGGAGAATAAATAAATAATTTATCGGCCAAGAGTGGTTCCCCTTTGATCATGTAGGACTTATAAGAACATTCGACTAGGAACCAGAAGGATCGCCAACTCTGTGCCTTAAGTAAAAGGGCTGATGGTAGGTGTGGTGCTCCACCTCAGACGCCTGAAAATACATATACTTGGTCGCGCTAGCGCTAGTGAAAAGGGGAATAGACTATCTCGCTGCTTTCTGGCTATAATACGACCTTTAGGCCACCCCAATGACTTTGTAACTGTGTTCCAGTTAAGTGAAAATACTTTTTTATGATATACGGTGGTTGATCCAAGGGAGACACCTTTTGGTTAATGACTCAATCACTATTTCACAAAGATTTCTCGGGCGCTTTGTGAAGCGATTATAATCGTTTAAAAATGGCCTATTTGTGAATATAAACCTGTTACGCGGGCGGAGCGCCTGTTAAGAGGCCTGAACATTTCTCGATATAGTCCAGAAGATATTATACTGACATTTTAAAACGAACAACAAGTTATAGAATTGAAACCGACTATGCCTACGTGGAATAAGCTTGACTTCAATTCTACTATTTAGGAACTCCATTTGAAAACAATCTAACTTGGTTCCTTGTGGCTGGCCGTAGGAAATGGGACATTGGCGACACGAGTTCAATCCTGGCACGTAGGGCTCGATGCATTTCACCATAGCGCCTCAATACCCTTGCGCGAACATATCCAGCCTTCTCCCTTCCAGCATCCATTGAATAAAATAGATAGGCAGGCTGGATTTTGTAGCCTTGGTTATGGCAACGGTCCTATTTAGGGCCTCCAATTTACCGTTAAATTTACCCCCCCCCAACTATACTTAACACAAATGAAACTTACATAAAGGTGATCATATTGACCACTTCAACGAAAAGAACATTAAAAACAAAACTCCTGCATGATTTGTAATTTTTTGTTGATTACTATACTAAATATATATCAGGCGAAATTTTTCAAGAGGTCCACCCCAACACCGCTAATTTTTTTATGAAATCTGAAAAAAAAAAAAAAAAAAAATGAAGCCGATAAAAACGATTTCTTTAATTTTTTTCTATAATATATAAGCTATATATAGGTCGAATAATATAGTCAGAAGATTTTTTATAAGTTTCTATACGGGATTTTTAGTTTTTAGTAAAAGAACATGAATACAGACTTGCTGACTGACGAACAATATCAATAAAGAAATCGTCCATGTCTAGTAAAAAATAGGACGTTTTAACCTTATTTTTCAAGATCAACAGAGAGTAATTTTTCCCTATCGGATATTTGATCGCTTTGAATTAACTGTTTTGTTTGAACAAACTCTTTATGCTTCGTTAATTTTCTTGCCGGATTCTTTTTAAAATCAAACTATATTTACGTCTTTTTCCTAATATTGCCCCTAACACCTGATCACGTGACCGTTGATTTTGGTGGGTAATAATGCCTACCGGTCTCATGAACTAGAAAAAAACCTCTGAAGTTTAAACCTGTTATACTCCGCTTAACAAAATAACCTTTGTCACCATTCCTTTCGTGTAAAGGAATTGGGTAAATACATCAATAAGGTCATTCCCTTTCTTAGTTTGTCCGAGAACTCTTTAGCCGATGATAAGTGACTTTTTCACTTCAGATTAGCAGTCTGATCTAAAGTTCCAATCTGTTCGTGTCACGGCACGCACTGTTGTGTCACGAGATGTCCGTAGATGTCCTGTCACGGAAAGTATCTCAATTATTTAAGGTCATACAAACGAAACATATTATTTACAACCAAAGTCCTGGCCTATATACCAACATTAATATATCATTGATGTTGGAGAAACTGCAATATAGTAGCGAAACAACTTCAATGTAACGACATATAGCGGGCGTATTGACAAACCCCTCGGTGAGGATTTAGACGAAGACCCATATACTGCCCGCAATTNAAAAAATCAAACATTGTTCAACACCCAAGCCAACGAAGACAATCAACATTGACACAAGCAGAGAATCAGCATCAAGACAGAGCCATCCCACAGAGAAATCAACTACAAGACAACAAAGAGAATCAACATCAACAATCAGACAATCACAGACAAGCAGAGAAATCAAACTACAAGACAAGCAGAGAATCAACATCAAGACAAGCAGAGAATCAGCATCAAACAAGCAGAGAATCAACATCAGACAAGCAAGAAATCAACTACAAGACAAGCAGAGAGATCAACATCAAGACAAGCAGAGAATCAACATCAAGACAAGCAGAGAATCAACTACAAGACAAGCAGAGAATCAACATCAAGACAAGCAGAGAATCAACTACAAGACAAGCAGAGAGAATCAACATCAAGACAAGCAGAAAATCAACTACAAGACAAGCAGAGAATCAACATCAAGACAAGCATAGAATCAACATTCAAGACAAGCAGAGAATCAACATCAAGACAAGCAGAGAATCACATCAAGACAAGCAGAGAATCAACTACAAGACAAGTAGAGAATCAACTACAAGACAAGCAGAGAATCAACATCTAGACTGGCAGGGGATGAACATCTAGAGCGGCAGGGAATCAACTACAAGATGAGCGGAGGATCAACATCAACACAAGCAAACAATCAACATTGACACAACTAGAGAATCAACATCGAGGGATGCAGAGAATCAATATCTAGACTTGCAGGGAATCAACGACAAGATAAGCAGACAATAAACATCAACACAAGCAGACAATCAACATCAACACAAGCATTCAATCAACATCAACACAAGCAGAGAATCGACATCAACACAAACAGAGAATAAACATCGAGGGATGCAGGGAATCAACGACAAGATAAGCAGAGAATAAACATTGACACAAGCAGAGAATCAACATCAACACACGCAGACAATCAACTCAACACACGCAGAGAATAAACATCGACACATGCAGAGAATCAACGACAACACAAGCAGATAATCAACATCTAGACTGGCAGGGAATCAACATCGACACAAGCAGAGAATCAACATCAACACAAGCAGACAATCAACGTCGACAAAAGCAGAGAATCAACATCAAGACCGACAGAGTATCAACTCCAAGATAAGCAGAGAATCAACATCAACACAAGCAGAGAATCAACAACAACACAAGCAGGGAATCAACATTGACACAATTAGAGAATCAACATGTAGACTGGCAGGGAAACAACTACAAGATAAGCATAGGATCAACATCGCCATTAGGAGAGAATAAACATCGACACACGCAGAGATCAACTACAAGATAAGCAGACAACATCGACACAAGCAGAGAATCAAAGTCAACAGAAGCAGAGAATCAACATCAACACAAACAGAGAATCAACTACAACATAAGCATAGAATCGACAACAATACAAGCAGAGAATTAACTAAAGCAGAGAATCAACATCGACACAATCAGAGAATCAAATCCAAGATAAGCAGAGAATCAACAACGACTCAATCACAGAATCAACACCAAGACAAGCAGAGAATCAACATTCCGCACAAGCAGACAATCAACTACACGATAAGCAGAGGATCAACGTCGACACAAGCAAGTATCATCTACAAGACAAGCAGAGAATCAACATCGAGACATAATCCTGAGAATCAGCACCCATTAAAGTGGACCATCATCCTGTGAATCCACATCCAGTAAAATACCCAGTAATCCTAAGAATCAACAACAATACAAGCAGAGAATCAACATTGAGACAAGCAGAGAATTAACATTAAGACAAGCAGAGAATCAACATTGAGACAAGCAGGGAATCAACATTGAGACAAGCAGAGAATCAACATTCCACACAAGCAGAGAATCAACATCGACACAAACAGAGAATCAACATCGACACAAACAGAGAATCAACATTGACACAAACAGAGAATCAACATTGACACAAACAGAGAATCAACATCGACACAAACAGAGAATCAACATTGACATAAGCAAAGTATCATCTACAAGACAAGCAGAGAATCAACAACAATAGCTGAGAATAACATCAACACAAACACAAGAATCAACATCAAGTAAAACATTGAGACAAGCAGAGAATCAACATTCCACACAAGCAGAGAATCAATATTCCACACAAGCAGAGAATCAACATTGAGACAAGCAGAGAATCAACATCGACTCAAGCACAGAATCAACAACGAGACAAGCACAGAATCAACAACGAGACAAGCACAGAATCAACAAGAAGACAAGCAGAGAATCAACAATGACTCGAGCACAGAATTAACTACAAGACAAGCAGAGAATCAACTATAAGACAAACAGACTATCAACAACAAGACAAGCAAGAACATTTTCTTAATGCAAATAATCTACTTAGTTATATGGATTAAACTATTCCAATCTATTAATAATAATAATTTCAACACAATTATATGGTTATACATCAACAGCAATACAAGAGGAATCGACATCAAGAGATGCAGAGATTAACATAAACACAGACACAAGAAGAGAATCAACTACAAGATAAGCAGAAAATCAACATCAACACAAGCAGAGAACCAACATCAAGACAAGCAGAGAATCAACATCTAGACTTGCAGGGAATCAACGACAAGATAAGCAGAGAATCAACATCAACACAAGTAGAGAGTCAACAACAACACGAGCAGAAAATCAACATCAAGACGAGCAGAGAATCAACAACGACACAAACAGAGAATCAACAACGACACAAACAGAGAATCAACATTGACATAAGCAGAGAATCAACATTGACATAAGCAGAGAATCAACATTGATACAAGCAGAGAATCCACTACAAGATAAGCAGAAAATCAACATCAACACAAACAGAGAATCAACTACAACATAAGCATAGAATTGACAACAATACAAGCAGAGAATTAACTAAAGCAGAGAATCAACATCAACACAAAGAGAGAATCAACATCGACACAATCAGAGAATCAAGTCCAAGATAAGCAGAGAATCAACAACGACTCAATCACAGAATCAACATTAAGACAAGCAGAGAATCAACATTAAGACAAGCAGAGAATCAACATTGAGACAAGCAGGGAATCAACATTGAGACAAGCAGAGAATCAACATTCCACACAAGCAGAGAATCAACATTGAGACAAGCAGAGAATCAACATTGAGACAAGCAGAGAATCAACATCGACACAAACAGAGAATCAACATTGACACAAACAGAGAATCAACATCGACACAAACAGAGAATCAACATCGACACAAACAGAGAATCAACACACAAACAGAGAATCAACATCGACACAAACAGAGAATCAACATTGACATAAGCAAAGTATCATCTACAAGACAAGCAGAGAATCAACAACAATAGCTGAGAATAACATCAACACAAACACAAGAATCAACATCAAGTAAAACATTGAGACAAGCAGAGAATCAACATTCCACACAAGCAGAGAATCAACATTGAGACAAGCAGAGAATCAACATTCCACACAAGCAGAGAATCAACATCGACACAAACAGAGAATCAACATCGACACAAACAGAGAATCAACATTGACACACACAGAGAATCAACATTGACACAAACAGAATCAACATCGACACAAACAGAGAATCAACATTGACATAAGCAAAGTATCATCTACAAGACAAGCAGAGAATCAACAACAATAGCTGAGAATAACATCAACACAAACACAAGAATCAACATCAAGTAAAACATTGAGACAAGCAGAGAATCAACATTCCACACAAGCAGAGAATCAATATTCCACACAAGCAGAGAATCAACATTGAGACAAGCAGAGAATCAACATCGACTCAAGCACAGAATCAACAACGAGACAAGCACAGAATCAACAAGAAGACAAGCAGAGAATCAACAATGACTCGAGCACAGAATTAACTACAAGACAAGCAGAGAATCAACTATAAGACAAACAGACTATCAACAACAAGACCAGCAGAGAATCAAGTACAAGACAAGCAAGAACATTTTCTTAATGCAAATAATCTACTTAGTTATATGGATTAAACTATTCCAATCTATTAATAATAATAATTTCAACACAATTATATGGTTATACATCAACAGCAATACAAGAGGAATCGACATCAAGAGATGCAGAGATTAACATAAACACAGACACAAGAAGAGAATCAACTACAAGATAAGCAGAAAATCAACATCAACACAAGCAGAGAACCAACATCAAGACAAGCAGAGAATCAACATCTAGACTTGCAGGGAATCAACGACAAGATAAGCAGAGAATCAACATCAACACAAGTAGAGAGTCAACAACAACACGAGCAGAAAATCAACATCAAGACGAGCAGAGAATCAACAACGACACAAACAGAGAATCAACAACGACACAAACAGAGAATCAACATTGACATAAGCAGAGAATCAACATTGACATAAGCAGAGAATCAACATTGATACAAGCAGAGAATCCACTACAAGATAAGCAGAAAATCAACATCAACACAAACAGAGAATCAACTACAACATAAGCATAGAATTGACAACAATACAAGCAGAGAATTAACTAAAGCAGAGAATCAACATCAACACAAAGAGAGAATCAACATCGACACAATCAGAGAATCAAGTCCAAGATAAGCAGAGAATCAACAACGACTCAATCACAGAATCAACATTAAGACAAGCAGAGAATCAACATTAAGACAAGCAGGGAATCAACATTGAGACAAGCAGAGAATCAACATTCCACACAAGCAGAGAATCAACATTGAGACAAGCAGAGAATCAACATTCCACACAAGCAGAGAATCAACATCGACACAAACAGAGAATCAACATTGACACAAACAGAGAATCAACATTGACACAAACAGAGAATCAACATTGACACAAACAGAGAATCAACATTGACATAAGCAAAGTATCATCTACAAGACAAGCAGAGAATCAACAACAATAGCTGAGAATAACATCAACACAAACACAAGAATCAACATCAAGTAAAACATTGAGACAAGCAGAGAATCAACATTCCACACAAGCAGAGAATCAATATTCCACACAAGCAGAGAATCAACATTGAGACAAGCAGAGAATCAACATCGACTCAAGCACAGAATCAACAACGATACAAGCACAGAATCAACAAGAAGACAAGCACAGAATCAACAATGACTCGAGCACAGAATTAACTATAAGACAAGCAGAGAATCAACTATAAGACAAACAGACTATCAACAACAAGACCAGCAGAGAATCAAGTACAAGACAAGCAAGAAAATTTTCTTAATGCAAATAATCTACTTAGTTATATGGATTAAACTATTCCAATCTATTAATAATAATAATTTCAACACAATTATATGGTTATACATCAACAGCAATACAAGAGGAATCGACATCAAGAGATGCAGAGATTAACATAAACACAGACACAAGAAGAGAATCAACTACAAGATAAGCAGAAAATCAACATCAACACAAGCAGAGAACCAACATCAAGACAAGCAGAGAATCAACATCTAGACTTGCAGGGAATCAACGACAAGATAAGCAGAGAATCAACATCAACACAAGTAGAGAGTCAACAACAACACGAGCAGAAAATCAACATCAAGACGAGCAGAGAATCAACATTGACACAAACAGAGAATCAACATTGACATAAGCAGAGTATCAACATTGACATAAGCAGAGAATCAACATTGATACAAGCAGAGAATCCACTACAAGATAAGCAGAAAATCAACATCAACACAAACAGAGAATCAACTACAACATAAGCATAGAATTGACAAAAATACAAGCAGAGAATTAACTAAAGCAGAGAATCAACATCAACACAAAGAGAGAATCAGCATCGACACAATCAGAGAATCAACATCGAGATAGGCAAAGAATCAAGTCCAAGAATAGCAGAGAATCAACAACGACTCAATCACAGAATCAACACCAAGACAAGCAGAGAATCAACATTCCGCACAAGCAGACAATCAACTACAAGACATGCCACGAATCAATATTCCACACAAGCAGAGAATCAACTACACGATAAGCAGAGGATCAACGTCGACACAAGCAAAGTATCATCTACAAGACAAGCGGAGAATCAACATTGTGACAAGCAGAGAATCAACATTCCACACAAGCAGAGAATCAACATTGACACAAGCAGAGAATCAACAACAGGACAGGTGAGAATCAACATCGACTCAAGCACAGAATCAACAACGAGACAAGCAGAGAATCAACTACAAGACAAGCAGAGAATCAACTACAAGACAAGCAGAGAATCAACAACAGGACAGGTGAGAATCAACATCGACTCAAGCACAGAATCAACAACAGGACAGGTGAGAATCAACATCGACTCTAGCACAGAATCAACAACGAGACAAGCAGAGAATCAACAACAGGACAGGTGAGAATCAACTACAAAACAAGCACAGAATCAACAACGAGACAAGCAGAGAATCAACATCAAGACAAGCAGAGAATCAACTACAAGACAAGCAGAGAATCAACAACGAGACAAGCAGAGAATCAACATTAAGACAAGCAGAGAATCAACTACAAGACAAGCTGAGAATCAACATCAAGACAAGCAGAGAATCAATATCAAGACAAGCAGAGAATCAACTACAAGACAAGCAGAGAATCAACATCAAGACAAGCAGAGAATCAACATCAAGGCAAGCAGAGAATCAACATCAAGACAAGCAGAGAATCAACTACAAGACAAGCAGAGATCAACATCAAGACAAGCAGAGAATCAACAACGAGACAAGCAGAGAATCAATATCAAGACAAGCAGAGAATCAACTACAAGACAAGCAGAGAATCAACATCAAGACAAGCAGAGAATCAACATCAAGACAAGCAGAGAATCAACATCAAGCAAGCAGAGAATCAACATCAAGACAAGCAGAGAATCAACATCAAGACAAGCAGAGAATCAACATCAAGACAAGCAGAGAATCAACATCAAGGCAAGCAGAGAATCAACATCACATCAAGACAAGCAGAGAATCAACTACAAGACAAGCAGAGACAAGCAGAGATCAACAACGAGACAAGCAGAGAATCAACATCGAGACAAGCAGAGAATCATCAACAATACAAGACAAGCAGAGAATCAACATCAAGACAAGCAGAGAATCACATCAAGACAGCAGAGAATCAGCATCAAGACAAGCAGAGAATCAGCATCAAGACAAGCAGAGAATCAACATCAAGGCAAGCAGAGAATCAACATCAAGGCAAGCAGAGAATCAACATCAAGGCAAGCAGAGAATCAACATCAAGACAAGCAGAGAATCAACATCGACACAATCAGTGAACCAACATCGACACCAACAGAGAATCGACATCTAGACAATTACACTCCTACTTAGCATCAATATGAAGACAAAAATTTAGAAAATTGCTCTTCATCCTGAGAATTTGCAATAATCCTGAGAATCAGCACCCAGTAAAGTAGACCATAATCCTGACCAACATCAACACAATCAGAGAACCAACATCTAGACAATTAGAAACTCCTGCTTAGCATCAACATCAAGACAAAAAATTTAGAAAATTGCTCTTCATCCTGAGAATTTGCATCCAGTAAAATAGCCAGTAATCCTGACAATCCGTATCCAGTAAAATAGCCAGTAATTCTGACAATCCGTATCCAGTAAAATAGCCAGTAATCCTGACAATCAGCACCCATTAAAGTGGAACATCATCCTGTGAATCCACATCCAGTAAAATAGCCAGTAATGCCGAGAATTTGCAGCCATTAAAATAGCCATCATCTTGTGAATCCACATCCAGTAAAATAGCCAGTAATCCCGAGAATTTGTAGCCATTAAAATAGCCATCATCCTGTGAATCCACATCCAGTAAAATAGCCAGTAATCCCGAGAATTTGCAGCCATTAAAATAGCCATCATCCCAAGAATCCACATCCAGTAAAAATAGCCAGTAATCCCAAGAATTTGCAGCCATTAAAATAGCCAGTAATCCTGAGAATCAGCACCCATTAAAGTGGAACATCATCCTGTGAATCCACATCCAGTAAAATAGCCATCATACCAAGCATTCACATCTAGTAAAATAGCCAGTAACCCTGTGAATCCACATCCAGTAAAATAACCACTAATCCTGAGAATCAGCCCCCCATTAAAGTGGACATCATCCTGAGAATCCACATCCACTAAAATAGCCAGTAATCCCAAGAATTCACATCTAGTAAAATAGCCATCATCCTGAGAATCCGCATCCAGTAAAATTGCCATCATCCTGAGAATCTACATCCAGTAAAATAGCCAGTAATCCTGAGAATCCGCATCCAGTAAAATAGCCAGTAATCCTGAGAATTTGCAGCCATTAAGATAGCCATCATCCCAAGAATCCGCATCCAGTTAAATAGCTAGTAATCTAGAAAATCCGCATCCAGTAAAATACCCATCATCCTGGGAATCCGCATCCTGTAAAATACCCATCATCCTGAGAATCCACATCCAGTAAAATACCCATCATCCTGAGAATCCACATCCATTAAAATAGCCATCATCCTAAGAATCCGCATCCAGTTAAATAGCCATCATCCTGTGAATCTGCAGCCACTAAAATAGCCAGTAATCCCAAGAATTCACATCTAGTAAAATAGCCAGTAATCCAGAGAATCTGCATCCAGTAAAATAGCCATCATCCTGAGAATCCGCATCCAGTAAAATTGCCATCATCCTGAGAATCTACATCCAGTAAAATAGCCAGTAATCTGAGAATCCGCATCCAGTAAAATAGCCATCATTTTTAGAATCCACATCCAGTAAAATAGCCAGTAATCCTGAGAATCCGTATCCAGTAAAATTGCCATCATCCTGAGAATCCGCATCCAGTAAAATTGCCATCATCCTGAGAATCCGCATCCAGTAAAATAGTCATCATTCTGAGAATCCACATCCAGTAAAATAGCCAGTAATCCTGAGAATCCGTATCCAGTAAAATTGCCATCATCCTGAGAATCCGCATCCAGTAAAATTGCCATCATCCTGAGTATCCGCATCCAGTAAAATAGTCATCATTCTGAGAATCCACATCCACTAAAATAGCCAGTAATCCTGTGAATCTGCATCCAGTAAGATAGCTCATCATCCTGAGAATCCACATCCAGTAAAATAGCCAGTAATACTGAGAATCAGCACCCAGTAATGTAGACCCTCATCCTGAGAATCCCTATCCAGGGAAATAGTTAGAATTCCCGAGAATCCGCCTCCAAAGAACCAGTAATCCTGAGAATCCGCACCCAAAGAGCCAGTAGTCATGAGAATCTGGATCCAGCAAAATAGCAAATAAACCTGAGTATCCACATCCAGTAAAGTAATCATCCTGAGAATCTGCATCCAGTAATCCCAAGAATCCTCATCCATTAAAATAGCCCATCATCCTGAGAAATCCAGCATCCTGAGAATCTGCATCCAGTAATCCCGAGAATCCTCATCCATTAAAATAGCCCATCATCCTGAGAATCTGCATCCAGTAATCCCGAGAATCCTCATCCATTAAAATAGCCCATCATCCTGAGAATCTGCATCCAGTAATCCCGAGAATCCTCATCCATTAAAATAGCCCATCATCCTGAGCATCTGCATCCAGTAAAGTAACCAGTCATCCATACAAATTAATCTGAGAATCAACATAAATTGAAGAGTCTATACAATATCTCCCATAAATAAGTGCACCCTAACTAACTTCATTAAGTTTTTTCTTTTTTAAACAATAATTTTTGGATTTTATTATTTCTAAAAGAACATTATAAAAAATTGCCATTATGTATTGTTTATTACTCAATTCTACTGCAATGAAACACTTAACCAAAACTATGAGTATATAACTACAAAAATGAATTAGCTTCTTATGAAATTTCATTCTTGGTTAGCAGAGTTTTAATTGTATATTTTAGTTATAAATAATTCCTAATAATATTCATTCTGACTAATTTTTTACTAGAAATGATAAAATAATAGTATCTTTAGTTTAGAAAGAAAATAACTTTATTAAAAAATAGGTGTGGAGAACTTATTATGGGTGATACTGTATATCCTAATATTCAATGTGAAGACGTAACTGTCAATCATCCTGAAGCAGTAGAAAAGAAGACATTTCTTGTGTGAATCTACACCAAGACCAGAAGTCATTCATCGTGATAACTAACAGCAGACAATCATGAAGCCAGGCAGAAAAATATTTACAGAAAAGTATTTCCAAAATTTATTTGCAAAATTGAAAATTCTTGAAAAGAAATTGTATATGTTGCAAAATTATAAATAGAAATTGAATCAGAAGCATCAAGAGATTTATAACAAAAAAAAAATATATATAAATCCATTTGTCTCAAGAAATCATAGATTTTAAACTAACAAAATTCTGAATAACAACTTTTTCTTATTCTAAGGAAATCAGCAGTGTCTTTCCAACATAATTGGTACTGAAGGAGAAACATTTTCTGCAAGGAATTATGTGCCATTTGGGATTAGAGTTGTGACAACAGATAAATCTTATTGGATGTTAGAAGTCTTCATAGAAACTTGGTGCTAAAAACAAATTTGTAATTGTCATTTAATGAATGGTATTACTACCAAAGTCTACATTTTTTAAAAGATCAAATATTGACAATTTGCAAATATTCTCACTATGTTAAATAAACCAGGTAAGTATGGTAGGTATGGTTTCTTACATTCGTTTTGCTAACACAGATGTAAGAAATATAACTCATTACAAAAGTATTTTATGAATTACCTCAAAAGCATTTCTAATGAATTGAGAAAGCTTTTTAAAGATAAACAAAAAAATATTAACTAGCTGCATCAATTTATTGAAAACAATGATTTTGAGCAAAACTTAAAACTCCAGTTGTGGTTGTTTTATAAGATATACTGCCAACATTTTGAAAGAACAATAATAGGCAGTAATTTTGAATTGCTCAAAGCAGTTATGAGAATTATGAAATTACAGAATTGATTTGTTATTGACCCAATAACAAAATGTTCAATATTCGTAATTGAATTTTCTTTTTACATAAAAATCTTCAAATCAAAAATATTTTGTTTGTCAATGCAAATTTTTCTATTGACAAAATGAAAAGATTAATTTATTTTTGCTAAAGATTTTTTTTCTATAATCTTTAATTGAACATTCATATGAAAAAGGAAAACAATTTTTTCTTTTTACTTAATTTTATATTCCAAAGTTTATATGCAAGAAGAAAAAACAATTTATGAAAGTTACTATTTTTTATAAAATATTTAATGTACCACTGATAATTATCAGTGTTGTTGTATGCATAAAAGTTTAATAAAGTTTATTATGCATTATTAATTGTTTGTTTTTATTGTTTATTTTTATCTTATTAAAAATGGTCCATTAAATGTAAGTACTTGTTTTACTGGTTTTAAAATGATCATAGAATACTTTTAGATTTTTATTTTTGTTACAAAATAACCTGGATAAACAACAGTAATTTGTTTGATTTAAAAAAAATCCAAGATACGTATTCACAGTTAAGGTGTCAAAATAAACGATTGAAAATATTGCATTTGCTTAGATATATCATGGGAACTAATAAGAGACAAGGTAACTGCATTAATTAAGTTTTATTCAATTATAACTTAACTGTTAAGATGGAGATTCTTTTTTATATTTATAGAGGCTGATCCAGGGGAGATAACTTGGTTTGGCTTTACTACAAATAGGATTACTTAATATATTGACAAGTATTTGGGCAATTTTATTTTAATTGGGTACTAATGCAGAATAGCGCGCAAGCGATAAATGCAGTAGTAAATTAAATGAGAATTTATAATGAAATATATATATTATATTATTGATTTATCTATATACAAGCTGTACCCGATAAAATTGCCCAAATACTTGCATACTAATTGTATAAATCTACTGTAACTAAATAAAAGTAGAAAGACAAAATAACGACACTGCTGACAAAGCAATAAATTTAAAATTGAATAATTTAAAAGTTTTCTCCAGAACAGCAAACGGTCTGCAATAAAATTACATTCTCTCCCGTTTCACTTCTCTGTTTTAAATCTCTGTTAATCAACATTACATTTCGAAACGTGTGTCTGTACTTTTCCTCTTCTCTTCCGTTCATACCAATAGATTTTTTATTTTCAATTATTGATCATGTTGACACATTTGCAAGTACACTACCCATAGGTTACATGAATGACAACTTGGGGACTGGCCTTTTTTTCTTTTTGTTGCCGTGTGCGTAATGAGTCATTTTTTGTCTTTTCGTCAGCAACCAGAAACCCCGAAAACCCAGAGCGGCACGGTTGCTCTCCCGGCGTTATACTTTCTCCTGTTGAACACTGTCTCAACTATTTCAACTGTGTGTCCTGTTTCACTTATAATTGATAATGATAATGAAATTTATTGTGCACAGTGCTCATGTGCATCACAACTCATCAAAGTCTCATGTATAGTACATAGAATAATGTACTAATGCCAGGAACATGAATAGCATACAGTAACAATATACATGTATGTTTGCGTGCATATGTGTGTGGAGAGGGTATCAGGTATAGTTTTGTCGAATTACAGGAAGCATGGAGGTTTTGAAAGATGCAGTGTTTCGGCAGCCTACAACGGATACAAGCAGTTTATGCCATGCCTCAACAATTCTGAGCATGCTGAAGTTGTCCCTAATAAAATTCTTCTAATCAGTTACTATGTGTTCGGACAAAATCCGAAACTTCCTCTTTATGTTACAGTAACTGGCTATTTCGTAGGACAACACATAAAAATTCTTCAAAATCTGATGCAATTCCAATTTCGACTTCTCGAAAAAAGAGTCCGTCCTTATCGAAAATTATTTTTTACATTTCGGGCATCTCCAGGTGTAGTTGTCTACGCTGATCATCCTTAGTCTCCATTTGCATGCCGATTCCCCACAATTAAGACAAACAAATTTCTTCCATAGAAGGCCCACTCTATTTACAAAAATCAATACACCCTTCTATGGAAGACGAAACTTGAAAAATCAACTCAGAGAAATTATTATTATTATTATTATTATTATTATTATTATTTATTTATTTTTTTTGCTGGCACTAAATTTTTATTTTTTCGATCGTAGTATATTTTCCTGGCGTTCCATTTGTAAAAAATAAAAATATAGCGTCTCTCTACTTCAGCAATTTCCGTCGTCTTATGCTTTTTTATCCTTAAAATGCGATTCTAATGGTTTCATCTCTAGCACGCTATTCTGTGTTAGTACCATTATTTTTGTCATTCTACAAGCTATTTGGACCCTTACCCACTGAATCAACAACGGCGCAGTGCTTGTAAAGAAGTAAATCTAATATTGAATGATATAAAACAGAATTTTCTCCGGAACAAAAACACAACAAACGGTCCATAATTAAATCATTTTCGTTCTCTCTCGCTTCTTGTCTCTTTTTCAAATCACACTGCGTTTTTCGTGATCACGTCGGCACGTTATCTCGTGCCGACGTGATCACGTGTGCAATGACATCGGAGATAAATCATTGTTTTCTATTTTAAAATTTGGGGAATTAATTGCACATGTAACTTTTTAAAGAAATTAACAGAAAACAAAAAACAAAAACAACAGAAAAAATAGAATGAAAAATCTGAATATTAGATTTTGTGAAGTACGTAGCTCACTTTTGTAGGTAAATATATTTATCTTATTTTAAAGAAAAATTAGGTAACTTTGGTACTAATGCGCAAGAGATAATATCGTTAGATTACGTATAAAAAGCATTACATTTCACAGAAATAGCTGAAACGTTCAAGACTAGGGTTGGGGTTAGGCTACTTCGGGAGTCTCCGACATCTAACACTATTTATACGTAAAATGCGATTCTAATATCTCTTGCCCCCTATTGTACCACCCACCTAAAAAGTTAAGGTACAAATGTAGCTACCAGCAAATACTGGGGTGTAAGGGAGATAACTTCCTATTTTAAGAGCGTGAAAATTTTCAGTTGAGATCATGGTTGAATATATAAAATATGGAGGCCTTTATTCATTTATAGTGATACTATTTCGTATGTTTGAAATATCTGGATGTCAAATCTGAGTTTTCAAATTAAAAGATTGTTGAATAGTTAATTTTAAAAGTATTGCCTCAATTATGATAAAAAATAATTTTAAAAAAAAACAAAGTTTAATAGAGATTTATTTTTTATTTTAAGAAAGAAGCGCTATGAATTTTTTTAAGTCTTGAAAAAAAAAAAAACAAACACGTAAAATCTTTTTTGGTTTTTATTTACTTTTTTTTCTCTTTTACCTTTACTTTTTAATCATTAATTAACAACAAAATTCATTTTGTTGATAATTTTAGTGCTACCTTTTCAATTATTTCTTCAGCGAATAATTTACAACAAATGTTACGAAGTTTTATTTATTTTCAAAAGCGTCAATAACAGGAAGCACAAGAATTAAAAAAAAAAAAAAACTAATAATCCGAATTTAATAAAATGTTCTGTTTATCAAGTAGTAAGATCTTATATTTTAAATAAATCTTTACTTTAAATTAAAAGTGCGGGTATTTTACCCCCACAATGTACAATAAATAAGTAACTTATTAAAAAAACAAACAAACGCGAAGAAACTTAGTTTCTTCGTATTTGTTTTGTTTTTGTTTTTGTTGGGTTTTTTTTTGGTAGAGGAAAATTAATTTTTCATTTCTTGAAAGAAAATTTAATGACGAAACATGTAAAAAAAAATCGCTGTTTAGATAAACATTTTGGTAATAAAATTTGCTCGTAAATTCCTAACATTAAATAAACTGAACCCCCATTTTATGTCCGTGTTTTTGCAAAAAATGTTTTATTTTTCTTGCACCCGTTATTTTACAATACTAAACATATTTCCTTTATTTATTTTAATATTCACTTCAATATGTATATTCTGAATTTTTTTATTTTGTGAGAATGCTTAGTTTTAAAATGGGGGGTTCGTTTTTACACTTTAACTTTTTACTCGTAAATTCCTACCGTAAAATGCCCAAGTCTAATTTCATGGCAGGAATTTACGAGTAAACAGTTGAATATTACTTTTTGTTGTTATTCTTTTTTTTTTTTTTTTTTTTTTTTTTTTTGGCTTTGGTACTCTAAAATAAAAACGTCAGAATTTAATCATCGTCGACGAAAAAACAAAATTACGGTCATAAAAGGAAATTATGAACTTTTGTTTAGTAAATTAGGGTGTCCAGAAAAAACAGAACCCACAAATTTTGTAATAAAACTGCTAATTTTAACTAGGGGAGTTTAGGGTTTGGGTACTGTTTTTGTCTTCATTTGCAAGGAGAAACCTCTTAAAAATATTCAGCCACGCGAAGGGAACATAAAAACTTAAACACGCGACTTGTAAACAATTTACATTCCATCATCGTGTGTAAATTTTACTATAAACTTATTTTAATTAAAAAAAAAAATAGCGAATAATTTCATAAACAAAAAGAATTCATTTGCCAATAATTCCTGTTAATGCGAATTAAAATTTACATGAAAACTGA